>OY804258.1:65525526-66725526 GCA_963680825.1 Meiosimyza decipiens | reverse complement strand
CATCCTTTGAACGGGGTTATCAAGTTGATGTGATTTATACAAATTTTTTTAAAGCGTTTAATAAGGTTCCCCATAATGCATTAGCTGCAAAACTTGGCAAAATGGGTGTTCACTCATCTTTTTCGAAATGGATTCAATGCTATCTGCAAGCTGTTTTGTTGAAATTAACAATGTTAAATCCTACCAGTTTGTGTCATTGTCTGGTGTTCCACAAGGTGGTATACTAAGTCCACTGTTTTCTATATTGTACATAAAAGATGTAAGTAAATGTCTTCTTGCAACTAAGTTTTTACTTTATGCTGATGACTTAAAGTCATTTCGTCAAGTCTCCAGTTCATGTGATGTAGCTCTATTACAAAATGATTTAAATAATGTGTATACTTGGAGCATAATTAATTGCCTGCCATTAAATATTATGAAATGTTTTTCTGTGACTTTTTCAAAGACTAGAAATGCCACCATTACACTGAGAAAAGAGTATGGTTCCTTTAAATATATGTATTTGGTTGATAGATTTTTAAAATATTTGTTAAATATCAACAAATTTTGGCAGTTATTACCATGTCCTTAGTTGAAATTTAAATTGTTGCTTATTGGGCCAAACGTTCTATTAGTTTGAGTCGATTGAAAAAATTTGTTCGGTTGAATTTTACATTTGTTAATCCTATTTTTATTTGATTTCACTTCTCATTAGCATGATAACTTTGCAGTTCACAACATATTCAGGTAAAAAACTACTCAAGTATATTCTGCGTGGTTCTTAGCACAAACCGATATTAATTAATTTATACGTTTGCGAAAAGAAAATATATTTTTAGTCAAATAAATGATTTAGTGATTATTAACAATCGAATGATTGCTGCAACCAAAATATTTGTTTCAACTAAATTATGATTTGGTAATTATTACCAAATATATAATTGATCAAATAATATTATTCGATTATATGTCACATATTAATACATATCAAATATTTAATACGCCTATATCAAATATACCATTTGTTAATTATCACCAAATTTTGGTATATGTAATTAAATTGTTTTCTCAGTGTACGACATATTTTCTTTGTGGTACTCCGTTACAGGTGGTTGATTCTATTCGTGATCTTGATGTGGTGTTTGATTCGCAGATCAATTTTTCTGAACATATAAATTATGTTATTCCTAAAGTTTATTCTTTTCTTGCCTTTGTTCGTAGGAAAAGTTGTGAATTTTCAGATCCTCATACTCTTAAGATCCTTTATAGTTCTTTTGTAAGGTCTAGGCTAGATTACGCCTCTTTCATTTCGAGACCTTTCTTCTCGACTCACTCTTTTAGATTGGAAAAAATTCAAAAATCATTTACGCGGTTCGCGCTGCGTTCTTTAAATTTTATATCTTCCCCCTCATATAATGCACGTTATTTGCTCTTGGGGTTAAAATCTTTGGAAACTAGACGCAAGATTCAATCTTCTGTAATTATTTACGATCATATTTCTGTTGCGATTGCAATATATTGACTTGATTATTTGATTGATATTTCAATCAAATCGGTGCCATAAAATTTAATAATCTGGATTTTTTCTATATACGAGAATACATGAAAGTATAGATATTAAATTTCTTCATTATTTTTTGAATAACTTCCACATTTTATTTCCAATTGGAGCAGACTTAAACTTAAAATATTTGTAAAAGAATGGCCTTTCATCCGAAATCTTAAAAATATGAAAAACAAGATTTTTTTTTATTTAAACGAAGCAATTTAAATTTAATTTTTTTAAAAAAATACCAAAAAAATCACTTTCATTGGAATTTGATCACTTGCGACTCCATCAAATCCTATGCGATTCACATAAACAGCATATTGCTAGAAAAGGAACAAAAAACCAGATCTCGAGATGAGGCCCAGATTTGTAAACTAGTATTATCTGTGACTAGCAATTACCGATAATTTATTGTTCATTCCCGATTGTAGGGAAGTGGATACAACATACGATAGAAACTCTATTATGGGACTTCATCAGAAAATAGTTCGAATTTTATGGATGAAAAAATTCCGATTTCAATGGAAATTATTAAGTCCCCTGGCTACTTAAGTTTCATGACTGCGTTAGACCCCTGCAGTGTAATCTGTCAAGATTTAATGTTAAAAAGTGCTAATTTAGTTCCAATAAGGATCGTTCTACAGGAAATTTTTAGCTTAATAAAGGTATTTTTTTAGTTTAAGCTAATACTAGCAGAGCATGAATGAAAATGGTTTTAAAATCATCAAAGAAAACTTTCTTTGCAGCACTTAATTAGTACTTATTAAGCACTTAATAATGACATAGTGGGCGTTTCATGTGAAGCGGCCAAGGAAACAAATGTGCCATTCTGAAATACGTTCGCATTTGGCCTAATTGTACTTCTAGAAGGTGCGAATGTATCACACAATTTTTATTTTGTATGATGCATAGTGGTCAATAGTCTTCTTAAGAATTAAAGTAAATCAAAAACGGTTCTTTTAGAAGCAGTTTTCGAATCAAACAAATTTACAATGAAATGCTGTTTATTTCTCAATTATGAAATCAGATTCGAAATTTGAGTTTTTTCCATGTAGAAGCCCGGAAGAAAACATTTATTTTAAATCAGAATTTCAACAATTTTGGCACTATTAATTTTTGCTGTAAAATGTAGCTAAAAGTATATATATAATATACTACAAATTTCACAATGGGTGCGGCTGGCTCCTAAGCTAATGTCGACTCCATTTCGAAATTTGGAGTATATTATCTATATAATTTAAGCTGTATTCTAAATCTAAAATAAAAAAGGTCAAAATTGTTTAAATTATAATTTGAAATGAGAGTATGAATGCTCGGTTGGTTTTTTCATAGGAATGGAAGGGACGCAAAAATATTTTAATATTGTTATATCTGTTGCTGCCCGAACATACAACCTTGCTCCATTTTACTCATTTTCCAGAAACTCTACTCAAAATGTTTGAAATATGTATGACTATGTATGCACATATGTATGCGAAATATAAGGAATGGACTTAAGTGACTAGTTCGGGGAGAATATCTAGGAATCTGTATCGGTTTACATAACTGCAGTATATATATAGATTTGCTCATAGCTTCCAAGGGATTTCACTTTTTTTGGAACGGAATGCGGCTGGAGTTCTGAAAACGTCTGTCCTGTAATTGATCTGAACATCTTTTATAAACATACATTCCGTTGCTTCGAAAGAAAGTTACAAAAATTCGTTTTGGCGCTATTAAGAGAGAGCCGAGTTGTATAAATCTCAATTTTAAGCTAAAGGTAACCAATTTTTACATTTTTATCAATTATTTTTAGTTTTGAATCAAAAAACCATTTTTTTTTATGAAATATATAGCTACGTTCATATAAAATTGACCAAAAAAAAACTTCTGCAGAAGGGATATAGAATTGCCGAATTTTTCAGAGCTCCAGCCTGGAATGCCGTTGTAGGCCGAGGAAAACAGAAGCCAACGAATCACTCGAGATAAAAATTAAAAATTATTTTACACAGAAATTTTTCGGAGGTCCATAGAGGCTTTATACTTAAACAAATAATAACGGGTTCCGAACTTACCAAAACTTTTGCAAAACGACGATCCAGTTCTTCTGTAGTTGGCATCGGTTGTTGGCTGCGACTGCGCACACTCGGCTGACGCACATGATGGTACTGTGAACTGGTACCGATGTCATAGCGTAAATCATGCTTCTGCAAAAATCCTGATGACGTAGCGATTTGACCACAATTGAGTTTAGACGAAGCATTAGAAGCACTACCACCACTACTGCCGCCATAGTGTGTGCTGGAGCCACCACGACCACCACCACAACCACCTCCGCCCGACTCGATTTCATCTGCTAATGTGTCGGCGGTGGTTAGGGGACGCGATTTAACAGCGCCCATTGTGTGCGCAGTAATGTTATCCTGCGTTCCGAATCCACGGCCCTCTGTCAAGCTCCCACCGTTGCTGGTTGGGAAATTGCTGCCAACGACGCTGACAATGCCAAGCGATACGGCGGAAACAGCTCCCAACACTGTCGATTGGACAGTGCGGCAGACTTGTAACGTCTTTGCTGGGCAACTTGAAAGTTGCTCCTTAAAATTATTGAACAGATCCAAAGTTTAACTTTTTACAAAACTCGGTGGAGGGGTTGACAAAGTAATTGTGGTTGCAGTTGCAGTAACGTTGATGATGACAGCTGCAAACATTTGTTGTTGAATAGAGATTAAGGCACAATTCTCTTAATAAAAATTTTGAAAGTAAATTAAATTCGCATGCTTTTGGGTTTGCTATGTTGAATGTTTGGAAATTTCGCAATAGGTATTTTAAATATCCGGATATCTTTAAGTTTTCAATATTTTAAAAGTATTTAAATTGTTCAGTATTTTATTTCGTTTCTCAGTTTTGCAATATTGACAATTTTGATGTAACTTTCACAAATATTTTATAAATTCAGAGTGTGTTTCAATTTAGTACCGAATTTTATGGATTTTAAAAAAGTTCCAAGATTGTTCAGAATTTTATCAACTATTTCTATAAACAAAACTTAAATTTGAAAAAAGGAACAAGCGGGGAACAGGGAAAGCAACAGGTTAAATAAAGTCTAGCGGATGCAACGAACACACAAATTAATGCAGTTTTTTCCGTTTTGTTTGCTTGTTTTTAATTAGCAAAAATCCGATTGGCTACACTGAGACTGACGGAAGGTCCTTTCACTGCTCCACCACCGCAAATGCAACACGACTACAGACTCACGCCGTTTCGGATGCGGAAATTTTGGGCGTAGTTTTTTTCGTTTTGAATTTGATTAATTTTTGTAAAAACAGGGAATTTCTTCTTCTTTTTACTCTGAATAAACACAAACTTCCATTTATTTATTTTTTTATTTCCTTCACAATTTTTCTATTCCTTTTGAAACAAATCAAACTT
This sequence comes from Meiosimyza decipiens, assembly GCA_963680825.1. Lineage (NCBI taxonomy): Eukaryota > Metazoa > Arthropoda > Insecta > Diptera > Lauxaniidae > Meiosimyza > Meiosimyza decipiens. The sequence continues at coordinate 66,720,590 of OY804258.1, read as the reverse complement.
AAAAAGCAAAGCAGCAATATTCTCTGCTCTTTTAATTTAAACTACTTTAAAAATTTAGTAATGCGATATTCAAAGCATTGAATGCGCAAAAACTAAATAAATTCAGTTGTAGCAATTTGCTGATTTTTGCATTAATAATAATAATTTTTATTTGTGAACATGCAAACGAATATACACACAAACCTATAAACAGACAAAAAAAAACGGAACACCGTCTGTTTACTCCGGCTTTTCAAAGGAAATTTTTTTTTTCACTTCACTTGATCACATCGAACGCAAAGTTTCTTATTTACACAACTTTACGCTAACACAACAAAATTTCAACTGAATATGCAATGCGGCGAAAACGAATGCAAGTATACTGCACTGGCACTGAGGCGAAAGCAAATATCGCGTCCAGTGCTGCCGTTTCAAAAAGTTTTAAGAACTTAATTACAGTTTTTATGCGTCAAACATCACTCGAACATCAACGGGAAATCGGCAACGATTACCCACTGTGGTCTTTCATTTTAACGAATACCGACGTGTTTTCGTGTGTTTTCGCTCGCGTGGGCCTTAACGTCTGACCCGTTCTACATGCTTTTTTCAAAGCGGTGTTCAATCCCAGTGGGATATCAAATTTAGCCTTTAAAAAGGCGAACGTTAAATTTAGCCGATAGTAAGGACGCAATAAAAACCTCGTGTTTCGGTGTCCTTTCCTAGGTTAAGATATATGCCTTCGTAATGATTTGCATATTGTAAGAGAGAGAGACTACCCACTGTCAAATAAGGTCCCGTCGAATATCGTTGGAGTGTACACAATTCAGACGACCGACCAATGAAGGAAAATTCATATACCATTTTGTTTTCACAAACGTAAACAAATAATTGACATAAGCTGCTTGGAAATGCAATACTGATCGTCGTAAGCCGACGATGAAAATAGAATTAAATCAAATGGCCCGACTAAACCATGCATGAGCTAGCTTAACCTATTGGCAAATTTGAACGGAAAGTCTGTCAAATGTTCAAGAATCGCAGAATAAACATTTTAGTGGCTATGTTGTACTTATATAAACTTAAGAAACGATGTAGCCACAGTTGAAAAGTTATGGAATTTTCCAACAATTGCATAAATCTTTTATCTTATGTATCCTAAATAAAAGGAATTGATACGCAAAATGTTATTGAATGACATAAGTAAAGATACTTAAAACAATAAATATACAATATATGATCATTTTATAAATTTAACGATGAAAATAAATCAAAATAGCTCATTTTGTACCATTAGCGGCGTACACAACATCCATCATGCTGTCCAACATGGCTTGACGAACACGAATAACCGTAAATTGTGTTTTTCGCTCACAACATACAAAATGCTGTCAAACATAATTTGCCGAAAAATTTTACACATCACTCACTTCCCTTCTTTGTTTTTTATTTGGCAGAGGTGCTGCTTCCTATATTAATAAAAAATCTTGTTTTCAACTCTCAACGATAGCAAATCATGAAGTGTTGACCTATTTTTTATTTGCATTTCCTCGATTTCCTTAAATTTTTCTATAAGTAATTCATATTCCTTATGATTTGCATGTCGGTTTTTATATATTTCGCATTTTGCTCTCCAATTTTCCGGATAGCTTTTCTAAAATTCAAAAAAATCTTGCAAAACTGATTGATATTCATGGAACCCATCGATGTTCTCTCTATGAAATCTTATTTGAAATGAAAAAATTTACATTAGGATTGACAGCCAGCGTTCATACAAGTTCCACGGATGGACAAGCTAGCAGAAAAATTTAAAAAAAATTGAAATCCATCCAACATTAGTCTCAAGCGGCTGTTTCTACAGTTCACATTTTCAAACGTTGCTGTTCGTCAAGCCATGTTGGACAGCATGAGGATCATGTGTACGCCCCTATTCGTGCAGTTTGTTGGGAAACGTTTTTGTAAATGCAGAGCATGGCACCACTGAATGTCAATGAAATTGTTGTTGGTGTTGTGTGATCGTTTGCGTTTATTAAATTTTGTATTTCTGCAACTGCACGCCCTTTTCTTTACATTTCAATTATAATAAAATGCGTCCATTTTATTACGTAAGCATCATAATTTTCCAACATTTTCTTTGAATTCTAAAATAAATGTATTGTCCACTTCTTCCATTCCAAATCTATTTTTTTAATTTATAAAAAAATCCGCATAAACAAAGATACAGTATCCTTATAAAAGAAAGGGATTGAATTTAAAAAATCAAATAAAATAATATCAGTGAAGTGCAAAATATTGTCGTTTTTGCAGGCGTTGCAAGCTTCTTTCATAAATAGTTTATATAATTTACACGTTTAGTAATAGATTGCATGGGAAAAAGAAAAACGACATCATTATTCGGCCTTTTCGTTTTTTCAATGTTAATTGAAATAGGAAAAAACTGTTTTCACCGTGCATTGAATCGCGTTAAATCAAATCGAATCGCGTAAAAAATATCGCAACACTTTTTTTGAATTACCTAAAATCAATCAAATCACTGAAAGAAAGTTAGCTTAAAAACGGAATTAGGTGTACTAGGTTGGCTTGGCTTAAAAATAGAGAAGCTTGGCTTGAAAATAAAGAAGCAAACGAAGTCGCCATTCATTCAATGTGAATATAACTCTACATTCGCACGATTTGAACTTTGGAAGTGAGTTGATTTTTGCAAGTGAATTGCTTTTATGAATAGCTTGCAGCTAATACCTTGTGACGAAAATTCAGTTGCAAAATTCAAAATACAATACAAGTAAACACGGGCTGATTGATAGGGAAAGGCCAGAAATAAATTTTGGAAGTCATCAATGTCATAATGCGGTGTTTAAGCCACATTAAAAAAAAACATTGCACCAAGCGACAGGAAATATTTGATGGGCGGTGCTGCGCAGAGAACAAGCAGGCGCTCAAAGAGCGTAAAAATCAGAACGATGAGGTGCTTAAAGAGCGTAAAAAAGTGTGAAAGTATACAGAATTGATAAACAAATCATCAATACATCCCAGCAGGCAATTGCACAAGCCCTTCCCTGGAGAAAGCCTGCTAGCACTGCTGCGATTGTGAGTGGACTTCTCAAAACTAAATTTTCATGCAAATAAAAATATGTATAACGATTTTCTTTTTATTATGATTTTTTTTTTATTTACAATCTGTCACTATTAACAATAAGTAACTTTGATAAGTAGTGTAATTTTAATAAGCAAAATAGTCACACTCCATTGAGAGTATACTCATGAAATGCTATTATGCCTTCCCACAGCAGGCGTGCTATTATGCCTTCCCACTGCAGCAGTGCTATAAGTCCTTCCTACAGCAGCAGTGCTATAAGGTCTCCCACAGCAGCAGCGCTATAAGGCCTGATATTAGAAGGCAAGGCAGAAGGACTTCATGTATTTTTTTATTTCATATATTGCAATGTTTTATGATTCGACATTACTTTTTTGTCATTGCATTGTACTTAATCGACATCAAAAGTAGATAAATGGTTAGAAGTAAGGAACGGTGTGCATGTTGCAAGACTGGTTTTCTGTTTCATGTTATGTTAAAGTGGTAGAGTGTTGTGTATTCAATGTCAAATTATAAATTAAGAAAGCGTCACAAAAACTATACATTAAAAATATCAACGCAAAGGAGGTTGACGCAGATAAAATAAAACATTTAACTAACACGACGTAGTAAGATTTCATTTTCTCAAAGTACTTCCGTGGCTCTTAACGCAAGTGATGTAGGAAGACCTGCTTGAAGAGTATTTCTATCAGGCCTACTAAAGAAGGCCTGTTTTATCGGGACGTTTCATATAAAAAAGAAAGTAAGTTTGAGAGGAGGTGGCAAGGCTTTAATCTTACCAAGGAAGGCCTGCAAGCTCCTGCCCTTGCCTACTGGGATGCTTCTCGTGAGTGCGTTTGATTGTGGTAGTGTGTAGTAATGTTGATGACGAATAGTTGAAAATGGACTTTGAGCGTAACTAGGGGTATCCTGGGCTCAGGAAGAAATCATTTTTGGCTCACTTAAGGCAAATTTGTGTTTGATGGGAAAAGGTTGAAAAGGGGTTTTTGACATGATTTCTAGTGGCCCTGGACCCATGAGGAGATCGGCTTCCAAGCTATTCAGAAAGGTTGAAAATGGATTTTTAATGTAGCTGAGTATGGCCCTGAATCCAAAAAGGATCCGTTCTGAATCCATGTCCAAAAAAAGTTTTTTGGTCCAATAGATGGGGAAAGATGGATGTTTGACATGGCTGGGTGGGGCCCCAGACCTGTGAAATGTCCATTTTTGGCCCATTTCTGCATTTGTTTTTCCAAAAATGAACATAACAAAAGAAGAGACTGTAGGACTTCCGATGAATGACAGCATTGCTCTAATAGAATCTAAATTAAAGAATTTAACGAATTCAGTATACCTATGCAAACTAAGTGCTGTTTTAGGGCGTTATGCGTGTTGTCGCCCTAAGAGATATAGTTTTTAACAATTCGCAGGTCACTTCTGAGCTTATTACAAAAATCTCTCCCTATGAACCTGTCACTTCTTGTGACATGGAATGGCTTTTCAATTTATGGTAGTTTTTTTACAAGAGATCGGAGAAGTTTTCAATGCCTGAAAATATATTTAATTTTTAACTGTAACAGTAATTATACATATATAATGGTAATGTTTTATTTGCATGATTTAAAGTTTTTTTAGTCTTTTTTAAGCGGTGGTTTTGTAGTGGTTTTTTAAAGCTTCTTTTGTGGGGCCCTAGTCATAGCACATCAAACACAAAAGTTTTTTTCATAAACAGGTAGAGGCGCAGAGTTTTTAATGCAGACACTGTGAAGTCCCATAAAAAATGTCATAAGAAACCTGGCAGCACTGCATATCTTTATAAAAAAAAAAAAAAAAAAATAGTGTCAAAATTTCAGCACACGCTTTTTCGTATGCTTGCATTTTATTTAGAAAATTCTTATTTGTATTGGAATAAATAAATTAAAAGAGGTAAACGTGTAACGTTCCTACAAAAAAAGTGAAAAATATATTAAAACATAAATATTACAACTTATGAGTAAAATTTCAAAATTACGAAAACAAGAGAAAGAAACTTCACTCAAATGTCACCGCAGCCTCACCAACAGCAACGACATCAACATACAGTTTCGACGAAGAAACAGAAAAACACAACGAGAAAATCAGATTGTAATGGCATTGGCTATGAAGAAGCAATAGCAGGAGGTGATGCCAGCGTTGGCAAACAACAAAAATCAGCAGAAAAAAAGCCACTGCATGCATCGATGGAACAGCTGCAAATGCAACATCAGAAATCAGCGGTGACCAATGCTAGTCGACGAGCGGCAGGCGTTAACTGGAGTAGCGCAACGGATGTAGCTATTACTACAGCTATAGGTGGCGTAGGCATAGCAAAACCTAATGATAGTGCCACTACTGATGAAATTAACTCTGGCGCTAATCTGGAAAATGCTGAACCTGCTATGGTGAGCACTGGGCAAAGCAAATCAGCGCGTCAGCGACAAAAACGTAAAGCGGCGCTTCGTAACAAATATGTTGCTATTGACTGTGAAATGGTGGGCGTAGGTTTTAATGGCCAAGACGATATGTTAGCCCGCGTTTCGATTGTAAACAAGCAGGGTGAAGTACTACTGGATAAATTTGTTAAACCTCGAGAGAGTGTGACCGATTACCGCACTAGTGTTTCAGGTATACGACAGGGTGATATTGAGCATGCGAACGAATTTATTGCAGTGCAGGATGAAGTAGTGGAGCTGCTACAAGGTAAGAAAGATAAGATATGAAAGGCTTGAAATAAATTGCATATACCTATAAGAAATATCCATATTACCTCGATATTTATGTCGTATTTTTCGTACCTACTGTTTAATGCCAGATCCGAAGAGCTCAATATGAAGTTTTTCATATTAAACTCTATAATTTTGATATTTTAGCAGCAACAAGGTATCAAACTCATGAAGTCGCCGAATAGAAACTTATACTTAATTAAAATGGATATTTCTCCCATAGTTATAAAACAAAATTCGTTAAAAAGCCTTAAAATTATATTCATAAGAAATGTGTAATATCAAAACAGTTGAAAGAACAAAATGTATATAAGGAAAAAATATAAAATTTTGGCGCTCTGTGTTTATACTTTGTGAAGATTCCCTAGTATAAAAAAAGGTTTTATAGCTTCTTTTACAGGCCTTTTAAAGACACGTATTCGCTACAAAGGCGAAGTGTCATATTAATTTTGATACAAAGCTATTTTAAAATCATGACTGTCTTGTAAGCTTGATTTTTGTCTTCATAACTTCTCCTGATGCTACTAGGGTTCTTAACTGGTCAACGCAAAAAGTACAACAAAAATTCTGAAACTTCAGCTAACAAACTTTACTGTTGATACCAGTAATATTTGTAATTTTTTTTGTGTTTTTTGCACTTGAAAGTGCTGAACAGGAAGCTCAGTAAAATATATAAAATATTCAGTTAAATTTTTTCTAAACGATGCTTGGATAGACTTTGCAAGTGATACAAATTGACAGGTCTCGCCATGTTTACCACCGAAAACCTCTATAAGTGAAAAATATAAACCTCTATGATGCAGTAAAAAAATTAGAAGTAAATATTGAGTAAACTGATCAGATCAGTTATGGCATTTGAGATTTGTGGAAATGTACTGAATGGTGACTTGGAATAAAAATAATTTTTTTTTACGCATAATTCATTCAGCAACTATAAAAAATAAAAAAAAGCATTCTTTTTTTTAATTTTTTACGCATATGTAGGTATATGATAGAAAGGAGTCTGATCTTACTTAGTTATCTAAAGAATTGAAATATTGTGTTTCATATTTTTTCATACTAGTGCGCTGCGTCTATTTGCTATATGAAACTTAAAAGCTTGCTACGGCCTTTTGAATTTCGTTAGTAGAATCTTTATCATTGATTGATATTGTGGGGATATGTAGTTTAGTCAAATGCATCATAAACAATGAAGAAAACTTAGTGTTGGGTGACGATAACTATGTATGTTATACAAACATGTTCTTTCTTACAATAATAAAACAACATTTATTTTAAACCGCGTTAAATCGAATTCGCGTAGAAAAAGTTCACGTAAAAACAGAATTAGGTGTACATACATACATACATATGTACATAAATGGAAGTAAAGAGATGTTAAGGCGAAATATTAATGTTTGAACATTTTTCAATAAGATAAATCAACCCGATTAAAGAAAAGATGGAGACGCCACTTTGATTTTCCAAACCATCCATTCTATTTTTCATTTCGATGTTGCCGATGTTACCTAATTTCTATGTTTATTGCATTGCCTTGGAAAACTATAAGAAACTAACGCTAAAACCGAGCGGTTTGTCACAGAAATATTTAATATGGAATATATGTACGTATGCAGTCTTGCTCAGGCAATCGCCGCGTATAGATCAATTCCGTTCGCTGTGTTTTTCTGTTTGTGTTCCTCACTTTAATCGCGTCTCTCTCGCATCTATCTTAAATCGTCGCGTAAAAGTTTTGAAATCCATTTTATAGTCTTTTATACAAGTGGCATAAAAGCATAAACAAATCAGCTGAAAAATTTTTAAAAGCGAAATATGTGGATACTGTCTCAGTCCTCAGTATCCTCACACAAGAGCCTCAACTCCACACAAGGCAGAATTTTTTCAAAAAACATTATTAATATTACAGAAGAAGAATTGATTTCTTCCCTAAGAGATCAAAAAATCAGTGACGTCAAAAAAAATAATGAAAAATGTCGAAGGCAAGATGACTGCAACTGGTGCAGCAATTTTAACATTTGATTTGATCCGTCGTCCAGAATTTATCAAATTAGGCTGGCAAAGAGTGCCTGTCGCAGAATTCATACCCAACCCAATGCGATGTGCAAATTGCCAAAAACTAGGACACACAAAAAAATGGTGCCGCAATATTGAGACCTGCAGGGAATGTGCATACCCCCCACCCCACCAGATTTGCATAAGGAAGTTTTGTGTAAACTGCAACAACGAGTCGCATACATCGTACAACCTGTACAACTTTCCTAAAACACAAATCAGTCAATAAAATCAAAATAGATAGGAGATGCCCTGTACGAGAAGCATGGAAAATTTTTAACAACAATCCAACACTACACACCATTGAACCTTTTAAAAAAACCTCTAATGCACCCACATTTGCTCAAGTTACAAGAAATGCCAACGCTACAGAAACGGTACAAATTACATCAATAACAACGGAACATCAAGTAAATCAACAATATCAACTACCGCAACATCAAGGTCAAAATACCAACAAAAAACATTGGAACTCAGAGACAAACTCTGTGTCCACAATTGAACCAGCACAAATCACGAACCAAGAAAACATACAACAAAATCACACAGTTAACTCAACAACAATAACAATACCTACAACACAGTATGAAAACATCTTTGAATCATTAGACATACAGGAAAATACAGCTACACATACGCATATGGATACAGAAATCTCATTGTCACCAATAAAACAAAATCAAACAGATCAAGCGACTCAGAAAGTTCACCTAATTCTAAACTATATAAAAAATTTCCACACCTTTCCGTTTTAGTAACTCCAAAAACTCTCAAAAAATCACAAACTATAAACAAAATTAATAAAAAATAATCTCAACCAATAAACATATATATACATGCTAGCTACTTTGACATTCTTCTTTTAGATATTTTTCTATATTTTTGCTTTAAGTCTTAAATACTATGGATATAGGAATAAACTTAACTCTAATACAGTGGAATATACAGGGGTTTATAAATAATAAGTATGGTCTAGAGAACCTTGTATCTAAACATAATCCTGATATAATTATTCTACAAGAAACACATATTGGTGATAAAAATCATAATTTTTTACACCTACCTCATTATAAAGCGCACCACCACAACAAAGATTTTACTTATGCTAAATCCGGAATAGCCATTCTAACCAAAAAAACTTATCCCGAGATTTTTGGATAATAAGGCCAACTGGTCGAAATTTGTCTACAAAAACGACAACCTTAATGATGAATATGCTGAAACTGATAATGTCAACAAAGAGGCCGCTCAAATTAAGAAAATCTTAAGACGATCAGCAAACTAATCCATGCCATCAAGTCATAGGTCGAGGCAAATGAATAGTCCAGTTTGGTTCAACTCTGACATTGGAAAATTAATACACAAAAAAAACATAGCCTGGAAGCACTTCGAGCAGAGGAGAACAGTAGCAAATATTATTAAATACAAAAAAGCCAGTGCCCTAGTTAAAAGAGAACGTAAACAGGCAAAACAAAATACTTGGGAAAACTTTTTAAACTCTTTAAACCCAAATTTGGACACCCGGGTATTATGGACTAAAGTTAAGAACATTCGATCAAAACGCTGCACAAGTTTTCCCCCAATTTTCGTTGATAATAGGTGCAAAACACACCCTGCGGATATAGCTAACACCTTTGTTAAATTATGGAGCTCCATCGGATCTGATGATTCCTTTAGTTCCAACATCATAGATGAGAAAATAAATATTGATATTGATAATATGAGAGAAAATGGATCACTTTATTATTGTATGTTAGAACAAGTTCATTTAACCGAACTGGAAATGGTCCTTTCGCATTCAAAAGGCACTACGCCAAGTAGAAACAAAATAACCTACTCTATGGTAAAAAATTCATTACCTTTGCTCAAACAACGACTTTGCAGACTCTATACAAAAATTTTAAGTTCTGGAATCTATCCGCATGACTGGAAACATAGTATCCTCAGTCCCATCCCTAAATCTGGAAATTCTCCTAACTCCGTAGAAAGTTATCGCCCCATTTCCCTTCTTCCTGTATTATCCAAAGTTTTGGACAAAATCATGTGCGAAAGAATAAAAAGATGCTGCAAAGAAAAGATCTTAGACGAGCAACATGCCTTTTTACCAAATCGAGGTGTACACACTCTATGCCATGTACTTGAAGCTCTAATTAAGGCGAACATTCAACTTAAGAAACACAGTGTAATTCTTTCTGAAGATTTGGAAAAAGCATTCGATCGCGTAGTAGCGACTTATACAATCAAAGAATTATACGAGTGGGGAGTACCCAAAAAAATGCTAAGACTGATATTATCATTTTTAACGCATCGGAGAATTACTGTCAGGATAGACGGTTTTTATTCCAAAACAACAAATCTCGATAACGGGCTGCCTCAGGGTTCACCCTTATCCGTCGTCCTGTTCTTGGCATATTCAAATTCCTTGGCTAAATATATAAAAAATTCAAATTGCATAGAATTTTTTGGAATATATGCCGACAACATTTTTGCCATTTCTGCAGGTTCTCCAGAAGAAATAACCGACAAGTTGCACACTTTTGATGAAAAGCTATGTAATTGCGCGAAAGTAACTGGAGCAGTTATTCCAATCGCTAAAGCAGAAGCTTTACATACTTGCAGGAAATACAAATGTGGCTCTTCCTTTTTAAAGATAAGGAACTTTAATATTAAAATAAAAAATAAGATGAGAATACTCGAGCTCACTTTTTCCAAAAACGGATTATGGGATGAACACGTTAAAAACATGGTAGACAAACTAAACAAAACAAATAATCTCCTCCGAGTAATTTGCTCTAGGAAAAAAGGACCCCAGATTGACACTGCCATTTCCATTTGTCGGTCACTCATTGAAGGAACGGTACAACATGGTGTTACTCTATACGGTTGGACTTCAGAAGGCAACAAAAAGAAAATAAACACAATGATTAACAAATGTTTCAGGACAGCATCTGGACTTTTAACAGCCACTCGCATCGAATCCCTTAGGATCGAAGCAAAGTATCACGATTTTGACTGGCTTGTAAAAAACAGGTCCACAAAATTAGCGGCAAACGCGCTCACAGAACCAACCCATATTTTGAATGAACTTTTTTGGAATTTGCATTTTTCTGTTAATAATAAATCGAAATCCATATGTGGGATCCAACAAATATTAAACTATCTTCAGGACATCAACATGCCTTTTCCAGGAAAACCAATAAAAGAGAGACTAGATCATCAATTTAGCATCACCATTGATACAAGCCTGAATGAACACCGAAAAAATTATTTCAACTCAGTTATTTTCAAATCCAAATTTCTGGAGTGCATAAACAATATGTCCCCTGCTCTGATTTTGTTTACAGATGGGTCTTGTCATGAAGATATAGCTACTAATTCGGTAGTAGAGCAAATTTCCACAAATGCATTTAACACAATAAGACAGGGACTTTTGGCTCCATATGCTGGGATATTTAATGCTGAGTTAGTCGCCATAAAAACAGCAATTCAATACGCAATACTAGAAGACAAAAACACACTGATTTGCTCTGATAGCTTAAGTGTCTTAAAATCTCTACAGAATAGAAATAGTTCAACGCTTAGGTATCTTCAACGTGAGATGACACAATCCACCAACATCAATATAAAAATATTATGGATTCCAGGCCACATCGGTATACAAGGCAGCGAAACTGCAGATATGGAAGCAAAAAACGCTTTGAAACTACCTCTGATCGCTCAAACACCATGTTTGGATACCATATTAATAAACTATGGCAGAAAGATACAACAGCAATTAGATCAGCACCAATGGAACACCTCCAACTCCTTCCTCTATCTGCACAATAAATCCCGAAATAGAGTTAAATACCACTCCAAATTTTCCAGGCAAGACTGTATCAAACTAGCACGGATACGGGTTGGAACTACACTTTTCAGTTCCAACCACCTGTATAATTACACCACTCCAAAACAATGCTATGTTTGCTCAACAACACTATCGGTGAAACACATGCTATTGGATTGTCCTCTTACTAAAATTAGCGCACCTATTGATAGCGCACTGGATTGCAGCAAAAAAGAAACATTAAAGACAATTAATGAGATACTAAAAAAGCATAACGTATTCCATGGTACATAATTCTGCAAATGTATAAACATCGTCTAGATAGTGCAAAATGGCCTAGTTGCCCAGCACCTCTGTATATCTTACAAATTTATTTGTAAAATATTGTAAAAAATAAATAAATATGTACGTACGCTGTCATTTGAATATCTCCATCCTTATTAAATAATGAGGATCTTTTTGAGCTTCAAGTGCCAAAAAAGCACGTATTCTACACCATGAAATACAACTCACATTAATCGTTTAAAAATACATTTTTCTCTCATTGACTGAATAAGACCAGGCCAATATAAAAGCCCAGTTTAGAAGAAGCAAATTAGTTCCATTTTTTTTATATCATTGTTTATTTGTTTATAAAATAAATTTTTTAAAAAAATATCACAAGACTATATTGAAAATTTCCTGAAAGTTCTTAAATGTAATACTAATAATTAGCCCATTATACTTTTCTGACTTTCTGAAAATGCCATTATGGTGCCACACCCATTCGTTCAAACTCTGTCTTTTATCAGTCTGTTTTCTTGTACCTAGTTTTGTACCACTAATTTAGAAAATAATACGTTTCAGCCTGTGAGGAAAAATTCGTTTTGTTTTTAAATGGATAATGTGTAACTAAGCATTTGATGGTTGTGTAGAACAGCGAATGGCAAAATAGGAAAAATGAGCCAATCTTAGCTCTTTACAGCAAACTCGTCGCGCTATGCACGGGATTTGTATTACAAACCGAGGCGAGCGAGTAAGGAAACAACAATGCGCACATTGAGGACAGCTTCTCTCGTTTCGTTTCGTTTGATCAGTGTACTTTTATTTCTACACTCATGTTGCTCTTGCTCGATTCTTGGAATTGGCTTTTGGTGTAGCTTAAATTTTTTTCGATCGAGATCGAATTTATGGTGGGCTTTTGTCTGTTGTTGTAATTGTTGTTTTTGTTGTAAGTTTGTTTTGTTCCAAAATTTTCCCCATCTATAATGTATTCTGTATTCTCATATTATTTTTAAATATAAGAAGGACACTAAACATTTCATGTTTTTAGAATAAACAATTTAGTCAGCTTAACCCTCAATTCATACATTGTTTCGTTTATTTTTGATGAATTTTCACTTTGAGCTGACGTAACTGTCAAACGAAGCATGAGAAGATGAAAATTCATGCACCAACACATGAGTTGAAACCTTACCCTTCAAACCAGGAGCGAACACTAGAGAAAAAAACTAGATGTGGTAGCCGCCAAAAGGCGGTGGTATGCATTAGAGGGTTAACCCTCTGCAGTGATTTGGTTTTAATGAAGACTTTATTTTTCAGTTTTGTTCATGGGAAATTTTAAATATTCGAAAAGGATAGCTTTGGCTTAAATCTATAATCTATATCTAATAACACAGTTCAATAAAGTTTGGTCAATTCTCAGTATCTGAAATCATTCGGAAAAAAATATTTGGGTTTCAGATATTGAGGTTTGTCGAACTGTGTAATTACGGAGCAAATCAATTTCGCCACAAATTTCAATCACATTTGAAATTTGGAATGACCTCACAAAACTTGCATTTATTATACTCGTCAGTGTAACCTACTCCCACCATGTCACAAATTTAGAAGCCACCTCCTCCTAGTCGCGTTACGTAATTTATGAACAACCCCCTTATTAAGTAGACGGAATTTGATAGCTATAGTGGTATGGGGGCTAAAAATTTTATATTTTGGAAATTTGTATGTCATTCAACGACTCCTACGTACTCCCAGAATGTACATATCGCAATGAAATTAAGATACCAAACCCATTTTAATAATAAGACTGCGACACAATTTTCAAAAAATTTTCGACGGGGACAAAATATATATTTTCTTAAAAAGTAATTTCGAGCTGATCAATTTTCCCAAACAATAGCTGCGTATCCACACAAATATATATATACTCGAAAAATACACACAAAATAAAAGGATTCGGACTAAATCTTGTGAATTGGACTAGAGTAAACGTCTAGTACATATAACGAACTAATTAATGAACTGGTCATTCGGCATATCGAAAAATTCGTTGTATTGACGTGTTTTTTACTAAAGAAATTGGCTTTTATTTACGCCATATTTTCTTGCGATCACTTTTACTGACATTCCTTTCTTACCATCTTCGATTACTTAAATTTTGTCATTTCAACACAACAATCAATTTTATAATACTGACAAAGTATACAAAAACGACGCCAAAAAAAGTCGAAGGACTGACGTTAGAATGTAGTTATTCCAAGAAAAATAAAACAGGATAATTTGTTGAATTAAATAATAGTGTTCGCTACTTAGAATAGAGAAAATTTTTAGCATTCATTAACAATTTGAAAAACTGTTCATTAAAATGGAAATTCGTTACATCGTTATACTGGACGTCTACTGTATTACATTATTTTACGGGTACGCAGGTAATACTTATGTCAATGCATTCAAAGTTTAAGATTATTAATACAATGTAAAAATAATCAACATTTTCTATCTGATTAATTGTAAATTTGATTGCAAAAAGTTTAAAATGAAAGAAAATTGTTTCAAAAATACAGAAGCTAAACTATGGCACTTATTTCGAATCTGGCATCCGAATCACTTGAAGCTTTAAAATGAATTAGATTTACACTACATATTTATAGCACGTGTTATGGAAGTACCGTAATATAAGAGAGTTACCAGTAATTAATAACAATCTTTTATCATGACTAAACTATTTATTTTTTAGGCAAAATTCTTGTTGGCCATGGCATACGCAAAGATCTTGCTGTACTACACATAAAACATCCGTATGCCAACATACGTGACACATCGCGCTATAAACCACTTTGTCGACTTGTTGCAAATGGTCGTACACCAAGCCTTAAACGCCTCAGCCAGGCAATACTTGGGCTGGAAATACAAACAGGTGAACACAATTCCGTCGAAGATGCACGTGCTGCTATGAATATTTACAACCGTCTAAGCGTTGATTGGGAGAAATATATACATGAGCGTGGCCACCATAAATAGTAGTTTTTTTCTTTACTTAACGAAAGATGTTGGAGTGTTGCTGCTTATATCGTTTTAACTTACAATATTTACTGTCGATTTTCTTAAAATCTCTATAAATCAAAGAGAATAAAAAGAGCCTAGTAAAATTGCATGTGTGGAAATCTGTAAATGCTTCACATTTCGTTTATCTTGGATTTAATTTGTTTCATAAACCTTCATTCATTGCAATTTTATTTCTTCTTCTCTAAAAAATTGAGATAGACTTAAACTAAACATTGCTTCGTTATAAACATTTGTACATCATTAAAAGAATAACATTGATTTTATATATAAAAAAACGTTTGGATTTTGTTTGATTTCTCAGAAAACATACTTGTCTCCCTAATTTGTAAAAAATAATTAATGTATAATCAGTTAATATAACGGTTTCATGTATGTAGGTGCCCAAATTAAAATTCAGCAGAGCTATTTGCAGAGTAGAATCGTCAAATGCGAATTATTATTTAGTTATTTAATATTAAGTAAACACCCAGATTCTCATTTAATATTATTCGTTGTGGTTTAACCTAATAGTGAATAAAATGGATAAGTTTCATCTTTTACAATTTTGCTTGGATGCATGATAGTGTTTGACGGAACTTCTGTTTCAAAATCAGAGTCTACTTTAAGGCCGGTAATCTCGTGTGGTAGTTCTGGATGTATGAGCGATGTATATATATACATGCACGTTCTGCAAATCGTTTTCGATTGAAATAGAGTTTTGGTGCTCCACATTTCTATCGGTCGATTTCAAATCGGTTTAATTTCGACGGACAGTTCAAATCGAAATAAGAGTATTCGGCAATTCGGACAGTTCAAATCGAAATCAGAGTGTTCTGCAATTTGTTTTGCGATCGTTTTTATTCCAATCAGATATAACAAGAGCAGCCAGAAATAGCACGTAAAAATGTCGTTTTCAGCATAGCAAATAATGCTTAAAAATGCCAAAAAAAAGCACAAAAATATGCACAAAAACCTTTTATTACAAACGAACAAATATTTTTAAACAAAATGATTAGTTTATTTTAATATTCTTTCTAAAGTACAAAAATAGGAAACAAATGTCACTCTAAAACATAAGTTAAAATTAATCATTACGATGTATTCTCTTAAACAAAGTTACTAACTAGTTTCAGATAAAGTTTAATAAAAATATTCACGGTGTTCAAATCAAATGCATTGGAAGAATTATATACATTATAAAATTAATTTTAGAATATATTATTAAGTGTTTCTTCAAATTTTCAAAAATAAATGTGCGGCGCTTTTCATTTAGCAAGTGTGTATATTTTGAAACATCCGATGATGTTACTGGATAATATTTGAAAAGTGCAAGTTTTTCCGGTGAATATATCTCAAGGAATTTATTCCTTGAATCAGTAACTTTATGGAGAATTTATTATATTTAAAATTATGGAATATCCTTTGTTTCTCTGAAGGATTTTTTAAATTATAATTTTTTAAAAACTTCTTGCGATCCATGGAAGCTAACGACGTTCGTGTTTTTCTCACAAATTCAATACTTTCATTCAAATCAAGCCCTTGAAGAAAATTGGGTATGATAAAGCGAGCTCGGCTTTTAATTTATTGGATTTAATAAGTTTTTCGGCTACACGGATTGCTTCGGAATCGTCGTCACTGAATTTTTCCGATAGAGCTTTAATTTCATCAAAATGGTCGCACAAATAAATGGTTTCTTTCAGCCAAGTAGCCCATCGCGTTATTATTGGACTTGGAAGCAATTGTGTATTTGGATCGCATTTTTGAATACGTTACAACGAGACGGAGCCTAGAATTGGTTTAAGTTTGAATACAAAATTATTTCACATCAAAATAGAAGGTAGTTCTTATTTTTATGTAAACTGATTTAGCATTTGATATTAATGGAATCTGCGGATATAAAACTTGCAATGCACTGGCAGCGCTTAGCGTATAGGGTGCATCCGTAACTAGCACAAACACTTTCCCATACTCAATGCCTAAATATATGAGCCCTTGATTTTGAAAGTGGTATAAGTCAAAAATCTTAAAAATCTAGTTTATCCTATTCCACAATGAAAATGCTAAAAATGTATGCATGGGATGAAACAATCGCCTCAAGAGGATCACAGGAAGTTGCGTCCTGCATCTTAACGCACATTCGGGACATTTCCGCTCAAAAGCATGTCATAGCTTACAGTGATGCCTGCCCAGGACAAAATCGTAACATTAACATAGCTTTAATATGGCTAAAAATTGTTCAGTCATCTGATAATAATGTTGGAACAGTTGATCATAAATTTATATTATTCTTTTTTGCCAAATGATCGCGATTTTGGTTTGATATAAACTAAAATTAAAAAATCGAGTTATTTATACATCCCTGAGCATTATTATAATTTAATAGAATTATGTAAAAAGAGAAACCCATTTTTGGTAGTACAAATGGCTCAGAAAGATTTCATTTCGACAAAACAACTAAAAGAATCAACGAATGATAGAAAGAAAAACACCGATGGAGAGGCTGTGTCTTGGCTAAAAATACAATGGATCAGATTTCTAAAAAATGCTCCATATAAGATGTTTTATAAAACGTCCTTGGATGACATTTCCGAATTCAAAGTATTAGACCTCTCACCTAAAAGAGGAAGACCTAGATTATACCAAAATATTGATTTGCTTCCATTATACACAACCATTAGACCAATAACAGAAGAAAAACGTAAATATATGATGGATTTACTCTATATCTCACCAATTTTTCACAAACACTTTATTTCCTTAAATACTAATAAATAATTTACTTGGTTACAATGAAATGAGTTTGAATAAAATTTTAATTACTAATAAAAATGTTTCCTTGATGGTGTAAGTCATTTAAAAAGTCATGCAGTTCATTTTGAAAGTGGTATAAGTTATTTCAACCTTTCAAAACCACATTTCCTTTTAAAAATGGTTATTAATTTCACAATCATAATAAATATTTGTTTGTTGGCACTACTTTACTGTCGAAAAATCATATCCCATAGTACAAAAATATTTTTTAATCCTTTAAAATGCAAAACTCTAAATATCTCAAAGAAGGAAAATATGACTTATACCACTTTCAAAATCAAGGGCTCATATGATTTTGAAATAAATTAAGTTAACTTAATGAGTCGTTGAAAAAAGCAACCATATAAGCGTTGGCTGCATCATCAGTCTTCACATTAAACAGGTATGATGTCTTACGTTCCAAAGAGTTTTCGTCGCTATCTAGTATTCCGAAAACAAAATTGACTACGAGGCGCTGGCTCACATCCTTCGATTCATCAATTGACGTCCAAGTATGCTTTAGTAATCATTGCGTCCATCTTCTTTCTGTAAAAAGTGGGCAAATATCTCATCCGAAGTATTGATTCACATCGAACAGGACCACTTGTGTAGCGCTCTAAAAACTTCTTCATGCTTGGATGGCCCACCTTGCAAAACAGGGCAATGCTATTCTTGTATTTGTTGCTTCCACAAATGCTAAACAGAGATCCATAGAAATCGTGGAATCCGACTTTGCCTGATATTGACTTATGTTTGTTTGGCAGTGGTTCAAACTGTCGCAAATTCTGACGCTGCGGCATTGTTTTTCTGAATTACGGTGCCGCACCACATGTTAAAACCTTATTCCTAACATCTGTGTGTTGCAAAACAAAACGGCACATCTAAATTTTTTTTTAGTTTTTTTTACTTTTGGCATATTTTTACAAAATAAATCAGCTACTGACTCTTTTCGGCGAAATATACTTTGCAATTGCTGTTTGGATGTGTTTAACTTTGTATATCAAAAGGAGTTGCTACTTAATTAAGAAAATGTACCTATTTAAAAAATTAGCAATATATATTTTTCGTATCAAGTAAAGCAAAAATTAGCAACATTACTGCCCCCTGAATAAGCAAAACGCTGGATCAAGTGTCAGGCTCGGTTAACATGAGCGTATTTTGAACGCACTTTGAAAAAATACACCAGACACAATGGGTTACAAGATTCGTGTTGATAAAAACTAGCCAGCTAAATGTTATATACAAGCAACAGTTTTCAATTCCAAAATTAATAAAAACTGAGTAAATGATGCTTTATTCCGAAGTAAGAAAAACGGTTGAGTAAATGCTATCTGAGCGTCAAAATGAGACGTCAAAACTTCAGAATTCGTTTTGTTGACATGACATAAATCATAATATGATAGAGTTTCTGATTTTCTGCACATTGCACTACCCCGCCGTTCCAAATTTTCAGGTAAAATGTTGCGCCAAATAGTCCACATTCCGACGTGTAAAAGGATATAACTGTTTAAAGTTTTTATCTTCACCAAGTATTTTTGACTTGTGCTGCTTTTTTCCACGCACGTTATTTGCCAGCACAATCAGCAGCTTTTACTCTGAAAAATATGATTAAATGAATTTCGTATGAAAAATATTTCAAAATATCATTTGAAGTATTTACTCTGATATACGATAGCTTTTACTCAGATTCGTATTGATAAAAACTAGCCAGCTAAATGTTTTCAATTTCAAAAATAGTTCTGTGGAAACCACGCGATGAAATATTTAATTTTACAGCAAAATGTTCGTCAGGCACTAAACAAAGATATTCTACTATAAAATCAAACGTTACCTACTTTATATTTAGGTCATCCTTGAAATCGCCAAGGCGGAAAAAAACGGATGTATGGGAGCTATATCTTAAACTGAACCGATTTCCACAATTTTATCGGTTTATTCTGTAAAATATAAATATTAACATTTGTGGAAAATTTCATTGGGCTAGCTGCTATAGTTTTTGATATATTAGTTTAGTGCTGCTAGATTGGCAAAATAATACACTGTGCACTGTCTTCGCTAGTTACAGTACTTGTGCATCAAAATTAAATTATATACCTTCAGGCATTCAAATCCATCAGTTTGGTCTAGGTAAAACTATTTTATCCTCAAAAGCATATAAAATTAATTTCTTGGAAACCAATTTGCTGATTTTTTCATTTTGACCAGTTTACTTCTTTTTGTACAAATGACGATTACACCTCAAATTTTAGGCCAAATGAACTAATTTTCAGTCCTTGGACATTTCAACATATAATTCTTTGTTTCAGTGCAGAGCAGACAACCTTGGCGAAATTCGGTGCAGCCCAGGTGCCCTATTGCACAACACATCGCATGCCTTAAAGCATTATGCAACATAAGTCGATTGGTTTTGTTGGTTTCCCAAACTCAGTCATGTCTCTGTACGTCCAGTTGGTAACCACTGACGTACGTAATAAGATGAAGGCGTCGATTTGAAACTCATTGACATGAGCTTAGAATTACTGAATGTTTTATTGGACAGAATTATCTTTTGCTTTATCGAATAATCTTAACAATAAAGTTATTACAATATAATAAATTAATTTTTCCACTTTATACAAAATATTTAGATAATTTTTGAATGCAAAACTTGTTTTGCACCGCATTATGTACAAACTTTGCTTATGAAACATTTCTATTTGAGGTATCTTATTATGCTTAACGTATTTGATGCGCCGTAGGCACAACATACCAAATTTTTTCCTCAAAATGTCTGGGAAGAAATTTTTGTGTCAATTCATTGAAAGATTTTTGAAAGACATCACAACTTAAATATTTGTTCCATTTTGGGGATTTTTCAAGGACTTGAACGGTATGCTTTTAAAATTTAAATGGTTCTATGTCAAAGCTTGCATATTGAGTCCACGTCGTGAAAGATTCGCTACACAATTCTTTTTAAAAAATAGAAGTTTACAAGGAAATAGTTTGAACTCAAAATGTTGAAATTTTGTATTTTTATTTATTCTTGAGCTCCTGCTTATCATCCACTTTCTTTTCAGTTTCCACATCGCTTTCGGGCTCTGAGCTGGAGTTTTTAGCTTCATAGTTTTTACTGCTCTGCTGTTTTAATTGAAAATCAAATCTGCTATTTTGTATGGCATTGTGTCGTTCCATTAAATCTTTCCAAGGATCTTCCAACATGGAAAAATGAAAATATGATGCCGCCGTGTTTTCCTTGTGATTATTTTTCTATCAAAAACAAAACTTAACGTTTTATAATTATTTACTAACTTTCAAGGCTACATACAAATCTCTGTTGCCCACTTGATCCTCCTGCATTACTACTATTACCCCTACGATATCCAAAACCACTGTGTCGTTGATGGTTTGGATATTGCTGCCGCTGTTGCCCTGCTTCACTTACTCCTGCAGAATCAACGTAAAAGCTATTTCTAACTCCGAAATAGCGATTGTTACCTCGTTCTCGTTGATTTTGTCTGTTTTGGTAGTTGCCTTCTCCACCAACACTACTTCCATCATTAAATCTATTTGTATTGATGCTCCTATTGTGTTGATTATTGTATTTGGCAGGCGTAGATGTATAACGCCGGTGTTGCGTCTCTAATCCCTTATTTTGTGAGCATGGCCCTGATCCTCCCAATTCAAAAGGTAAATACTCTTCAGACTGCGAAGGATACTGAGGCAAATGCTTAGCGTATGGCGATTCTAAAACATTGAAGTTTTTACGTGGCGTTGTCATGCTTTCGACGATGTTTTACAAGTTTTTTTTTTTTTTTTGGGATTTAGAGTTATTCTGTCTGCTATACACGATGCTGTATAGGATTAGAGATTTATTTGGCCACACTCTTAGAGTTATAACGCCACTATCAATTAAAGTTATTTGATATTTCTATTAATAGTTTATTTTAGTTAGTATTAAAAATTTACTTATTATTTTGTAGTTTTGCGGTTTTTCGTGTTTGAATAAATCACTAAAGTTATTGTATGCTGTAGTTTGATGTATTTGTGCTATTGAATTTTTGACAATTGAATAGAATGTGGTTGTCACTTTCTGGCACTTGACAGCTGTCGCAGTTTTCATCGGGGTAGACTTTCATTTTTGAAAGCGCTTGCTTGCACATAGAATGGCTTGTAAGTCAACGTTTACACGAGCAAATTCGGTCAGACAAGTTCTTGTCTATTCTCTTTTGTGAATTTCTTTTGCGTTTACACACGGAAACTGGAATTTGTTTGTGCAAGAAAATTTCAAAGCAATTACTGCGTCAACCCGCCACAACAAACGTAAATTCAAAGCATAATATCAGCTAAAGAATCGAAAAAAAGAGATTTCGCTTGTACGACAAATTCTGTACACCACCTTTTCGTTTTTCCCTTGTTGCCAACAAACAGGAAAACTTTTCTCAAGAGTTTCCTCGTGTAAATGTTGTCTATACCTTAAAAATGCTGTGTGAAGTAGGGGTAGGCAAATAAAAAGTACAGTCGAAATACCGATGATCGATATTTCCAAACAGTATCGAAATATATCGAGAAGGAGATTTCGGATTTATCTGTGATCGATTTTCGATATTTTTGCTGAAAAAGTATAAATGCAAAAATGGCATCCCAACTTCTACTATGCGCATTTAGCATTGAATTTCTGTCAATATAATCGTAAGTTTCAACTTTGTTTTCTACGTGGGATCGCATCAACGAAATTAGTGCGCTATCCAAGCAACAGATATGTAATATGGCCAAATTTTTAATTTTGAACGGCAGTCTGGTGCTCTCCGTTTTAAAAGTCGTGACTTCTCTGCTTATGAAAGAGATCATGTTAAGACTGCTAATGGCAATAGATGAAAATGATACGCCACAGGCGTTGGAACGTGTTACCAAAAATCAAAAACTGAATCAATTTAAAAAAAGTATACGTCAGCATATGCAAAATTTTTTACTATGAAATGAGGTTGTCAACTTGAAGTAAGAAGAGGAACAGCTGGAGTTGTTAAAACAACGTGGAGAAAAGTAATTGGTCCGTAAAACTATTTTAACAAATAGTAAAAAAAACCACACAAATTAAACAAAACGGTAATTATAAAATTGAAATTACGAAAAATAAGAATATCAGCGAAGGAGCACAACGCTAAGTGGATTTCGGACAAGCGAATAACGCACGTCTGGCATGGAGAAAGTATAAAAATGTTTGTGATTCTGTGAAGTTTCGCAAGGAACCACTAAATTAACATCAACCAAAATGACAGTGGAATTAAATCTTATGAGGCTAGCGATAACAACATTCATCTCCACTCGTTACTAATAGCCAAAATATTTTTAATTTTCAGCATTATTTGCCGTTACCGTAACTGTAGAAAACGTACGAGAATTTGAAAAACAGTTGCATTGGAAAGCTTAAAGGCAAGGTCCTCATAAAAAAATTAAAAATTGTGAATGTCTGGAAAATCCTTCCAACAAGAAAAAGCGAACATACGAGCGAGCACATACATTCCTGCAACTCAATTTTTTACACAACATCGAAAAATCTTAAGCAAATTTTGAATATTTGATGATTTTCGCAAATAATTTCGTAGCGAAATTACCTCATTGTTTGAATTCATTTTAACTCCTTTATTTAAAAGATTTTTTTTCACAATTTTGCAAATAAAATTTGGAGAATTTAATATGGAACGATGCACAACAACGAACACAACCAACGCTTTGTTGCGAAACATCTTCGATAGTTGCAATATTTCGCGTAGTACCGACTTTAATTGGCCCCCACGTTGGTCACGTATCATAACACTTGAAATTTTGCGAATGGTCATGGAAAATATTCCACCATTTGCGAGACGTAATTTTTCATGTTAGGCTTAACAAAATTGCTCATTTGTATGCTGAGCTTTTTCTGATTGGGTGGATTATTAGAATCAACAGATTATAATAATCCATTGACCCATCTTTACCTTCGTATTTTGATTCAATTGATTTTTATAATTTGCAATTTTAATGTAATAAGCAGACAAAGCGGTATTCGAAAAATCAATATATAAAATATCGCCGATAGCAATCGAAAAAAATATCGCCAATATCGATAGTCGATATATTTTTCACAAGCCTATCGTGAAGCGACAACAAAAATTTTTAGTTTTTTAATTACTCTTCCGAAACATCTTTTGTTATTTGTTATGTTGAACGACTCCAAATTCATTTTAAGGGTAAAGGAGCACAAAATACTTTACAATAACAGTGTTACCAAATCGAATAAAGAAGATGAACTAAAACATAAAAATCTTTGGAAGCAAATAGCACAGGAGTTTAAGCTTGAAGATGGTAATTTATAATTCTTATAAAAGCAAAGGAAGGAGCAGGTTTACTTTAGCTAACATTCTCCAATATTTCTTTTTAGAAGTAAAAGGGGGTTAAAAATAAGGAACAGGTTTACTTTAGGGACAATTCTCCGATTTTATTTATTTTTTTTGGAGAAGTAGCGTGCTATGAATAAATAATAAATCTGCAAAAAAAAATTGTCGGTCGGATCTGGTTTAGAAGATATAGCCATCCAAAGTTGCAAATATAGTTTTTGTAAAAATCATAACTTGGGAACCCCTGAAAGAATATCAAAAGTATTGGTTTTATAAGAAAGATAAATCAATGATATATAACTTTGGAAAGATGACGGTTTTCTGAAATTTTAAGCAAGTTTTAAAAAAAAAACCCGTTTTTTCCCAACAAATGTGTTAATAACCTTTATTTTTTTAAGAAGTTAACTTTGTTTACTTTGTCAGTAATATAAAATTGATTATTTTGTTGAAATCATGCTGCTTTAATGCGAGAACCTTACGATAAGTGATAAAGTTAAAATAATTGAAGATAGCATGAAAGGGATCCCAGTAAAATGTGGAATTGCAAGTAAATATGGCCTTCCGAAATCTAACTTAACTTCTATACGAGTATATACGTAATTAAAAGCCAGTTTCTCAAATAAAGAAAAATTTCGATATTATGACTGACCCGTGCATTAATTAGTTCGTTATATTGGACGTTCACTATGTAAACATTATAAAATGGTGATCACAATGGGCTCCAGTAAAATGATGTACCATTTGCATAGTTCTTTTTTATTTTACCTGTTTATTATCGAAAAATGTAAATTCACTTCGGTGAATTTTGGTATTAAAACATGTATATGGTAATTATTTACTTTAACGGCTTCATTCCCGATTTTCTTGAAATTTTAGTATGTCGCACACTGCAGTATGCTAATCAAGAATATATACATATGCTGGACGCGAAACCACCTCCTACATACTATTTTTGAGCTTTAAAATCATTTAAGTCTTATAGTATACCCAACAGCGGCTTCGCTAGCCACAGTAATTTGACATAACAGTTGGGGTAAGTGGGAGGCCTTCGGCCGCGGCTCAGGATTTACATCCTATAATATGTCCAACACTGGCTTCGCGGTGGCCTTCGACCGCAGTCCCCCTATACTATGTCCAACAATATCTTTGCTAACACACTAATGTTGGACAATTTTTTCATGAGCGAAATGCTTTAATTGTTAATAGAAACCAAATAGAATGAGCGCCGCAGGGAAAAATTTATTAAGTTTTATAATGATAATGTTATACAAATGAAAATTTTATAATAAGAATCGTTGTTTTTGTTGTTGTACTAGTCGTTGTTGTTTTTTATTGTTTTTGTCCAAAAATTCATAGTTTTCATAAGAATTCATGAATTATTTTCTTTGTGTTTCGGTAAAAATGGGGGTTAATATGCAAAAATTTAGAACAAACAATATGTATACGATTTTAAAGAGAATAAAGCTTTCTTTGCATGTCAAAAAAGTTATAGGTTATTGATTTTTGGAAAAAACCGCTTTAAAAAAAAAGGTCAATCTTTCAGAAAATACTTCATATCTACTTCAAAACTACGGGTTAAATTTCTAAGATTAGCTTGCCCTATCTTTCTTATGACATCTATATATTTAATATCCATTCAGGCTTCCCAACTTAGAATGATTTTTACAAAAGCTTTTCTACACAATACCAATATTTTTTGATTACATATTTATTCTTAAAATTGAAAGCCAAAAAAAATTGGTTTTATAAAAATTGGCTAATGGAAGCTAAAGCAAACTTAAGCCCAAACTAACTTTAGTTTGAAAAATTACAGCAAATTTGGCTCAAATAAAATGGCGAGAACTTACACAAGATTATATTAAATTTTTGATACATGGTAACCCCAATGCATTCTCTTATTCTACTGAGATGATATTCATGCAGCCACACATAATGCGGTACGTTAATATATACATGTGTACATCAAAATAATGGTAATTATTTACTTAGTGTCCTTAGTGGTCGTCCATAAACCACGTGGCTCAAGTCACTTGAGCCCATCCCTCTCACACGTTGCTTCTGTTAATGCCTCCATCCACTTCTTATGTCTTAAGAGACAGCTTCCCACAAAGCTTTTTGTCTAAACCACTCTCACCAACAAGAGCACGTGTCTTATGAACGGTCAATTATCTCCAATTTTGATGCACTTCCAGTACATTATAGTCCTAGCTCTACTTATCAATTTTCTTACCAGGAGACCTGTTTCGGTTTATCGTTTCGAGGTTGCAGTAAAACAATTTTTTTAGCGTTTTCGTACGTTCTCAACATACCCACTTATATCACGTGAGCATACACATATATGTAAATACATTAAAATAATTATATGTACAAATTCACATGATCGAAGGAATAAATGTTAAAATTTACCCTGCATGCTGAGGGGCTCGGACAACACAAACATATAAATACAGACTACCAATAATCTACAAATTTAGCTACAGTTAGTTTTCAATTTAAGCTTGAGTTGACGTTTTGACAAGCTAATGTTATAAACTTCGCAATTGTTTATAACTAACTCTCTGATAAATTAATTGATAAGAGTTACGAGAGTTTCTCCGATTAGGATTAACAAGTATGTAGCTAAGAAGACCCAGTTATATGTTGATGCAGATGAAGTATATCTGCAATATTTGTACGGGAGCTCAACGAATAAAATTTTTTTAAATTCTCTGAATTCTATTTACAGTAGACGTCCAATATAACGATTTAACGAATTTCCATTTTAACGAACAATTTTTCAAATCGCTCTATTTTTCATTGATGTCTCTAAATCACCATTGCTAAAAATGTCCACTATTCTAAATAACGAACGCTGTTTAACCTTCAAGCGGTCGCGCGGTCATTTGTAACGGCAGCGGTCGCGCGTAACCTAAAAGACCTATTGGATATATCAGAGAAATAAAACACTAATTAATTAATATCTTTTATTTTTTTATAATTAGGAACATTAATCATTGTCTAGGACATTAATTTGTCAAAAAAAAACTTAACTTCAGGTAAAAACTAAGTTATAAAATGAAAAAAAAGAACTTAACTTCGCTTTGGATTAGAATCCCAGTGTATTGAATTCAGTCAAATCGACGTCGGGCGACCGCTTGAAGGTTAATGCAACAAGTGTTCTTGTTTCTTTTTTCCTAGGAACAAATGTTCTTCAACGTCAGTCCTTCAACGCTTTTTTGAAGAAGTTATTGTTACTGACAAAGTAGTAATATAAAATTGATTATTTTGTTGAAATCATGCTGCTTTAATGCGAGAACCTTACGTTATAAAGTTAAAATAATTAAAAATAGTAAGAAAGGAATACCAGTAAAATATGCAATCGCAAGTAAATATGACCTTCCAAAATCTAACTTAACTTCTATACGAGTTTAAACGTAAATAAAAGGCAGTTTCTTTAATAAAGAATCATTTCGATATTATGACTGACCTGTGCATGAATTATTCCGTTATATTGGCCGTTTACTATATATGAACATTATAAAATGTATGATCACCATCTTATAATTGCCACACTCTAAAGGCTCCAGTACATAGAAAGCAGCGCATGCATCGCGCGCATCATATGCTTTGACAGAAGAATTGGTTACATGCCTTTATATGGAGAGTGATATATATACACAAAAGTCACTTTAGTGCGTGCTGCTTTCAATGCCCTAAGTTTGTCAACTTTCAACTTTTAGACGCGTTAAACGCTTTAGACAATAGAGAGCAACTAAACAAAAATTTATTTGTTATTTAGTCCACGAAATGTTACATTGACCTTGTATTTTGGGTAGGACAAGATTTTTTTGTTGTTGTATAAGAGTTTTCAGTGTGATTATAAAAGTCGGGTTTCGGGGTTCAAAGCCTCCCCATTTGTCTAAGGATAACCATTTATCCGAATTTGAAGCTGAAAACCAATTTTTTTTTTTCAATACTCTTTTTATTTTATTTATATTTAGAGGTGGTTTCTTCCCCTAAAAGGGTTAAAAAAGAAAATATATTATTATTTTCAAAATAAAAAATTATCAAATTCTACTTCAATTGACGGAAAGAACTATAGATTAGCTCCTTAAGTGCATGTTTTCCCTAACATGCCGATTTAATCAAATTTGAAGCAAAAAGTAGAAAAAAATGTTTGAGAATTTTTTTATATAGAGATAATAAAATTCGTCTATGACCAGTAATCATCTTTGACACCCACAACTATGTTTACAATAGTCTTGAATGTTTGTGGCGGATTTTGCGACCTCTAAGGTTCTAGAAAAATGTATACTAATTTCGGAGGACATATAGAAGAACGACTTTTTTAAACTTTTCTTTGTGTCTGAATCACCCTAACGTACAGGTTATCTCTTGGGTTGATCCCTTTGAAACGTCCTAATACCTCTCCAAATTGAAAAAATGAGTACAGGAAATTTTTCGCAATAAAATGGTCTACAGAAAACGTCCGAAGCATTTTTTTAATACAATCAATTGAAAAAAAGTTATAGCCCTTAAATGATATCTTACCCGAATATTTTTGTCTATTTTTAATTATAACTTTTTCATTTCCTATGTTACGGTAAAAAGTGTTTCAATTAAGATTGTAGGGAATTCAATTTTCTACAAAAAAACCCCCTAGATAGATTTTTTTAAAATACAAATTTTATTTGTTATTAATCGACTGTTATTATGAGATGACAGGTGGCGCATTGTGTGCTTAAATGCAAAGCTGCACTTTGTACACGTCTTGGAGAACTCCCTTCATGGCTCAAGTGTTAAGAGCGGCTGTCCAAACATAATTCATGGAATGGTCGGGGTTCAAATCCGTGTACAAATTAACCAAAACTGGTCTGATGAGGCTATGTATATATGTATGTGAATATGTATATACGTGGTAATAGCCGAAACATATGTCACCAATTACCGGGTTAAATTGTTCCATTTGTTGTCTCTGTCATGTTTGTTAAAAAAAGCATTGACCGATTTGTGAAATTTCACAAAAAATATCGGTTTCTGCTAAGACTGTACAATTCGATCAAAAATATTGTTCAATTTTTTAAAATATATATCCACAACTCGAATATGTTCATAAATAATGCCGAGGGACATTCATACATATATGTGTATGCCTACATATATGAGTTTAAGTTTGGCCGGCATGACTACTATAGTACCATAGCAAACTAAAAGTGTATCAAAATGTAGAATAAGGACGCTAAAGTAAACAATTACATACTAACATAATACTATGTTTACTTTGCATACTTAGGCAGTCTGACAGTCCGGAGAATTCAGATTTAGATATGGATGAAACAGAATTGCAACGTATTTTGTATTCCGATGATGAATGCGAAGGTGCTTCACTGCCAATCTATTCAAAACGCAAACGTTTTAACGAACAATCTGCGGATGTGAAGCTTGAACAGATAATCATGGAGAAAAACTCTACGTGTGCACAATCACCCTTACAATGTGTATCCACCAATGAGCATTCTGACTTACAGTCAAATATGGAGCTCATCTCAAATGGCACTTCATTTAACAACCTCTCCTCACTTGAGTTAATATTTTTAGGATACGCAAAAGTGCTGCAAAAAATGCCCTTAGCACTGCAATTGCAGACAAAACGAAAAATAGCCGAAGTAATGGACGAGGCTGAAATGATGATGCTAGAGTAATAAAGAATATCGCAAAACTAACTTATTTTTCCCAGTATATAAGTTTTATTTTTACTTTTACTTTAAATGATAACTGAACTTACAGCCAGTTAGCAACGACCAATATTCATTTGAAATTTTACAAATTAATACATTGCTTTTTTCATTTAACGGTGTGACGGTGTTTAATACTGTAAACAAAGCTAGACAGTCAATTGAAATTTTCAATGCAATGATGTGATCTTTGAATTCTGCAGTAATCAAACTTTTTACACCAAATGTTAGATTGACAGACTTAAAGTATTTTACTTGCAAGGGAGGTGCCGCGCCCATTGCTGCTATGTCGCCCGCTTTTGATTCAGATATACCTAATAGCAAGTAAACCACTTACATAAAATTTCATGCCAATTGCTGCAATAGCGCTTACAACTTTATGTGTATATGGGAGGTGCCACACCCACTGATGCAATCCATTAAATGGATTAATTTAATTAATAATAATAGAGTTTAGCTAATACAGCTATTAGCCTTCTTAGCTATTTAGCTTGAAGCTTTAAATCAAGTAAAAAGCTTTTTAATAAATAATAGAAATGAAAAAATACATGAAATTAATTTGTTATACTTTTTATAATTTTTTCTTAGCTTTTTTGCACTTTCTCAAATACCCACTCAGACCATGGTTCACATGATATTAAAATATTTTTCTGTATAAATTTACATGGTTCAAGGAATAAATGCTACAAAAAATTGTCCCTGCATGTTGTGGGGCTCGTACAACACAAACATAAAAATACAGACCACCATTAAGCTACAAATTTAAGTATAGTTTGTTTTCAATCTAAGCTTGAGTTGACCTTTTGACAAGTTAATGTTATAAACTTCGCAATTGTTAATAAGAGTTGTCATGCGATTAAAAGGAGCTGTGGCCATTTAATTAGTTCTACTAACCGGTTGATAAAATAATTGATAAGAGTTACGAGTACTTTTCCGATTAGTATTAAAATGTATGTAATCAAGAATCTCTGCTGCAGCAAGAGACCCAGTTACAGATTGATGCAGATAAAGTATATCCAAAATATTTCTACGGGACCTCAAAGACTGCAAATGTAATAACTTTAAACGAACCTCATAGGGAGGAAAGTTCAAATGGTCAATCCAATTCAAGCCATTGAGAGCAAATCGAACAAAGATTTTTTGAATTCTCTCAATTACATTTATATGAATATTATAAAATGGTGACCAACCACACTTAGCTGGCGTACTCTAAGTGACAACGCACTATTGTATTATATCAAGTCACCGTTACTAAAGGACTATTAAATTCTTTTGCGCACCTCTTAATAAAGCCAGAGATGAGGATTTTTCACAAATTTGATTAGTCTTTGACTAATTCGACACGACAAATTTTCTTACCTTTTAATTTCTAATCAAACTCCACAATATTTTTCTTCCTAGAAAAAATCATAGCTTGACATTTATCGGGATTAAGACGTAAGTTTTTTTTGAACACAAAGGATTTCAAGTCAGACTGAAGTGGAATAGTATCACCAACCCCCTTCACGTTCCTGTAAATTTTCATGTCACCTGCGTATATTAACAGATGGGAGTTTTTAATAACATGTGTAACGTCATTAATTGCTAAAATGAACAGGTGGCTTCCTTGTGGAACACCTAATGCCGTACAAAATGGGGAGGAAAACGCCCTCCGAAATCTTATTTGAAATGAGCGATCAGAAAAATAAAATTCAATCCAGCTGACAAAACTTAATGGAAATCCAAGCTTCTTTAACTTGAAGAAAATCAAATTATTTGGTAAAGCCTTTGACAAATTAATGCTTTACAGAGTCTAAAGAGCTTAATGCAAAAGAAGTGAAATCAAGGAGCTTAGAAACTGTAGATCTACCATTAACAAAACCATGCTGACGAGTTGTGATGACTTCACTACAGCACACCTTAACCTGATTGTGTATAATATGTTAAAAAAATTATCGGTAGTGATGATAACTTAGCCACGGGCCTGTAGCTTGAAACATTATTTTTACACACATTCTTGAAAACGGGGCTAATGTATATATTTTTCCAAAATTTATGAAAATAGCTTTCTCTAATAGATCTATTAAACAAAAAAACTGAGGGGCTACACATAGCTACAGTTAACTCATACTGCCGCAGGAACACCATCAGGTCCGAAGCTGAAGTCATCATTAATAGATGAGATATATTTCTCTATCCGGTCAGGCGGAAAAGTTATCTCGTTTTCCATATTTCTAAAATAGTTGATATCAGGGCAAAATAATTCAGTAGAAAATGATTCTTTTAACAAATTGGCAAACAACCCGGTTATAATTTTGGGGTCGCTAGTGAGCCCATCTACTGTTTTAAACTCAGATGGAAACCAGTCAAATTCATTTTTAAGAATTAATAAAACCCCAAAAATCCTTGGGGTCATGAAGAATATTCAGCCAAATTTTATTCAAATATTGAGAATAAACTAAAGCTGACATATCTTTAAATTCTAGAAACAGTCGCTGATAAGCAATTATCTCATTTTGGTCCGGGGTACAAACGTAATTGTTCCATGCCCTATTATGGCCATTACGAATTATCTTCAAATTCTTTGTGTACAAAGGGTACGAAGAATTATTATCGTACCTCCATGTATATGGCACCGACAATGCTATGGTCGAAAAAAAGTTCACCATGGAAAAATTTAATGCAGTCATCAAATATTATTAAACTAAATAAATAATTCGTCTGGTTTATTTGTTAAATTCTCACTGAGTTTCAACAAGTCAGCTTTCTTAAAACGAATTCGTTAACATTAATTTTCAATGTCATTGATACACAATACTCAAAGGTCGATAGAAGGAATCAACCGTATAATGAGTATGGATAGCATTTCTTACAACAACATTGCTACTATTTGCAGCAAAAACTAAGACAAGTTGTCGTTCGTGGCAATTAGTTACACAACTTGTTGTATATTCGAAAGTATATCGTCAACAAAAATTTGTTGCTGTCGAGTTTTTGGAAAAGATGCATAATAATATGTACTATCATCCAAAGGAGTCCATTTTAGGTTAGGGAGATTGAAGTCACCTAACAACAAAATGTCGTCATTAAAGTTTAGTTCATTAATTATGTATTCTGCGGCCGTCGTAAGACATTGGTAGACATCTGCGCCACTATTTGGAGGAACATAAGCGTTAAAAATATAAATATTGGAGTGTAACTTTAACGCATAAAAGTTCAATATTGGATGCGCAGGCAATTTCAATTAATGAACTGGTTAAATGATTTTTTATATCTATTAAGACGCCTACACCAACAGAAGAAATATCTTAGAAATGTCTGCCTCTTCTAAAAACATTGAAAGTATTGTCAAATAGTTCCAAACTGAGAAAAGTGTTATTTAACCAAGTTTCGGTGAAAACGATATTATCCTCAGAGGAATTCTGAGTTGACAAAAAGATGGCGTATGTCTTGGAACGCAAACCCCTTACATTTTTATAGTAAAGGGATAGTCGCTTCAGTTTTTTATTTTTGAAGATTATAGTAGATGCCATCTTTACATTAAATTTTATGAAGAGTACTCTCATTGCACACTATCCATGATATTAAACGTTTTTTGATTATATGGAAGGTCCCACGCCCACCTAGAACCGGTGGTGTGCCAAATTTTTGTAATAGGACACCTTTTAGCAAGTATATCTGCCATACTAAATTTCATAACGGTTACGTTGTTTGTTCTCTAATTATAACGTTTACATATACTATGAGCAATGCCACGTCCTTCAACGAGATTTTCCAGTATACTGACGTAGCTTGTACTGCACCGCTTTCAGTGGTATCATCCTTAAAATTTTTACGAAAATCGTATGTGCCAATTTTAAGTTATACGAAACCAAAATTTTCAATTGTTGAAAAGTGTCACGCCCAGTTTTGAAATTTCGCCTACTTTACGATAATATGATCCACCGAATTTCATCACAATCTTTTGCACGGCTTACGAGCTATAGCGTTATAAAAGTTAAAATTTAGGGCTGTGCCACGTTCCTTTAACCCTTCGATTAGCTTTGTGGTCTGTCACACCATTTTGAAACTTTTTGTGTCGTAGTTTTTTTTCTGAAAACATTTCGGCAAATGTGCCATGACTTTGTCAAACTCGATGCAATGAATCAAATGTATTTTAAAATTGAGTTTTTCATTATTTTTATCGTCTCTTCTTTAGATTTAAATTTATTTTTTTTGGTTTATGCCAAAATAGTAGAGCAAAGAAGAGAACTAAAATTTAAAGTTTGTCAGAATTAGAAAAAAATAATACGATTGAGTAGAGGTTTAGAGAGAGAAACTTCTTGAACTTCATCAAAAAGAGTGCAATGTTAAGATCCTCAGCACTCTACAGGCTTTAGGAAAAACGTTAGCACGTACTCGTAGCGCTTTACCTAAGTGTTCTTTGTAAATTGCTGAATGATTATAATAAAAGCCCGACATCTCATTCGAGGCATGGAACACGTGCATCTGCTTTGAGTAAGTAAGTAATCAAAATCAAAGACTTCTATGAATGAGATGATTTAAGCAGACAAGCTCCAGGACTTAAAGATTTCATTAGCATTCGCAATGAAGACGGAACGAAAGAAAATACCCAGATTCGACATTTATATAACTCTCTGAAACCCATACCTTATTTGTGGGCAGCAATTGTTCAAAAGAGCAGGGTTGCAAAACAGGCCAAAATATGTCTACATATGTAATAAATTTCCTCATAATGTATGCTTATGTAAATATCACGATAACTATGCCACAGAGTCCTAGTTACAAACAGGACTTTATCAGATCCGTCATATGTGAGATTCCAAGCAAAGAATGCTAGTGATATCTGCTTGTGACATCTGCAAACAAGTAGTGAAGGATAAATTAGATAAGTGGGCTTGTGATAAATAATCTATTGAAGTTTCCTGGTATGTGTGGAAGGACAATAATGGCAAACTGAGCAAGAATCAAGAAACCAATACAGTTATTAAACCGATAGAACACATCTTGGGAATGACCGATTTCTTTTGAGTATTCTTATATAAAACGGTGTCAGGCTGACTACAATCAAAAGGACATGGCATTGATGCAGGTAGACTTTTCAGAGAATCTCACATGCACTGCTCAATATGAAACTCAGAGTTTTCATTGGGTATAGGACACAAGTGATTATTTTCACTGTTTTGCTTTCGTTCTTTGGAAAACAACATCCCATCGTCATTGCGTCTAATGATCGCCCTCACAATAAGAAAACATTGTAGTATATACTGATAGAACCTTGGAGAAGCTGCCAGAGAGTGTTTTACATATTTGATCATGTGTACATGGACCATGCTCGCAATTTCAAAACAAATTTATTGCTGATGGTATTAAAATTCTGGAGGAGAGGATAAGAGTTAATTTAATTTTTAATTATTTCGCAAGACCCCATGGAAAGGGGCCTGTTGACGACACATGCGGTGCTTTAAAGCGAGTTGTTATGAACAAAATTATGAAGAGAGAAGTAGTCGCCTTCAACACTAAACAGTTGGTCAATGCAGCCAAAGATTCTGATATAAATGGAATTAAAGTTTCACCAGAACAAATTGATGAAATGAATCTGGACTCAACATTTTCTAAAGCTCCTGCAGTCGTTGGAATATTCAAAAGTCATTTAATTTACTGGCAAAATGAGAAGCTGCAAATGACCCAAACATCATAAGAAGTAAACATGGCCATCAAACCAAAACGTTCCTATTACCAAGATGTGTGTGGATATATTTACTAAGTAGTGATTGCTATCGTTCTGACAATAATATTTCTCATTATTAAAATCATAATTCACTGCAAACGAGTTATGTACTTTAGAGTATTTTGATTTATTATTGAATTTTTTGTTTAATTTCATTTTTTCCGCATTATAGACTGAAGAAGTTCCATATTATTATTAAACTTTGATTTAATATTAATTAATAATATAAATAAAAAATTAAGTAATATTATATGTAGAAACCTCGTTTTTGTATCCCAATAAAAATAATAATATGCAGAGGTCGTTTTTAGATTTTTTTCCGCAAAAACTTCTTATCACATATTGAATTAAAAAAAGAATTGTTTGTATGGTGAACTTTTTGTTAATAACTCGGTATATAGTTTGGCGAGCTGAAGTTCAATAAATTAAAAAAGATTTATTTATGAATATCTGACCAATTTATTTTTTATAATTTGAAAATAGTTTTTCTTTATTGAAAAACGGGATGTTAGGTAAATTTTATTTTTATGAATAAAACAATGTTAAAATCATTTGTTCACCCGACGTTTCGCTTATGGATTTTAAGCATCCTCAGGGGTATTTAAAAATTCTTTATTGTATAATCATATCACAAGTAGGAAAAAATACTTGAATTTACAAAAATAAAGTAAAAATTAAACACTTTGAAGCATACAAGCTTTACAGCTTTGCACTGCAACTAAAAAGTTTATTGTTTATTTTAAATTATTTCCGATACATTGACTTCCATTGTAAGTCATCATCAGGGGCTCAAAATACAATTATTAGCTGAAAATGTTAAAAAAATTTAACAACAAAGACCAAAACAAGAAATCTAAAAGCAAAACATTGGACAACGAAAAGGGCCGTACACACCATCCTTCATGCTGTCCATCATGCTTGACGTACTCGAATAACTGTAAATTTCGTTTTGCGTTCACATCATACAGCATGCTGTCAAACATCATTTGCAGAAAAATTTTGAGGAGTACACATCATTCGCATTACTCACTTTTCTTCTTTGCTTTTTATTTTACGGAGGTGCTGCTTCCTGTAAAAATAAAAAACCATTGTTTTCAGCTCCCTAAAAACGAAGATATGTCTCTTAAGAAACCTAAATTGTGAAAAAATGTGGCTTTAGGTTCACTCATTCAATCGCTCATACAGTTGTCATATTGTGGTAGATTTTCTTCTAGTTAATCTTCATTTTCCTGTAGAAGTATTGTTATTTTATTTCTATTATTTCGTGGCCACAGAATCAAATGCAAAATTTGATTTTTTTGAAAATCTGGCTTATTTTCATCCATATATTTTAAACCAGTTATTCAATGAAAGATGTAATCACACATGTTTGTGTGTCAATTTATTATCTTCAATTTGGTATCATAAACAATCTAATTGGACATTTCTAGTTCAAGATATTAATTTTAAAGTGAATGGAGGTCGAATAAAAGAAAAAACATGAAAACTGTACCATTCAAAAAATTTTTGTTTTTATATTCGAATTCAGCAAGAAAAACTACATAAAAAAGTAGCCTCTTATTCATGGATCATAAAAAAAAATCATTTTATAAGCTAGTGCACATGTGCATGCACACCGTCGATGTTCACCATAGTCTATGATGTTCACTCCATGAAATCTTATTTGAAATGAAAAATTTGCACTAGGCTTCGCAGCCAGCGTTGTACGGACGGACAAGCCAGCAGAGAAATCAAAAACATTTGAAATCCATCCAACATGAGTGTCAAGCGGCTGGTCAAACCGTTCACATGATCAAATAGTAATGTTTGACAAGCATGATGGACAGCATGAAGGATGGTGTGTACGGCCCTAAAGAGATTACAAGTAGATGTAATTAGGCTTCTGCAAAATATATATATATTTTCGCGATATTATTTTCGATAATTATTGGTGATATTTTTTATTTAATGAAATCGAAGTTCGATTTAATTTTTCGAATATCGAATTTCGATATTTTTGTTTAAAAGTAGCTCCGTATCCAATTGAAAAAGCACTCGTGTGGTCCTAGCCTAGGATCTTGCTTCTTTTTTGGAAGCATTTGGGATTGCTTGAGCCAAAAAAATCATATGCATCAAAATACATTCCAACTTGAAATCGCTAATGCACTTTTATTAATTTCGTCTTTTTTCTCGGTTATTACTCAACAAAAAAATGGGCAACCTTCAACAACAGCAGAGAGCCAATTCCCAACTTGGGCTCTAGTGCTCTAAAACTGTCTTTTACATGGTGGATGTAAAAAGTACAAATTTACATCGACATCCCCGTTTGTTGTGATCAAAATAGACCTTGGGTTGTGTTTGGTGAGAAGGCGCGTTTTATGCTGTGTGAGACTGAAATTCCATTCTCAAAATGCCAAAAATGTGAGTTTATCTTTGCTGCAACAACTGCAAAGTAAGGTGGAACTTACGATTATATTTACAGAATTTCAATACTAAATGAATTTCAATGCTTCATGTAGTAATTTTTGTTGTGAAGAAATTATAGTTTTTATAAAACTTTTTTAAAGTATGTAAGTTTCCTTAAAATGTTTTTTGTGATTGTTTTATGGATGTAATGTAAAATAATTGTTTTTTTAGCCCATGATGATAAATTCCAATGGAAGTCGAAATAATGGAAATAGTTTAAAATAAAATTTTTAAAAAAATAAACGTTTTCTAATTTAATGATCTTCAGCCCGCCAAACTTTGTACCTAATAAATACAAAATTTATCAATTTTGAATGAATTTTGTTTATATAATTTGTTCCTATCCGCTCGTTAAAAAATAAAAACGAAGTACTCCGAAAGCAATATCAAAAACTTAAGAATGTATGTGTTACCGGCCAAACTAGTTTTTAGGTTAAACTAGATTTTCCTAGCCAAACTTGTTCATCCAAAGCGTGTTAGGATGAACCAGTTAGTTCTAGGAAAATTATAATCTGTTTGAATAAGTGGGCGACCTTCGGTGGCAACTCAAGGCATACATCCTCCAATATGTCCAGCATTGGCTACCCGGCGGCCTTCGGTTGCGGTTCACTGTAGTATATCCATCGCTGGTGTGTTAGCAAAGCCCGCGAAGCCAACATTGGGCGTATTTGAGGATGTAAACTCTGAGTCGCGTCCGAAGGCCACCCACTTATCCTAATATACATACTAAAATTTGAAGAAAATCGGGAGTGAGGCCGTTAAAGTAAATAGCAACCCTAGTTGATCCTAAGCTATACTCATTCATCCTAACACGCTTCGGATGAACTAGTTTGGTCTAGGAAAAACTAGTTTATGCTAAAAACTAGTTTGGCCGGTAACATATGAATAAAAAATTAAAACATGCAAGAATTTTTCTTAGTGGTGAGAGTGCTTTGATTCCCCTCTTTTTTGAGCGTAAGGAAAAATTTGAGTTTCACACTTGCCGACCACTGATTTAATTCTATTTTATCCGTCGTGGTCCCTCTCCAAGGTCCACAGCAGAGCGTCGAAGTGGTTCGAATAAACCAAAACTCACAAACTCGTAAAATCCGGTCAGGTGGTAAACCTGATACTAAGAAATATGAATTGTTGACTGAAATAGTTAATTTAATTCATCTTCAACAACTTTCCAGATTGATAGATTTTTTTTATAGCAATCGTCACAAAGATTTCGTGGCTCCCGCCATGTCATGTTCTTAATCTGAGAGCACTCATTTGACCACTGCCGCAGACACACAACATAATTTTGACTCCCAGTATTAGGCACAGCTTTCCTTGGGTACACAGTATGTTATAGTAGTTGAAGTACGCTTTTCTTACAAAGTCTGAGATTGATTTACGATATTTTGAAAAAGGATACTCGCCACAAACAAAGAATTATATAATTCTTTGCCACAAATACCAAAAAGACTTTTTGGAACGTTCAAACAACGTCTCCGGTTCGTAGCCGTATCGCTATATATTGTAATCTATGATTTTGAAAGCACTTTTGCACAGGATACGTAAAAAATGTATATATGTATGTATTTAACTTAGGTAAACCACAGAACAGTGATATATTCCTACATAGGATATTTCAGGATCTTGAAATAAATTTTTCAACACTTAACAAAATTTTAAGGCGCGTGAAATACTCGGTGGTCACACTGCAGGTAAACGACGGAATGAGGTGGTGCACAAGGTCATAAAATTATACAACCTTTTATTACAGTTAGGGTAGTTGTTGTTGTAAACACGCATACATTATTTCATAATGAAATTCGAAATTGACCTGATTTTGTTTGAAATCACCACACCAGCTTAAAGTTTGAAGAAAGTACAAAAATAACAAAAACTTAAGTTCCAAATCTAATTTCTAAAGCAGCCCTATTTCTAGGGTTTAATTTTAAATCAGATCTGATGGCATAACTATTTAATTATATATGATATCATATTAAGGAAAAAATTTTTTAAAAAAGATCTTAATTGTGGCTGTGGTATCTGAGCGACTGACCAGAGATCGCGTTTTTTTTCTGTGTGGAATATTTAAAATACTAGAGCTGTTGGAAAAAAAGTAGTTTCGTTTTCGTCATCAGGACACTGAATATATCGAAAAACATAAATCAAACCTTAAGAAAAATGTTCACTGCTGGTCGGTGTAGTTTATTGAAATTCATTCACTTTGTTTCTTTGTTTTTATTTAAACTAATAGTATAGTATTTAATTTACACTTGATTTTTTTTATACACTTAAAATTTTCACTACAAAAATAAGTTACGAAATTGATAAGTGATTAGAAATGCAACACTGATCGGTCTGCCGCGACGGTAAAATTAAAATGAAATGCGTTAAATGTCATTCGGGCGGTTGACGTAAATACCGTCAGCGTAAACGGTGTTTAACGGTAAAACGTCGTTAGATCCGTTCGAGTAAACAAAATTGCGACGTACGACAGAAAATTCAGCTGTCATTTTGTGTTAACAAGAAAGTAATTTTTTTATTGAAAAATTTTTGATTGTGACAAAGTGAAATCTTTTTTATTTTGTAAGAAAAAACTTATTCTTTTAGTAATTCGTTGTTATTTATGTTCCTATTAGAATCACTTTCCATAAAATGAAAATTGAACTTAAATTATTAAATTGGCGCAAGTTGATTGGAAATGTAACATCGGTCTGTCTGCCGCGACGTCAAAATTAAAATTAAATCTAATTCCACCGTCAGCGGTAGCGGAATTTTATCGTATGCCATCATTCTGTTCCATTTCATTCAGTCAAGTGTGTTGTAATTTTGACAGCGGCTCACCGTTGGCGGTATATCCGGCAACCGTCCCAATAGGGCCGTACACACAATCCTTCATGCTTTCCAGCATGCTTCACAAACACGAATAACTGAAAATTTCGTTTTGCGTTCACATCATACAGCATGCTGTCAAACATTGCAGAAAAATTTTTAGGCGAACACATCACTCACATTACTCACTTTCCTTCTTTGCTTTTTATTTTGCGGAGGTGCTGCTTCCTGTAATAATAAAAAACAATAGTGTTCAGCTCCCTAAAAACGAAGATATGTCCCTTAAGAAACCTA
Organism: Meiosimyza decipiens; assembly: GCA_963680825.1. Taxonomy (NCBI): domain Eukaryota; kingdom Metazoa; phylum Arthropoda; class Insecta; order Diptera; family Lauxaniidae; genus Meiosimyza; species Meiosimyza decipiens. Next base: position 66,679,502 of record OY804258.1, on the reverse strand, counting down.
AATTGTGAAAATGCCAAAGACTCGGGACATAGATGTTGTCGGCGCCCGAGCTAAATCTTTCACTATTCTTAATTTTGTTAAGAGCTCAATATAATATATATTTATATGGAAAATTTTATATGAACTTGACGCCTATGCCATATATATGGAATATTTAACTGTTAGGTGTCTAGCTGGGAGTTAACCCTAGATTTGACCCACCTTAGTTAGAATTAGCTATGCCAAATCCGTAATAAACATATTCGTGTTTCAGTCCAAAAAAAAAATGGATACAGTATGCTGTGTCTAAACAGCTGAAATTGTCACATGTCACTTGATTATTATAAATTTTCAGAGCAAAAGGCAAGTCCGTGTTAGGCTAAAACTTTTCAAAATGGTGTACATGCGTCGTAATTTGGGTTATTAGTTGCCCGACTATTGGTTTGGATGTGTGCATTGGCCCTTAATGATAGTACTAAAATACAGCGAATGAAAAATATAACGAGTAAAAACCCAACGAATAATGAAGAGAGTTCGTCATTTTTTATTTTTTAAATCGTAGTTTCGCAGGCAGCAGTGAAAAAATTGTGTGTCATCAAATAAAAAATCTTTAACGCCCGTTTTGTTGCAATTAATTGCAAATTTTTATTTTAAAAATTTGCAATTATGGGCGACAATGAGCAAAAGGCGTTGCAACTTATGGCCGAAGCCGAAAAAAAATTAACGCAGCAAAAGGGTTTCCTCGGATCGCTCTTCGGGTGAGTTATTGCAAAAAAATATGTGATAAGGGCTTAAGCATTTTTTTCAAATTTAAATTTTTTATTAGACCAGTGGTTTTCTATAAAATTCTTGGGGCTCCGCTAGCTAATTTTCGTATTCCGTACGAGTTTTGTTGCTGTCGACGCTGACGTATTTCTAGCTGCGAAATTTCCTTCGCCGTCGCTGAAAGGAAAATTCGATATTTCATGCTACTCGTCATCGTCCAGTTTTTCTTCCTGTATACTGAAAAATCAAACTACCTCCTTACAAACATCCCCCGCTCCATTATTTCTCTATAAACTGCAAAGTCTGCACATATTTTCTGTTTCTCTGTGTGAATTAGCAATGAAACGGCAAATAGTCACCCTTTAATAAGAAACACCCAATTTTTCGCAGTTCCTTTTTGTGTCGTCAAATAGAACAGAAACTTACTGATGAAATCATTTTTTTTTGTTATCACCGTTGGTGTTGTTTATTATGTATATCGATCGATAGTGAGCCTATTAATGTGACCCTGTTAAAAAATTTAAGAGTGTTAAAAGCTGTAATCATGATATCAAATAAAATCTGTCGTTCTTTTTTATTGATTTTTGAACGTTCACAAAGAGTTGAAATCATTTAATATGTAAAAAAATAAGATTTTCAATCCGTATACTTAAGACTAATTGATTTTGTAGGCAGAATCTTTCTCTTTACTCTTGGGGAAAACTTTTTGTTTCTATTAAGATATTTTCAGAAATATTATAGATGCTGTTTTTATAACATACCTAAAATATTAGACACCTTCCCCACGGCAAATCAAAATTTTCAGGAAGTTTTTTTTATTTTTTATACATATTAAAATTACTAGAACGGAGGGTTGTCACACACAAACCTCACCCCATGCAGCCTATGAAAAGTCAAGAAGCATAAACAAATTGCCCTATTATCTCTCTTCCTGAGAGAAATTCAGTCTGAACAAAAATTATACGATAGGTGAGGCAAATTTTAAAATAAAATGTGGAGTGCATAAATCACGTAAATTCAATACTTTTTATAGCAAGGTTATAGATTAAAAAACTTATGTTTTCAACGTCTTGTTATTGGTCGGTCACTAAGGGGTCGTCATTAAAAAACTTTCACAGCAGGGGAGGGGGACCTCGAATAACAGGACAAAGAGAATAAGTAGGAAAAGGATGGTGGTCTTTTCGGACGTCCAATTATTAAATTTCACTTGAGTTTTTTCGTTTTTTTGTTTATAAGAAACGAAAAAAATTAAAGAGGGGTAGTATAATCCTCTGTGAATGTCCCTTAGGGTTGTGAACAACCAGGTGGGAGGGGCTAAAACTGTAAAATTTTTGCAGACGTCTTTTATGGATGACCCTTATACATATGTCAGAAAAACTTTTTATATTTTATAAAAAGCAGTTGTGACAACTCTTGTCGATATCGGCCTTGACGTTAATGATAGTTAAACCTCTTTAATATGAATTCCTAAGTATAGATTTTGATCAAAATCAAACAACCCTGACCTGTGATTTCCACAATTTTACTGTTGTCGGCCTTATATTATCAAAATGTTACCCAATATGTAAAAATCGATTGATTACGTGGAACATATTTTTGTATTGAAAATTACATAACGTAACACCTTTGTTTAACAAAAATTAATGCCCGACCGGAAGCAAGGTATTATCAAAAAACAATTTTTAGCATTTGACCCTTAATATTATGAAAACGGTTGAGTTTATGTAAACATTGCACTTAACCTTCCAATAGGAAGCTCGATTGCACCAAAACCCCGTATATTGTGATCTTTAATATCTTATTATTATATAGAGCATGGATGGCCAAAGTTTAATCAATGCGGGCGACCTGCTTTTGTAATTTTTGCCGGCGGTCTACGTACCTTAAAATAGTAATTTAAAGATGGAAATATGTGTAAATTTAAAATAAACATATATGATTACAATTCTTTAATGAAAGAAATTATTTCAGATTTATCTTTAAAACTTTGAAACAACAATCCTCCACCCTTTATATCACTTTTTCCATATTTCGCCGTCTTCAAAGAGCTTCTTATGTTATAATATGACAGCAGCCTTGAATGAAATTATAGTAGCTGTCTTCGACTTCGTACTAGATCTTATAAGAAATGATAGTTGCTTGGATAATTGTGTCATTAATTGTCCGACTTTTCCTTTCCGCGTCTCATTTTTAAGTGGATAATTATTTTTATATTGTTTTTGGGCTATTCTGAAATGTCTTTCAACATTGGCCCTTTTATGAGTTGCTATGCTTGAAAGGCTATTAATTCAAATAGGTACATTTATCATTTTTCATAGCAAAAAAGATTCTCTTCTCATTCATCATGGTGGCGTAACGTGAGCATATATTTTTCACCAAAACGCGGAGCAGGAAAAAGTTGAATTGAAACGCAAAATCAGATATTTACTATATCCAGTTATTTTTTAAGGAAACTCAGTATTTACTATCTCCATTTATTTGCATTACTAAAAACAAAAAAAGGTCCTCACTTTCACCAAAAAACCCTAGCAAAATGAACCTACATGAATTGATGATATGTCTATCCAAATAGACAATAAAGCAAGAAAATTATTTTTTTTTCACAAAATTTGAACAACCTATCATAAATAACCCAAACAAATTGGCATTTGGCATCAACTGTGTCAGAGATGCGCTGGTTGCCGATTTTCTGTGTATTGATTATTTAGTAGCGGCATTCAGAAATCCTATGCCATTGTCAATATTTTGTAGTGCGCTATGGTGCTTTCGAGCTTACATTTCAAACAATCTCTTATGTTAAATGTGAAATAATTGGCATAAAAGCGAAGCTTTTCTAAATTAAACACGAAAAAAATTTATTTTATGAAACCGACAAGGTATTTGTGGCTTCGACGCATCAGACAGGCGAGCGACTAGGAATTGATACGCGGTCGACCAGTAGACCGCAGTCTATCGTTTGGCCACTCCTGATATAGAGGTAGACATGCGTAAGAATTGTCTCTAATCGATTTGAAATTACAATTTTTGTTTAATGGAATTAAATAGAGTCTAATTTTGGTGTAGAAATCATAATTACGTTTTTATATTGGTCCCTATAGCTTGGGTATTGCTGTTGAATACCATTGTACCACAAGCCGTCGAAGTTCACATTTTAACCAATTTTTCTTAATAGGCACAAAGTTCGTGTCGGTGTTTGAAAAACTCGCGCAATTACATTAACATAAACTATATTTAGCAAACGGACTAAATTAACGGAGCTATGAAACCGTAGGACTTTTTGTACTTCTTCTTTAAGGCGAAATGAGCGACAGGTTGAATACTTAGTGATGACACTATGCACATAAATGAAAACATCCAAAATCTGAGGCTCATAGAGCTATAAAAATGAAACGAAACTTTTGAAATATATGTTTTAATTCAAAATATTCTCTTTTTGATTTAATGCACTTTCTACAGCGACTCAATAGTGATTTCAATGCCCTCTCTAGCTCATTTTGTGGTATTGCTTAAAAGGTGTGTGTCACGCTATTTGAATGCTCTCAAGGTCATCAAAATCGCATCCTTTCAACTACATATTAATTTTTGAGAATAGTGACAAGTCGCTAATGATTCAACACACAGATTTAATTTCATGCCAAAAATGGCAAACTATCAACCATGTCTGACTTTGTGCAATGTCGTGAAACTCACAATAATTGTCAGGGTCGCGATATACTGTTTGAATTTGGCAAATTCTTGCCATCAAACGGTGTAATACTTTCAAATAGAAAACACCGCGGTGGATGATGTGCTTATCGAAGGAAACAATGAACATTGTCTTGATTTTCGATTAAACTTTTCGGGGTTTTTTAATCAATGTGACGTATGACACATTCTTTCAAATCGTTGAATAAGGCTTGATCCTGCCACTCTCATTTCTTGCTCAAATTTCGCAGTTGCATTAATTTGACTTGACAAAATTATTTTACCTTCATAATTGTATAATGAGCTCTCCTACTTAATTAACAGCCCGCGCGTTCAGCTCGTCTACACATCGTAAATGAGCTGATCAGAGGTTGCAGTTTTTATAGCACATTTTGGAGGCTCCAGGCCATGTATCCCAATCAGCTTATTTAAAACATTTACGTCTGCTGAACTTACGGTCAGTTAGATTAAATGCTCTGGATAATAAGATAGCGAATTTCGAGGAGAGTGCGTCGGAATGATTCTTATAAACTGAGGACAAGCACAAGGCGTGTGCTAAGTGAAAATGTGTCAAGTAAAAATGACAGTGCAGGGTATGTAAGTTTCGGCATAGTCGCACAAAATACTTTTACGAGTTTTTCTTACTACTCAATCGACCGCTGAGCAAAGCAAGAAAGCAGTGGGAACAATAACACAAGTAAAGCGTGTTATCTTATTAAATTTTTTTATTTTATTGTTCCAACACTGGACCCTGGATTTTTTTTTTGATTTTGTGCTTAGTATAGATAATACTATTTATATTAAATTGCTTATCGGCACTTTCAGCTTAGCTGACCACTTCGAAAAAAAAAATTGTAGACATAAAATATTTTGTAAATTAATCGATGCGTTTCATGTAAAAAAAAAATAGTAATAGATAAAGAATCTTCATCACATATTAAATTTCCGTTTTTTTATTTTTGTTTTTAATAAAAGTTTATTTTGCTATATATTTTACTTAAAAATTTTTCAATTTCACACCCGTTACATTTTTGGAGTTACTTTGTATCTATTACTTAAAAGTGTGTGTTAAAAGTTACTCATGATTCTAATGAACCACACATGAATAATTTCTAAAACAATATCAATATATCGCTCATTCCTGCAAAATCTTAGAAAATTTTAACTCAAACTCAAAATATTGCAAACGGAGCTTTTTTCAACGTCATGCCCGTTACCCACTTTAAAACAATTTTTTGAATATTTTAGACATAGTTATCCACTTTTTATTTTTTCAATAAATATCGGAAGGTACCATAGTACTTGATGCAAGAGATGAAATTGCATTCTCACACTTGTCTGAAAAAATTTGAATGGAAATAAGTCTTAAACTGTCAAACCCGTTTCCCTGGAAGTGTCGTTATATGGAATTGGTTTGCAACGCTTCTTCGTAAAATATACATATTGAACCGATTTGAATGATTTCTTTTTTTTTTCAACCCTATATTTGTGCTTAAAGTTATTGCAGACTTATTGCTTTGATTTTTTCGTGGTAAATATCTTATTTTTTAGGATTATATTATTGCAAAAATTCCAGTCAAAAATATTCGTTCGATTTTTCGTTTTTATGCTTATGCTGCTTCTTGTACTCTGTGTTGTTATTGCTGTTTATTTTCTATTGTTGTTTTTGTACCATTTGTGCTTCGCTTCGAACTTCAAAGAACAATTTGATTTGTTTTTTTTTTGTTACTCTTGAAGAGAATATACAGTCTGTCAAGTAATTGTTTGCAAAATAAAGTATGCAATACAATTTTCAATTTAATATTGAATTAATGTAAGAAATACATTTATTTTTTTCGAAAAAATTTTATTATTTAATTCTTTAACTCAACATTATACACCATATTCACTTCGGATATGCCCCTTACTGTTAATTTTACTGTCCTAACATATAAGGATGATACTGCAGTATTAGCTTCGACGAACTCTGCGTCTGATGCCTCCAACCTTATTCAAATAGAACTCGATAAACTCCAAGTTTGGTTAAAGAAGTGGGAAATAAAAATAAATACTGAGAAATCATCCCACATTATCTTTTCAATGAAAAGAGGAGATTGGCCTAATGTTTGCATCAACAAGAATCAAATTCCAAAATATGATACCATTAAGTATTTGGCCTCCATTTAGATAGAAGGCTGAGTTGTAAAAATCACATAAAGGCTAAGCGTCAACAATGAAATATAAAAACTAAAAAGATGTACTGGCTTCTTGGTCCGAAATCAGAACTTAGTGCTGTTTCCACCACGAAAATCAGTCACGGCTTGTAGCTTTCTTGAAATAGATGCAATAAGTTTTTGTAAATCATATCCTGTCGGTATCTTTTTTTCACTCCTCCCTAATAACTCTTAGTAGATTGTTTTTATTTGTTGGAGCCCGTTTTGCAACTATTTTCCTTAAGTGTGCCCATTAATTTTCAATTTGGTTTATATCGGGGCCTTGGGAACTGCGATTTGAGCTTAGAGTCATTGTCCTGATATAATTTGTGTCTGAGCTTTTCGGCCTTTTGTTCGTCAGTGAAGCCGAGATTCTGAGAACTTTTTTTCAATTCCTTATGAAGAGTGTTACAATAAAACAATTTCGTCATGATATCGGTAAAAACTTAATGGTATGGTATGGATCCCCATACCATCATGGGTAACTTTCTTCACTTTACAGTGGGTATTATATGAACATATACGAGCAGGAGATTGTAACGATTTCGAATATGTTCGGTATTTATTTTAATGTATTCACAAAATATAGAAATATGCAATACGCCAGTATGTATACATTCACACAGACCTTTTTATTTTATAAACACTTGAACTTTTGTGCAGATAACTTTCGTAGTCCTTATCTTTCAATTTTCAATTAAGTTGCTATTTTTCAATAAACGATCTTGTACGATTTCATGGCATTCTGTTTCTTATTTTGCGAAGGCACATTTTGACATCACTGAATATAAACTTTGGACTCGTTAAACATAGTATGACTATTCCAAAAATCCCTATGGGTTAGGAAAGTCTTAACCCATTTTAACAAAATAAACACATATTGACTATGTCGAACACATAATTTAAGGAACTACTAGTGATTTAAATTTTTTTTTTCGACATTATTGATTTTTGCATAAAAGGGTCTATAAATCTGGGGAGAATATATATGTACATATTTAAAATTTCAGGTCAAAATTCAAATTACAAAAAATTAATATCGATTTTTTTTAGTAATGCTTTGACGACGCTGCATAAATTCCATGTTATATTATTTTTAAACGCGTTTTTCTCGTAATGACATTTTTAAAATTTGCGCGAACTCTAGCCTAAAACTTTTTGTCCGATTTTAATAACACTTGGCTCATTTTGATTATTATTGTGGCTATTGTGCATCTCCCGCGGACCTGGTGGTTTTTTCTTTTTTTCCCGCTTAGAGACTTTTAAGCGTGGGAAAGTAAGACTGTTTTTCAATTACGTGCTATTTTTCGAAAAACGCTTTATTACCAGTTTTGGTGGCGATATAAACAGCTAAATATGTCTATATTAAAATGCCATTTGGATTTTTTTTTCAGATGCACTTGGCCTCTTTTTTTAATTTTACTTTAATGCTCTCTATACTAGAAAACAAAACTATAAATAAAATTTTTTTTTATAAAAAACCAATCTCTAAAAACATTTTTCACTTAAAAAAAATTATTTAGAGAAAGTCTTTTTTTACCCGCCTTCGTTTGCTTTTTTTTAAATAATACTTCCCATCTAAGTGACTTTAACAAATCGTCTAATTTCCAATAGTTAAATCTCAGTAATTGTTAGCGATCGGTGGCCATGTAGTTAAATCAGTTACCAAAATGGTGGTAAAACGTCATTACTCAGTTAAATTTCACAGAGCAATAGTAAAGAACAATCCGAAAATGCATATTTGTGTTATTTTCTACAACTTTTGAGCAAGGTAATTCTTTATGTCTTCAGTAATATAAGAGTTCTATGAAAAAACCCATATTTTTTGATACTCGGAGGCACCTACCTTTTTATTTAGATCGTCTTCCATAGCTAAACAAAATATTGATGGCAAATTTGCTGCACACTTGCAAAGAAAACATTTTTGAAAAGCTTTGCGCAGTGCTTACTGGGTAACTAATAAGCGGCATAAAGTGGTCAAATAACCAGTGTTTGTCTACCCGCCACTGGGTGTATTTTTTACAAAACTCTCAGATAATTGTTAGTTTTAAGTTAATATTAAATTCCGTTTTCGCCATGAGATATCTAGTTAAAACACTATTCAACAATTTTCTTTGTTCCATTCTTTTATTCCAAATAGCACAACGCAGTATGAACGCATTTAAAATACAATAATAATTTCACAATAAAATGAAAATATATTTTTATTTCTTTGTTTTCTCATCACTCGCTGACATAAAAAAAAAAAAAACAATGACTAACATTAATTTGAGACAAATACTTAAATCATTTATTGTTTATTACTTATTTTTATTATATTTTTTCTTTCAATTGTTACTGACATTTAAACGCATTTTATTCAGTGGCTCAAATAAACTCGAAGATGCCATCGAATGCTATCAGCGTGCCGGCAATATGTTTAAAATGGCTAAAAATTGGTCAAAGGCCGGTGAATGCTTTTGTGAAGCGGCTAGTTTGCACGCCAGAGCCGGAAGTCGTCACGATGCAGGCACATGTTATGTGGATGCATCAAATTGTTATAAAAAGGTATGCAAGTTTTATTTATGTACATATTACGATAAATAATTTTTTTCTTTTCAATACTTAGTCGGATGTCGAGTGTGCCGTCTCTTGTCTCTTAAAGGCCATTGATATTTACACGGATATGGGTCGATTTACTATGGCAGCAAAGCATCATCAAAGCATTGCTGAAATGTATGAGAGCGATCCAACTACGCTGGTAAGTATACTCAATAAATAAATAAATAATGACCAGAAGACATCTGAAACAAAGTCATTTTATAACTGCGTAACATGCAAACAGCAATTATTAAACTTTTAATAAAATATTAATCTATTATTTCAGTTAAAATAAAAAGTATCTTATTTTATTATATATATGTGCGTAAAATATTGCATTTGTGTGCATGTCGCACAGTTGTCTATCGACGATGTTTCGTTTTCTGGAAATGTTTTTAAATAACTTGTGTAGTACATTTCTTTATTGTTAAATTTTTATTCTAGGCTAAGTCAATACAGCATTATGAACAAGCTGCTGATTACTTTAAAGGTGAGGAATCTGTAAGTTCGGCCAACAAATGCATGTTGAAGGTAGCACAATACGCAGCACAATTGGAAGACTATGAAAAGGCAATTTCCATATACGAACAGGTAATCTTGTGTGACGTGGTTTATTAACAACTACATTTATAAAACAGTTTTTGAAAAAATTTTGTGTATCGATTTCATAGCTTATTACTCTTCATATGACACTCTTGAGCTTTTACTGATTTTTAAAAAAATATATATATTCGCAACTTTCAACTTCTATATCTCCGAAAGTAGAACCGAGCGACAATTTTACATTTTTACCCGTAATACGCTTCTTCCTTACATATCAGCCATTTGCAACGTGCATAAAGTCAGTTCTTCATAGATTGGTGCATATATTTTTTTGCATTTCTATTAAAGGTCCATCGCGAACTGACCAAACTCTATTGTTTTAATTATCGAAGATAATTTTATGTAAATCAAGGTACAGCTGCCATCTATCAGACATGGGGGGTAATGCATTACTTTTATTTTCCGTTAATCTTTAATGTTAATTGAAAATTTTAATTAATGGTAATTAAAATTTTCCATTACCATTAAAATAAAATGATTTCATGGTAATGATATTTTTCAATTAACATTAAAGTTTAATGGAAAATAATAGTAATGTATTAATTATTATTAATATGAATTACCATTAATTAAATTTTTCAATTACTTTTAAACTTTAATGATAATTAAAAAATTTCCATTTTAAGGAAAATTGAACATTTCAATTACCATTAAGCTTTAATGATAATTGAAAAATTTCCATTACCATTTAACTCAATTTAATGGAAATGGAAATAAAATGCATTAAATATTTAATGCATAACCCCCCATATCTCCTTTTTAACATTATAATGAGCTAGGCGCAAGTCAATTGTCCGCTCTGCATATTAGCCAAAGAGCCCGCTGTAGAAAAGTCGGGTGTATAAGATTATAGGAATAGATATACGGGAAAGATAGTTCTGCACTTTGGTGAAACTTACCAACCAGGCTTGCCTTGCCAAAGCCCGTTCCGATGACGGTGATGACGATGACTTTTGTTGTTTGAATTAAAACTGTATAATATTACAGATATTACTTCAGATTACATTATAAATTCACAACTTCTTCAGAAATTATAAGAAACCAGCGCAAGTGTAATCTTAGATACATTTCGTGACCAAAAGTTTAATTTTACATTAAAATTAATTAATGAATAGTAATATAGTATTGGTCAAGTCATAGATATTATTTGGTTGTCATCTGTTTAACTTTTTGCATCGTTTAATTCATACAGGTTGCTGCATCTTCTTTGGAGAGCTCACTTCTCAAATACAGCGCCAAAGAATATTTCTTTCGTGCTGCACTTTGTCATTTGAGCGTCGATTTGCTTAATGCACAGCATGCTATAGAAAAATATTCTCAACAATATCCAGCATTCCAAGATTCAAGAGAATATAAATTGATAAAGGTAAAGTAATAGTAGTAATAAAAACAAACAAAGCAATTAAATCTTTTACTCGTTGAATAAAATAATATATTAAATAAAGCAAATTGATTGAAGTGTCTTTCCTAAAAGGTAATCGTTTAGAGAAAGACAATTTCATTAAATTGCCAATAATATTTGTTAAAACTTGTTATTTCACTTAACATGTAAAATTTTTAGTTCAATATACGTACATATACATATAACATTAATTCTTATCCGACTCAAGTTTCGTTAGCATAAGCTTAAATGTAAATATTGCAATAATCTTCAAATTAGCATAAAGAATAAATCAAATTCATTTTAGGGAAGGAAAGATATTTGTCATATGTGTCACATTAGACTGATTTAATTTTTTTTTTAATGTTCGGGACACCTTATTTTGATATTCTTTATCTGGATCATCACATTTATGCACACGGTTCGCTTTAAGTGAGATCAAGATTGAAAAAACTATCAACCAAATCCGACAATGCACAATTATAATTTAGTGTCCGGAGGAATCAAAAACAAGATCCGCAAAATCGTAGATGATCATTTACTCGTTTTAAAGCCATGTTATGATAAACTCTTACTGATAATTTTAATGAAAAAACGTTTATAGAGACAAAAATGTGCCGCACTTTAATGATATTAGGAGACTTTATTTATTTATTTATTAAGATTAAGAATTACTTGCACAACAAGACACAAAAAATAATCTTATAATTACAGTACTAGTAGCGTAAATGAAAAAAATAGCATGAAATTAACATAAAAAATTTAAAAGTAAAACCTAACTTTAAATAACAAACTTTGATTAATGTAAATAAAACCTAACACTAAGGAAAATATTGCTCAATCTGATTGGGTTTACAATTGTGAAGAAATTAGGCATAAATTTATACTTAATACCTAATATCATTGGAACGACGATGAATAAGTAGATTGTCTGTTTTTGTATTGCACAGCGGTAAAGTTAGATCTGAGTTCAATGGGCAAGGAGTTCCAGAGACGAATAGTGTAAATATATAATTGTCTTTCCGAAGTCAAGCAATAATGTCGCAGTTGAATTAAAGCGTGTTACGCGTAAGTATGCCTGGTCCCCAGAATAAATTACCTTGTACTATAGCAATAGAGTTCGGAACTTCAAAATGTTTTCAAACGACAAGTTACAAATCCTTGTAGCGTATGGTGAAACATGGTAACACATTCAGCTTAGCTTTGCATGCGGCATCACAATTGACAAACAGAGCAGAGTAGGGAGAAGATACGCTTTAGCAAGTAGTAATCGGATCGTTATCGGCGTAAAGAATTGAGTGATACCCAAAACACGCAGCATACCATATACTTTGCCAACTGTGCATCTAATGTGAGTGCTCCAGGACAATATTCGATTAAAGAATATACCAAGATTTTTAGCAGAATCTACAAAGTCAATGGGGTAATGATTTAGTGTTATTTTCAGAAAATGTCCAATGTCCATTAATTTTTTACTAATAGCAAGGCATTTTGACTTTTTATATTAAGGCATAAGCCATTTACTTTCTAGTAAACCTATTTTCATTTGATGTTCTAAGCATCAAAAAACAATGAACATTTTTAAAATGAGTTAACCCTTGAGTCTATCTTTTGTTGGCATTTTTTACCATTTCTTCTTTAAGCAGCATCTTGCAGGTAGCAAGTGGCATGCCAATACCTTCCTTGTCCTGAGGAGTTTGTGCAGAAGTCCCCTACCTAGCAAGTTCATCCGCTTTACGGGTGTCATACAAAAATATTTTTAAAATATATTTTTCACAAAGACCACTTAATCTAATCGATTCACATGGAACTTACACCACGTGTCTTTAATCAGGCATAGCTAAGGCTATAAAACTTTTATATGGGGTACATATTTAGGGTGGCCCTCATTCAAAAATATTTTTAAAATATTTCGACGGCTAATCGATTTACGCCGAAACTGCAACACGTAGCTCTTACATTATAAGGCACAGCTTAGGCTACAAAACTTCTATTTAGGGTGGCCTCTCACAAAAATATTTTTAAAATAGCATTTTCACAAAGCCCACTTTAAAAATTAGGACGAAATTTTCAATTAAAGGTGCAGCGAAGCGTACAGGGTAGTGCTAGTATATGACTAAATTTGGGACAAAAATTAAAATTCTCAAGACATTTTGTACGGAAAAAACGAATTAAAATTGCCTGTTAAGTAAGGGTGCCTTTTGATATAAAAAACAAAATTGAAAGGTTTCACGGGTATCAAAAAAAAAATTAAATCAGTCTAGTTCATACAGTCTTCAAGCGTGATATTTGGAGTCGATTAACCAGCAAAATCAATTATCCGTTCAGATGCAATTTTTTTTGTGGCTAGAATTGTAACCTCAATTATCCGTGATTGACTCTATTATTTATCCGTGTTAAAAGATGAAAGAACAAAACATGACTGGAAACTCCCATTATTATTTGAATTTCGAAACATGGGCACGTGTCTATATATATATAGATATATATTTAAAGAATGACCGATATACATATATATATATATGTCATTCTTTAAATAACATTGCATGCATTTTTTGTTATGTATTAAAAATAAACCTTGATGTCTCTAAGCTTTTTTGACACACTGTATATACAAAAATGAAAAATACTTGAATAAACTTCTTTATTTGTGTTTTTGGATATTAATATTCTCAAAATATCTTATGTTTTTTATACTTCAATCAATCAAGAATGTATCTGCTTTCAAATCAAAATTTCCGCCATAACTTTGGAAAATATGTTTTTGAAAATATCTTCGAAATAATTTTTTTTTTTTTTAAATATTCTTTAATCAATCCTAATCATCAATCTGCTTTCAAATCATCAATCCCGACATAATTTGGAAAATATACAATTCATACAATTAGACACGTGCGCGCCTTCGTAAAAAAGTCATATTTTTCAAAGTTATGGTGGGAATTGCGATTTGAAGGCAGATAAATTCTAAGGGTTGATTAAAGAACAACATAAAAAAAAATAAAAACAATCAGAAGATGTTAAATCAAAGATATTTTGAGAAACATTTTTATAAATACAAAAATTAATGCTTAAACAAATTTATTTATAATGTTTTACTTTTTCCCATAAAATTAAAGTAGTTGTAAGCAAAAAAGTCCTCGATTTTTGTTCTATCCCCATAGTTTTTGAGTTATTTCGTTTCATAAAATGTTCAAAAACTTAAAAAAACAATGTGTGCAGCCATTCAAAGAACGACCGATATATGTATATATATTACAATATGTGTATATAATGAATCTTCTGCGCAAGTTTTTTGGTACTTTGATTTTAGATATTGATATCTAAAAGTATCGTAAAAAAATAATGAATAAATTTATTAAAGTTTAATTTAATAAATCTTTTTAAAAGTAGTGTCTAAGATAGTACTTCGGGGGCCATTATTTGAATTAGTAGAACAATGAAAATACATGTATTAAAAAATTGCATTAGAAAATAATAGTAAACTATTAAAATAAACTTAAAAAAACTCAGATACTTCAAATAAATGACCTGACTTTTGATCTTACAGAAAATGAGTGCCGTTCGAATTTTTTTCTTTTCGGTCTTAAAATACCCCAGGCAAGATATAGAATAGGAAATTTGCAGGGTCATGAAGCCACCTCAACTTTTTATTTAAACTTTCTTATGTGCACAATATGCACTAACTACATTTTCATTGCTTTGTAGTTGAAAATTATGCGAAATTTAAAAAATAGTGTGTATTTAATCCTACAATCGCCGGGTAGGGTTTAAATACTTAATTTATTGAACCATAATTTATCAGTTATTTTATTACTATTTTATGATTTTATTAAAAAGGTACTATGCGAACATCTCGAAGAGCAAAATATTGAAGGTTTTACTGAAGCAGTGAAGGATTACGATAGCATTTCACGTTTGGATCAATGGTACACGACCATACTTTTAAGAATTAAGAAGGCCGCCGATGAAGATCCAGACTTACGTTAAATTAATAAATCAATTCATATATAAATTACTTTTAAAATATAAAGAAAATAATTCGATATACAATTTCAATAATAATAAAATACATGCGCTATCTAATACATACAAAAATAAAACACAAACAGACAGAAATAACAAAGTAAAATTCCATATTGCTAATATATGATGCAGCAGCTAAATACAATATGGCGATTTGAAAGGAATGACATAATTATATGCTACACATTCAATACACTAGATAGCAAAAAATACATATATATTCAATAATAGATGTAAAATAGGAAGGAATTCGACGTAAGCACAGCTTAAAGAAGATTTTTGAATAAATAAATGCAACTATAATACACATTTTTCAAACTTAATCATAAAACACACGTTGAACTTGATGTTTTAAAAATTTCATTACATTAAATAACACCTTAAAACAAAAAGAAAAAATATATTTGAAAATATAATACTGCTATATTATGTATTTTTTTTGTTCGATATAACAGAACTTCGCCCAATTATGGGCAGCAAAATATAAAGCCCCAGCAATAATAATAACTGATGTTGTTATTCGTATTATTTTTTTTTATAAAAGCCTTTTTTACCAGGGCAAAGCGTTCAAGTGCTAAAATTTTGACTGTCGTAGCCGATGCTTTCAAATGGCCTTGCCACACATTTTCTAAAAAAGCTGACTTTGTAATTTTTTGCTGCGGTCATTAATGAATTATATATTTTTACAACAAACAAAAGCGATTAAAACTTATTTTGGCACATGATTACTGAGTGATTGTAATATTTGATATCTTAGATATTAGGAAACCTATATCTTATAGGAGATGCATCGCATCATATGTCATAGTAATTTTTATTTTCTTTTCGCTATTGTAAT
The DNA here is from genome assembly GCA_963680825.1 of Meiosimyza decipiens. NCBI lineage: Eukaryota > Metazoa > Arthropoda > Insecta > Diptera > Lauxaniidae > Meiosimyza > Meiosimyza decipiens. The sequence continues at coordinate 66,663,457 of OY804258.1, read as the reverse complement.
TTTTTCGTGTTTTTCATTAATGACCGCAAAGATAAAAGTCTTACCATCATAAATCGAATCAAATCAACTTAAATGATACTGTAGAGTATCATGCTTTTTTTTTTGGAGCACTACAGTGAACAATTTAAGATTCATGTGGTTTCTTTTTTCCTTTGGAACGCTTAATCTAATTTGCAATAAATAAAACATTTACTACACCAAATGGTTTTTTTTTGTTAAGAATACACAGCAAATTTTGTGAATTTAAAATAATGTAAAAAATTGTAATTACGATAAATTTGCATGTTCCAATTTTGACTTGGTTCTATTATTAACAATGAATTTGTTATATTTTGTGACTAAGTTTAATATAGAATTAAAATGATAGATGCAATTATATGCGCGAGAAATTATTTCATTCACATATAACATTAATGTTTATTGCTAAAACAATGAAATAATACTAAAATATTATAATAAACACAACATACAAAATGTAGTTGATTGTTATTCATTTAAATTACCCAAATATATATTTACTTTAACAATACACTTATATACATATATATATATATATGAAAATATTACAATTATTACATGCCTAACGCATAAATACTTCAAAAAATTAAACAAAATGAAAACAAAAATTAGCTATTAAGTTACACAATTTAGAAAAGTCTTAGGACATAAAAGTAACAAATGTTATAAAAGCAAACAATAACTATGGTAGAAAGAAAGCAAATATAAACATCAAAAATGATACACTGAAAAATGATTTGAAAACGCTAAATATTACTCTATATATAAATATTACAAAATATAAATATTAAATAAAATAAAATTAGTTTTAAGAAAAAACAGAAAACATGGTGTCGGGCCTAACAAAAATTGCTATTGAACATGAAAATGAGCATGAAGAACATGAGAAAAATATCTTAGTGAAAAATAAACGCTGTAAAATAATGCATGTTTATGCTCTGTGCAAACATATAAAAAATAATTGCACCCCTGAGGAAAGTGTGCATTCTGAGACAGCGTTACCCAAAAAAATTAAAAAATCATAGTCGTTTTTGAAACAACAATATTAGTGTTGTTTCATTAAATTAATGTGAAACTTTAAATAAAACTTATTCCAATATATACTATTCAACTTAAATATATATTAATATTATTAATCAAAACTATAAAAAATTAAATGGAACTTTATTAAGAAGAAATACACACAACATCATAGAATTTCTTTGAAAAATACTCTGGTATTATAAAATACACAGGATGAATTTAGTTGGAGCTGTTAAACAACAATTTTATTAATTAAACACTTATAAAACATAGGGAACTAAGCAAAAACGTAGATGTTTATTAAAATGAAACTTAAAATGAAAAATGATTTATTGTTCTTATATTTGAAAAAAAGTTAATATTCTCCATATATAATCAATAGCACTAACTATTAAATATAAGTATTATGAAAAATTTGATAACATTTTCCTCAACAATGTATGCATATAAATATCATGCATCATTATAATTAACGAAAAAAGCATATTTAAATATTAATGTAGTGAAAGAGCAAAATTGGCTCATGTTTTAATGTTATAAAATGAAAAAAACTAAAACCAATTAAATCGTCAAACCTTAAATTAGCATCTTAATAATTCTATATATTCTTTGAAAGGTCACCAAAATAACAAATAATAACAACAAAAATTTCAAGTTCATGCAAACTGTTGTCAAAGAATTTAATTTAAAATTACCACGTGTATCGTAATTATGTTCATTTCCTGTTCGTTTACATAAAGCAGTATGGAGCTATAAATCGTAATAAAAACAAATAAAAGTAAACTATTTGTATTCTTTGACAAACTTTCTTCTTAAAATTCGGATCTGTTTTGCGAAAACAAAATTGTTTAAAATTACAATTTATTGATAAAAAAATCTGTCCGAATGCATAATAGATCCTGCTTTTTTATAAATAATTTTTTTCTTAACTTTGTCCAGTGTAGAAGCAACGATTAAAAACGTTCCCACACCTAACTTTGTCATGTCATTCATATTAAATCAAATTTCAACCATCGACTCACTACTCATTCGTGTTCGAAATGAAAAGAAAAAAGTAAAATTTCATTCATTCAGATCTGAAACTTAATATTTAAATAATGTAGTGGGCGAGCAAAGCTCATGTTTTAATGTTACAAAAAAAAAATATTCAAATACAAAGTCAAGAATTTGATTAAGAGTTATTTACAATTTTAGTTAGCCAAAAAACGTCAAAAATATGCATCAAACAAAAACAAAAAAATAACTTTTAAATATTTATTCCATATGAATAATTGCAATTAATGCAATCGAAAAACAAAACAAACATAAAAACATTAGACAAATGCACAAAAATCTCTTATAAGCAAAGTGGAAAAAATAAAGTTGAAAAAAAAAATCGTATTGAACTTTCTATTATTACATCTTAAAAATTATTATATTCTTTTAAGGGTCACAAACATAAAATAAAAACCTCCAGTTTAAAAAAATCTTATTCAATACATACTGTTGTCAAAAAAAAGAGAAAGCATTAAATAGAAAACCGCAATGTGTAGCGTAATTATGTTCATTTCTTCTTAGATTACGTGTAACAGTATGGAAACATAAAATAAAAAAAACTAACAAAAAAAATAAAATGCGTGTTTCTTTTAAGCCTTTTCCCAGCAAACAATCCGACACGGATATGATTCATAATTCTGAGCTTTTACTCATTCTGAGTCTGAAATATGTATGTGTATTCCCGTTCTTGGAACGGCACATAAAAATGAGTCAAAAGTTACGACTCCTATTATAGTCTGAAATATGAAAGTATTCTGAGCCTGAAATACAAACATTTTGACTCTTATCTGAGTCAATGAGACTCAATTTTCAGAGTCTTACGATCTTCAAATTGCCAGAAATTAGTGTAAATCATACTCATATTTTAGCCCAAAAAGTAATAGAACAGAGTCGTTTTATAAAAAAATACAGTCACTCTTATCATCTAGTCGTTTTTAATTTTCGACGACTGTCAATTTTCATCGCATTTTTTCGACACGACAAAATTGTGGCTTACAATTTCAATTTCTACACTTTGATGCTGACAGATGTTGGCAGCTTGCTACCAAATTTAACGTCAGTAAATTTTAATGCGTCTGTAGTGTACTAGATAAGACAGTGGTCTTTGAAAAGGAAAGTTAGTAGTAGTATTAGCTGAGTTATTGAAGTTTGAAAAATATTTTTTATTAAGTTTAAAAAGATAAAAGTATAATTTTTAATACCCAAGACAAAATTGCATTTACTTTGGGTCCAAAATTACATGAGCCCTTGATTTTGAAAGTGGTATAAGTCATATTTTCCTTGTTTCGAGATATTTAGAGTTTTACATTTTAAAGGATTAAAAAATATGTTTGTATTATGGAATATGATTTTTCGAAAGTAAAGTAGTGCCAACAAACAAGTATTTATAATGATTGTGAAATTTATAACCATTTTTAAAAGGAAATGTGATTTTGAAAGGTTGATAGGACTTATACCAATTTCAAAATCTTAATATCTTCGATCTATTTTCCTAATCAATGCACAACAAATGATTTTGCGGTGGGTAACTTCAGTCAATGGTGACGTGAACCGGCTTATGAATTTTCCAAAATAATGACTACGATCTGGCACTCTCGATAAATATATTTGCTGCATTCCCAAAATTAAGTCGCAAGAGCTCTACAGTGGCTACAACGGTCATAACAATAGTGATGTATTGTTATCACAGTTATTGGACACAGGCGTTGGATGTAAAGAGCGTTGCTCAAGTGCCCAATAAATCAAACCAGCTTTTTAAATTAAATTTTTTTTTGTTGGAAAGGATCTGAAGAGATGGGGGACATATATACTTTTTTTTAAAAGGAGGCGGTACCACGCCCCTAACAGGAAAAACCGTTTCCACGACTAACCTAATGAATCGGTTTCAATAATATTTGGTTTGAAGATAGATTTCTTTAAAGTGGCGTGGCACGGCCTTGAATGTAAAACTAGTAAAGGTGTTATCTTCGGCCAGGCCGAAACTCACATACCCTACACTGCATTGAAATTACTTTTTAAATAAATGCTAAAAAATGTTGAAGAGGTTGAATGAGTCGAAAAAATGTAAAAAGGTTCAAAAATGTTGAAAAGTGTTGCAAAAAACTGAAAATGCTGAAAATATATAAAAACCATTGAAGAAAGTTGAAAGAAATCGAATAAGTCGAAAAATATGAAAAATGCTGAAAAATTAATGAAAGAGTCGAAGAAAAAATGTCGAATGAAATTGAATGGGAAAAGGTAAAAGGTTGAAAATGTCAAAAGAATATGGGAAATTTTGAAAAAAATAGAATAAAAATGAAAAACACGAAATGTGTCACGCCCACTTCTCCAATTGCGCCCACTTTTGTTTCAATAAATGGTATTTGTGATTGACATGCACAAATCAAATTTTAGCACAATAGCTTGTATAGTTTGCGATATGTGCCGTAATTATTCTTAAAATTTAGGGCGGTGACACACCCAATGATCCAATTCAGTCCGATTTTGATTCAAAAATAGCCTTCCATAAACAAACCTCTTACACCAAATTTCAGTATGATTGCTCATATATTTCGGTAGTTATTCCACTTGAGGTATTTTAATTGTATGGAAGGTGCCACGCCCACTTTTGCTATTTCGCCAGCTTTTGATTCATATGTACCTAATACCCAGTAAACCACTTACATCAAATTTCTGATCAATTGCTCCAATAGTTCACTGAAAATAGCACTTAGCTTTGTGTTAATGAGGGAGATGCCACGCCCACTGATGCAATCTTGTAAAGTTTAATTGAATTTCAAAGCTTATAGTAACCGAGACCTCTACACAAAATTTCACTATCTTTAGCATTAAACGTATTTTCCTTATATGGGAGGTGCCACACCCACTGGCACTATTGTGCCAACATTTTGCAAGAAGACACCTTTTAGCAAGTATATCCGCTTTATTAAATTTCATAACGATTGCGTTGTTAGTTCTCTTTTTATAACGTTTATAAATATTGTAGGCTGTGCCACGCCCTTCAAATAAATTTTTCAGTATATTGACGTAGCTTGTATTGAAAATCGTATGTGCTAATTTGGAGTTATACGAAATCCAAATTTTTAATTGTTAAATAGTACAACGCCCACTTTTACAATTCCACCCACTTTGTGCGCAATTCAAGATTTATAAGATTTGTATTCGTCTACAAAATTTCATCACAATATCTTGCACGGTTTACAAGCTATGGCGTTATAAAGGTTAAAATTTAGAGCTGTGCCACGCCTCTTTAAGAACCCTTGCAAACTTAAAACTTAACCAGATCTTAATTTTGTTCTCATCTTTACCAAATCATCAAGTTTCATAAAAATCGCAGCATCTTTTTTTCAAAATGGACTTGGGTATATTTACATAGAGTATGGGCGGAAGGCGTGGCCGTTAATCGATTTCGCCTATTTTTATATGCTAGCAGCTTGCAAGAAGGTTTGACCTGTGTGACAAATTTCATTGAATTAGCTTGCTTAGTTTTTGCGCAAAAGTGATTTCAACAGACAGACACACAGACAGACTGACATAGCTATATCGACTCAGGTGGTGACGCTGATCAAGAATATATATATTTTTCCATACCTGCCCCGCCCCCTTCTATGCGTTACAAACGTAATGACAAAGTGAATATACCCTCTGTGTAGGGTATAAAAATGCTGTCTCGGCTTAGCCGCTTCATCGATTCTAATAAAATTTGGTAAGGAGATAGATTGATTCTTAAGTAAAAATAAAATATTTTTAGTGGGCGGTGCCACGCCTCTTACAGGAAAATACCTGATTACTGCTGAAATAAAGGACCGATTTTGATAAAATTTTATTAATATATAGATTAAATCCTAAAAAGATTTCTAAAATCCCTTTTTATTTTTTTGGGCGTGGCCGCACCTCTAACAGGAAAAAGCGTTTTCACTGCTAACTCTTAAGGCGATATTAATGGAATTCGGAACAAAAACAGATTGAATCCTGAGGAAAGGTGTTTGTTTTAAAGTGGACGGTGCCAAGCCTCCAGTAGGAAAATATGTTTTCACAGCTAAGCTTATGAACCGATTTTGATGAAATTTGTTATGAAGATAGATTAAACCCTGAGTAAAGTGGAGAGGTTGTGACGAGAAACAGTGCAGAATGTAATTTTTTTTCTAATAGATAGCGGAGGAAAAAACATTTTCACTGTTAAGTTAATGTACCGATTTTGATAAAATTTAGTACAGAAATAGGTTGAACACTAGAAAAAGGTATTCGTTTCAAAGTGTACGGTGCTACGACCCCAATAGGAAAATAATTTTTTCTCAACTAAACTAATCGACTGATTTTGATGAAACCTGGTATGGAGATGTGTATGTTTATTGAACTCTAAGGAAGAGACAGCGATAGCGCAACATGATACCATAATTTTTTATTTTTGGAAGCGTTGACAAAAAGTAGCTGTCTGATTTTTATATCAGGTTTTTAATATTAAATACCAAAAAGTTGGTTGAATTTGAACCAATGGGCGAACTCTAGTACTTATGTATATATATTTTTTTTACATGCATTCATATTTTGTCAAGAACAATTAATTTGTCTAGATTTGCAATTATTAATCTTATACGTGTTTTCCGATTTTTTCCCTTTTAAGGGCAAAATACACTATGTAGCTTGTCAAACTGCTCTGTATTTGTTTGAAGCGTTGACAAACTGTTTGTGTTTGACAAAATGTTTATTGTATTGGGTCGTGTTAGTCGTGTCAATTTTGTTCAACACGAAACACACACGATCTCAAATTTTCTAACACGAACACGTCGTGCGTGCTCATCTAACGAAAAACACGACACGCTCCTATCTCTAATATGTAGTAAACTTTTTGATTTTATAATTATATTTTTATTATTTTAACTTATGCTTAAAGTATATTTATTACATATGAAGCAAATAAAGTTATATTTTAATGTTATTTTGTAATTTTATTCTTATATTTAAAACGGTCATTGGCCGTCTGGAACCACTTGGCTGATACGTTTTTAAAGTTAAGTTTTTATCCAAATTTTGTGGAGTATGCGCTTATAGAAAAATACATTACTTTTTAATTTTTTTATTTACCACTTACCTTCAATGTGAAATATTTTTAAAGTTGCTGTAACATCGAAATATTGCAAGGACTTTTTGTTGATTGCCTTTATCCTCGTTAGTTGCTTAGCAACTTCATCTGTTACAATTCGTATCCAGACGGGTCTTATAAATTTGGCTGGGTGATTAATATCAATACTACAAATATCTATAATTCTACAAATTATGAAAAAAAATAACTTTTGTCTTTATAATAATTTTTACTTGCAAGTATTTAAGATTTTTCTGCAGAGCTTTGAATCGGCTCCTCAAATTGCAAAAATTCCCTAATCAAGAAAATAGATCACTGGGTAGAACAAATCTTATTCCATGAGTAAAATTTACCCAGTCAAGTTTCGTTTGAGGCCCAGGATTTCTGTCAGCAAGCGTGTTTGATTTTTGTTTCGAACTTCGGTATTTTTTTCTAGTTTTCGCTTAGGTTCTGAAATACATACAAATGTATGTTTCAAGAAATTTCTTTAAATTACATATGTATATCATACCTTGATTTTTTTGTGCGAGCTAGAAGCTTGTTACATCGGTTATTTTAAGTATATATATAACAAAATCATTCTTAAACTATCACAAATTGGTTTTTTGCAAATGTGAAGGTGTTTAATTTTGTTTTTGATATTTTTGTGCCACTATAACACTTTTAGCACATGGCTTAAATGTTATGGAAAAGGTCTTAGATATGAAGCTATTTATGTGTTGAAGTTTAGAAAAACAAAAATGTATAAGTCATCTACGTGTATTATGTGCTTACAAAACATGGTGTTATTTATAATGCGGCTAAGTTTATGGAAAGCAATCAGAAACAGTGTCAGTGACACTGACTCTTGGACCCTTGAGTGATGCCATTTTCAACAGGACATATATCCGATTTACTAGAACATTTTATATGTAGCTAAGTAGCCTGGGGCCAAGTCGCCATGAGGATCCCTGTGGGACCACAGGGACCAATCGAAAAGAAAAAAAGAATTATGGAGCATATAGCAACTCTGTCGAAAGCTTTTTTCATGTCTATTGAAACCACTTGTATATGTATATGTAATTTTATGCTGAGATGCAGTTACATATATGTTTATCAAGGGTAGGCAGTGCATCTAGTGTTCAACTACGAGGCTTAAAAGCAGTTTGGATATTTGTTAACAAGTCTTATTATGTAAATAATTTTGCCGGGGGGAAGAGGTAATTTGCCGCCACATACTTACGCCACATATTTACTAAAAAAGGTCATCTCTTTCCACATCACAAAAAACCTAGCACAATGAGATATGTTTAATATCAAAATCTAAAAGCTTATGGGGGCCCTGTACATTATATTTTACTATTTACAATTTTAATTTACTAAAAAACAAAAGAAACTGAGTCTATTTGCTAGTTATGTTAAAAATATAATTTGAATTTCATAAGACGAGGAATGTTCTGTTGCTTACCAAAAAAATCAACAACTTTTACGTAAAACAATAAAACGCCTAAAAAATGCACAAATAATGCGAATAAACCGATTTTCTCGCAAAACAGTCTCCCCCAAAATGCACGGCCTGCCACGGAGAAGACCTGCTAACACTGCTCCGGCCTTCTCAAAACTAAATTTTTATTCAAGTAAAAATGTACTCATGGAAGGTGATAATTTATCGAATTTCGATTGAAAAAAAAATCTGAACAATATGACTTGGAATGACTATTGGTTTTACAATTCAGTAGATGAGAACCTTAGGGTACTTATGAATAAAATAGATTATGCTTTTAACAAATATGTACCCGTGACAGTGGACTGCCGTGGCGTTTTCAGCAGGGTGTTCAACGTGTATATGTTGTTTAAATATGAATGCATATCCTAAGTTTTTTGCAAGACCACGACGGTTACGTGATAGACTGAGATCCCATTTTTATTTTTTTATATATTTTGTTTGTTCTTTTTCTGCTTTTTTTAATTTGTTTAAAGTTTTTATTATTATTTCTTTTTTATTCCAAATAATTTTATTGGTATGTCAGTTCAATACAACGTGGTTTTTTTAAAAAAATGTCCTCATCATTAAAGCTGGAAATTAAAACCAGTTCCGACAATCTCTGTTCACACATAGTGTTTCTCGAAAAAGTCTTTATGCGCTTGAGTGCAGAGAATAATCTTTCAACTGAGCTACTTGAAGTTGGAATTGTCAAAACTAAGGAACTTAACTTTAAAATCTCTGAAAACGTATCTTTCAATTCCGAATTCAAAAGAATTTCGAGTATATCTCTGATGATAATGCTATATAAAACACTCAACTCATTTCTTAGTTTGACAATTCGAAGAAGGGGGCATATGAAATTTTTAGGCTTTCAATAGCCTCATCTGGAAAACTTCTTTCGAAATTGAGAAACTTTTTTGAATTCAACAATTGCAAAAATTTTAATCTTTTAAATCTTATATCCATTTGTGTTGACAAAGTATCAATTATTTCAAAAAATACACGTTTGTATCGCAACTCAAAACATTGCAAGTTCAATAAATTCAGAGCACACATCGCAGTTTTCTCTGTCAAACATTTTTAAACAGCACTGTGCTGCATTGTTGAAGTGCGAATTTTTCGGCAAACGTATATTTGTTTTTTTTTGTTGTGTGAAGACGAAAGTCGGCAGGGCCTCGTTTTCGCCCACAACTCCAACAGCAGCAGCAGAGCTATCGCTTATTTCTTATTTTCTATCTTTTATTTTTATGCACTAATTAAAAAATAATTAGTTTACAATCGCGTTGGATCGCGTGAGAATTTGACTGAAGTTGCATCGGATGCCCAGGTGGCAACACGAGACACTACTGTCAATACACCAGGAGTGTCAACATACCAACGCTGTCATCAATCAGCTGTTACAGCTGCAAAATGGTGAAATAGTAAACCCAGCTGTTATAACAACACGTGGTGAAAATTAAACAAAGCGACAGAGTACAAAAGGAGAAACTGAAGTAAGAATCGGGACAGTCTTTTCGAGCCGGCGAAGGCAATAATAAGTCAGCAAGCAAACAGCAGTGGTCGCAGTGGTAGCAGTAGTTGCAGAATTTTCAACAGGAGCAGTAGTAGCAGAGATAGCAGAGGCAGCAGTAGTAGCAGACGAAGCAGTGGCAGTAGACGAAGCAGTGGCAGAAAGAGAAGCGGAGCATTTGCAGTAGTTACAAAGAGGCTACAGGTATATTTTCAATTTCATAGTGAGTAGAGTAGAGGTTCTGACTGAGTAGGTAACATAAAGACTGTCGTGAGCGTCAGAGTTTGGGTTCACAAGTGTGTGCACTACCGTATTCATACACTTGAGGCCTAGAACTGGACACGCATACGAGCAAGCTAAACTCGAGGTTTCCATGGTGACTCGCTCGCTACCGTATCAGTGAGTCACGGTGGAGGTTGAGAGCACGGCAGGGGTAAAGAGAGTAGAAATTGTCGTGAGCGTCAGAGTTTGGGTTCGCAAGTGTGTGCACTACCGTATTCATACACTTGAGGCCTAGAACTGGACACGCATACGAGCAAGCTAAACTCGAGGTTTCCATGGTGACTCGCTCGCTACCGTATCAGTGAGTCACGGTGGAGGTTGAGAGCACGGCAGGAGCAAAGAGCGTAGGAACTGTCGTAAGCGTCAGAGTTCGAGTTCGCAAGTGTGTGCACTACCGTATTCATACACTTGAGGCCTAGAACTGGACACGCATACGAGCAAGCTAAACTCAAGGTTTTCATGGTGACTCGCTCGCTACCGTATCAGTGAGTCGCGGTGGAGGTTGAGAGCAAGGCAGAAGGCGAAGCTAGGCAGAGCGTGGGAAGAACACTCAGTCTGACCTTTTTCTCACAAATCTCACTACAACGACGCAGTGGAAACACGACAACCAGGGTACGCTGACACGACGGCAAATACGTAGAAATATTTAATCACATAATTTACACATATATATATATTTTATAAATAATGAAATAAAACTGCAAAAAATCACAAAAGCTGTGCAACTCTCTCCTTTCAATAAAAGAGCCACTCCTTGCAAATTATAAATTTTTGTGACCGAACCTCTGGACTCCGGCGAGTCAAGATCCCCGGCCGAAGGTTCGTTACAGTTGGAGGGCAGAGGTTCTCTGGCAGAGAAGCGGCCGCTGTTCGTTGCGTGTGCGCTAATATCCTACGCACGCAGATTATTGTTTCTCATGAGCATTTCATTAGAATGTGTATGGAGTAGTTTTTTTTTATTATGGGTTTTTGTTTTGACTTGGTGCGACATCAGCAGCGCACAGTCAAATCGGTTGGATGAAATTCAACATCGTCAAATAATGTTGCGTTTCATATATTTGATTTGTTACGATGAGCTAGAACAATTGTAGTCGTATGACGTACATATATTGTACGCTTAGGGGAGAGAACTATGATATGATGGATATAGTATGCTGCAGCGTGCCAGCAGCAACAGTGTCAAATTATTGACAAATATGAAAACCCATGATAGAGATTAAAAAAAATGCATCGGATTTTGGTTGGGTGTGCGGAGAACACCTGCGCATCTTAGAGTATACGCCACTGACCCGTGAGTATTTTCAATGTTGCTAGTTTCGAATGACCGTGGTTCAATCATCGTACTTTGAAAGAGACTTTACTCAAAATAGAAATCTAATCGCATTATGGAATATTTTGAAAAATATAGGAGGGCACGAAATATAGTAACCTTTGTAGTAAGACAGGCTAAAAGGATGTATTTTTCTTCGAAACTTAATATAAATTTACCTTCCAAGCAACTATGGCTGAATATTAGAAAATATAGAAAATGTTGAGTGTAAATTGAGCCCAGATAAACTCAATAATCATTTTTTAGATAGTAGCTGTCATAATGTTGATCGACTCGGTGATGATGTAGAGTTACCGTTAAATCAAAGTAATTTGCCTGATACCAGTTTTGAGTGCGCATCATTGGTGAAGTATTTAGATGTGGCTAAATATGTAATGAAGATAACTTCCTATGCAGTGGACATTCATGGAATACCGATAAAGTTTCTGAAATTAATCTTACCGTACGTTTTACCACCCATTACCCACATAATTAACCACTCCTTTACCTGCTCTCATTTTCCTGCGTTGTAGATGGTATCTACTGTAGTCCCTTTAGTTAAAACAAACAAGTCCTTTGAATCAAAGGACTTTAGACCGATTAGTATTTTCCCCGTCCTAGGCAAAGTTTGTGAACGGATTATTTCAGACTAAATTACAGTGTACTTAAACACGTACAAATTATTATCACCTTTGCAGTCTGGGATTCGTAATAGCCACAGTTGTTCAACTGCCGCCATGAAAGTTATTGATGATGTCAGAGTTGCCTATGATCGAAATCTTTTAACCTTACTTTGTCTTTTAGACATTTCTAAAGCTTTTGACTCCGTCAATCACGTCTTGCTTTGTAAGAAATTGAAATATTCCTTTAGATTCAGGGATAGTGTTGTCATATTGTTGGCAAATTATCTAGAAAGTAGACTGCAGCGTGTTAAAGTTGATAGTTCTCTCTTCTTAAATCTGTGAACATAGGAGTCTCACAAGGATCTATTTTGGGCCCTCTGCCATTTTCTATTTTCGTAAATGATATTTTTTTTTGTTTGTAAGCACGCTTACCTCTCACGATCTGTTGAGGACTTGTGCTATTGGCTTAATGTTGACTTAAGTGCATTAAACCTATGGGCTGAAAACAATTTCCTCCGCATTAACCCATTGAAGTGTAATGTGCTGCCAATTGCTGGAAATGAGTTAAACCTGATAGGGATTCCTCCTTTGTTTATCGATTCTGATCTTGGCTTTATTTCGATATCAAAACAAATATATAATGATCATATTAATAACCTTATTGGGAAGATTTACATGACCTTGGGGTACTTAAGAACTTCAATGGTTTTTACTCCTTTAGAAACTAGAAGACGGCTTGTTATTTAATTGATTGTTCCTTTTATTTCGTACTTCAATTTATTTTATAGCAATCTTGATTCTAAATCTTTTCATAAGCTTGAAACTTAAAAAATTGGGCGGTATTTTAGTCTATTCAGAGGAACCTGTTCTATAATCGATAATGGACCTTACTTAAATTTGTAAATCAGTTTATATACCGTCGTTATTAGAATATTTTATCTTAATTTTTAATAGGAAAATATATCAGATCCAGGTGTAGCTTATATTTAAGAAGTTATGGGTTACAATGGATATAAATTTGAAATTTCTATTGAAGTGGATTTTTTTGCTTTTAACAATGCTGCGAGATGTCTGTTGTGTTGCTCGATATGAACATATTTCTGCAATGAGTAGAGGTATTTTTGGTTGTAGCTTGAAACAATTTCTCAATTTGCATAGTTTATTATTTTTACATAAAATAATTTACACTCGTTGCCCTGGGTATTTGTACGAAAAACTTAAATTTTGTCAGTCCTCTAGGTCTGTAAAGCTAATTGTTCCTAGGTGTTGTCGTCTTAACTCTGGTAGATTTTTCTTCATTAGCACTATAAGACTATGGAATTCGTTGCCTATTTATATAAGGCGCCTAGCTTCAGGAAGCAGTTTCAAAAAGGCTCTTTTCAACAACATTTAATTTATTAAAATTATCTAATTTTCTGTTCAATCGTCTATCATTTTCATTTTCCTCATAAAATTATGTCCTTTTTTTGTTTACTTTAAATATTTTTTCTTCATTTCATTTATTGTTTTATTACAAATATGTACTTGAAATTTGCTTTAATTTTTTTTATCTCAAAATTGTATTATTTTATTTTTCCAGTATTATTAATGCAGTTAATGTACTATTAAAGGTTAAGTCTTCTTGTGCAACCATTTTTCATTTTTTAAATAAATTGTAATTGTAGTTGATATTACTCATTCTAATGTCACTTCTCTGCCCCTTATCTTATTTATATTGATCTTTCTTCTTACAGTAATTTTGATAGTATACAGCAAAAAAATTAAAATTAAAAAATTATTAATAATATGAAGATATTACGAAAATTTATCTTCAGTTCACTTACTGTAGTATTTGGAATTATGATCTTAGTTTGAATTTCATTAAAAGGAGGTACATATATTATAAATATTTTCGTATTGTAGTATGGAAATGAATACTATTTCCTTAATTTGAATTTTACAATTAGAAAAGTGGAGGAATATTACTATTTTCAATCGTTATACTTAAATTGTTACAATTTTGAAGTAGATTTGTTTTTCTTAGATATTTTGTGACCGTAACATTTGGTTCTACAAAAATTATCTCTTCATTTTATTCTTAAACTAGCTGACCCGGCGAACTACGTACCACCTAACAGTCAATAAATATCGTGTTGACTTTTAGCTAAGCTACCTTCTATAACAAGTCCCATGCATCTGCGTCCAGTAGTTGATGAGATATGATGAATTTGATTTTGGAGGGTGTATCATCGCCCATTTTTCTTAACTAAACTTTCATACCATAACAAGCATTTTAAAAGCAATTATGAAATCTTCGTAAGAATTCTATTTAAAAAATACTTTTGTATGAGGTTCACCTTAAGTATGCGCTCTTAATAATAATGCACTCTTAATATAGAAGTAAATTCCATGAGAATCGATTAAGTGGTCTTCGAGAATATGATATTTGAATCATAATTTTGTATGGGGGCCAGCCCTAATATGTAGCCTGAGTAAAAATTTTATAGAATAAACTATGCCAATTAGTATGAAAGCTACGTGATGCAAATCTGGTGTGAATCGATTAACCGGTCATCATGAAAATGATACTTTAATAATATTTTTGTATAAGGGCCACCCTAAGTAAAAGTTTTATAGCCTAAGCTATTCCTTCTTATATTTATAAAATCCACGTTGTGTACGTTCCATGTAAATCTATCCATCGAAATATATGAGTAATAATACTGAAATTTGGTGTGAGAGGTTTGTTTATGGAAGGCTATTTTTGGATCAAAATCGGACTGGATTGTACGAGTGGGTGTGTCACCGCCCTAAATTTTATGAATAATTACGGCATATATCGCAAACTATACAAGCTATTGTGCTAAAATATGGCTTCTGCATGTCAATCACGAATATCATTTATCGAAACAAAAGTGGGTGGAATTGGAGAAGTGGGCGTGACACATTTCAAGTTTTTCATTTCTATTCTATTATTTCAAGATTTCTCATATTCTTTTGACATTTTCAACCTTTTACCTTTTCCCATTCAATTTCATTCGACATTTTCTTCGACTCTGTCATTAATTTTTCAGCATTTTTCATATTTTTCGACTTATTCAATTTCTTTCAACTTTCTTCAATGATTTTCAGATTTTTTCCACATTTTCAGGTTTTTCCAACACTTTTCAACATTTTTGAACCTTTTTACATTATTTTCGACTTATTCAACCTCTTCAACATTTTTTTAACATTTATTAAAAAGTACTTTTAATGCAGTGTAGGGTATGTGAGTTTCGGCCTGGCCGAAGATAACACCTTTACTAGTTTCTATTCAATTCCTTCCTCCTCTTAGTCGGCATCTTGTTCAGTTGACATCGTGCCTCGACTAATAGCCTCGGCATACTTGGGTTGCTTAAAATCACATTTTTCTTGTCTCGAAATTTGACGCAGTAGTCCGGGTTGCGCTCTGAAGAATTTAAAAATGCGATGCACTTTCATTTTTTATTAATTTTCACATGTAAAATAGCATTCAATGTGGAATTTCGAGAGAAGGCAGCAAAACACAACGAGCAGAGTACTTAGTCGTGCAATAAATCTGCTGTTGTTGTTAATACGTTGGCGCTGAGCAAACTTACTATGAAAGATAAGTCCAATTAAAGTTTTTGAAAAATCTTGTTCGACACCTACGTAAAATAAATCAAAAAAAAAAGTTGGAATTAAAAAATGTTGATTCCGTTCTGAGGTATTGGAGTGGGCAATCTACTTTCCAATTCAATGGCATAACGAATGATACTTTTTCAATATCATTATAGGAATTAAATTTCGGAATTGAAAAATTTTAAATCTTTTTAGACAAGAGGCGATTTAGCACCAACCGATGGGGGTAGGTGTAAACTCAGTTTTAAAAGTCACCAAAGGTGTATCATAAGGGCCTGTTAAAGTTGTAGTTTTTGAAACAAAATGTTCGTCAATTGAAGTGGAAAGGCCGAAAATACGCATAAAACGTACACTTC
Source organism: Meiosimyza decipiens (assembly GCA_963680825.1). Lineage (NCBI taxonomy): Eukaryota > Metazoa > Arthropoda > Insecta > Diptera > Lauxaniidae > Meiosimyza > Meiosimyza decipiens. The sequence continues at coordinate 66,647,135 of OY804258.1, read as the reverse complement.
GGCGTACTGGACATAATCTCAAATGATGCCCTGAAAAACATTTTGTTTTTTGAAAAAAGGTGCAAATTCGGGCCTTTTAAGTGTGCCCAATGTCCACTTTCGAACCTTCCGCATCGATTGGTGCTAACCAAGTTGTTAAGGACTGAATTCATTTTTTCGATCCTTAAGAATCTAGTTCATTATTACAAATACTTCGAATGATATTGGAACTTTCCAATTCCATATTTGGATTCCTGTGAAGAAATCGGTACAGAAATCATTTCTTTTGCCATGGAATCAAGAAATTCGACTACAGTTTCTAAAAATTGTAGTTTTTGAGAAGTTTGGCTACCAAAGTTCGTAATTTGAAAATATTTTTTTTCACGATTATTGGCCAAGATATAATGCGTTTTAGGTATTTTAGTTGTATAGGAGGAGCCAACCACTATTGTTAAAACACGTCTACATTTTTCATGTGGCTGAAAATGTGGATGAAATACACCCGAAGGTGGGGTTTTTTAATTTGCGGTGCTATAATCCTATATTATAGAATCGGACTTAAGGAAAACTGTCCCAAAATCTCAGCTTCCTTGATCAAATCTGGGAACGGCGCATTTTGTTTGCTATTACAATTCATTGTGTTAAGTGGTCCGGTCTACTCCAATATGGAGTAGTTTTACAGGGCAGCCATGAGTCGAAAAGGTGGGAGGGGGACGAAGATGTCAAACCAAGGAGGAAGAGGCGTCTACTGGAAATCTGACGTCAACTTTTTAATTCAGAGGATATAAATTATTATAACTGATAGCATTTTGTATCATAAGAACAATCCTTGCTGGCACGTTTGTGTTGTATCTCGCTTAACGTACGTATTGTAAAAGCTGCTGTACGTGCACGATGTAAAGGTGAGAGGATGAAAATACATGCATCTAAACGCTAACGAAAGCGTTTTTTCAAAATGCAAACATTTTATTTACCGAATCAATAGGACATCATATTTAACATCGGGAAAGTTCTAGTGAAATAACATATATTTTCCATAAAACTTCAAAGTCTGCTCTACAGCCTGAACTAAAAACAATTCATGGATGCCATGTCATTATGTCATTACAATAGAGAAATTATATTTTTAAGATCTTTTTCACATGAAATCGTACAAAGTTTAATTTCAATTTCAAAAAGCTTTTTACAATGCGTCAATGTCCGAGTTTTGACTTGAAACGTTTTTGAAAGGTTACAGAAATCTTGTGAGATTAAGGGGAAAACAAATATTTTTTGCTACGTTATCCGAGCCTTTTTTATTCTGCACCACTTGCGTTATTTTATTACGTTATCGGGAGTCTGAATTATTTATTCATTTTACGCGCAACATCACTTGCGTTGGTACTTGATATGCAGACATTTTTTGTGATGTTTTTAATTTATAATTGACAAAACGAATGATGTTCACAATATAGCGTCAGAAAGAGAACAATATATCATTATATAGCTCTTATTAGAAAAATTCAGTAAACATTAAACATGAATCCTTCCAAAGTAATTAAATGTGAATGATTTCGTATATAACGTGCCAGAAAGATTTTATTTAAAGCATCCAGGACACTTTAACCCTGAAGCCTTTCAGAAAAACTTCTGAATAATCATGCACAAGTGTGAAACATTACATTTGAAATATATCAGAGACTTCTTTAACGTTCCGTTTGCAATATTTACAATGCAACATTTCTGGTACGTTTCTGAATCTTTCTGAAACGTTACATAACGTTTGGGTACAAACAGACATCAGTATTAACGCATAGGTATTTAGTGGTATGAAGCAAAATACACTAACATATCAAATAAATTGAATCAATTAAAAAATTATACGGAAAGTCTCCCGTGAGAGAAAGGAGGGGGTGTCACCAGATCTCATAAAACCTCACCAAGGAGGAGGGGGGTCTGAATTGAAATGAAAACACCTCACGTAAAGAATGGACGTCCCGTTGCCATGCATCTAAAATATGATCAGGTAGTTTTAATTGGATTATCTTCTACAAGCTTCTTTAAAAGGTCGGAAACTCTAAGTGTTTTATTACATTTTACATTGAAAAGTTGTAAACCAATGATTGTTTCTTATTTAAAATGCAATTAACGCCATAAGTTTTGTTTCAGAAGCTCTATATTTAAAATATGAAAGATTTGAGGACCCAATGCTGTGGAGTTTCTGATAAAGAACATATAGTATGCCCTTACCTCTATCCCAAAAATCCAAATAATAAGAAATACTTTTCAAATGAAGTAAATATTTTCGGTATTGGAAAAGAATATTTCTGTATGAAATGGATCATTCCTGAGCATTAGGCTTCTTTTCAAAAAGAGCCAATCGGGTCTTCTAATAATAAACCAAATTAAAATAATAAATTTATATTAGAAACATTCTGACAACTTTTCTATAACCCATAAATTGCCCAAATCACTTAATACGATTGAATTTTTTTGAATATTTTCAAATGAGGAACAAGTCGATTCAGCTTTTTCCAATCACTTCATCCTATTATGTGTAAACTAATTTTTACCTATTTGTGGTTTTAGTGCAAGAATTTCTAAGTGTCCAGAACTTTCATAAAAATTGGTTTCGGTGCCACCGTGTGGCACACCTACATCCACATTTTTATAAGCAATCGTACATTAGAATTATATTGTTGATTAAACTTCCATTGACAAAAACAATGTGTTATAATTTGTGTCAGCATGACATTCTCACGTAGCTGGTTTTTGTTGAGGTTGGGGAATCCCGTGCTTTCAAAGTTTAGCTTAATATATTTGCATACCCTCTAATAAATATCTAAAGGTTTAATAAAAATGTGTGGCTGTGCGGTTGAATCATTTAAACGTGTTTTCCCCAATGCAAGTCACTTAAAACGTGGCTTCGCTTTGTAATAAATTTTTGTAATTGCAAAATGAAGTGACGCAATTCAGTTTCCAGATTTTAAGTGAAAGTTGGAGTATCATATGAATTTTTCGTTTTGTTTAAAAGAAATGGATACGGATACATAGTAAATACGTTTTGCGTAAATTAAGTTGAATATTTTTGATCTGTTCATATGAAATGCTTACTGATATCTCTGGTTTCCCGTTCAAAATGAATGTATCTAGATAAAATGTCGTTTACAAAGTTGTAATATATTCATGCCGTAATATCTGTGGCAACAAGGAACAACAGCTTAAGTCGACCTCAGAACTACATAGCTTATGCGTGTATGCATATGACTGTTATTCCTTGGATCCACAGATAGTATATCCGTACTATATCCTAATCGGAATACATATTTCTCTTACAAATGTGTCGTGCGTCGTTTGGACTATTTTCCTTTCCCGTTTCTATGAGATGTGTGGGTGGCACTGAACCGTCTTAACGTATCCCATCTCACTGAATCTTATCGATTTTATACTGTACGTTTTTGAATCTTTTTCAACCAGAATTACACTCCAACAAAAACACCTCGAATACACCGAAATTATAGTTGAATTATACTACATAAATATGTATGGCGTATCTCAGGTGAGTTCATTGTGTGCAAATTTGGCGTGTGATTTCGCTGGAAAAGTTTCAAAGGTCTTGGTGTTTTTCGATATAATTTTTATTTCTCATATTTTCCATTAAATAAAATGTATTTACAAAATATATCTTCCACAAAATTATCTCAATACATTCCCAAAATTGGAGTGATGACACCTTTGATTTCCGTAGCTTAGAGATAAAAACATACAATGAAATGCGCATATTAGAAAAATATCATTCAGTGACATATCTCGAATTAAAAGGTCAACCTAGTTTGTCAGCTTCAAAAAAATCGATCAGTTTCGATCACTTTAAAAACATCGAGTTAAAATTCCATAAATATCCGAGCTCTCTAAGTATATTTTTCTCAAATTCAATTGAGCACGCTCTCCTGCTCAATAAAAATACTCTAAACGCGCTTCTCTCAAAATCACTTTTATTCATATGGTGCCGGTGATTTCTCCGAAACTACTGAGTCGATTGTTATAAAATTTTAACCACATGTTCTTTACAAAGTGTGGGAATTGCATGAACCAGAATCAAGTCAAAATTGATTTTTTTTATTTTTTAAACTGTCAAATCACCCAAAAAATCCTCATTTTCCGAACACTTTCGCCGAAATTTTGGCATTTTGGTATTTTTGCATAAAATTTAAAATCGTAATTCGAACGTTTCAGAAGATTCCTTGCTACAAAATTACCGGCACCGTTGGCACCAATTGTTTTTATTTGGCTTTTTTCGTGTTGTTCAAGAGATTTTTATTGATTCTGAAAAGAATTATATTCATATCTACTAAATACTAGGGGTGGCATAATAAATTCTGAAAAATAATTTTTTTTTCAGGCTGGAAAACTAGGTTGGTCCCTTAAAGGATTAAAGTTTGGGTTTACACATTTCAATGTGTCCAACATCGGCTTCGCAGTTGCCTTCGGCCGTGGTTCACTGTAGTATAGAGTTGGCCATATCGCCTCTAACGGTCGCGAGCAATGAAACGAGTAATCTTTCGTCCCGCCGTGCATTGCTGATCTTTTATGTATGTATGTGTTGGTTCGTTTGTCAAATAAATATACAAGAAACATTATTTCTGCGAAAGGCAAATTTTTTTACATATTTTATTGACTGGTAAAAAAAAGAGAGACTAAAAAACTGTCGTTGTTTGAATCATTGTTGTAAAAACAATTCGTATTCATGGAAAAATAGTTTTGATTCTCGGAAAAGTACTTTTTATTTTTATTGATAAATTTTGAGTTTAAGATTTCTTTGTGTAGACGTGCGATACTTTCGCATTTTTTTTATATCAACATACATATGACCTCGCTCAACGCAACCCCCGATGAACGCAACTCCTTGATTATTGCAACACATCAATTGTTTACATTGTAGACTCTGTTAACGCAACTTTAAGAAAAGCAGTACTCAATTATCGCAACTTGTATTTTTTAACTTTTGGTCTAGTTTATTTTGACTCCTTTTTTGATTTTGAAATGCTTCTTTAAATGTTACTGCTATATATCAGAACAAATGTATGTATGTAAGTACAGTTTTAATAAATTTATTTTGTTACCGGTTGCTTCCTATGTGCTATAAAATGCCAGTTATTGAAAAACGAAGATCAAGTTTAAGAAATTGAATGCGCAGACGAAACCAATGTTGGAATAACTCCATCTGTAGATTAAGGCTAGCACTGCTTTTGTATTCAGTGGGCTGAAGAAAATGGCGTAAAAAATATATTGATTCTGTAAGATACAACAAAAATCTCTCAAAATTCTTTAATTTTTTTGAAAAATAATTTTATAAAATTAAATTCTACATACATACGTACATAACAACAGCGGCAGAAATTTTTATTTTATTTTTTTTTTTTTTGGTTTTAAATAAAGTGAATGCAGTATTTTCAATAAAATACTTTTACTCTCATTCCACTTGTGTTTAAGCATTCAATTGCGAGGTCATTTTAATGAATAATGTGCATTATTATTCAAAAACAGCACCTTTGGGCGAAAACATTTCTTGACTCGGTTTTTGCAACAACCTCAGTCATCGCAACTGACCGAATTTCTATTAGTTGCGTTGTACTGTATTTACATCAGTGATGCACGCATTTCTACTGGGTAATGTTTTATTTACATTCACGCGCATACTAGCGAGAAATTCATTTGATAGAAGTCAACTCGCTGCCGACTTTTGGGCAACGAAGTTGAACATCCCTACTGTGTAGTAGTATATCCAACACTCGTGTGTTGGCGAAGCCCGTGCTGGACATAAGGACTGTCCCAGAAAAAACTACGTTTTGCTTTTTAGATATAAAAAAATACCCAGTAATTTTTTGGGTCTTTTTTCCTTTTTTATCAATAATGGCTAGTGCTCAGAATATAAATAACTACAAACTAAGTAACAATTTTTCTATAAAAATTTCTTACTTTTTTCGTAAGGCCCTTCATTAAATTTTGCACAGTTGTTTCATCGACAGTACCTTCCGATCTTTTCCACTTATGTCTGAAGTCTTGTAAATTTTTTGCAGTCTTACCACTCTTTCGAAGATCTCTTTTCAGAAGAGCCCAATATCTTTCAATTGGGCGAAGCTCTGGGCAGTTGGGCGGATTTCCAATTTTTGGAACAAAATTGATATTTTTACTTGCATACCATTCCATCGTAGCATTAGAGTAATGATAGATTGCTAAATCTGGCCAGAACATCACGGTACCCTCATGTGCACGAATAAATGGTAAAAGACGTTTTTCGAGGCACTCGTCTACATAAACTTTGGAATTGATTGTGCCTTGCGTAACAAAAAATCTGCTTCTGCGACCACAACTGCATATGGCCTACCAAACCATATATTGCTTCAGAAATTTCGAAATTTTTTTTCCTTTGAATTTACTACACATGCCCCTATTTCGATGATGTTTGATATTCGTGCCCAGGTAGCTGCTTAACATATGCTTTGACGTAAGTTTCGTCGTCCATAACACGTGTCTTTTTAGACCTATAAGATTATCAGGTAGAGCATAATATAAACTAGTAAAGGTGATATCTTCGGCCAGGCCGAAACTCACATATCCTACACTGCATTGAAAGTACTTTTTAAATAAATGTAAAAAAATGTTGAAGAGGTTGAATAAGTCGAAATATATGAAAAATACTGAAAAATTGATGAAAAAGTCGAAAGAATAAAGAAAATGTCGAATGAAATTGAAGGAGAAAGGTAAAAGATTGAAAATGTCAAAAGAATATGGGAAATGTTGAAAAAAATAGAATAGAAATGAAAAAAACACGAAATATGCCACGCCCACTTCTCCAATTCAGCCCACTTTTGGTTAAATAAACAAACCAAATTTTAGCACAATAGCTTGTATAGTTTGCGATATGTGCCGAAATTATTCTTAAAATTTAGGGCGGTGACACACCCACTGGTAGAATCCAATCAGATTTTGATCCAAAACTAGCCTTCCATAAACAAACCCCTTGCACCAAATTTCAGTATGATTGCTCATTTATTTCGATAGTTATGCCACTTAAGGTATTTTAATTGTATGGGAGGTGCCACGCCAGTGGTTTCACTTACATCAAATTTCAGATCAATTGCACCAATAGTTCACTGAAAATAGCACTTATAACTTTATGTTAATGAGGGAGGTGTCCACTGATGCAATCTTGTCAAGATTCATTGAATTTCAAAGCTTTTAGTAACCGGCACCTCTATACAAAATTTTATTTATTTTACTTATATGGGAGGTGCCACACTCACCAGCACCATTGTACCAAAATTTTAGAAGAAGACACCTTTTAGCGAGTATATCTGCCATATTAAATTTCATGGCGATTGCGTTGTTAGTTCTCTTTTTATAACGTTTATAAATATTGTAGGCTGTGCCACGCCCTCCAACGAAATTTTCCAAATTATTGACGAAACGTGTATTGATGACTACTTTCAGTGGTATCATCCCTAAAATTGTTATGAAAATCGTATGTGCCAATTTGGAGATATAAGAGATTCAAATTTTCAATAGCTAAAAAGTGTCACGCCCACTTTTACAACTCCGCCCACTTTATGCACAGTTCAAGATTTATAAGATCTGTATTCGTGTACCAAATTTCATCACAATATCTTGCACGTCTTACGAGCTATGGCGTTATAAAAGCTAAAATTTAGGGCTGTGCCACTCCCCTTCAAGAGCCTTTCCAAACTTAGAACCTAGTAAACTTGGTTATGACACAACAAACACTCACAAATCCAAAAATAAAATCAGTCGAGTGAAATTTCATTCTGAAATAAGAGAATGGGTTCATCCTTCATATTGGACCATAAACTTATTTTAGATGAATGATCATTGATCACAAAGCAGCAGCTCAAATCCGATCTAACTTAGCTGTACATCTCGTATTCCGGTGCATCGCGCCGTGTTCGGATGACCAGTTTAGCCTGGGATTTACTTTAAGAGCCTCAATCCTCAGTGTAGGGTATGTGAGTTTTGGCCTGGCCGAAGATAACACCTTTACTAGTTCAAATTCAGATTTATTTTATGTTTATGTCAATATTTGCTTTGTTATTTATTTTGTTGATTGAACAAATTTCACATTTACTGTCAAAGCATAGGGATAGGGATGGGGATTGGGATACGGATGGGGATTGGTATACGGATGGGGATTGGGATACGGATGGAGATAGGGATAGGGCTGAGGTTGGGGATAGTTATGGTGGAGATAGGGATAGAGATTGAGATAGGGATAGGGATGAGGATGGGGTAGCTATGGAGGTATGGTTAGGGTTGATATAACGATGGGGATAGGGGTGGAGATAGGGATAGAGATAGGGATAGAGATTGAGACAGAGATAGGGATGTGGATAGTGATAGGGATGAGGATGGGGGTAGTTGTGGGGATAGTTATGGGGGTATGGTTAGGGTTGAGGTAACGATGGGGACAGGGGTGGAGATTGGAACATGAACAGAAAGGGCAGAACAGCGTAGAATCAATTCTGTATTCGGTTCTAGTTCTGTTAGAGCTACAGAATATAGATATTATTGAATAATTGTATTATTTTTAGTATGTTGTAATGGATCTCTAATAGGATGGATTTCGCCTCTATTGCTCCATGCGCCACTTTTTGACATTTTGACTTAAGACTTGTTCTATAGGTTTTGAAACATTATCTTTCTAAAGCTGATATGCAGTGTCCACTTTGCTCCATAGGCCGCATTCTTCATTTTTTTATATATTATTTGCTGCAAAATCCAAGTTTTGCTTTATGGGGTAAGTTTACTTAACATTTCCATGCTCCATTGCAATAGATCCCTAAATGCAGGTTTGCTCCATATACTACATGGGAAAAATAAGTTTGTCATTGATTTGTATCGTATGGAGCAAACTGCCCACTATGACTTATCTGATAAAAAATCATAGCTCCAAAAGCACTTTGATCCCATTTTTGAAATTTAGCACATATCTACCCAATTTGTCAACATACTTTTAATTCAAATTTCGATGGCTCAAACTTTCTTTTTCGGTTTTCTCGGAACACACCTTTAGGCGTATGGAGCAAAAGAGAATTTAGACTTAAAAAGGTAAAAAAGCGAAAAGTGAAAAACTAAAAATAACTGGCCAATTTAAAACTAAAAGAATGTTAATGAAAAAAATGTTATAAATGGCTTAACTATACACACGGTGTTTATGCACTGCTGAGTCATCCCGTGTATAATAAAACTGATAAGAAGCGTACCATAAACATGGTAATGGTGACTCTTAAAGAAAATTGGCAGATCTTTTCAATTATGAAATCAGATTTGAAATTCTTTTTTTTAGAAATCCGGAAGTAAACATTTCAAATCAGAGTTTCAACAGTTCGACAGTTTTTTTATTTCATTTAGGTATTTTATATATAGCTCAAAGTATAAAAGTTTCAAAATGGGGTCTACAGGAGACATGAATTGAAGAACATACTACTTGCCGCACTAAGCATGATACCTGACCCTTGCTGAAGTATAAACATAATAAGTATATAGTGTAATATTTTTTGGTGTTGGCACACAGTTTATTAAACAGTAAGCTCAATAAAATGAAAATTATAAATTATTTTCTTTTCCGACACACTACAAAGAAATTCCCTATTGGTGAGCACACCGATTTATCATATGAATCGCGCTTGATACTTCGATTTGACTCGCCAAGAAGGCTTGCAACGAAGCACCTGCAAAAAAGTGTGATATCAAATGAGTTAGGGGACGTCCATAAATTACGTGGGTCAAAATAGAGAGCGAAGAGGAGGAGGGGGTCAATGAAAATCTCACGTAGAGAGATTTCTGGAGACTTTCTAATTCACAGAATATAAATTATAATAACAGTTAGCAATTTCTATCACAAAATCAATCCTTGCTGACACCTTTGTTTCGCCTTGTAGGTATGTCGCTCAACATACATATACATTAGGGTGTGCCATTTTTGAGCAACTTTATTTTTTCAACTAAAAACCAGGCTTAAAACTTTCAGAAAGGTGAAAAAAGAAGCCTCTAAAAATTTGAGATCTTAATATTAACGTTTAGAGGTGCCTGTTTCTAACTTTCCATTTTCCATATAAATTACATGGAAAAAAATTATTTTTTTTCTCTTAATTTTGTAGCTTGACATGAGAGCATTGTAAAAATGAACTGAAAGATTATTTTAGTAGGAAATTGAACGCTCTACAAAAAAAAAAAAAATATGATATTATTATTTGAGTAACTGTTAAACAAAAATAATTATGCAGTAGGTTCAGTAAAATTATAGACAAAATTTTTTTTTTTTTGCTCTCATATCAAGCTACAACAATAAGAAAAAAAAATGATTTTTTTTCCATGTAATTTATATGGAAAATGGAAAGTTAGAAACAGGCACCTCTAAACGTTAATATTAAGAGCTCAAATTTTTAGAGGCTTCTTTTTGGACCTTTCTGAAAGTTTTAAGCCTGGTTTTTAGTTGAAAAAATAAAGTTGCTCAAAAATGGCACACCCTAATATACATATATCATAAAAATCAAATATTTTTTTTTTGGATCCGACACTCGAAAACTAGTTCTTAGGTACCTCTAGAAAATACTTACCAAATCTGAGCTCTTAATATTAACGGGAAGATTATGCTCATCATAGTTTTCCATTTTGAATTTAGTCTCATATAATATTGTCAAACCAGTTGCATTGTCAATATTTATAGGAAATTAAACGCTCTACAAAAATGATATCGTACACTTTTTTCATTAATCTTACCATTTGAAAGATATTCAAGGTCAAAGATTGAAGTATTTTAAGGAAAATAACTTTTTGTTTTGAACTTTGTAACTTACTAAAAAATAATTATTTTCAAATGAGCTTCAATTATTTCTATAGGAAACGCTCTACAAAAACGGTCTCATGTGGTTAATCAATTACTCTAACCGTTTAGAAGATATTTGCAGTAGAATCCCAATGCATATTGGGAACGTGCATAATATGTACGTTTTGTAAAAGATGCTATGCTGTGCACAGATGACGATGCATTTGACTTTGGGTAGCTATAGAACTCTTAAAAATACAGCCATCGCAACCAGATTTTTTCAGTTAAACTATTTAGCGGAGGGAAATAGTAATACGCTTAACGTTTATCGCAGAAAAATGAAGAACATATCCACTCGACATGTAACGTTTCGTAAGCCTTTCAGAAATCGTTCACATGTACTCTTACAAACAAATCTCATTTCCACAATCTTTCATTTCCATTACAGAAATCTTTATACAATGTGTCCGTATTTTGATTTCATTTGAAGCGTTTCTGAACATTTTTTATTAAATCTTCGGTCTTTTTTAGTATTCTGCCCCACTTGCGCTGATATTTTATTATGTCATCGCGACTATGAAGTACTTTTTTCATTTTACCTTCGTCATCATTTACATTGATACTTAATATGCAGATATTTATTGTGACGTTTTTTACACACCTATCATGAATAAAGAATCCCTCGAAATTTTTCTTCAGTTCCCTGATTATTAATCGCAGAAGATTTCTTAAAAATGAGAAAAATTACACTGGAAAATGATTAATAGGTAATAATTTTTGAGCGAAGATTTTTGGCGTTTCTTGCAAATTATTTTCAATAACTTTGTAGCAAGGAATTTTGAAGATAAAGCATTAAAGAAATAATTTGTAATTTTATTTAATGTAAGTATGTTTTAACATATTTAAAAATCTGACAACACTAATAAAGAGCAATTACACTAAAAAAATTACTTTATTTCAAACTCTATTTGAATTTATTCTTTTGCACTTCACTTTATTTTACATGATACCAAATATGCAAAATCACAGTTGCATTATTAACCAATTGAAAGTAATTGGAAATATTTTGGTAGCACTGACTTGAAATCAAGTTTTCCAATCCTCAATTATATAAAATTGCAAAGTTTTGCTCTGCAAGATAGGGGTGTTAATTTATAATCAACAATAAACTATGCTTAACATAGCATCAAGCAGATAATCATAAAACATTATTTAGATTTCATTAAAAAAATGCAGTCAACATCAAATCTGGAACCTTCCAAAAACTCATAAGATGATTAAAAATTTTGCTTATAACGTGTCTAAAAGATTTAATTTGAAAAGTTCAGGAAACGTTGACTCTGGGACCTTTCGGAATGATTTCATGTGAAGCAGTACATTTGAAAAGTATAAGGAAGATTTCTGTAACGTTCCGTTTGCAATATTTCACATGAAACATTTCTGGTACGTTACGTATTGTTTCTGAAACTTTCTGGAACGTTGTATGCCGAGTGGGTACAAGACATTCGTATTAGTGGCATGAAGCAAAATAAGTTAAATTAATTGTGTATTTAAAAATTATACGGTAAAACTCACCAGAGGGGGGAGGGGTCTCGTTGGATCACACCAAACTTTACCAAGGGGGTGGGGGGTGGAGGGTCAAATAAAAAAAAAAACGACTTAAAATAATTTTTGCAAGGCTTTGTTTCACTTTTTGTTTGTGTTCTTAACATATCTATGCAAAAAGGGAAAAATATCAGACTTGAAAACTTTTACTAATCAGCCAAAGCCACTGATGAGTCCGCTTAGCAATGGATGAATCTAGAATGATTAGTCCATTCTTTTGTTTAATTTTATTTCTTTTCGTGTAATTTGGTTGGTGTTGACACAGACTCTATTGAACCGAAAGCTCAAGAAAATTAATAGCTCATTTCGAAGGCAATGCAATAACACTCTAATTAACTCTTTCAGCAAAATTAAGGTTTTCAAAAAAATCAACTTTATCGGACATTTTTCGCAAACTAAATATATTTGCCCTGAACTAAGAGTAGACTTATACGTTAGGGCAGCAAACTTTGTCTCCGACTGGAGGCTCTTCAGCAAATCCGAGAAAAAAAAATAAACAAAAAAAATTTACTGCAGAAATATTTGTTCGTCCCTCCTTAGGCACTGAGCTTAAAGAGCTTCAAGAGAATTTGCGTCTTGAAGTTCAAACGTTAACTAAAGATAGTTACCTGTGGAAGTACATATTTATTGACGTCAAATGCAGCGGCGTGCATACTATAGTTGATTTATAATAATTAATATGTAATTGTTCTACTGTGAGTATTTTGTGCTCTCTTAAGTTCTGCTCACCTAATCAGTTTCTAATACTCGAACAGAGAATCACCGAAAAGAGTTCGCATTGGAACTGGTTTATTTTAGACGCATACACGCAAAGAGACTATAGTCTCTTTGATACACGTTGCCTCTATTGCTGTTTATATTTTTTACTTTCTCACTCGGATGTATACAAGATGCTATACATAGGTCTCTATTCATATACGTATGTGTAATTGTGGCATGCTGACATTACATTTTAGCATCGCTCATTTGTAACAAGAGAAGATCGATACATCAGTAGTAGGGCGCTCAATGCTGAATCAATTTTAAAATCCCGAATTTTCGGCATCCCGAAAAAAAGGCCTAAGAGGCGGTCAAGTGTTGCAAATTATGATAGTTGGCGCTAAATCGGTTATCCATTCCCCAAAATTTACCCGATTGAGAATACAGAAATGAGAGGAACAAACAGCTGATCACTTCGCCTACAAAGAATAGTTACTAATAGTTTATTTAGGTAGAAGTTTTTAAAATACTTGATGAAAAAAAAAAATAAATTTATGAAAATAAAGCAAGAACTGTTTCGAATCGGTCGAATAGGTTTTTACTATAAAAAATGCAGAGGTCGGAATAGAAATAGGTTTCAATAATTAAGGCATCAATTGACGATCTTTCAATTTAAATGTTCCAAAATGTTACGGAAGGAATTACATCTTTTTATTATTCTTGTCCCCAAACTTTTTGCAGTTTAATTTCTTGCTGATAGCAATTTTACCCTTACTATATCAAATAATTTGACTAATGATTTAACCAAAGATTTCACTAAATTAGTATCGGAAAGTGCTTAATGGCAGATATCTTAAGTAAATTTTTTTGACTTATGCTTCATTTATCTTTCTACTTTTTCAAAAAGTGACAGTCTAAAGAACAGTGAAAGATTACAGTCAGTTTAGAAGCTACTCAATAGTGTTCGGCACTCACGATGATTGCAATATGGCACAACTAACACTAATAAGGCGTTTAAAAATAACTGTATTCATCTAAGCGCGCAAGTTTGCACAAAAATGCAAAAAGGCAATTTTACGCAATGTATCTCATGAACACCGCTTCGAATATTTTGTGCAATTTGTGGTAGTTGTGAGAGAATCGTCTGGGAAAAGAGAGTGACATATACAATATTTGTAAGCAATAAATTTTTGCTGAGAGAATCGTATGGGAAAAGAGAGACGAGTAGTGCATGAGGTGGAATTGCCAAAATGCAAACTAAATAGTTGTTTTTATTTAAAAGTGCAATTTTTAATTTCAATTTATTTTTTACAATATCTTTTTTTTTTTAAATTTTTTATATATCATTTTCTTGAACAATTTTTGAGAACTAACAAAAAGTTATAAATCAAAAATTCAATAATTCAAAAGCAACAAAGTATTTTATTTTTTGTACAGTATTTCGTTAGTGTGTTGTAGTGAATGTGTACGTATAATAATGCAGACACTACAGACTTTTGCACAATTAGTAGCGCAAGTTTGCGCGACAATTTTTCTGCGCAAACTTACGCTGCTTGGTCAAAAAACTTTCCATGCGTTTTTTGACAGTTCGTTTGTACAGGGTACAAAAGTACACAGCTTGGACAGTTTTCGGCGTTTAGATGAATACAATCAATGTAACATTTTATTAAATAAAACCGTTAAAACACAACAAAAAAACTATATCCATGAGATTTCATTTTGCATTTTTATACTTTGTCCGTTTGCTTACTTTTTGTTTCTCGGATTTTCACATAAGTACGAAAAGTTTATGGATTTATTCACAATAATAAATAACAAATTCTGAATATGAGAATTCCGGGGTTTAAGATGGTCGGGATTAGACACTCTGATCAGCAGTGAGTAACTTGGATGCATGCATGGAAAAATATCAATCTCATCTACAAACAACAGCTTCCAGCAGTGTACTGCCGCATACGATTGCGATTAATGGCCAGTTGTTGTTCAGAGTTTAAAACGTACGCATTAACGTACGAAAAGTTTTAAAAACATCAAGTTTGCTCTCCGGCTTGAACAAAAGAAGAAGCAAAGTCAAAAAGCGCTCAATCATAAATAGTCCGACTTGCGATAATACTTCATATATAATATATGGTCAAATTATCAAAAAATACTAATTTTCCATGAAGTACAAGTTGGCTGATTTTAATTTTTTAGCTACTCTTACTAAATATCGCAAATTTAGAAAACAGTATATTGAACAAGTATATGCATCTTGAAGTTCGGAACAAAACTAAAGACTTAAATACAAATACAAAATGGCATTACGTAAAGGTGAGTAAAGTTAGCTCGCACAATGAAATTTTATTGGTGTAAATCTTCCCACGAGAACTTGTTGCCTCCTGCATTGAAAGCTCGAAAGTTGCTAGAACACTGAAGTTTGAGTTCTTGGGAAAACAAGTTCCATGGGAGTACAAGTAACAGTACTTTAGCGCTTAGTAGAAAACAAAAATCAGGAAATGTTCATCCCACAGCTAACTACTTAAGCAAATGAAAACTATTTGGTTTAATCGTTATATCATTTACAAATCTTATTATTCTCAATTTCAATTCCGATCGATCGGTCGGCACTCGTCATTATTAATGTTATGACGTTCACCTTGAATTCTTTGCTTTTTTTTTTTTAATTTATTCAAAATGAACGAAATTAACAACAAATCTTATAAATAAAATCTGTATTTTTTTATTCCTTTTGTATTTGCTTAGTGGAGTAAAAATTCATATGCTGATCTTTTTTGCGTTCGACACGCGAAAAGAATTCTAGAATTTTTAACGTGTAATTTGTTTTTGTGTCTTATCTTCATTTTGTGTGTGGATTATTGAATTATCTGCTGTGTTAGCAAAAATATACGATAGGACTAAGCTAAAGCAACCCTTCCTGAACCCATTTTTTATGAAAGTGTTTTATACTCCGAATTTTCCACCGGAATTCGCTTCTCTACGAATACATGTGAGAGAAAAATATTTTTAAGAATCTTTCTCACTATCATTTCCCCTCATCTTCTTTTTGCCACCACGCTAGTAGTACCTACTGATACTGTTCTTAACACAGGCAAAAACAGTGCCGATACTGACCCTACATGCAAATAGCTGCTGTAACAACAAAAATCTACAATCGTAAACAAAATTTCGAAAAGGAACTGCAGAAAATCTACAGTTTGAATTGTGTTCTCCAAATCAGTTGGCGTTCTTGGAACAAGTGCACGAAAATTGATGAAATTCTGTGTTTCCGGCATAATAAGCCCCACACATTTGAAAATCCATACATGATGAAAGAAATCGGACGAAATTGCACTAAAGTCTAGAGCAGTGATGGGCAAAATAGAAAAAATGAGCCAATTTTAGCTCTTTACAACAAATACGTCATTTTTCTTGAGAAAAGTAACCAAAACAACAAACACAAGCACTCACCACTGCTACGCACATTTTTGTTGTTGTGTCTTTTTTTATACCCGGTATATTCACAATAGATTTACATTGGAATTTGCATTGTTGTTGCATCATTCAGAAAAAAAAAGAGAAACGAAGGAATGAAAGAGCTTAACAATGCGTGTGATGCACTCCAGCTTAATTGAGCTATGGGAAATCCAATTTTGCCGACCACTGTTCTACGCTCATGTTGTTCTTGCTTGATTCTTGGAATTCTCTTTTGGATTATTGCTAAGTTCTATTTTTGCTATACAGATCGATTTTATTTATTGTTGCATTTGTTGCTTATGTTGCAAGTATCATTTTTGTTGGGTTTTCCATAAATGCTTCCAAAATTTTCCTAATCTATAGTCTAGAATTAACTTGGTAATTAAGTTTAATGTCATTACTGATCTATTGCAGGAACTGACTTCTATGATATGTTTCTTAAAAAAAACTGTTTGTGTTTGGGCGCACCCACCTTTTAATATTTTGCCACAGAGTGCAAGATAACTAAAACAACTAACTAACAGACTTCTGTAACAATGATGACAATCGTTTATTTTCGTTTGATTACACTGGCCGACAAAATTAGGCCAAACCTCTGCCCCAAAAACCAAAATATACTTTTCAGAATGCTTTCGAAGTGCAGAATTTCTCTGACGGCCTCGGTTTTTGAGATATTCTAACCTAAAAGTGTGGAAATCACAATTTTTTGAAATATGCTACATCGAAAGTTAATTTATATTTATTAAACTGTCTAAAAGAACTACTCTTCCTCTTCAAAATCCGTTTGTATTTTGATTGATATAATTTTATATCTTTTAGAAATCGTATGTTGAAAATACATTGGGCAATTTGGGAAACATTCGGGCATGGGGACGGGCTTTGGGAAGACAATCCTGGTTAGTAACTTTCACCAAAATGCATCTGTATCTTTCCCATGCATCTCATCCTGTCATCTTATACACTCCATTTTCCTGCAGCGGGCTCTTGGGCTATAGTACTGGTTATATTTATCAATACATTACAAGAAATCTGAGGCCAACCGAAACAAAACTATTGCGGATTACTAATGAGGGTAGGTGGCAACAACATTATAGCTATCAGAGTTCGTGTGGCATGATAATTGTTGACCGGTGTTATTTGTACATAAGGTCTGAGTGAAAAGTGAACATTATTGTCGCTTAACAAAATACTACTTACAAATACATACGTGGTTAAAATGAACAAAATAAAAAATTACTCAATAGTTACAATTACAAAAATTACCACATGCCAGAATATGTAGGGCTTAAGTCATAAGCCTAAGTGCAGAGGTCTTCTTTAGTTTCATTATACGGTCATTCATAAAAATAAAGCATTTAGTGAACTGAATACTCAACGTAGTGACTTTTGTGGTATCGTGTGTCATATGGTGAAAGTTAACTTGATGAAAGTTTATGTTTTTCATATGCACACTACATCCTTCCCCTTTTGAAAATGAGTAATGTTAATTTATTTATAATTCATAAATGTAATTAAAGGATACTTTAAATATTTTTGATAGAAATTATTTGATTGTTCGTCGTAAGCAGAGATAATTTTTATTTAATGTTCTTGATATTACAATGTTGTTGTTATATTTAGTTATATGCTTTTATCATCTAGTTTTATTACACTATTTGAAGCTTTTCTTTCTGTGTTCTGTTTTCTTCTATATGGTCCCTTACTTGGTCTATGTAAACTTTTCTTAATCCCTACTTTCAAACATACTAAGCCTCCTGCAGTAAACTTGTGTCTTGTTACCCTATCTTCTTTATTTGATATTGCCATTTTATTTTCATGTCAATATAATTTAGCCTTACTGTATGCGGATTGCAATTGTAGCTTCAATTCTGTAAGTAATCATCAATGTCATGTAATTTCGTTCAAATGAAAAATATTTTGCTGTTGAATGTAGCGTTGTGTTGAAACAACATGTGAAGTATGGTAGCAGTGTTGGCACAGACGGTACTTTAGTACCAAAATTGATACTTTTTCACAGATAAAGTACCATGGTATGGTTCTCCAGAAACCCATCATCTTTGGTACTATTTCTCTCAAAAACTTTCGTTTTCTTCAAAATCTATGTGGAACATAGGAGGAAAGACAATTTTAATGTGTTTTACCAATTCTTAAGAGCAAATTAACACGGAATTTCAAAATTTATCTTGCCACGATGATATTTGTCGAAATTTTGCGAAATTTGTCAATATCCGATTTTTGGTATAAAATAGGGTTGACTAATAGTTTTCATGAGCATCTGGTTCCAAACGTTTCGAGAATTGGTAATAGGCCATGTCCATGCTTCAGAGAGTGTCGAAAGAATATTTTTGTCACTTAACTCAAATAAAACAAATCTTCGAAATACACTGCAGTTGGAAACAGTTTCGGAAATCTTGGAGACAAAGATTTTATTAAAAGCTAGTAAAAGTAACTGCTATAATCACTAATTGCCAAAAGAAATAAATTTCAGTAACATGTCAAATTATAATGACACTAATTCAGACTAAATGTATGTTAACAGTATTAGTTTTTATGTTTATTTTTCATACACAAAACTGAATTTGAAAAATAATGTGTTCATTTGTGTTATTTATGTAACTGACCTATAGGACCTATATTTGGTCCTATTTTTATGATTTTGGTACTTTTTCTGCCAAGCTTTGATACCTTTTCAAATATGCACATGCCAACACTGTGTGGTAGTAAAGTTGACCAGTTATCATTTTCTTGTATGCCTCTCAGATATTCATTCAATACTCTATGATTTCTTTCGACTATTCCTACAGTTTCATACTGATACGGCGTTGAGGTTATTTTCTCTGTGTACAATTCTTTACATATATTTTGCAATAGTTCGTTGGTGATTTCTGTGCCTTTATTTTAAAACAACCATATTTTAGAATGAATTGTTCCACAAAGGCTTTAGCAACTGAAATTGCTACTTAGAACTTTGTCGATTCACACTGTATCGTTAGAATATGACGATATCCATTGGAGGGTCTATTGTATCCATAGTTACTGTTTCAAATGATGTTGTTGGTGTACTTGTCACACACATATCTCGCTATTTTACTTCATTGCATAAGCTATAATTATTTGAGTATTTTTTAGTAATTTTTGAAATTTTTTTCGAAATGTATTCTTCTTCTGATACCTATTTATATGTTCTATACCTATTTCTATTGAGTCGTGGCTTTTTTTGATAAGGTTCTCAGCTTTATTTATTATTTTTTTTGGGGGCTGATACAGTGTGATGTTTAATTTACTTTTAGTTAGCTTTGATAATGGATTCTTATGCGTAAATAGACTCGCTAATGGTCTGTGATCTGTGTATACCGTGAACTGTCTTCCATAGAGATATGATCTAAAGTAATTTTTCCGGAGTGTAACATAGGCAATTGGTCTATCTTGTCCTGGTACTCCTTGAAATAGTAGTGATTCTAGAGCAAATTGTGATGCATCTGTTGTCAGGATAAAAGATTTATCAAAATCTTATTAGTGGAAGTTTGTCATTGACTATTTTCTTCATCAGTATCCCACAATCTACAACGAGTCTCAATTTTTCTGTTCCGTTTGATGTTTTTTTTTGTACTTCTAAGAGTGGAGAGTTGTATGGGCTGAGCGATGGCTCAATAATATCTTCTTCTAATCATTTTTGCACTTGGTTTTCTATCTCTTGAAGCTGTGTTTGTGGAAGTCTGTAATTTTTTATATAAACAGGTGAGGGATAGACTTTATATATATATATGTATATCTGTTGTTCATAGAAGTTATTTGTTCTTAATTGCCTGGCTTGTTCGTCTTCCCCATCTACAAGTATTTCACGATTTTCATTATATTGTTCTGATGTAATGCAATTTAATATTTTGAAATTTTTATGTTTTATTAAGAAATCTCTTCTTAATGTTCCATCTGTATTTATATCAATTCTACTGGGTATAACATAAAATGTGTACGAGATTTCGTCGTTGTTGAATTTCATTTTTATATCCATTTGTTGTTGAATGGTTATTGGTCTGCTTGCTAATCCTGTGATTTGGATTTGATGTGTGGAAATTATATCTCTTTCATTAATATTTTAATTTTTTATGACTGATTCCTATTCCTAATTTGATATTATTTGTATTAATCGTAGTATTTACACAACTTATCCTATATTTCTTTATCGTTTTTGACTGCACTATCCCCGGTTGCCGGGTTTCCCGAATCGTTGCTATTGTTATGGTTCCTATTATTATTGCGACTATTTATGTTATTATTGGAATTCCTATAGCTGTCATTATTGCACCTCCACCACGGGAAAAAAAAAAAAAAATTATTGCTATTTCTATTGGAGTTGCTGCTGTGACTTTAACAATTATTATTATATCTGCTATTGTTATTTCTATTATAGTTCCCATTATAATTGTTATTATTCCTATTATTCTAAATGCCATTATATTAAAATTGGCATTATTTGCACATCTATGGTGTTTGGCAAATGTGTTGATTGAGCTGCTAAAGGCTCATTCAAACCTGTTTTAATTCACCTTTACCACTATGTCTTTGCTATCTTCACCTTGAGTTGCTATCTGTAGTTCATTTAAATCTGATAAAATTGATTCTATTTTGATAGCGAAAGTGCTGATATTCATTGACCCCTGCTTTAGCTGTTGCAATTCATTTTGTAACCTCAGCGGATTTTTATTTAATTTATATTTTTTTGTGAGTACTACCTTTACCTCTGCAATTGAAGTTGGAGTCGCAACTGGTAGTACTTAATCTGTTTTTCACTTTCTCATAGACCTTTGCTGTCAAAATGAATTGTAGCAGTTGTAACCTTTGTGCCGATGCATAGAGCTCAAGGGTTCCTAGAAATGTAGTTAACTTTCTATCATCTCCATCGAATTCCCGAATTATTTTTGATGCTACCGAAATCTCAAAACTTACCATTGTACTGTATACAAAATTTCACTTATATTCACACTTATTATGAGAATTACTGTGATTTTTAGTTATTAGTTAAAGTTTACATATTGATTTAAAAGAACTGTACTTTTTGGCCAGTTCTATTTCAATTTCGTTTATTCGGAGCCACATTTTGGATGCTGCCTGCCTCGGTGTTGGAGGGTTTGCCTTAGGATAGGGATGCTTAACTTCGTTGCCCAAAAGCCAACAGCGCGTTTACGTTCCCAGCAGGCAATTTAGCAAAGCCTTCTCCGGAGAAGGCCTGCTAGCACTACTGCGATGGTAAGAGGCCTTCTCAAAACTCATTTTTTATTTTTTTATTTTTATTTTTATTATGATTTTTGTTTTTATTTACAATCTGTCAATATTAACAATAAGTAAATTTTATAAGTAGTGAAATTTTAATTAGCAGAATAGTTGCGCTTCATTGAGTGTATACTCATGAAATGCTATTATGCCTTACCACAGCAGGCGTGCTATTATGCCTTCCCACAGCAGTAGTGCTATAAGGCCTTCCCACAGCAGCACTGCTATAAGGCCTTCCCACAGCACCACTGCTATAAGGCCTGATATTAGAAGGCAAAAAAGAAGGACTTCATGTATTTTTTTATTTTATGTATTGCAATGTTTTATGATTCGAAATTACTTTTTTGTCATTGCATTGTACTTATACGACATCAAAAGTTGATACTTGGTTAGAAGAAAGGATGGTAGAGTGTTGTGTATTCAATGTCAAATTATAAATTAAGAAAACGTCACAAAAAATAAACATTAAAAATATCAACGCAAGAGACGTTGACGCAGATAAAAAAACATTTAGCTAACACGAAGTAGTAAGATTTCATTTTTTCAAAGTACTTCTGTGACCCCTTCTACGGTAAGCGGTCTTAGAAGTGCTCTTGACGCAAGCGATGTAGGAAGACCTGCTTGAAGAGTATTTCTATCAGGATTGCTAAAGAAGGCCTGTTTTATCGGGACATTTCATATAAAAAAGAAAGTAAGTTTGAAAGGAGATGGCAAGGCCTTAATCTTACCAGGTAAGGCCTGCTAGAAGGCCTGCAAGCTCCTGCCCTTGCCTACTGGGCTTATATCATAAATTTCGCGCTTGTATGTGTATAGAAATTCAAACGTAACCAAAACACTACCCAACAGAAACTCGTGCATCACTGGTGTAAATAACAAAACTCAAAATGTATCAACAAAAATAAAAAGTACTTTTCCGAGAACTAAAACTATTTTCCCATAAATATGCATTATTTTTACAACAATGATGCACACGAGGCAATAATACATGCGAAACAATTACCTTTCCCAGAAATAATGTTTTTGACCTGCATTTTTCTCCACTGGCATTGCGCAATTCATTTGCGCACATTTGTTTTGTTTTTGCACGTTTGATTCCGACTGGGACTCTTGCATATTTATTTGGCAAACGGACCAGACATAGCAATTAGCAACTACATTGCACGTTTCACTGCTCGCGTCCGTGGGAGGCCAAATGGTCAACCCTTCCTTAGAAAAATCTTGTTTTCCTGTTGAGTGGTCTATCAACATTTGTTGTTGCTTCACCCTTGTTAATTCTTTCTATGTTAAAATTTGCAGCAGGATGTTTTTACAAAAATTAATAGACCGAGTTGGCGTTCACAGGAGCGCTATATTATATCGATACTAATCTGTTGCAGAAACTGACTTCTATAGACATGGTTCTTAAAGAAGCGAGTGTGCTTTAGACCACACGACTGAAGTAAAACTTATATAGCTCCATCTATATGTATATATATATATATTAGGGTGGGTCAAAAAAATCAAATTCAAACTAGTTCCTAGGTACCTCTAAAAAGTACTTACCAAATCTGAGCTCTTAATATTAACGGGAAGATTATGCTCATCATAGTTTTCCATTTTTTATTTAGTCTCATATAAAAATGGTCATATCTTATCACCAATAGATTGTTAAACCAGTTGTATTGTCAATATTTATAGGAAATTAAACGCTCTACAAAAATGATCTCAAACACTTTTTACATTTATCTTACTATTTGAAAGATATTCAAGGTCAAAGATTGAAATATTTTAAGGAAAATAATTTTTTTGTTTTGAATTCTAAAAAATAATTATTGTCAAATGAGGTTCAATTATTTCTATAGGAAATTGAACGCTCTACCAAAATGATCTGATGTGGTTAATCAATTACTCTAACCATTTAGAAGACATTTGCAGTAGAATCCCAATGCCTATTGATTTTAATATTTATTGAAAAACTATTGCAGTGAAATTCGATGGAACATCTAGGGAGGTACCACGCCCACTTATTTAAGCTCATCTACTTTTTATTCTGTTGGAAACTATTCAATTTATGTGTCTGATATTTACAGCTTATTTCCTTACCCTGCTCGCACTTGCTGTTTCACAAAGTCATGACTCAAACGACACCAAT
Organism: Meiosimyza decipiens; assembly: GCA_963680825.1. NCBI lineage: Eukaryota > Metazoa > Arthropoda > Insecta > Diptera > Lauxaniidae > Meiosimyza > Meiosimyza decipiens. Next base: position 66,623,175 of record OY804258.1, on the reverse strand, counting down.
GAAGATATCCCGCAATTGAACACATTCGTATCGTTGGAACAACGACCATTAACATCTACAGTACCAGCGAGCAGTGATTGTCAAAATGTAACGATGGCAAAAAGGAATACGAACCCAGCTGTATCGCTAACACTTCCCGTACCAAATAAAGCACGTCAACGCGATGTACTCGAACGTGTTGGCGATGGATCACAGGCGTTCGCGCTAGAAATGTTTGTTCGATTAGTGGATGTAATATCTCCACTGCGTCAAGATCTTGTTTTATCACCATTTGCGGTTTGGGCACTTTTGTTGCCTTTGTCGGAGGGTGCTGGCAATAATACATTGGCTGAAATGCGCGCTGCAATGCGCTTACAAGATGATCAGAAGGTACTAAGAGAAGCCTTTCGCATCGTTAAAAGCTACTTAAGGTAGGTAAACCATGTTTATAAATGTAAATTAATGTTTTTTTCTTTAAGTTTTTAATATTTGTGGTCTCTAATTTGCAAGATAATAATTTTAGTATACGGGTACTTATGTATAGAAGAAACAATTTACGAAATCAGAGATTATCAAAGTGGTTGTGTGCAAGGTCGATGAAGCTTTTCCACATAAACAACTATGGAAGCATAGTTATTTTTGCTTAAAATGAGGAAATCAGAGCCGAATTTTCAGATCTAAGGCTACGAATTGTGTGGTTTTTTATTGCTCTTTCAAAAAATGTCACCTGTCAAATTATCTAAACATTTTCAAAGCTACGGACCTTTGGAATTCAATTTTCTGTCGCAAATCATCACTGATTTATGGGACAAACGGTTGATCTAATCGGAAACAAAACAAATTTAAAAGGGATATGAAACTTTCTATAACGAAGTCCGAGGAGTCAAACGTGTCAGATAAAGTTCTAAAAATATTCAAATTTAACCACATAAGTGCACCAAGTAGTATAGGTCATTGTTTTTGCTCTTCATTATGAGACATTCATTCGTAAAGCATATGCTCACACGAAGCAACACCTTGCTCCTTTTGATATGACACGTCTGACGCTGATGATTTTTTTTACTTTAACAGCCTCACTCCCGATTTTCTTGAAATTTTAGTATGTTAGAGTAAGTGGGCGTCCTTCGGCCGTGGCTTAGGGCCAAAGCGCATTGTATCAACTTGTACAATTTTACATGAACGTTGATTACTGCTAACTGGCTATAAGTTCAATCATCATTTAATTATCATAAATATTTAGCAATAGGAGTCATTAAATATTTGCATTCTTTTTTGGAGCTTTCACCCCCTAAAAAATGTCTGTAAGTCTCATAAACGATCCTAAAATTCTCATGGATGCACCTCCTCTCAAACAGTTTAATCACTAAGAGCTCTTAACAAGGTTTACAAAGGAATCCCTTATGAACCTTTTCACAGACTTTTTTACCCTCCTAAAGCATTAAATAAGATTCATTAGCGATCTTAAAGTGCCCTGAAATTATCGGTTTTTCAATTAAACTGGGTCAAGCTCATAAAGAATGACTGTGCGTACTCTTTTTTTTTATGAGTACAAACTTTGCAACTTCTCCAGTAAAAGAATTAGTATTGGATTATCATAAGGTTAGTCCTGTAATCCCTTTTGCAAATTGTTTGCTATACCGAGTGCTGGACTGTAATGAAATTCTCACCGATAAGACCTTAACTTTCAAAAAAATTGATAAAAACCTCAAAAGCTCTGATTTGGTTCGAGTTCAAGCGGCCATATTGGATCGAACTTTTGCTTTATCAAAAAATAGAGAGTCAATTCGTATTAAACCATCACTTAACCCTTCTAATGCAAAGATTCAACCAGTTAAATTTCGTATTGAGCTGGGGAAAGTCTCAAAAATGTAAAGTTTCTACAATGGTGACACAGTGACAGCCCTGTTCCTAACCAATGCTCATAATTTAAGCACATGGATAATATTCAACTTATTCTATATATATTTTTATTTGTTTAGTTTGGACACATCCACTGTATCCGTTGCATCTATGCAAGCACTATTTACAGATCTAAATCAACCGGTTAGTAAGCAGTTTGAGGATATTATCGAACGTGAATACGGTGCTGACATTGTAGCCATTGATTTCTTCAATCCCATTAAAGCTGCTGATATTGTCAATGAAGCAGTAAAAAAGGCGACTAAAAATCTTTTAAATCATGTCATTCTACCACAAGACCTAAGAGATGCCAAGCTTGTCATTATGTCTGCGCTTTTCTTCAAGGGACAATGGACGGTAAGTGATAATTTTTTTACGGTTAAATAGTTTAATTTCATTACTTTTTAGGATACCGAACGCATTACCATAACATAGCCCGGCCGTTGAGGGTGATCATCCCTTGCGTTTAGAGAGAATTCAGTTTTTCTATTTCAACTTTTCGGACTAAAAAAAATGATTTTTCCGTTCCTGTACTTTTTACATTTTTCTTTTGCACAGAACGTAATTTTCATATCCTCTTGTGTTTGACAGTTTTACTGGATTTAATTCATAAAGTTAATGAATGGACCTACGGTTAGACTTATTATTTTCAAAGATTGAATGGACTTTTTCATGTTAAATGGAAAAATTTACACTGTGTTCCTGAAAGTTTTACAAGAAAGTTTGATGGGAATATCTTCAGAAAGCCCTTCTTCTATTTATTAGGAATTAAAATGGGAGTAGCAAAGCTGTCCAATTCTATTTCATGGTATCAACTCTGGTCTATGTGTGCCCGTAAATTGGTTTACCTTACCTAAGGTGACATTTAACGACTTTTTTAACATTCTTTAGATGGATATAAATTATTTCAAGAAACCATGTCCATTTTTTATTTCTTTCTTTTATTATTTCTGAAACATGAAGACATATTATGGAAATTCTGAAGCCAGATTTGAATTCTGCGTTTAAAAATGCATCCGAAATAACTTGTCAGATTTCCGATTCCGACATTTGATTTTGATACTTTGGTAACTAAACGAGGCACGATAAACTTTTTATACAAAAAAGTTCAAACGTCAATTTCGTTGTTGGTAAAATTAGTGTGTGCGCCAATCAAAATGCTCTGATCTCGCAATGTTGCGCAGGTCAAAAACAGCTAAATTATAGGTAATTCAATCTCAAAAACTTGACGTCCCAAGGCGATTCTGAAGCCAAATTCAAATTCTGCGTAGTTTTCGAACTGTGACTATTTTACACCCTTATAGAAAAAGGTGGCTCAATAATTTTACGCAGGATATTCTGATCATCAAATTCACTATTAATATGAGTTTCACGAGTTTGATAAATAAATAAATAAAATAAATGTAATTTCCGTTAAGTTTTAATTTGTTGAAAGTAAGAAAAAATGACTAAGTTTTAAAAATTTATTTATTTTTTTAAAACAACAAATAAAAAATAACTTCAATAACCGACACTTAACTTAGGCTGTGTCATCATCTTCAGAGAACTGAAGCAAAATTTGAAATGGCGTTGCTGTTGCACAGAAAAAATATTTTTTCAAACTGTAGCTTTTGAATAAAACTGAGTTTTGTCGAGTAAATATTTTAACCTGCGATTTGTATTTACAGATGCCTTTTAATGCCTCGCTGACACGAAGTGAGCCCTTCTATGATGAAGATAATACAATTATTGGCAACGTTGAAATGATGACTCAAATGGCAAACTTTAATTTTACACGAATGAACGATTTGGAAGCACATGTACTAGAACTGCCTTATGGTAAAGAAAGTCGTCTTTCAATGCTAATAGTATTGCCTAAAAAGGGTAAGGAGCCTTTTCTAACATTTTCATAAGTAATCTTAAATTATTAATATTTTTTTAAAATTAAGGTGTTTCGCTTAGTAGAGTAGCACACAATTTGCAAAATATTGGCATCGCAACTATATTTGAAAAGCTTTCTGCCGATTTTGACGAGTATGGTTATGAGGATATTGAAGTCTTTATGCCCAAGTTTTCAACAGAAAAACATTATACGTTGAATGTAATTTTAAATGAAGTAAGTAATCATTATATTTTCAAACATTATATATATACATTAATGTCAGGACAGTGGACTGACATAATAAAAATAAAACAACCCTCTTTTGATTTTTGACCATTACATTTTGCAGTGTAAAGGTTACATTTTTAATAATTTTAATCAATATTTTCTTTCCTAATAGATGGGCATTAATGATCTCTTCAATCCGCACGCAGCAGACCTTTCAAAAATGGGATCAAATTTGTTTGTATCAAAGCTCATGCAGAGCAGTCGTATAATTGTCGACGAAGAAGGTACTACAGCAGGAGCTATTACAGTAAGCGTGCTAGTAAATAAGGCATCGCCCACCAAAATAGTTTTGAATCGTCCGTTTATGTATATGATAATTGAAAAACGTACAAATGCCCTGCTTTTCTGTGGACACGTTATGAATCCTAATAATTATCAATACACAGCATAAGCTTTCCAGATTGAATCATATGTAATAATTTAAAATGTGTTTGTGAAAAAAACTTGTTTTTAAGACATTTATTGATTTGTTTTTTATAAAGAAATTATGTTACTTTTTTGGACGTCCCGCGCTTTTTTTACCACCAACTGGCTGTTTGTCTTTATTTGTTTTACTCGAAATAAGCGGATGGGTTTCTAAGGAAAAATAAAGGATTTAATATAGTTTCTGTTTTCAATACTAAGCACGAGTTTTCTCACCATCAATTGGTGCATCCGGCAGACTTATATCATAGTTGCTTGTTTTACGTTTTTTCGCTGCCAATTCAGTTGATGTTGTATCATCGTATTCTTTTGATGTTGGCGTCACCATTGATGATGCTGTCGTTATAGTTGTTATCTCAGATGACTCTTTTGCGATGCTTGGTTCAGCAGTATCTTGCGCAGCCCAACCATCTTCGGGGTCTTCAACTTCAGGAGCCATCGGTAAAAATTGCAGTGCAGTTTCATCTTCTCCTTCCTCATCTGAAGAGCAAAATGCAGCAACCGGTTCAATCTTAAGCACATCTACCTCAAGTTCCTCATCATTTTTAGATTCAGCATTTAAATCAATTGATTTATCCTCATCGGTTATATCAAATTCGGACTCACGTTCCTCATATTCAACATTTTCGTCGAGTTCCTTAAAATCCGGAGCAAATGCGGACCAATTTTCAACTTGATTTTGTGCCCAAATAGAAACTAAACCCGAACTAATACTAGCAATTATGGGGCGCACAGGATGCCATACCACATCAAGTAGGAGTTCACCTTTTGTGCCGTGTAATATTTTCACCAAATTTCCAATAGATTTTTCCCAAATATATAATGCATGCTGACGTGCGCTGCCGGCACAAATGTATTCACCATCACCGGAAAAACAACATTTCTTCCATGTTGTTCTGCAATGAGAGAATAGTTACAATGAATAGTTAAAGGAATAAAAATTAAGGGATACAAAAACAAGTCTTACGGCACTAAATATTTCATCGGGCTGTACCCAAGCCAGTAATGCTTTATGAAAGCATATGAAATACAATCGCAATAGTCAATAAGTCCCAATGTTAAACTAATAATCGTGTCTTCTTCCACAAGGTCAAAAATATATTTTTTAACGATGCAATGTCTACAAACTAGTTTGGATGGTTTTCAACCTGCTTTTAGCCTATCTTTGGCTAGTTGAGCAAAGCATTTAACACTGGTTATTTGAAATGTAAGTCTTCTGTTAGTTTTGTTGTTTTCAACGCTCTTAATCTGATAGTTTAGCTACTACAGCTATTAGTCTTCTTAGCAATATAGCTTGATGCTTTAAACCATGTAAGAATCGTATTTAAATAATGATGGAAATGAAAAAACTATAGGTGCACATCAAATTGTTACATTTCTATAATTTTCCCACTTTTTCAACATACTCATTATATTATCTACTATTATTAAACGAGCTAAAATTGCATGTACATATATAAATATATATATGGCTGAACTTAATTTAGAAAACAGCTGCAGCGATTTTGAAACTTGGGGACTTGGTGCATATGCCAGCAAAATTAAGATCGAGGTAAGTTTTAAGTTTTAAAGACTATAACAGGGGTGTGGCACAGTTCTAACCATACATTTTTATAACATATTTCGCCAACCCTTCAAGATATTGTAATGAAATTCGGTAGACAGATGCAGATCACAAATATCTTGAATTCAACCAAAAGAGGGCGGAATCGAAAAGTGGGCGTGTCACTTTTAAGTAACTGAAAATTTTGATTTGATATTACTCGAAAACGGCACTTACGATTTTCATAGAACCAGTCATCATAACAAGTTATGGGACAACCCACAACATTTATAAACGTTATTATGAGAGAATCGTATGATATTTTTCAAGTTATGCCGAAAATTACGATTAAATGCAGAATAACATTAAAATATCAAAAAAAAATTGTGTTTCGAAGATATTTTGAGACACAGTAATAAATAATTGCATGTTTTTCTGTTCTATTCCTTATAGTTTTCGAGACATGTAGTTCGTTTCAAAATATGTTCAATAAATTCGAAAAAAATAGAAAGTGTTCAATATACAAATATGTTGGGCGCGGAAATGACTCCTTCATATTTTTTTAAACTAGAAAATCACATTGATCACTATAGTATATCCAACACAGACTTCACTAGCTACATCAATTCTACATAAGTTAGGGGAAGTGGGCGGCTCAGGCTTTACATCCTCCAATGTGTCCAACATCGATTTGGTGCGACTTCCGTACGCGGTTCATTATGTCTAACGCCGATGCTAGCGAAGTCCTGACTGAATACATTTTGTTTTTAAAACAAAAATTGAAAATGGCATTTGAAAATTATTTAAAAGAAAAAAAAACACTTCATACGAAAACCAAAAGAATAAAGTTCAGCAAAGGATAAAGGACACCGGCTCCAAGAAAAAAGAGCGAGTCTTAAAAGCAAAAAATTAAATAAAACATTTTTTTTTCAATCAACGTTACAGTTTAAATAAAGGCGAATCCCAGAATAAAAGGAGATTAGAATAAGGCGAAGTAGCCCACTTTCAATTAAAAAAATAAACTAATACATAGTTACGATATTGGTGTATTCCCTAGTTAAATGCTCTATTACGTTGCTCCCTAATGCGTCACACTATTTTCATTTAAATCGTTTTGTAAACCGAGCATTAGTTGTAAGCAGAACTCAAATGCGGAGTTGCAAAATCACACAAGCTATAGAAAACTCAGATTTTGCCGGGCGTGATCCTCGCAATTAGTTGGCGCTTCTTCGTTTTGTCTTTGTTGCACATTTTTATAAATTCGCTACCTATTTTAAGTTTTTAAAAATAAGTAAAATAAAGTTGAGTTGGAAACTGACTCTCATTGTGTTTTCTTTATTATATAGTTGTCTTCTCGAAACTAAAATTTATCTTGTTAAAAATGTACTAAGCAAATTGAAATGCGCAAAAAAAAAATTCAATTAAAAAAATAACATGTTCATAAAATAATGAACTAATTTCTATTGCTAAAACTTAAGCATAATAAAAGAAATTTGATTGAAATTATAAAGTTAATGAGAATACTTTAGATTGAAAGAATAATTTTAGAAAATTTTAAGTCACGGTCACGCATATATCACAAAACATATTAAACCTCTTGAATACTTGGTTTTTGTAACAAATGGCTCTTCGTAATTGTTTGTTACATTTTTTTTGTTGTACTCTATAGTATACATACATAACGGTTTATTTTTTTATGCGTCCGTTCTGTTTCAATTCAATTTAGTGAAGTTCTGTGGTGGACGCGCAAATAGCACAATCTAAGAAAAATCAACATTTTTAAAGTATCAGCTCATAAAGTATGGAACATAATACAATTTAACTTTTGCAAGAATGGGTCGCGGAAAAGGTTGCACCTCGGAAAAAAGGAGTCTTATTTACAATATGACCAAAACTGGCAAAACAGTTACTGAAATAGCTTAGCTAAAGAAATCTTGCCGAAGAATGGTATATAATGCTCTTAAATTAGTAGAATCCAGCGAGTTATACTTAACACAAAATAAAACGAATATCATCAAGGAAAATGACTATGTATGTCAAGTCTTCTAAACAAATTATGAGTGAAAATAGCGAAGAATTTGGTTTAAATGTATCAAGAAATCTCGTAGGAAGACGCGATGAAGAATTCGGTCTAAATGTATCAAGAAAGCTCGTGGGAAGGCGATTAAACGAAGCTCAACAAAAATTTTGGTGATTTCTGGACAGGAGTATAGGAGGCTTGGTACTCCATCCCAAATAAAAGGTGCGAATAGCTTTTTGAAAGTATGGAACGCCGATGTGAAAATGTAATTAAAAATAATGGATGCAGTACAAAATAGGTATGCGATAGGTACTTTTCTACATATCATATTTTATGAAATTATAAATTTTATTACTTTCAACTAAGTCCCAGTCATATAGAGGCGATCTTAAGTTCACCAACAATGTCGAGACCTTGTGAAATTTTAAGTTGCAATTAGTTGCAAATTGAGCAATTTTGTTTTTATGTTATTACTTTTTTTATGAAAAAAGAATATGTTTAATTTTTTTGGTAAATATATGCTATATAAATAATATTATTATAATTCGCAATTAATGACATTAAACAATTTTCCAGTAAATTATTTCAATATTTTCATTAAAAGTTTTAATGTGCGTTAAGGGGTCCTATAAGGACAATATTAAACTTTTTATTTTGATGTGAAATCTCTTCAGCCAGTGATATATTTTGAGATAATATTAAAATTATATTTGTAGGAAATTAAAGGGTATAGGTTTTTTATAATATTTTTTTTTTTTTTGAAAATTTATGTAACTAATTTTTTATACGCATACGTATATAAATTTACCCTTTAGTTAAAATATGCTAACTTTAGACATTCAATTTAAGATTTGAAATTTTTAAAGTTGGTCGAACACCGAAAGTCTTGGTTTGACAAATAATCACATTTGGGCTGGATTTTTAAAATCTTAGAGGGAGTGATGATGCCAGAATAAATCGAAAATCCTATTTTGCTTTCTTTGGAGCAATTTTTTTTTTTTTTATTAAGGTGGTAGCTGCATTCGGCATGTAGCTACTACGGTTGGGTAGGGATCGCTATAAGAGCGAAATGAAGTCCCTCATGAAGAGACGTGATCGTAGTGGGGTAATTGTTTTTCTTTTCGGATGTAATTTTTGTTAGAGTTTTAGAGCTCGTTCTTTTTCTTTTGTAGTTATATTTTTTGTATTAAAATGTCGAAAGATATGTCTATGTAAAAATGTGTATGTTTATGTGTTTATGTACCCCCCTGACCGGATGCGTTGGGTGCCGACAGGAACGGAATTAGCTAGCCGGAACAGCATATTCAGTACGATGAAAAAGGTGAGTTAACATAATTTCTATTATTTATGTGATATTTGGGTGCATTATCTTAAAAAACTCTTTCAGGATAGCGTTTTAACCAGCTAAGAATGGTTGGGATCAACACTAAGCAAAACGTGGAAGTATTTTGACAAAAACTCGTGGTACCTCCCATATAAGCTAAGAATTTAGAGTGCTTTGAAGTTTTTGCAAGTATGGAGGTGCCACTCCCTTTTGTAAAAATGTACACACTCTTTGTCTGATAGCAGGACAAACCATCTCTTGCTTTTGTGTACAATTTGGTTAAACTTATTACTGATTTATTAAATATTACTATCAATATAGTGCTTTGAAACTTTTGCTTCCATTGGAAGTTTTATATTTTTTGCATGTGTGGAAGGTACCACGTTCCTTTGTCTGATGCTGGTTGAAACTATTTCGTGTATTTGTATAAAATTTGGTTGAAAATTTATGCTTCTATGGAAGGCTCCACACACACGCGCAATGCGCCCACTTATCGCCTGGTGTAAGCCGAATAATTCCTTATATTTGTGTGTCCTTGGATTCATTATTTTAAATTATTTTCTTTTGAATTTTGCTTGTATGAGAGGTGCCACACACTTGGATACACCAGAATAAATGGGAATGAATATGCAGACATATCAGTAAGACTAGCAACAACATCAGCTGCACATGCACAATTTGAGACAAGAACGCAAACGATATCAGTAAGTTTCTCAAAAAAGAGTTCACAGCAAACATGGAAAAAATCTTCACATTGGTTTGAAATGCGGCAATAATATGGTTGCCATAGGAGCGCGAAACACGTCATGCGGCACTTTTGTTTTTGTAAGATAGTTCCGACCTTTTTTTTGAGATAAAAAATAGCATATGTACTTTGCCGTGGCTTAAAAAAAATTTCTTTGCAAGACAGGCGATATCAGGTGCGTGATTAAGCCGTGAAACGGTAACGACATACAAGCAAACATATTTTCGCATTTATAATGTTAGGATAGCAAAAATCACAATTTTAATTACATGCTCCTTTATAGAAAATGAAAAGTGTTAGTAAATTCAAAGATGATACTTTTAGTTTTAAAATGTGCTAGTTTTCGTCTAGAATAGTTAATTGTATTAGTTTATCCATTTTTGAACGTTCATTTCTCGTTAGAGTGGCAAGGTTACCACTTGACTTAAGAAAATTTTGAAATGCGGGCCATTTATTTCTACGTAACCTCACAGAATATGCAAGGCGTAATGTTTTGTAGCCTGAACTCTTCACTTATAATTTTTCAGTTTTTTTTGACTGCGCAAAAGCTAACATCTTGGGTAAATCTATACCAATTTCTAAAAATGTCTGAACACATAATAGGGAAGCCATATGAATTTAATATAGTTATATAATTCATTCAGTCTCATTTCGTTTTACTCTGTAATACATCATAATTGGCCGATTAAGTTTCTGTATTACATATAAATTAATAAATAAATAAATAAACGTAATACTTTTAGTCTAGTAAAATTGAAAGGAATTTTTTTTTTTGCAATAAGAATTTTAAACGGAAAGGAATTTTTTTTTGCAATAAGAGTTTTAAACGTGCCGTGGGGAGCGAAGTAATCCAGAGGCCAATTACAATTAGCTGCAAGAATTAAGCAGTATCTGTAATTTTTTACGAGCGAACATTTCTGGTTTGATGCGAATTATTTGTTGCCACGAAAATACCGGAAACAGCATTAAATGTGCAGCTGCAATCATTTTAAGATATAATGCCAAAGGAGTTGAACTCAACAATTCTATAAAAAAAATATACAGTTTCGTACATGGTCTTCGATATTTCTTAATTCCATACAGTAAATGGTGATTATTAGATAATTCTTTTAAGCGTGTGTGAAAAATATAAACCAAACATAGCTCATCGTTACTTTTTACTTTTAATTTTTTTTTTTTTGGCGCCATGCTTAACATAAATTAAAGGCTTTAGACCAGATTTAACTGTCATTTTAAGCCTTTTATTTATGAACGAATGAGACTCAAAAAATTCAATCGTTTATAAACATTCAATCGTTTTATTGTAATCGATTAGATAATTTTTCTTATATGACATACATACTTGTTGACAAGATCTTGCAGCTTTTGTATGGGTTCTGGTTCACCATCTCTACCTAACGTTTTTATCTCCTTAGAATCATAAACACGTATTACGCGATCCGCAGTATTAATTAAAAATGCGCTGTTAATAAAAAACAAAAGTGTGTTAAATTCTTAAAAGTTCTATATGAAAATAAACTTACTCTCCTCTACGTGCAAATTCAATGCTTTTTACAGCTGTAGCACTTGATGTACCAACTATTATGCGAAAACTGGCCACAATCTCTAGAGTTTCTACATCTAAGACTAAAATTTTGCCTTTAGCATTGCCGGTATATATATATTTTCCACGGCGATCGAATGAAGCTACAATATTTAAATCTCCCTGTTAAAGAGAATTCAAAATATTTTAATATTAAAATTCTTAAGAATAAACTTGAGGCTTAGTAATACTAAAAACACCAAATTTGTTTATTTACTGTTCGTATTGAATCTCGCAATCGTTGAAAAAAAAGTTTTTTTATGAAAAAATTAATTTTAATTATTCTTGTTCAAACTTTATAACATAATTGTTCTCAATAAACTTTTTCTTCTATAAAAATATGAACGACTATTCTAAAAGGTTATGGGCGATACAAGGGATTCAGTTTATGCTATTTTACAATTTAACGGTTGTGGTTTTGATGAATGGCAGTTTAGGGTGCTAACTATTCTGGAATCGCTAAATTTAGTGGACGTTTTAACGAGCGATCCACAAACAGGAAACAAGAAGGTTAAGAAAAGATTAGTTGCAATTGTACACAATGACTGTTTGGGATATACAAGATAAGCCAACAGCGAGAGCGATGTGGGAAAGCTTCCAGTCGGTTTTCGTGGAGAAGTCAGTAGTAAGCCAGATTTTGGTTCGAAAACGACTTACAAAACTTCGTATGAAAGAAGAAGAGTCCATGGTAACGTATTTAATAACATTTGATATGACAGCTTAAAATATCTGGTGCTGCTGTTTTGTAAGAAAGTAATATGATGATACAGCTATTTATGACACTACCCGAAAATGTTGACCCTCAAAGTAAGCTAACTATCAATATATTCTGGAGAAAACCAGACTTATCGATCGGTAAAATGAAGAGTCCACTGAGAAGACTGAAATTTCTGGAAAAGACACAGAAGAGAACTTACAAATTTCAAGAAAAGATTTTTAAATGCGAAAAATTTGGGCACCGAATTAAGGATTATCGTTTAACTGAAGCTCGCAGTGTTCGAAGTACTGAAAAGAAAGGCATATGCTTCGTGACAGATAGTGGCTTCAACAATTTAAGCAATTCGGAAGAGCGTGAGTTTTTCAAGTGATGAGAAATGATTTGAAAACAAAAATACAGGTTTTGAAGAAGTTAAGCTAAAGGATGGCAAAAATATGGATCAAAAACAACAAGCCTATTACAAACACGTTCCCAAAGACTCAAATAAATATTAATTTCTTACATCCGTATCCAGTGGTAAACATTTATGTGTATCGCCAATTTTCACAAGCACAGCCGCATATCGCATTGGACAAACAAGAAATCGTTTTTCATTTCGCGGATCAAACTGAACCTTTAGTATAGGTGATGGAAACCGATATTTATGTTCACAATCGCCTGACAGTACATCCCAAATGCATACATTGTTATCCGTTGAGGCAGACAGTAACTAAAATTCAGTCTTAATATTATTAGGATTTATATACATATGTAGATTATTATTTGCATTTACTCCATTACCTTATGACCATTTCGTGTCCAACTTAAGCTGCAAACAGGATGAACATGAGCTGAAATGATTTTTGCGATGCCGCGTGTGAGAAAATCCCATACAACAATGCGTCCATCATTACAACCAACTGCCAATAGTGTGCCGTATTTGTTAAATGCACAGGTTACAGCCAGAGAGATACAATCCAGTGAACCATCAAATTCCTCAGGGTAGTTTTGTCCGAAGGATTCTATTGCGTAAGTGCACATGAATAATATAGCACATAATGAATATTAAAGATGTTACCAAGTAGTTCTAAATTCATTATTTGCTTTTTCTACGCCAAGTGATTAAAATTAATTATGTGAACGCCGCAAAAATAAATCGTAAATAAAGAAACGCTGTCAAAATAATTATCAACAAAAACCCGAAACTGTTCTCACAAAAATATGATCCAATATTAGCAGAGACAGCTACAAAGGGACTGTGAACGTATGCAACTGAAAAGTTGTGCGATTGAGTGACACCATGGCCCACTATAGTATAAAGTCCTAACTAAACCATGCATGTCTTGACTGAAGCTGACTTCATACTTTGTGCATGTGTGGATACACACAAATCGTATCCCAGCAGGCAATTGAGCAAGGCCTTCCCCAGAGAAGGCCTGCTAGCACTGCTCCGATTGTAAGAGGCCTTCTCAAAACTAAATTTTCATGTAAATAACAAAAAAATTTTTTTTTATTTTACTATGATTTTTGTTTATATTTACAATCTGTCAATATTAACAATAAGTTAATTTTATAAGTAGTGAATTTTTAATTAGCAGAATAGTTACACTCCATTGAGTGTATATTCATGAAATGCTATTATGTACTGCTATAAGGCCTTCCCACAGCAGCAGTGCTATAAGGCCTTCCACAGCAGCACTGCTATAAGGCCTGATATTAGAAGGCAAAGAAGAAGGACTTCATGTATTTTTTGTTTCATGCATTGCAATGTTTTATGATTCGACATTACTTTTTTGTCATTGGATTGTACTTATACGACATCAAAAGTTGATACATGGTTAGCAGTAAGGAACGGTGTGCATGTTGCTAGGTTGGTCTTCTGTTTCATGTTATGCTAAAGTGGTAGAGTGTTGTGTATTCAATGTGAAATTATAAATTAAGAAATCGTCACAAAAAATAAACATTAAATATATGAACGTAAGGGAGGTTGACGCAGATAAAAAAAACATTTAACTAAGAGTCTCACGACGTATTAAGATTAAATTTTTTCAAAGTACTTCTATGACCCCTTCTACGGTAAGCGCTCTTAGAAGGGCTCTTGACGCAAGCGATGTAGGAAGACTTGCTCGAAGAGTACTTCTATCAGGCCTGCTAAATGAGGCCTTACTTATCGGGGCGTTTCATATAAAAAAGAAAGTAAGTTTGAAAGGAGGTGGTAAGGCCTTAATCTTACCAGGTAAGGCCTGCTAGAAGGCCTGCAAGCTCCTGCCCTTGCCTACTGGGATATTAAAACTACAACACACTTAGTCAACGCTTACACGAGCAAATTCGGTCAGATAAATTCTTGTCTATTCGCTTTTGTGAATTTGCTTTGCGTTTGCTCACTAGAATTTGTTTGTGCAAGCAAAGCAAATTGCTGCGTCAACCTGCCACAACAAACGTAAATTCAAAGCATAATATCAACTAACGAATAGAGCGAAATGGATTTCGTGGGTACGAGAAATTCTGTACACCACCCTTTCGTTTTCCCTTCTTGCCTACGAACAGGAAAACTTCTCAAGAGTTTCCTCGTGTAAACGTTGACTCAGCAAAAAGTTTCGTTTAATTTCCAGAAATGCCAATTCCTTAAGCAAATAGCAAAACTGAACTCTCTTTCTGCTTCCTATGCATTGTATATGTCACCGGCCAAACTAGTTTTTAGGATAAACTAGTTCTTCATAGGCCAAACTAGTTCATCCGACGTGCGTTAGGATGAACCAGTTTAAATTGTTTGGATAACAAAGCTTAAGTTTCTTGAAATAAGTCACTATTTGTTTGGTTTTGCTCTAGTGTTTGTGCATAGATGGGACCTGAATTTGCACAGAAATCATCTGAAAACTTTGGAATCAATGGTGGAAATTCCTGAGGGTTGTGTTAAAATTGTGGCGCATTCTCTTATTATATTGGTGCGAATTTTTCTTAGCTACAAAGCTCTAATAAACTTTGCGAATGGGTGACTTTGAAGACAATTCACACAATTGGCTTGACTATCAGTTTGACTTAGACACTCTGCAGTTGGATGGTGAAAACCACATTTGACACAATTATAGGGCTTAGAACAATACATCCTGGTATGTCCAAACTCTTGACAGCAGTGGCATTGAACTCGGTTGTTTTTTTGGGTGTTTCGAATTCCACAGTGGCATTTCCAACATGCCTTAGGCTATAAATATCTTTGTTGTTACTGTTAGCTTCAAGGTCAACGATTTCCATGCACAGTGGCTCTTTAGATATACGACCACGAACATTGGTAATGTTTCGTACTTTGTGGCCTACGCTCTCGAATTCTTCTTCTTCGTCTACGATCAGATCAGCATATCGATTGTTATTTATTTTACTTCGTTTAGCACTTAATAATTGGCGCTTATGTTGGTTTAGCTAAGGCGATGCCGTTACACGTCGTTTTCTCGGGACTGCTTGCCAGCCAGTATCAGCGACATAATCAATATTTTCAACACTCAGTTTGTGTAATTAATTACACGAAACAGTTTATTTTTCGTATGATAAAAATTAAAGATTATAATTTTTTGTTTTTATTCTATTCTATATGAAATTTATTAACTATCCCTAAGGTTCGCTTGTATATTGAGAAATGCGCATTTCCAAAAAAATATTAATTTTGTCATTTGATTTTAAACATTTTTGCAGTTTGTCGCAAAGAATACGAATTACAAAAATAAATAAAAATATATTCCAAATTCGGAATAGAACACTCAAAGTTGTTAGTGACGTACACGACAGCCAACTTGTCCATCGTCTCATAACAATGACGTAGGAATACTAAGCCGACGTATTTTGCATTCACACAACAAAAAATCAACTCTAAGGCCATACGCCGGCGCTCAAATTCGGCGTGTGTGAATGGCGTTATGGATGGTGAACGATATGAATTTCATTGAATAGATTTGACACTAGCTTTTTCCGAAGTTGTTTTAGTTACCATAAAAAATGACATATCTTAATGCAAATGCCAAATTTCAAATCATTCGCTAAAAATTTCATTATTCCCAGATCATTTCATTTGCATTAACGAATGTTCCTTTTCGTAAAATTTGCACATGGCGTGTGAAGTCAAGTGAAGTGTTGCGTTGGACTTCTTGGCGAAACTTTACTTATCGCGTGTACATTTTGTATTGAATTTTGTGAAAAATTAAACGTTTCCATTAGCGCCAATAATGTAAGTGACAATTATCAAGTAATGATCAAAATCTAGTTTGAAAAATCTGAAAATTGGCACTTGGTTGTAAGAAGTGTACCACTTTCTCGTTCTGTTCGTACTTTTCGTCGTCATCAATATTTTGTGTAACTTTCGCGTTGGCCCTTCGGATGGACACAAGTGCGAAACGTATTAGTATTGCAAAGCAGATAAATTGGATATACATATTTTTATATTTCAGTTGCTAACTCTAATTTCTAAAAAATTGTTTAATTATGATTTTATTTTGAGCTATCCTGCGACTTGTACGCGTTGCTTGTTTTTTAGTTTTTTCTGCGAATGCAATTACATTTTCTTTGCTATCATTCTTTTCAAGAGAAATTGAGAACGAGAGCAAGTTTTGAATATTCCATTGTTTCTCTTCCATTAATATTCCATTCATTCGTGATTTGAATATTCCATTGTTTCTTTTCCATTCCATTCATCCAGTCGTTTTCGTTTTTTGTTTCAATTTGACAATTCAAAAAATTGTTATAAATTTAGTTTTTTCAATTTATATAATAAAAGTGGAAAATTGTAAAACATTAACGGGACTAACAGCGGAAAACCGTCTCACCATTATTGTAGAAAAATTTTGGTTTGTAAACCCATGAAAATATATAATAAAGTAAAATCAAAAAACAAAAAGGTAAACAAACATGGACGGACAAATTTCAGAAATCGGAATTATTGGAAACGTTATTGGTTTTATGTAAAGAATAGCATTTCATTTCATCAATAGCCATCATTTCTGTAGAAATGATGGCTTAATGATATGTTAAAAGTATTAACTTTAAAACTAAATTTTTTCGTTTAATATTTGTTTAAAAAATAAACCATATTAGTTGCGTTGGCTATATTACGCTAACCAAACACGTTGACAGTGCCCTCGGAAATTACATAGAAAGAATGACGACCATCGTGTATTGCCACAAATAGCGAAAACATATCGGAGTTGTCGGCTTATGAATTTGTAAATTCATATTCTTATTTTGTATAGAAAACTAAATTGTAAAATTTTATTTCAACTTTTTTTGTATTCGAAATGTTCTCCAAAAACAATCCTCATAAATATCGGGATACTATAATGGCGTACAGATGAACAAATTATGGAACAGGTTTACTTTAGCTGACATTCTCCAATTTTTTTTTTTTTTAGGGGTAAAAAGGGGTCAAAAATAAATAAAAATTATAAAAAAAAACGGGCCGCTCGAATCTAGTTTCGAAGATATAGCCATCGGAAGTTGCGGATATAGCTTTTGTAAAAATGATCATAAGTTGGGAACTCCTGCATGGATATCAAAAATTTTGGTGTCATAAGAAATATAATTTAATGGCCTTCAATAATGGTGAGAAAAGTTTTAAAATTTAACCTTTTCTGAAATTTGAACCAACTTTTTTTTAAAAAAACTTTTTTTTCCCTAAAAATGTCTTAATGACCCATGAGTTTTTTAGCATATTAAGAGAGCCTGGTTCGTTCCCTTTAAAATGGTATATAGTTCGTTGTAAATTTTTTATTATTTACCCCTTTTTTTACCGGAAAACAAAAAATATCATTCAATGAATTCTTATGGAAAGTATGTATTTGTGGACATCCATGCAGGGGTTCCCAACTTATGATCATTTTTACAAAAGCTATATCCGGAACTTCCGATGGCTATATCTTTGAAACTAGATCCGAGCGGCCCGTTTTTTTTCATAATTTTTATTTATTTTTGACCCCCTTTTACCCCTAAGAAAAGAAAATAAATTGAATGTCAGCTAAAGTAAACTTAAGCCCAAATTATTATGTTCATGAAAGTTGATATGCTGGTGCAAAAGGAATATAATTTCACCTTAAATAAAATCTAATGTCGTTTTCAAGACCACAAAAACAATCCGTTGTGTCTGTGACCCCAAAACCAACTAAAATAAGGAATACAATTTTACACACTATAGTACTAAAAAGTATCCGATAATCGAATCAATATAAGTTAATAAATTCTGTCGTTACTTAAGTATAAAACTAATTTTTAATAAAATTTACATCCTTTTAATATAACCAACATTGGCTCCTCTAGCCACAGTTAAAATAAATACGTGTAAAATAAATACGAGCCGCCTACCATTTAAATATCCGTGAAGGGCGCACGCACCATAAAATTGTTTGTCAAACGAACAGAAATCAAAAAATTTTGTTTTCCATCAAACAATTTGACTAACATTTTGATGAGCTTTCACATCTTTAAATTGTCATCGAACATCATATATTTTTTTGTCCATCAAATTGTTTGAAAAACAATTTGACGAGTTGTTTGATCATGTGTATACCCCTAATCTCTCAAAACGCTAGTGTATCCCTCGTTTTATTAAGGAGTGTTTTTTTTTCTGATGTCAGAAAATTTCATTAAATTTTCTACATAACTTTTTTGGAACAGATTTTAACTTCATAATTTTTTTAGTGCTTTTTAATTAAAAAAATTATGCAAAAATCAAGCATCGAACTGATTTTGTGTCGAAGATATAGTTATCGTGAGTTGCGGATATATCTTTTATAACAATCGCTAAATTGGTGGGATTGGCCGTATTTTTTTTGACGCGGCTATAAGATATTTATCTCGGTGGCAAAAAAAACGGGTTTCGCCAAGCTTTCTGTAATTTTGACTTATATTTTTTTCAAAAGACGGTTTTCCATTAGTTTTATTAATATGAAAAATTTTTCATATTAAACCCTTCTAATAGAAAAATAGAAATCAGTCTGGTGGATTTTAGTAAATTTCTTTATATGATGTCTTCTCTTCGACAATGTGACAATGTGTGATGATCACCGTATTGATTTTATTGTGATTATTTATCATAAATTGAAAATTTTCAAAAAAATGTATTGAATAAAAATCTGCATAAATCGTATGCATCCTAATATTAAATTTTAGGACTCTTGCTATCATAGGAGCCATGATGTAGCTTAATAAGATCTTGCTGTCATAGGCGCCAATATACTGCGTATTAAGGGCTTTAATTGCATAGAAAGTGCCACGCCCCTTGCTTTTATAAAAATAAAATATAGCTTATTTTACTCCGGCAAAGTGTAGCTTTCTATTAGTTGAATAATTTTGAGAATCGGTTTAGTTGTTCCAGAGATAACCTGATACATACAAACAAACAAACTTTACCTCTTTATAGATACCAAAACAGGGGCTTCCAACTGATAGCGATTTTCAAAAAGATTCAGATATCTACAATTCGATGGCTATAATCCGAAAGTACATCCGGCCGACGCTTTTTAACTGCATATTTATTCTTTAATAAAAGTTTGCGAGCGTGAGCTCAGAAAGGATTAAAGCCTTAAAAAAATCAGATAAAAAGATAAGAGCGAAAGAGAGTAAGAAATGAGTATTCATGAATGATATTTCGCGAATCTATTGTTCAAGTTATTTGATTGCAGCACGGCCGAAAGTTGCCTCTTTCCCTATTATTTTCTTCATCGTGTAATGTCAAGCCGTGAGCAAAACAAAAGCGTGATAATTTGCTTAGAAAGAAAACTATTTTATGTATGTACATATGTTTCGCGTGTGCATTTTTTTTAAGAAGCTTTAATTTAACTGAATTACTATGTCGAATTGTTGTGAATTATGTCGCGTGGTTTCCTCGAATGATTTTGGACACTCCCGAAAGTGTTGCATTTTAAAATTTTGACAATTTGGTTCTACCTTTACAATTGTATCATGTGCGGACCCTGGTTCGTACACAGTATAACATATTTTTATTTCCAAGCTTAAGTTAGCTTTTATTCTCTTTAGAGTGATGTGGCACTTCAAACTGATTCATTTTAATTTCCGGCCCATCTCCAATTAAATTTCATATTTACATATGTACATATGTGTGTATATATGAATAAAACTATTTTGGGTTCCGAGTAGGAGACAGATTTACTCAAGTGAACTTAAGAATTTTTGGAAATCCTCTTAAGGAAAAGAATTTTCCGAATGGGCTAGTACAAAACTTATTTCAAACGTCAAACAAATTTTATAAATCATTACCATATATATTCTATGTTGCTACTATAGCCAATTTCTGTTCACCCATAATTAAAATGTTTAATGCTATCAACAAGCGATTGATTTTTTTATTATAACTTTTTGCTAATTAAAAAAGTTTAACTTTCTTCATCAGATCTAATTTTTTTGTGCGCTGGCCTTGAATTCATTTGACATTTAATACATTTTGTTTACAAATATTCAGATTTATTGAATTTTTGCTTACAAATATTTCTTAGAACCAACACATACAAAACTTGCGCATGCGCAAAACAAACTGTAGCTTTGAGACATGTCAACAATCATGTCGAATTTCAAACACACTGAGCAGGTAGGTTAGTAGCAATATATACTCAAAAATATCGCATTTGAATTTTTAAAATTAAAATCCATTTTATCGGCATATAATGCCGACTATAGTTCGCTGTTATTCGGGCATTTACACTCATATGCGTCGGCGTTCAAGGTCATTCATAGTTTTCAAAACAAAAAATAAAAAAAATAATTTCCAACGAAAAAGTCTAAAATTTAATAGAAAAAATTAATAATAATAAGAAAGTCATCTACGCGGTGGCGGAGGCGGAGGCGGATGCGAATGTGGAGTTTCAGAAATTGATCTCCGTGGATGCGGAGTTTTAACGGAAGTGGAGGTGGAAAAATAGTTTGAAAATATTTAAAATTCAAGATTTTGCTTAAATTTTAGCTTTAAATAAACAAGAATTTCTTACGAAACTAACCAAATAAAAAATAACTAAGTTAACGAAGATTCTAGCTATAGTCGAATTTCTCTTAGGCCTTACTGTTCCGTTAAAAAACGATTTCTCTTATTTTTCTTATATATTTTACATTCTACATTTCATTTCCGAGTGAAAGTGAAACAAAATTAGATTTATCTATTCATTCATATGAATTTCAATCGGACGTGAATAGTAGAACATGTCTGGTTATGAAACTTTACTGTTCTGTGTGAATGTTTTTTTGCCATATATCCAGGCAAATTTTTTAAATTTACTAAAAACAAAAATTAGGTCAAATTCGATATTATGTTGTGATTTATTCTATAGTCTTGGGCAACTCTTTTTGAAATATAATAATAATGAAGTTCAAGTAAAACCAAATCCAAAAATAATGTTACAAAAAATTATATATTCCTTTGGGAAAATAAGAACTTGAAGAATTGGTTAATATATGTGCATACATATTCTGTGGCATTTTTTAAGAGTCGCTTAATCAGATATCTATATCTTAAGTTTATACAGTATAACCTCGCTCAACGCAACCCTCGATGAACGCAACTCCTTGATTATTGCAACACCTCAGTTATTTACATTGTAGACTCTGTTAACACAACTTTAAAAAAAGCAGTACTCAATTATCGCAACTTGAATTTTTTAACTTTTGATCTAATTTACTTTGACTTCTTTTTTGAACTTTGAAATGCTTCTTTAAATGTTACTGCTATTTCTCAGAACAAATATATGTATGTATGTACAATATTTAAGAACTACGTGTATATTTATTTCGTGCTTATTCAGTTTAATTAAATTTATTTTACGACCGGTTGCTTTCTATGTGCTGCAAAATGCCAGTTGTCAAAAAACGAAGATCAAGTGGAAGAAACCAATGTTTCACTCCACCTATACAGAAGATTAAGACTAGCACTGCTTTTAGTTCATTCAGCACTTGTATTCAATGGGCTGGAGAAAATGGCATAAAAAATATTTTTATTCTTCAAGATCTTGGCGAAAATGCAGTGCGGCATATACCTAATGGCATATAATAAAATGGTGTCAAAAATTTCATATTTTTTTGAAAAATAATTTTACCAAAATTATATTCTACATACATACATACGTACATAACTACTGCGTCAGAAATATTTATTTTAGTTTTTTTGGTTTTAAATAAAGAATGCAGTACTTTCAATAAAATATTGTTAATCTCATTCCAATGCGAGTTTATTTTAATGAATAATATGCATTATTATTCAAAATCAGCACCTTTGGGCGCAAAAATTTCTTGACTCGGTTTTTGCAACAACCTCAGTCATCGCAACTGCCCGAATTTCTATTAGTTGCGTTGAGCAAGGTTGTACTGTATATGTAAAACTTAAAAAATCAATTACATACATATATCAAAATATTGCCTCTATACAAATACATACGTCTGTTTTTATTTTCAGAAAATAATAAAAAACTTCCTTGTTTCTTAAATATAAAAACATTAAACTTAAGATAAAACCACATGGGCATATGCATTTTATATATATAAAATTGATCACCACTCCAAGGACATATTTGAGTAGAAGCCCCAGTTCAGAACAGTCTCCATCGTTTATTAACGATCTATTGGCTTTATAAATACTTTTTGCATATTTTTATTTAGTTTTTGATTGCGTACTGTGCACGGTGTCACATTTAAATTTTTTATCGAATTTTTAAGTGTTTTCGTGCAACAAATGGGTTAGCTGGAAAACTGACTAAAATAATTTTGTGTCACTTAAGTTACAATTGAACAAATGTTAAACTGTGTAACATTTTATAAACGATTTTTGATTTTAATTTCTGTACAAAAATTGTAGCACACAAAATTATCTTTCATATAAGGTACATTGGGACTCTTTTACAAATAAAGTAAACGACAAAATCTGTTATAAAATCCGAACCCGAAACGGACCGTGATAAAAATATACACTCACGCACATGTGCAGATCCAAAAAAATAATCTCGTCAACTTGAAGCGAAAAATCATACACATGTGCCTGCTTGACCACCCGCCAAATCATCTGATTTATCACCGTGTGACCGTTTCTTTTACCTAAAATAAAAATATTGAGTTTGAGTTTTATAAAGAAAGTCTGGTTGGAAAATTGTCGCACTGTGTATCTGTATTCATACATATGTACATATATTATGTATGCAGTTTCTTTGACTTTACCTTAGGGGTTCTTCATAAGTTCTAGCATTTTTAAACCGTATAAAGGATATTTTTCGCCCAACACGAAATAGGCACATTTTCGTCAGTGCAACGTCGGTAAAACAGAAAAACATTCCTCCCTCTTCACGTAATTTTTTTTACTGAATCGCCCTAAGATGGCGATGGCGATGGAATAGGAAGGTTAAACGCAGAGTATTTATATAAATCCAATAAACTTTTCGCTGTGAATATTGAGTTGGTTCACTTTTCATTAATAAATTTCACATTTTCTTCGAGTCTCAATCTTAACCCTCTGTCGGTCAGATGGTGAATATATTTCCAATTGAGCTTGTGTCTTGAGATTCCTCAATTTGGTCTAAAAAACAAGGAAAACAAAACGATTTTTTTAGCATACAACATATTTGAAAGCCAAAGAATTGAAAAAAAAATAACTGAAAATACCAACACATTATCTATCTGACCGACGAAGGGTTAAAAAAAATTTTTCCACATAAAATCCCTCAAACCATTGGGTAAATAATAGAAGTTCGGAGCAACTTAATATTGAAATACTTGGAGAAAATTCCAATCTTGCAATGTTTTTTTACGTATTGCAAAAATACTTTTCACTTAATTTCAGTCTTTTCGTGGGGAATTGAAACCTTCGGCTTAAGTTTACTTAAGCTGACATTCTCCAATTTAATTTATTTTTTTAGTGGTAAAAGAGGATATAAAATAAATAAGATATATGAAAAAAATGTCGCTCGGATCTAGTTTCGAAGATATAACCATCGGAAGTTCCGGATATAGCTTTTGTAAAAATGATCATACGTTGGGAACCCCTACATGGATATAAAAAATTTGGGTGTCATAAGAAAGATAATTTAATGGCCTTCAATAATGGTCCGTAAAGTTTTGAAATTTAACCTATAATTTTGGAGATACACACCATTTTAAAGAGAGCAAACTAAGCTCTCGTAATATGCTAAAAAAATTATAGGTCACTAACATATTTTTTGGGAAAAAAAGGTTTAAAAAAAAAAATTGGTCAAAAGTTCAAAAAAAATAGTCACATCTCCAAAATTATAGGTTAAATTTCATAACTTTACTCATCATTGTTAAAGGTCATTAAATTATCTTTCTTATAACACCCACATTTTTTATATCCATAACGGGGTTCCCAACTTATGATAATTTTTGCAGAAGCTCTATATCTATGTGTATATAGATAGATATATAGCTATATCTCCGAAACTAGATGCGAGCTACACTTTTTTCATAATTTTTATATATTAACCCCCTTTTATCGCTAAAAAAAGAAAAAATTGGGAATGTCAGCTAAAGCAAATCTGTTCCAAACCTTCTTATATCGAATCAGATTGCTTCGCCAGTTATGTTTGAACAAACAATTCTATTTAAAATTTTTGTAAAATAAATAAAATTATTAAAAATTTAGTTTGTTGAAATGTCAACCCTGAAACTGATGTTTACGAAACGAAACGAAATGAAATAAAATCTTGGAATTTAGCTACTGATACTAGAAAAACTTGGAGCATTTGTCAGTTGGTCGTTGTCACCTCGTCGCGTTATAGCGATCGATGTAAGTAGACAAAGTTTTTGTTTTGTCTTGTCATTTAAAAAAAAGATAAAAAATTTGCCACGAGACCGAGGTATATGGTGAAGTGTAGTTATAATCGGTTCAAATAACAAAAGTAAATACATAAACTAAATAATTGCATTGGGACTGCTTAAAACAATTTAAAATCTTAACAATTGAAAAAATACATCTTTATCCTTTAATGTAAAATTACAGGTTTAAGTAAAAAACCCAACCTAGTTTCTTATTCTATTACATCCCTCCTATTCTCCTGTTGTAGTTCTGTTCCTTTTTTTTTTTTTGGAATTACCAACCTACTATGAAAAACGCAACACTGGCTTGTGAAATCTCAAATCGATTCACTTTGACATTTACATTTAATTTCATTTCCCCTGCATTGAAGCTGTTGTCAAAGTTTGCATCTTGAATCAACGAGTAAAAGGAAATTTGTGAAAAAAACAACAAATAAATAAATCTAAAAAATTTTCGAAGAAAAAAAAATCCTAAGGATAAATGTGCGGAACTTATTTTAGATAGGAAAAATTTTCTCCATTAACTTTTCCAATTATTTGCTTACAGTGTGTTCACAACGTCAGGGAGCTGAGCTACAACACAACCAAACAGAAGGTGCTGGTGTTCAACTGAAAAATAAATAGAAATATTGCAAAAATTTGTTTAATTTAACGAAATTCAAATAGCAAAAAAAAATAAAATTTTACACTTGAAATAAAATAAGCAGCAGCAGTAAAAAATCAAGTGATAACAGCAACTGCAACACAGACCAACAACAAAAAGAAAAATGTCTGGGGAAGAAACGTCTGCTGATCGCAATGTCGAAATTTGGAAAATTAAGAAACTCATTAAAAGTCTGGAAATGGCGCGTGGGTAAGTTAATGAACTTTGATTTATAATGTACTTTCATTTTGCTCCTTTGAAACTTTTTCTGGTTATTCTGGAAATCCATTCACTTCACCATTGTTGCCTTTTTTTATTATGCGCTGGCTACAGATTGATTTGTTTTAAACAAAAAAATGTAAATTGGTTTTGTGGGTCAATGTACGCTGATCTGTTTCATCATTGTGATCATAGTGAAATTTTGCTATCTGTTTTGTTTTAATGGACGCATTTTCATTTCTGCGTTCCCGTACAAAAATGCATCAGTTCAATTTACAGGATTTAATCCGAAAAACATTCTATTGTTTGCAATAAATCCTGGTCTTAAGTTTACTTTAGCTCCAATTCATAAATTTTTATTGGACCAAACCTTTTTTAGGTCAAAATTTCCGAAAAATCGTCATAATTTCAAATTATAGGTTGAATTTCAAAGATTTTTTTTTTATTTTTGTTTTGCTTTTAGCGCCCTAATACCCCTAAAAAAAATTGAGCACGTGGAGTGAAATTTAACCTGTTTCAAATCCTGTAATTAGAACATTAGTATACGGGAACGAAGCTTTTATTTGTTTACGAAGAAATCATGATCACGGAAATAAATTTTGTCTGTGTGTAGGATATAAAATGTTGTTAAACAGCTCATTAAATGGCTTTAACATTTAAGAGCCAAATAACTTAGTTTGCGATAGTCGGCAGAAAATATCTGTGCAATTCGCCTATGGAATATCATCTATGTAATTTTTAGCGGCAGAGAATATCTGTCCTTCGACAACGGTCAGTTTAATTTTATAAAATCTAAGCCCAACTTTGCCCAATGAATGTTTTATGAGGATAAAGTAACTGTGTTTTTGAAAAAAGGTATTTTTTTGCACATACGTATTTCTAAGAAAATATGAAAATGCGACATACGGTAATAAACTAAGCATAAAATACTGCACCTTGCGAAACGTGTGAATAACTAAAATTTGAGAAAATTGTATGTGCGAGGGGGGGTGACTTGAGTAATTTTTTTTTCAGCTCGGCACAAAAATATACCTTCGTATCAAGTAATTTTGAAATCGGTCCAATATGAAGGAAAATATTGCGTTTTAAATTTTTTTTTGTGTGGAAAATGGTCGCGGTTGTGGGCGATTTTTTTTGTTTTCTATATTTAATCAACTCATGTACAAAATTTTATTGCTCTACGATGATTACTTATGTTTTTGAATATCTTTTGTATGGACGTAAGCCACTGTACGTCGTTACGATTTTGTTCTGACAAAATTTTATGTTTTTTGTCGAACGATTATTATTAAATATAAATTTATGTGAACTTACACAAATTGATCAATGCTTTAAACAATCGTGACAAAGACAACAGATAGAGGTAATTACCAGGACATATGTTCAGAATTCATTATAGCTCTAATGTTAAGAGCGGCTGCACATTAAAATATTTGTCGATTTGCCGATGGTTCCGTCAACATGTTTCCTTGCAAACTGCAGACGTTTTTCTTTGTTTTTTTTTAAGAGTCTTTTTTTCTCAGACTGCGAGCTGATAATCTTGTGTGTACATATAAGGCTCATTTAAATTTACTTCTTCACATCATAATTTATATGCCTAGCCGTTTTCATCGGATCTTTTTTAAGATAGCGCCACAATTTCGCCTTGCGAAATGTTTTTTTTACATATTTGCGTTGAATATCATTTTCTGAGCACGATATATTTAGAATTGCTTTATAAGTCTTTCCTCAACTTTAAAATTAATTTTTGCTGATCAGCAGTACAGTGATTGACGCGCTCCACTGGGACCAAAGTAGTCACAATAAGTGAATGAATTTTCAGTGCAATTTATAAAAAATATTACAAATAAAATACTTCTATCAATAAAACTCAGAATAGATAATCACTCTGCTATTTTAAAGTTTCATGAAAAAACAAGGTTGAGATTTTGTATTATGAGGTTTTAACTCTTCCATACCCCCAAGTAATTAATAATTGTTCAAATTAATATTCATGGCTTCTGTGAAAAATTTTTATGAGACTTCATAAAATTTAGATGAAGGTACTGCAATTTTCATGTTCACAGCTGTATGTATTAAATGCTTATGAATATGTGTACATATTAGGGTGGGTCAAAAAAATCAAATTTTTTTTTTTTGGATCCGACACACGTAAACTATTTCCTAGGTACCTCTAGGAAGTACTTACCAAATCTGAGCTCTTAATATTAACGGGAAGGTTATGCTCATCATAGTTTTCCATTTTTAATTTAGTCTCATATAAAAATGGTCAGATTTTATCACCAATAGATTGTTAAACCAGTTGCATTGTCAATATTTATAGGAAATTAAACGCTCTACTAAAATGATTTCAAACACTTTTTTCATTAATCTTACCATTTGAAAGATATTCAAGGTCAAAGATTGTAGTATTTTAAGGAAAATTATTTTTTTGTTTTGAATTTTGTAACTTACTAAAAAATAATTATTTTCAAATGAGCTTCAATTATTTCTATAGAAAATTGAACACTCTACAAAAAAAGGTCTCATGTGGTTAATCAATTACTCTAACCATTTAGAAGATATTTGCAGTAGAATCCCAATGCCTATTGATTTTAATATTTATTGAGAAGCTAAAACAAGCACCAAAGAGTTAGTGTATAGTGAATTAGACTTTCAGAAAAACTTATGTAAAATTATAAAACTTATGTATAATTATAAAATTATACAGGTAGAAAACCAGAATTTTCTAACCCAAAAGTAGCGGCGAAGGTGCGTAATCCCAACACCTCAGTACGATATATAGCGGCTAGAGCAGGTACATCGAAATCTACTGTACAAAGAATAAAAAAGAAAAGTAAGCGGAAAACATATAGAGTTCAAAAGTACCAGACCGTTCTGATGAAAAGTAGTTGATGCCTCAGATGCGAGCCCGAAAATTGTATAAAACGTACTTGACTAAATTTGATTGCTGCGTTGTGGACGACGAATCTTAAGTCAAAGCAGATTTTAAGCAGCTCTCTGGGCACAAATATTATGCGTCACCGAAAAAGAACGAAATTTACTTCTTTTCCATTTTTTGAAAAAGTTCACGAGGTTGTATGCTTTGAACACCTGTTAAACGTCAAGTTAAAGACAAAAGTATCTCAATATTTGACAGTAGCCTATTATTAAATGGTACTTGACGAGAGCAGTGTTGCAACAGAAAAATCAAAGTATAACAAGTACTTCGAGTCCAATAGTCTGATACGCAAAAAATAAAAAATACTGCGACTTTTTTCTTTGCTGTATTGTAAATTATTAAGTTTAAGGCTTTTAATTAAACTTTTTCTTACTTCGTTTTAACTATAACTCCGAAACTATCGAAATTCACTGAGCAACTTGGTGATGGGGCTCGACTCTCCTTTTGGGGCATCCCATTTATTTAAGAGGTATGTATTGTAAAGGCTACAATGACAATATCTGTCCATTATTCCCTCTTACAGTAATATTTAGCTACACATATATCACAAATACTGGGTAAATACAACTACCATATGAGATCCTTAGAAAACTAGAGAATTGCTTGAGAATACCAATACGTTTATAAATTAAAAAGAAAAAGTAACATTTTTGCGCAGCGTACTCCTTCCTCACTGACTTAAATTGTTTTAGAGTTAAATATTTTATTTAATCACGCGGTACTTTTCAAAGTATGTGGCTTACAATGTAAACCACGTTCTTGCGTCAAAAAACCTGTTGCTATGTAACAAATTCAGATAGTAAACACAAATTAATCGACAAATAAACAAAATTACAATTTTCTACTACCAGCTGTTTTATTTATTCATGGTTTTGACACTGTCTTATTGCAATTTTATTCGTTAAATTTCATAGATAACACGTACCTTCAAAGTTTAATGCCAAAAAGTAAAATGTTTCTGATGTATATAGCTTTAAGTTAGTCAAACTGGAGAAACACTGGAATATACCAGTTATGCTTGTACTGGAAAACACACTGGTGTATACCAGTTATGCTTGTACTACGTGCCACGTTTCTAATACTTTTTTTACATTTCATATCAATGGTTTTCCATACATATCAATTTTATATAAAGTGCTACTTTGGTCAGAGTGCAGTATTCCCTAAATAAATATGATCCGAACAATTTAGTTTTAGTTTATATCTTGTATATTTGTCGTCATGCCTTACTAACAACAAGACCAACAGCAAACTTGAATTGTGTTGTGCATGTGTTATCATTCACATTCTAATCGAATTCTTTGCTGCTGCACAGCAGACAACGTTAAAATGTTTGTTTTTTATTTTATAATTTATTTGTCTTTATTTTATTTTGTGTATTGAAATATTTTGGCAACATGCAGTGATAATTGGTTTAAAAGTTTCGCCAACTTTTAAGCAGTTATTGTAAAGTTGATATTTACATAGCTTTTGAAAATTTATCGCAAAGAGTTTTTTTCGTATGCTGGTAGGATTTATTTTTCCCACGCGTATGCTATTACTTAAAAAAATCGAAGCTAAGAAAAATAAACTCACATTTATCAACTTCTTGTTTTCTATTCTAGTCGTATTTAGTACACCTGAAACTAATTTTAACAGGTTCAAACTAACATCTATTCCTTTGAATTATATTTTTCGCAATGTAAGTATAACTTAATTTTTAAAGAGCTTATTTTGCGTTCTTTCTTTAAGCAACACTTAAAACATTATGCAACGAATTTCATCCTCTTTTATTGACAGAGCCTTCTTAGTAAAAGTAGTATTGAATAATTTAGCTACTCATTTGCACTCTGTAAACTGGTGCTGACAAAAATCTTTAAAAACAAAATATTACAATAATCTCGTTTTGAATGTTCAGTATTTTTTTATTTAATTTTATATAACTTTATACTAGTTCTTAAAACTCATTTTTTAGTTTGGGAACCGATAGGAATTTATTAGGTTATTTTTAAAATATTAATTAGACTGTGCAACAGTAATTTTTCAACAATAACTACGGCATCATCCTGATAGAATGCGTTGTCATACTCAATTTCACCGAATAAGGATATAGTCCAGCACCTCCCGGTTTTTTTACTTACATACTTGAAGCTTATAAAAAAGTCTACGAAGCTTCAAAAGATGGCCAGTAGTTTTGGAGCTCGCGGTTTTTCGTGTGTCATTTTCGCTTAGAAACATTTCAAATACATATATATTTTTATGCACTTGAAGCTATTTTTGAAAAAATTAACATCGTTAACCTTTAATTGCATATAAAAAACCAGGACGTTCAGGACTATAACTTTGTTCGGCAAAATCAATCAAAATAACGTTCTCCTTCAGGATTATATACGAGTATATATCCTGGATACTTTGTTGCAACAAAAAACTTCAAATTTGATGTGCTGTGTTATTAATTACAGAAATACTTAAATTAATGTAATTGAAACTAATTGCATTCAATAAATTACGTGAGACTTAGTTTTATCTATGCCCTGTAAAGAAATGAATTATTTTGGCCTTACGGCTTATGTTTTGTTAATATGAATTAATAATAAAATACGACTATCATTTTTGGGTCCATACATGTTGTCTCTCCCAGCCGTACTGTATTTGATTTCAACAAAGACTCAAAATAAAAGTAAAACCTTGTAACTGTCAATCGACTGGAAAAACCTAATTCGAAATCGACGGGAATTATATCAAATTAACGAGTGAGTCTATTCTTTTCGCCGAATGATTTTTATCAGACAGTCGTATGAATAAATAAAAAAATAAACCTTAATTTTTGTTCATTCGAACTCTTTAACCATCCTTAAGCATGCCATAAATATTTCAAAGAAAATTAGGATAAATTGGAGAAAAAATGTCATTTTACAGGATTTAATTTTTCGAAAACAGCATTGATACAGGAAATATATTTTTTTCTTTTTTAAGCAGAAGAGATAGTAGTTGTTGAAGAAAATTTGAATTCGTGCGTGCACGTGCGTGTTTCGCGTTGAACAAATGACAATCATGACCTAATACAATAAACATTTTGTAAAACACAAACAGTACGTCAACGCTTCAAAGAAAAACAGAACAAACTGTTTGCGTAGTGTATTTTTCTCTTAAGCGAAAAAAATTTAAATACACGCATTAGATTATTGAGCGCAAATCTGGACAAATTAATTTTTCTTAACAAAAGTATGTCTGTAAATAAAATGATGTAGGCAAGGGCAGAAGCTAGAAGGCCTTCTAGCAGGCCTTCGTTGGTAAGATTAAGGCCTTGCCACCTCCTTCCAAACTTACTTTCTTTTTTATATGAAATGTCCCGATAAAACAGACTTTCTTTAGCAGGCCTGATAGAAATACTCTTCAAACAGGTCTTCCTACATGGCTTGCATCAAGAGCTCTTCTAAGACCGCTCACCGTAGAAGGGGTCACAGAAGTACTTTGAAAAAATTAAATCCTAAGACGTCGTGGGACTCTTAGTTAAATGTTTTTTTTTTATCTGCGTCAATCTCCCTTGCGTTGATCTTTTTAATGTTTATTTTTTGTGACGTTGTTTTCTTAATTTATAATTTGACATTGAATACACAACACCCTACCACTTTAACATGAAACAGAAGACCAGCCTAGCAACATGCACATGCACTATTTTTTTTTTGTGGAGCGTTTAATTTCCTACTTAAATAATATCTTTCAGTTCATTTTTACAATGCTCTCATGTCAAGCTACAAAAAAAAAAAAAAAAAAATTTTTTTCCATGTGACTTATATGGAAAATGGAAAGTTAGAAACAGGCACCTCTAAATGTTAATATTAAGAGCTCAAATTTTTAGAGGCTTCGTTTTTCACCTTTCTGAAAGTTTTAAGCCTGTTTTTTAGTTTAAAAAATAATGTTGCTCAAAAATGGCACACCCTAATATAGACATAAAAAATTTCTTTTAAGTAAAGGGTGTTTTTTTTAGAGGTATAGAGCTTCGAATTGAAATAAAACACAAGAAAATCGTTTTAATGTCCATCAATTTGGCTTTATTGGAAGGATAATTTTATGCCATTAATGTTTAAATATGATTTCGGGCATGTGGCCGCCGCGGCTGGCTCGAATAAAGCCAATTCTACAGGTCCAATTTTGAACCACTTTTTCGAGCATATGGGGCCGTATGTCGGCAATAACGCCACGAATGTTGGCTTCCAAGTCCCCTAACGTTTCTGGTTTGTTGGCGTAGACGAGCGACTTCACATATCCCCAAAGAAAATAATCCAATGGTGTCAAATCACACGATCTTGGTGGCCAATTGACAGGTCCATTCCGCGAAATTATGCGCTCATCGAATGTTTCCTTCAATAAATCGATTGTGACGTGCGCTGTGTGGCATGTAGCGCCGTCTTGTTGGAACCACAACTCATCCACATTCATGCCATCCAATTCGGGAACAAATTAGTCGGTTATCATGGCTCTATACCGGTCTCCATTAACGGTAACTGACTCTCCAGCATTATTTCGGAAGAAGTATGGCCCAATGACTCCACCAGCCCATAGAGCACACCAAACAGTCAGTTTTTGTGGATGTAATGGCGTCTCAAGGGTCTCATGTGGATTCTCTTCACTCCAAATGCGGCAATTTTGCTTGTTGACGTAGCCATTCAACCAAAAATGAACCTCATCACTGAACAAAATTTTGCGATGAAAATCAGCATCGAGATCAATCTCATTTTCGGCCCATACACCAAAATCACGACGCATTGCATGGTCTCGCGGCTTTAATTCTTGCACAAGCTGGATCTTGTAAGGTCGCAAGCCAAGATCTTTGCGCAAAATCTTCCATAAAGTTGATGGACAAAGCTCCAATTGCTGTGCACGGTGGCGAATCGATTCATTCGGGTCCTCTTCAACATTTTGCTCTACAGCGGCAATTGTTTCTTCGGTGCGCACTGTTCGACGTCTCTGCGGATGCGTATTATCACATAGAGTAAACGTAGTGCGAAAACGATCCATGGTTAACCGAATTAATTGCTCTGATGGACGATTATGTCGACCATAAAATGGACGGAGCTTGCGGTAAACTTCGCGAACTGAACCATTATTTTCGAAATAAATTTGCACGATTTGCAAGCGTTGTTCTTTTGTCAACCTATTCATGATGAAATGGCAAACCAAACTGAACATTAATGACATTAGAGTTGCCAGATCTCTATTCGAAAAACAAACCTCTAAAAAAAACACCCTGTACATACAATATTTGAATATTATAACGGAAAAAAATTGTTCGAATTTTCTACAGAAGTGGTGAATCTGTCATAGCCACGTTTCGTCAATTAAGATGAGATTATTAATTGTAATAAAGTTTGAATAATCTGGATCTGCTATGGTTGTGTAAAGACCAGTGCATCATCGTATCCCACAACCTATTGAAAATACCGGTGGTTTTAGTAAGTGCGGCCGAAGACCCGAATTTATCGATTCCACGGCGAGCTCAACATTTGGGATTGTGTTACACAAATTATTGCGTATTTTGCATTTAAACTTACATTTCCATTCATATAAAGTTCATCTGACGTAAGAATTGAAATGCGCAAAAGATGCGCCGATTGGGTATGAAGCTCATTTATCGCTGGGAGAATAAGTAAAATTGCCGTATATGCTGCTCTTAAAACCCAAAAGTGACCTTAGAGTAGTCATTGCATCCGCAGATGGTTAATGTATGGTGTGTAGTATTGCTGAGTTATTGGCCCGATATCCTTTGATAATAATGAAGGAGCGACCGCGATTGACAATGCTGAGTTGTATGCCCGTGTGGTTACCGACTTTGTTGGACTGCAATTGAAGATTTAGATTTGAACTGATTTTGGCTTTATTGCGCGAAAAGATTCAAGATTGTGCGATGTGACGCTGTTGTACTTTTTCTTTTTCTACAAACAATCCTCTAACTCCAGTGCAATTAAAAACCTACATTCGTAAGGTTTTCGGCTAGTTACAGCCTAAATTATGCATCTTCAAGGGGGGATTGAGTCTGCAGGAGGCCTCGTGGTGGAAGCTTCATATGTGTTGTGTTTCAAACGCTGAATCACCAACTATTAGTTGTAGAGCAATGTACGCAAACGCAGCAAAATTTCAATATTGCGGAAAAGTAAATATCAATTCAACTTTCTACGCGATGCGGCACTTTCGCTTCCACTGACTTTTGCTACATGAATTCTTCTATGATGAAATGTCCAATTTGCTGCGTTGCCACGTACATTGACCTTCCAGTAAAGCTAACCTAACCAACTATTTTGGAGTAGTATGTACAAACCAAACTGAAAAGCAGTACCTACAATAGAAGTACAGAACACATATGACAGTTTACCTAAAAAAGAATTCGTAACCAATCTGAAAAGTTTCCAAAAAAAAAACATTTTTGATGACATAATGTTTAATTTTTTTCAAACTAAAACGTGTTCACATTTTAGGATCTTTTTAAATTACAAATACGTACATGGTTTCCGGTTAATAATGAAAAAGAATGTGGTTCAAGTGACCTCCTTTGCTAGCTCGGCATGCTGTCATTTTTTTATCAAAATTTTGAATAACTTTTCCGCATAACAATGGTTCAATGGTTGTCTTTGAGATGTTGAACAGTTTAAGGACTATCCGCATGAACTTAACTCTTCAATAGACCCCATGAGAAGAAATCTAATGGTGTTAAACCTTGGTGGCGAATTCACGTCTGTTCTTGGAGAAAATTTTCGATTACTAAACTTCATTCAAGAGATCGACTACGTGGACGCAATGTGTTTCATTAAAGTTGTTAAACCTTAAATACTGATTTTAGAAAAAAAGTTCCAGACAAAAGTTTAATTAT
This sequence comes from Meiosimyza decipiens, assembly GCA_963680825.1. Lineage (NCBI taxonomy): Eukaryota > Metazoa > Arthropoda > Insecta > Diptera > Lauxaniidae > Meiosimyza > Meiosimyza decipiens. The sequence goes on along the minus strand of OY804258.1, from coordinate 66,587,369 downwards.
TTCTTAAAACTAATAACTTAATGATTATTGAACTCACATCCGGTTAGCAGCGATCAACGTTTATGTAAAATTTTACAAGTTGATTTAAGATTCAATTAAAATATTATTTATTAATAAACTTTTCCCTGACGTTTAGTCACTTTTTTGGCGACATCTTCAGAGAGTACATTTATCTTAACAAACAACATATTTTTAAAGTGAAAACTTCTTATGGCACGTTGTGCACCTCCATAAGAAAGCATTCGCGGCTGAGGAAAAAAGTATAAACTCGCGACACCGTCACCGGCCGTCACCTTCACCGCATAATAATCTATATATTTATTCCTCGAAGATAAGGCTTAGTTGACGCGATCTAGAACAGCTACAGCAACAAATGAAGTGCTCATCCAGCAGAGTTGCGGAAAATTATTGGATCCAAAATCCGTTTCAAGCATTGCACTAATCAACTGCAAAAGCCTCGCCATAGCGAGGAGAAAAAAATCTACATGCCTACTACTCTCTCTCTCTCTCTATTTGTTATTGTTTTCCAATTAAGCGTTGTTGTTACTAAAATATCAAAAGCAATAAATAGCAATGAATAAGTGTGTGTGTACGAAATGAAAGTGGAGCTTGATATTTGAAAAGAAAGACCAAAGGAACAGCAACTTCTTGTTATGTTATTGTTGTATGGAAACTTTTATTTTGGATTCATATTTTTGGAAGATGTGATGCATTATTGAAGTGAAAACTTTTACATTCCTTCGGAAAAGTCATTGAAAGCTATACGAGAATTATTTTATGAAAATTTATTTATTTATTCTCATGGCGCATCTGCATTGCTTCAAGAAAAAATTGGGAAAAGATTCGATGATTTACCAATGATTTTGAGTGGAGGTTTCAATAAAAACTTTGCAGATGATAAAAATATTCCATTAATTGACTTTTTCAGAAATGAATTTGGTTTAAACATGTCAAATGATCGCAATCTTAGCACAACACAATACAAAACTATTATTGATGCGGTCTGTACAAGATATTTAAATAAATTCGAATCAAAACTGTTCGTATCCTACTTTAGCTACCATAAACCAATCGCATCAGTTTTAGAAATTGGCAATAACGCTGGCAGTGATGATGGTGCAAGAGTTGTTGAAATTATGGATGAAAATTGATTTTTCCGAGTGTACTTAACTTATTTTTGTAAAGTAATTGTAATAATACTGAATTGTAATTTTTTTATTTTATGTAAAATTATTAAAAAAATAATTGTATAATATAGCGCAATAAATTAATATTGTAATTTACCAAAAACATGATAATACTTTATATTGATAAATAAAACAATTCGTCGAAAATTATTCCATAAACATTATAAAACATCATAAAAAAAAAAATTCCAAAATATTATTTCAAGTTTTCACTTCTGTCGGCACTCCCAGAGTGCAACCCGCCGATTTTTTTTTGACGAAACGTCTGAAAAGTTTTTTAATAAATGATATTTTAATTGAAACTTAACAACTATGGAATATAAACATATGTTTTGATTCTTAAAATGTCATCAGAATATTTTTGGGTTATGCTACGGCTTTACTCCAATTACATTCGCTATATTAACGCAAACATATCGAAATACTAATTTTTAATTTCAAGCATTTGTGGCAAATTTTAAATGATATATTTTAGAATTTCACCATGAACGTCAAGTGGGGGAGAATTCACACCATTGCATTGAAACAAACATTTACTTTGACTTTATAAACATACATGAACCTTAAACATAAGTTATTTTTAGCGCTTTAATTGTCATCTTATAATGTTTTAAACTAAATTTATTAATCAATTCTATTGCTTATTTACAGTAATGGAACAAGCATGATTTCCTTAATTATTCCACCAAAAGATCAAATTTCACGTGTTAGCAAGATGTTAGCTGATGAATTCGGCACTGCGTCCAACATTAAGTCTCGTGTCAATCGCCTTTCAGTTTTGGGCGCTATTACATCTGTGCAGCATAGACTTAAACTTTACACCAAAGGTAAAAAATATATACGTATATTATGTCTGTATAGTTTTTAATTCTTCTGTTTTTTGTATACGCATTACAGTGCCTCCAAATGGTCTGGTTATTTATTGCGGCACCATTGTCACAGAAGAAGGTAAAGAAAAAAAGGTCAACATTGATTTCGAGCCATTCAAACCGATTAATACATCGCTTTATCTGTGCGACAATAAGTTTCATACAGAAGCTCTAACGGCTCTACTCGCTGATGACAATAAATTCGGTTTTATTGTTATGGATGGTAATGGTGCATTGTTCGGTACTCTGCAGGGTAATACGCGAGAAGTGTTGCACAAATTCACCGTTGATCTGCCAAAGAAACATGGTCGTGGTGGTCAGTCAGCGTTGCGTTTTGCACGTTTGCGCATGGAAAAACGTCACAATTATGTACGCAAAGTAGCCGAAGTTGCCACCCAGTTGTTCATAACGAATGATAAGCCAAATATCGCAGGCTTAATTTTAGCTGGTAGTGCTGATTTTAAAACTGAACTGAGTCAATCTGATATGTTTGATCCTGTACGTATTTTTTTTTAATGTATTTTCTTTTGTAACCAAATCATATAATTTCTTGTTTTGTAGAGACTGCAATCGAAAATTATTAAATTAGTAGATGTTTCCTATGGTGGTGAAAATGGTTTTAATCAGGCGATAGAATTGGCTGCTGAATCTTTGCAAAATGTTAAATTTATACAAGAGAAGAAATTGATTGGACGATATTTTGATGAAATATCACAGGTAAGCTGCGATTTTGTATGTTATGTTGTTGTTATTGTAATGGAAATTAAACGCATATAACAATAAAAATGAACTTGTAGCTAATTGATGTGCAACGGTCTAAGGCCTGCATATATAATTTTTCTGTTTTGTGGAAAAATATATCAAACTTTATTTTAACTAAACTAAATTAAAAAGCATGTTAACAAATACTTTTCAATTTGCAAGTGATAGTAATTTACATTTTTTTGTTTTAATTTTTCTTTGCTTTAACAGGATACTGGTAAATACTGTTTTGGCGTTGAAGATACTTTGCGAGCTTTGGAATTAGGCTCGGTGGAGACTTTAATCTGTTGGGAAAATTTAGATATTCAACGTTATGTTCTAAAAAACCATGCCAATTCAATAGCGACCACAGTATTACACTTGACGCCGGAACAAGAAAAGGATAAATCACACTTTACGGACAAAGAAGTTAGTGATTACTTAAATTGTAATTTGAAAAAATCTAATTTTACACATTTTGGTTTTGTTAGAGTGGCGTTGAAATGGAATTAATAGAGTCTCAACCGCTACTTGAATGGCTGGCGAACAATTACAAAATGTTCGGTGCTACACTTGAGATAATTACTGATAAATCTCAGGAGGGTAGTCAATTTGTGCGAGGTTTCGGTGGTATTGGAGGTGAGATTTATACGTTTTCTATTTAGAATTAAGTTTATTTTATTTATTACGGCTCAACATAGTGCTAGTTCTAGTAACAAATTTGCTAATATATCATCTATTTCTCTCTCTTAATGCTGCCTTGAATGTAAACGACTTGTACGCTTAACATAAAACGTATGCTAATTATAATAACTGTCGAAAAATAGGTATTTTACGCTATAAGGTAGACTTTCAATCGTTGCAAGCCGACGAACCTTTGGAGGACGTAGATCTTGATGATTATTAAATTACAAACAACAATTGTACACTTGGGTCGTAACTACATTATGATATGAAAATAAAAAATAAAAAATTAAGAATTTCGAAAATATTTGAAATAGTTAATGGCAGAAGCAAAGTTATTGTGCTGATCTAAGCACAACAACAAAACCATTTGCAATTGATTATAATAGTAATAGTTAACTGAACATTTCAGTACATAACTATGTATGTATATGTGACGTGCGTTTTTTGCTCTTTTTGTTGGAGTTATAATGATGATTACTTAAAGACATCCATAACTTTACAAGCAGTTTTTAGAGTAACCATAAATGTTACGTAATATATGCGATTAAAAACTGATTAATATTAAGAAATTCCATGAAAAAATATTATCTAAAAAATATCATCAAACATAAACGTCTCGTATTAAATTTTAAAATTATGTATATTAAAACAGTAATGTAATACAGAAAAAATATATACAACGTACTATATAATGAGAGAAAAATGCATTAAATACATAGTATTTGTTATGTGATAGTCGTATCATATTTCTATAAAAATGCTTTCTATTGAAGATCGTTAATAGTTTTCTTCTTTTGCTAAGGATGTTTTTCTTGTTTGATAGGGTTTCTTATGTTTCAGAGACTTAAATTTGATTGTTGTATTTAACGGACAATTTTTCTCTTGGAAAATATACTTAAAAAAAGAGTCTTGTTGATTAAGCTAAACATTTTTATAAATTATTGTCTTTGTCGAATGACTTTGTATTAAATTTACATTTAAACGAAGGAAATCGAACAACTTATCCACACTTATAATAAAAAACAAAACATATTGTATGCAACTATAATTTGCAAAATTATTTTCGGTTATGGTTTTTTATATATCTTTGCAATAAATAGTACCAGCAACTGTAAAATAATACAAATAGTTGGAATTCTCAATTGACTAAAGAATTCATTTGATGGGAACATCAAACATCGTTACCTTTTCAATTCAGACTTGTCCGCCAGAGAGTATGTAAATTTTTTCAGTAAAATATTTTTGAGCTTCATAATTTATCGCCGTTTTCGAAATACTTAAGAATATACTAAACGTGCAACATTTATGTCAAACTGAACTTATGCCAAGTACTGGATAAGGTATTCATGCCACACGTTTATATAATTCTTGATTAGAGGTAAATATAATAGATATTTAAAGTAACTTAATAATTTTTTTGTTTGAAAAAGACACTCGAAAAACAACTTGTGGTCATCATACCCAGAGATTAGAATGGGTGAGTCGTAATAGTTTTTGTGCGCTAAACCTGAAACCATAATGTCAGGACTCTGAGGTATTATTGCTCATAATCGCATTATGAAATTTTCTCACACTTCGAATTTTACTTTGTGACCTTTTGAATAAAATGCTTCCTGCCGGAGATATTTATTAAAATGTGGACTCTTTATACAAAGTGATATATACACATATAGGAAGCGATAATTCGGAAAGAAAGCATTCTATTGAAGATGCCGGGAAAGGTAAAATTGAACATGCAAATTACAACCATTTGAAAGAAATTAATGCCATGAACAAAATTTAGCTAAACTGTCATAAACTTAAATTATGTCCCAAAATTGCGGATTTGCCTTTTTAAGAAAGAATACTTCGGTTCCTGACGTGATGGAAAAAACTAAAAATTAATGAGGTTTTGGCTAGCACACACAAATCTACCTACCTACTACCTACCTACCTACCTAATATGAACTTTGAGTCAAAAACTTTGTTTATTTATTTTCATAGTTTCTACTGTTAAATATTGTATACTACTGATTTAAGTTAACTAATTTTAGTTTTTATTAATTTTGCATTCTGATTTCATTAATTTCTGAATTATTGAAACTGTAAATTTAAAAATCATTCATATAGTTAGTTTTTATTTTTTCTTTATATTATAATTTTATATTGCAAAAGGAATCTTTCTATGAGTGTACATTACTAAAAATAAATTTAATTTTTAAATATATTTGTATCAAGGCAATGACTATTCAAAAGAAAATTCTGAATGCATACAGGAAGGAATACATAAATAAGTTTTTTTTTTGTTTTAAAAGATATTTTTAATTTTATTTACTTAAAAAGCATTCTAGGGTAATCATTAAACAGCTCTGCTTTATTTACTTATTTTTTTTTTTTAAGATTTATAAAACTTTTATTTTTTTAGCAGCCATTAATAATCTTTTTATGTATCATTATAAAGAGCGCAGAAACAAAGAATATTAGATTAGATAAAACTCAATTAAATTGCTTTTGATGAATTAAAACAACAAATCGCGATAATATGACGGGACAAATAAGAGATGTGAGTTTTGAAACGATCAATAGACAACCAAACATGACATTGAATATAAATCTTCAAACTCATCACATGAAATTAAAGCTGAATTTTATTTTTAGCTAATTTACTTTAGTTCAAAGGTTGGTTTCTGTAACAAGTTAATTTATTTTCGCTAATTTTACCTCGACTAGTAATCAAATTGACAATTGTAACGTATGATAGACAGTTTATACTTGTTTTAAAAATCAAAAATATCGTTACGAGTTACAACACTGACATCTAGCAAACGATATACTTACTAACTTATTAACCATTCAAAACTATTTTTCAAATTAGTCCTTTATAATTTGTAAACGAAAACTATCTATTTTATAACTTTGTGAAGCTCCCAATTCATAAAGCTTTTTTGTTCCCTAAAATATGGCTAAAAAATTCAAATGTATTATTTAATGTGATAATGAGGTTCTCTTTATGTCAAATGTGTGAAATAATTAAACTTGCAAACCTAAGCACAGCACCGGATGATGACTGGAAAGGGGCCCCTGATAACTAAACATAAAAAAATTCATGATGGGATAAAAATGGTCATAACTTTCTTTCCTAAAAATACATAAAAATATAAAATTTCATGCTGATGACAAAAAAAAGTAATTTCATAATATAGTTTACTTATACATATAGATATGTATGTAAATTCGTACTACAAAAGATACGCAAATCATACAACATCTTGCCTTGTTGAGGGACCCGGGGATAGGCCATTCTTTAAAACCTGACTCCAGCGTTGATTGTGGGCCCCCTTGAGCTCACAAGAGGGTTTCGCTCGTCTGAAAAGTAGAAAAACGGATATTCTATTTTAGCAGGTTATTTTTACTAATGCACTAAAAAAATATGATTATAAACTGTATTTAGTTTTCTTATATATGCATATTTCAAATGTAGAATTAATGAATTACAATTTTAAGCAAAACCGACGAATTCAGTTTTAAATAAGTTATTTTTTGAAATAACAGAGTATCCAGAAGTCTTAATATTTTATACTCTTGCTACTCTTGTAATGTACAGGAAAGAAAATAATGGCTGCTAAAGAACCTCACTTTAAGACAAATAATTGATATTAAAATATGTATGTTTTCTTTTATTTCTTTATTGATTTAGGAATTTTACGCTACAAGGTGGACTTTAACAGTTTTCAACTTGATGATACTTTGGATAATGATCTTTACGACTTAGATGATTATTAAATAGATACAATTTTCCTTCCTTTGTTGTGCTTACAACAATTTTGATCCGTTCATCGTTTGCAAAAAGAAAGATATACTAACAAAATAAATTTTAAAAATAATAATTGTGAAAATATACTTCTGATAAAGAAAGCGAATAAAAAGTGATGTATACCTCAATAAATGCGAATAAACCACAATAATAACAACAACGAAACTGAAACAAAGTAAAATTTATGTAAGAAGAATATTGAATAAACCTTGAAACGCGCCGTAATTGTATCTAACCGAAATCATCGTCGTCGCCGCCCTCTTAAAACACACACAAACATGAAATATCGCTTATTGTGCAGCAGCCGCAGCAGCAGCAACTTATCCAAATCTAGATATTTAAACGAGCAGGACATGAACTCCATGAAAATAATGTAAAGCAAGCTAAACTTATAGAACTATAATAAAAGAAATATAGCGATTTTGTTTAAAAAGAAAAATCGTCATAAAAATATTTAAATATAATTTTACAAATTAAATCAAAAAAGAGAAGCATAAAAAGAGAAAATGCATTAAAAATACTAAAGAGATAAACATTAAAACTCATGTAAGATAGGGAAATGAAAATGAAACAACTTTACAACATCGACAAGGTTTTCCATTATAAGCTTTAGTCAAAATATATAAAAAAAATAGAAAGAAAAAATGTTGATCAATTAATAAAATAAAATTTTGTTCCAAATAGAATTTTAACAGTAACTCAACCAACGTTGCACGATTATTTTATTGCGGTTTCTTAAACATATTTTATATATTTTTTCTTTATTTTATATATTTAAATATTAAATTTATACTTAACTAGCTAAAAAATATTACTGACATTTTTTTATTGAGATACGAAAAATGAGTGCATATAAACATCTTTAATTTATTCTTTTTAACTTTTTTTATTCCATGTAATTTTGTTATAAAATTGAAAAAATGTTCTCCACATATTACGTGCCACACGTGTTATATCATACAAAAACGAAAAAAAACTTGATAAATTAAATATAAAAAACGTGTTCAAACGACTCGTAATCAAAATATAGTTTATTTTTTAAGCATTAGCCTTCTAACGCATACGAAGCCATAGTTGGGTCCTAAATTGAATTTTTCTACCTCGCTGATGACGCTTTTTCGTGAAATAAAATGTATATCATTAAGGGGTTATGCCCGGTTAGATTGGCGAAAAAATGCGATTTTTTTTTTGCAAAGGCGTTTACATTTATTTGAAAAAAACCTTTTTGCAGTTGAATAAGTTAATTTTATAGTTTATATTCATATAATTCATATATTGCTGCAGCCGATCTCCGAGAGCATCTCCGAAATACAGTGATCACGATATCTGAATTGACTATATGAAATCAAAAAATATTGAATATACTATATGGTAAAATCTAGTCCTTAGTCGTCCGTCGGAATAATCGAAATATCAAGTTTGAACAAAATGGCTGCTTTTAAAAAAAATATTTCACTTTCGACCCAAAACTTTGGTCTTAAGTTGTTTATTAAACTAATAATATTGATCGGATCGACAACATCTACAATTAAGGACTAAACAATTTTGTTTTAAGGTTTGTCTTAAACTTTGAGCCTGATTGGTTAGGTTCTCGAAATACATATCGTCGCCCGAGTTCTCTTTTGCTCCATACGCCACTTTTTGACTTAAAACATGTTCAATAGGTTTAGAAACATTATATTTCTAATGCTGCTGACGCAATTCTTATATCTGTTTCACTTTCTGAGATATGCAGCGTCCACTTTGTTCCATAAGCCATATTCTTTAATTTTTTTATTTATTATTGGTTGCAAAATCCAAATTTTTTTTTTGGAGCAAGTTTTATAAAAACATAATTTATTTGATTTGCTCCATATACTTAACATTTCCATACATACTATTTAGTTAAAAACTAAGCAATTATTTGCTCCATTGCAATAGTTCCTAAATGCAGGTTTGCTCCATCTACTACATGGGAAAAATAAGTTTGTCATTATTTGCATAATACGGAGCAAACAGTCAACTATGACTATCATAGCTTTGTACTTTGGTTTCATTTTTGAAATTTAGCAAAAAACTACCCAATTTATCAACATACTGTTTAATTCAAATTTCGTTGGTACTTTTCCGGATCAAATATTTTTTAGGCTCAAACTTTCTTTTTCGATATTCTCGGAATACTCTTTTAGGCGTGTAGAGCAAAGGAGAATTCAGGCGACGATATATTGATCACCGATTTCAAAAACATAGTTTTGAGCAAAATGCTTTTAAATTTTCAAAACAGGCTTATGAGTAGTAGTTTTTTTTTTTACAAATACGGCTGTAATTTCGGCAATACTTCTTCCATAAAACATTTTTTGGGTATTCTGAACAATATGTACTTCACGGATATGCAAAAAAAAAATAATCGATTTTTTTTTAGATTCTTACTGGGCATAGCCCCTTAATGTGTTTAAAAATGTTACCTGGCATTATATACGTAGAGCGCAATGTGCTCCGAAGGTTGGAGTGTTTTGTATAAAAAATATTCACTGCGATTAGAGCCTCTTATTGTGTAAAACAAATAATTTTGCTTTAAATTTTAATGATCCTATTATTATTATTATTTTCCATTTGCCAATAATATCTTCATATGCATTTGTAGTATAAAAATTCAGTTTTCGCCCTCTTGAAAAATAATTCCATTCGTTTTAATACTTTCCTGACCATCGAATAATAAATCTACATACATGATACATAAACCTGTACGTTAAAATTTTTGCTGTCTCGTTCTTATCCATGTGTGATAAGATGCGAAAATTTGCGTTCGACCGCTCACATGAACGATTGGAAATTTTTTTGTCATCTTACACGAATGTATGTATCCGTTTCTTTTCACTAGCCTACATTCATGAGCGAATGGAAACAAAATTTTTTCCATCGTTCATACATGAACGTCTTTGTTCATAAAGGAACGTGAATGATGTGAGATGATGCAATAATCGTTCGTACTTGTGTGTTAAGATCAGCGGTCGTGTATGCATCTACATATACAGCTTATTTCATGCAGTGCATACTCTTACTCTATAATTTTGAAACTAAGTGGAATATTAAAAAAATTTTGATATCATTTGAAGGAACCAAAATTGTAGTAAAATGCTTATTGTTAAAAAATATCACCTGTAAATTTTAAATGAAGAAATCGAAACATACTAAATTTGAAGTCACAGCTTATTTCAGGCAGATATGCATGAATTTTAAAAACATTGTCAAAAATAATGGTTTTTAGTGTGGCAGCCTTTTTGGTCAAAGGCGGTATGGCATCGTTCTACAAGTTCAAGCACTCGAAGTTTATTGCATTCGGAAGTTTATATGATGGTCGTTGTGAGTGCACTCATGCAGTTCTCTTTGTTATTTAACCTAGGACACTATAAAATACTTTGCACATTTAAAAGACCAACAAACAGCAAGTAAAAAGTCTTTTCAGTTTATCACGTACTATTTTTACTAAAAAATGATAAAACAAATGATCATTTCATCGCTTCGCAGAACCGGAATCGTCTACCCTCTGTAATGTACTCATCAAGATCGTAACGAAGACTTTCTCTGCTTAAATAAAATGTTTTTGTAAGATTCGTTATAAAATTATTCGATTTCAATTTTTATGACTTATGTTGTGGAGCATGAAAATAGAATGGCGTTTACGATTTTGCTGATGATCGTTTCGCGTGCACTCATGCAGACCTCTAGTAAAGTAAAGTCTCGAAATATAATCGATGAAAAGTAGGATACTTGTTTTGTGCGCTTCATCTATTCGATTACGTTCTTATTTATATTTCGTATTCATTTTAACTATTCAATTTAGTTTTGTATGACAACATTCTGTAGTCGAGATTGCTAAGTAAACGGGGTCACATTAAAACTATTCTAGAAACAAAGCTGATCCAAATCTCAGCCAATTCAAAGACATGCCATTCATAATAAATTCAGTCATAAATAAATTTAAATAAGAAACTAAGCCTTCACTATCGTCGAAATAGAGAATATTTTTATAACAAAATATTTTGTTAGCCTATCTTTTTGCATTTAAATTTTATGTAGTGTGTCCACAATCTGCTAACTTTGTATACTACTAATGTAGACCAGAAAGTCTTAACGCAATGTGCCAAACGGATCCGTTTCGGTCCGTTTCGGATCCGTTTCTTGCGGATTATTTATCCGAAACAAAACAAAACGGATTCCGTTTCGGATCCGATTCGGATCCGTTGTCGGATGAAATTCCTCTCGAAAAAACGGAAGGATCGTCCACTTTGCCGGATCCGAAACGGACCTCAAAACGGATTCCGGTTTTTTTCCGTTTACAACGTCCGTTTCGGATCCGACAAAGCGGACGGTCTTTCCGTTTTTTCGAGAGGAATTTCATCCGACAACTGATCGGTATAAGACGTCCGTTTCGGATCCGTTACGGATACGAAAAAGCGGATTCCGGTTAATTTCCGTTTATGATGTCCGTTTCGGATCCGTTACGGACACAAAAACGAATCCGAAACGGATCCGTATTTAGTAGTGCATAAGGTGCAGTTGTCCAAATGCAAACTAAATTGTTGTTTTTATTTAATAATGCAATTTGTAATCTCAATTTATTTTTTAGAATATTTTTTCTTATAAAAATTTTTATATAATTTTCTTGAACAATTTTTGAGTACTAACAAAAAGTTATATATTTAAAATTCCATAATTCAAAAGCGACAAAGTATTTTATTTTTTGTACAGTATTTCGTTAGTGTGTTGTAGTGAATGTGTATGTGTAACTATGCAGACACTACATTATTCCCCCCATAGAATTTTATAGTATTTGCAAGTAGATTGAAGTGAACTTTTTTAACAAATTTATGTGTTGGGGAAAATGTCTGTGTGGTGAAAACTGGTTTGATTCGGTCTATATTTATTGTAGTAGGGATATTGTTTTTTACAATTGTGAAATACTTTGGTGTTTTATCTAAAACTTTGTAAGGTCCATCGTACGGACTTTGAAGTGCACGTCGGATGGAATCATTACGAACGAGTACATATTTACAATTCTCCAATGTGTGCGGTATATATAGTTGACTAGAAGTATTATGATGTGAAATTTTGGACTGTGAGTTGTGAACTTTCTCTTTGACTGCTGACAAAATATCTGATTCTGAGGTTGAAGGTCGATTGTGGCGTACTATTAATTGTTGTGGCAATTTCAAGTTTTGACCGTAAACCATTTCAGCAGGAGACATAATCTTCTTTAACGGCAGATCTGATGCCTAATAGAACTAGTGGAATCTCTGAATACCAGTTTTTTTAGTTATTCTTTGCTATTAATGAAGTTTTTAACTGTCTATGGAATCTTTCTATCATACCATTAGCTTGTGGGTGGTTAGGAGATGTCATTATGTGATGGCTACCGATTTCTTTAATAAATTGCTTAAATGTGCCAGAAGTGAATTGAGGTCCACGATCCGAAGTAATTTCGGGTGGAACACCGAAACGTGAGATGAATTCTTGTTAGAGGGTCTCTACTATTGTGGCCGTTTCTGTATTTTTAAGTGGATAGACCTCTGGCCAACGTGTATTTCTATCAATGGCGGTTAATAAGTATCTATAACCATTTGATATGGGTAGTGGACCAACTAAATCGATATGTATGTGTTCAAACCGACCGTGTGGGATGTGTATTTTCTGGGGTTGTGTCTTGGTGTGCCGATGTACTTTTGCTCTCTGACAATTTATGCATTCTTGTGCCCATTTGTTAATCTGTGTGTTCATTTTGGGCCAAAAGTATCGTTCTGTGATGAGACGTCTGGAAGCTCTTGTTCCAGGATGTGAAATATTGTGTAGCTGTTCAAAAATCGTTTTTACGTAATGTCTGTGGAATGTATGGACGTGTGCTGTCTGTGGAGTGTTCGCACCAGATCTTAATGTTTAAAAATGGGATTTGTATATTTTGATATCTATGGTATTTTTTAGTTCTGGATCAATACATTGTTCTTTGTATAACTGTTTCAGATCGATATCAGGTGTTTTGAGCTCTTCTATTTCGCATCTCGATAGCGCGTCCGCTACTACGTTGTCTGTACCTTTGATGTGTATTATCGTGTTTGTGAATTGTGCAATGTATTCAAGGTGTCGTGTTTGTCTAGGACTGCGTTCTGTTTTGGAGTAAAGTGCATTCGTTAATGGTTTGTGATCTGTGTAAACTGTGAATGTATTGCCTTCTAAGTAATGCCTGAAATGTTTTATTGTCAAGTATATAGCAAGTAATTCGCGGTCGAATGTACTGTATTTCGTTTCTGTTTGTGTAAGTTTTTTAGAAAAAAATGCTAATGGTTCGAGTGTTCCGTTGTGTTCTTGTTGTAATACTCCGCCCACTGCGGTATTAGATGCATATACAGCAATTGATAGTTTTGCCTTACTATTAACATGGTTAATAAGTGTATCCTTGGCGAAGCTATCTTTTATTGTTGTAAATGCATTTAATGTAGTTTCCGTCCATTGTAACTGTTTATTTTTAGTTTTTGAGGCGTTTGTGACCATTTTATAAATGGGGCATAGCATATGTGCGAGTTTAGCGATGCATCTGTGATAATAGGTAGTCATACCAATAAATTTTTGCATGTGTTTAACTGTGATGGGTTGTGGATAGTCTCGTATGCACTGTATTCGTTCTTCTGATGGTTGTATACCATGTTTAGAAATGGTGTAACTGAGGAAATCTATTTTGTCTACACCAAAAATGCATTTATTGGGTTTGATGTTTAAGCCGTAACTGTCAAGTCGTTGGAAAACCTGTGTTAAGTGTTCAAAGTGTTGTTTTTCTGATTCACTAGCTATTAGGATATCATCTAAATACACGAAGATGAAATCTAATCCGTGTAGAGCTGCATGAATGAACCTCTGGAATGTTTGTGCTGAGTTTCTCAAACCGAAAAGCATTCGGAGAAACTCAAACATTCCAAAAGGTGTTGTAATAGCTGTCTTGTGTATGTCGTCAGGAGCCATAGGTATTTGATGGTATGCTCTAACAAGATCTAATTTTAAGTAAATTTGTGTGTTGTGCAAGTTCATCGAAAAATCGTGTATGTGTGGTAACGGGTATCGGTCGGGAACTGTTATCGCGTTAAGACGTCTGTAGTCACCACATGGTCTCCAGTCATTCGGTTCACGTTTTGGTACTAAGTGTAGTGGAGATGATGTTTTCGAATCAGATGGTCTACAAATGCCAGATTTAACTAAAAAGTCGAATTCTTGTTTAGTTATTTTAAATTTTGGCAAATCTAGACGTCGTGGTCTTGTAAATGATAACTGTCCTTCTGTGACTATGTGATGTACAGTTTGGTGTTTGACAGGTGCAGTGTAGTCGGGTTCTGTAAAAAGTGAAGGAAATTTCTTGAGTAACTGTGTATATTTGTTATCAAGTATGAATAATTTAGTAAGTGTTGTGTAAGTCAATACGGAGAAAGCATTGATCGATATGTTTGTTAGTGGATCAATGAGGCGGTTCGATAAGAAGTCCGTATTTTGATAAAAAATCTGCACCTAAAATAGGTTTAGATATGTCTGCAATTATAAATGTGAACGGTAAGTCACGTCGTAATTTTAAGTTAAGTGTGAGTAGTTTTTTTCCGAAAGTTGAAATAGACGTGCCATTGGCAGCTGTCAAAGTTAGATCCGATTTTTTTTTAAACTTTTGAATTTGGAGGATGGAAGTACAGATACTTCCGCTCCACTATCCACTAGGAAGTTTAGTTTGTTTGTTGGATCATAAACGAATAGACGACGTGTTAGAGTAGTCGGTCCATCATCAGTCGTCGCGATAATGGATTTTTTTAGTTTGTCGAGTTTTGTTAATTTGTGTTGTATTGTGTTGTGTTAGTCGTTTGAACATATGCACACGGTTGTTCACATCTACGTGCGTCTTTTCCGAACTTAAAGTGATATCGGCATAGCCAGTTAGGTCCACGTGTACGAGATGACTGCCTAGAGTTCGATCTACGTCGTATCGGTGTACATGAGCGAAAATTTTCTTCGGATCTGAGGGTCTCAACTTCTAATGCCAATTTATTGAATGAAGTTAGCATTTTACTGGTAGACTCTGCTAATGTCTGTACCATCTTTGTAAGCTCATTGGTACTAGAAGGTTTGGTATTTTGCAAAGTTGAAATTTCGCTCTCATTCATAACTTCCCATAGTTTGTCGGCTAGCTTCAGAAGCTCATCCAGTTCTGTGTGGCTTGAACCTGCTAGTGCTATGTTTAATGTTTTTGGGAGTTTTCTCATCCACAACTTCAATAAAAGGTCTGGTTCTACTGAAGAACCAGCTAGTAGTAATAAGGTTCTATAAAACTGAGATGGCTTACGGTCTCCAATCTCAGAATCGGACAGTATTTTGTCTAGCCTCTTGTTCTCACTTAGAAAATGTCTTTCGATTAAAACCTTTTTTAAATTTTCATATTGATTATTCATCGAGGGATTTTTTATGACATCTAGTACTGTCATAATGACTTCTTGTGGGAGAGCGGTTACTATGTACTCGTATTTCGTTTTGTCCACAGTTATGGACTTTGCCTGAAATTGTATTTTAGCGTGTATAAACCACGCTTCAGGACAACTAGTCCAAAACTGTGGCAACTTAACGGAAGTCGCATGTATTTCCGTACGGACAGACGTTTCGAATGGATTTTATAACTCTAAATTAATTAGGGGTCTGTACACATCTCCTTCTCCTTGCTGTGTGTGGGGAGGAGAGTGTGAGATAATGTGAGAGTGTGTGTGTGACTTTCATTTTATTACTATAAACGTGTACTTATAATTACTATAAAAATTCACTTATTTACGTGATTTTTAGGTTGACCTTGATGATGTTGTTGTGACTGGTAGCGTTGTTGTGGAATTTGTTGTTACTGTTCCAGATTATATGCTTGATAAAAATTGAATTAAATTCTTGCACGGATTGTTGATGTTGGAACTGTTGATAGGGCTGCAGTTTGATATTGCGGAGAAACCAAGATCTTCAACCTCTTGAGTTTTTTTTTTATATATATCTACGTGGGTGTTTGGGAATGCACTACTGCTCGGATTTAACCTCAATGTATTTGTTAATTGTAGGCACCACGTTTGTCGTGACCTGGCAGGATCGCCAATTTTAGTAGTGCATAAGGTGCAGTTGTCCAAATGCAAACTAAATAGTTGTTTTTATTTAATAATGCAATTTGTAATTTCAATTTATTTTTTAGAATATTTTTTCTTATAAAAATTTTTATATAATTTTCTTGAACAATTTTTGAGTACTAACAAAAAGTTATATATTTAAAATTCCATAATTCAAAAGCGACAAAGTATTTTATTTTTTGTACAGTATTTCGTTAGTGTGTTGTAGTGAATGTGTATGTGTAACTATGCAGACACTACACGTATATGACGTCCGTTTCGGATCCGTTATGGATACGAAAAAGCGGATTCCGGTTTTTTTCCGTTTTTGAGGTCAGTTTCGGATCCGTTACGGATACGAAAAAGCATACTCCGGACTCACATTGGGAAGGCGAGAAAATATTTTTTGATTATGTGAGCAGGGTTGCCAAGTTGAAAATGACGAATTAACGGCCTTCAAAAAATTTGGGAAATATGTTTTTCGGGAAATGTTCATGACTTTTTTTTTTGGTCAGCAAAATGAAATAATTTTTTTCAACGTAGTATATTTATTTTTAACGACAAAATGTGTAACTTTTTGAAGTGAATCTTCTTTAGCGAGGGGTGATTTGAAAAATACGATGTGTATAATGAAATACAAAAACGTTGACACCATTTTTCTAAATAGGGATCTAGAATAACTACAGGAAAGTGTGCTGAAACTATCAGCTTTGGTTAACCAAAAGCTGGGATATAAACGTGTAAAGATTTTCTATTTTTTCAATTTTATCATTTTAATAAAACATTTTCGTCTCATTCTATTGCAGTTTAGTTTTCTAAAGGTTTAACTTCTACCACGTGTGAGCTGCACACATCCTTTTTTTTGTCCTACTGAATTTCGTTTATTAGTTTTTGTTGCAATAAAATAAAATACGTTTAAGCGACAGCGTTTGATTGAGTGGGCCATGCCCATTATTCAGAACACATGCATAATACCAAAATACAAAGCTTTGAACGCACGCAGTGTGTCGACTCTTGCATGATTTCTGATCGGTATTCGGTAAAACGAACTGAGTTGCCGCATAAACGTAGTAATAAAAATCAAGCAACGTAATTCTCCTCGCTATGGCAAGGCTTTGGTAGTTGATCAGTACATTGCTTGACAAAATTGAAAAAAATAGAAAATCTTCCACGCCTATATCTCAGGCTTTGGTTACCGATCTCGAAGCTGGTAGTCTCAGCACACTCTGCACGATCAGTACTTCAATTCGACACATAATTGCTGTAACTATTCTAGAACCTGATTTAAAACAATGGTGTCAACATTTTTGTGTTTCATTGTACACACCTAATTTTTATCATCACCCCTCGCTAAAGAAGTTTCACTTGAAAAAAAAGGTCACTTAAAAACACTTATTTTAAAGAATGCTTAGCTTAACCGTAGACCTCCGTTAGTGTCTTTTTCGACGAAATTTTTGTTTCATTTTAAATATCTCGAAAACTATCAGCCGTGTATGTGTGTTTTCGTTATTTTTCAGTACCCAATGTGCCAAACGGATCCGTTTCGGATCCGTTCCTGCGGATTATTATATCCGCATCCGTTTCGGATCCGTTGTCGAATGAAATTCCTCTCAAAAAACGGAAGGATCGTCCGCTTTTCCGGATCCGTAACGGATCCGAAACGGACATCAAATTAAAAAAAATCTTTTTTTTATTCTTCCCAAATCTAATTTTTTTTTAATTTTTACTTATTTTCCATCTATTTATTTTTCTTTTAATGCTATTTCATCAACTTAGTTTTATTAGCAAATCGCATTAAGCAACTTATTTATTTTTAACTGCCACCGAACAGAATCGAACCTGCGCGTCCTGCGCCATGCCACTGTTCAAATATGCTCATTTTAACCAACTCAGCTACTTCCATTATTTTTATGATATACTTAAATTTAATTACTTCTCTATCAAAATGAAAAAGTGAAGATTCATTTTGAGCAGTTGTCGACTGCTAATTCAAATAATATACTTTTAGTCAGCAGAAAATAAGTAAGGCGGTGGCTGATGTTGTTAAGCTACGCATGCAACAACTATTGGATAAGCAGAGGGAAGATACAGGTTCAAACCCCGGCGACGACACATTTTTTTTTTAATTTTTTTTATTTTTTTAACTTAAAGATATATAAAAAGCAAAAAAGGAGTAGAGAACTGTATTTGTTTATTGAAAACTGCCTTTTATATTATTAATAAAAAAAGAGCGGATTCCGTTTTTTTTCCGTTTATGACGTCGGTTTCGCATCCGACAAAACGGACGATCCTTCCGTTTTTTCGAGAGGAATTTCAGCCGACAACTGATTCGTATATGACGTCCGTTTCGGATCCGTTACGGATATGAAAAAGCGGATTCAGGTTTTTTTTCCGTTTTTGAGGTCCGTTTCGGATCCTTTACGGACACAAAAAACGAATCCGAAACGGATCCGTATATGACGTCCGTTTCGGATCCGTTACGGATACGAAAAAGCGGACTCCGGTTTTTTTTCCGTTTTTGAGGTCCGTTTCGGATCCGTTACGGATAGGAAAAAGCGGATTCCGGTTTTTTTCCGTTTCGGATCCGTTACGGATCGACCCTATACCATTCAAACAGCTTTAGGTGCGTCTACCTTGGAAGCAATACCAAAAATTGTGGTCGAGAGAGCATTTGAATCTCCATTGAGCCGATGTAGAAAAATAATTTAATCACCATTATTACACGCAATATACAGGAGACCTTAAAGCTTGGCGGAGGCTCCTTGATGATATGGAGGTATTTTTATGACAATAAACGGGGAGTTATTCGTAAAATTAATGGAGGCACAAGACGATATTAATGTTCTAGAGAACTCATACCTACCCTGATTGGAAAAATTTGGCTGCAACTCAGGTGATACCAAATAATGACCCAAAGTATAAGGCTAGAATTATAAAGAAATGGCTCCGAGCCCAAAATATTAACTGCTTCGATTGGCCAGCACAGTCCCCAGATATAACGCAAATTGAAAAATTGTGGAACGTTTTAAAAAATCCAACCCCACAAAATCTGACCGAGTTATGGAAGATCGCCAATGAAGAGAGGTCCGAGATCAGTGTTCAAATACTAGACAAATTGATAGCAAGTATTCCAAACAGAATTCAGCTCACCGTTAGCTCCAAAAGCGGCCACAAAAAATGTAAAAAAATTATTTAAAATGTGCTTAGCAGCTTAAGTCACAAATATATTCACTGTAAAATAAGTAAAAAAATAACTACCCAAGTTAATGAAAATATGAAATAATTTAGTTTTGATTTTCTTAGCCAGAATAACGCATTTGCAAGCTTGCTGTAAGCGATTTTTTTAAAACTTTTAATGCAAATAAAAAAAATACAACCTTAGAACTAGCAAAATGTTTACTTATGAACGGTTTTGTCATTAACTGTAGGGTACATTGTGGCTTACTGGGGCACATTTGACTTTGATAATTTCATTGTGAAGACGGAATAAAGCGGTTTTTCTGTTTTCGTCGCCGCTAATGCAATTTTTCGTAAGCGTTCTTTGAATTATATATAGCTGCTATTGAAAATTGAGTAACAAAATAAAATTGCTCTTTTTTTGCTCTTTTTAATAAATAGTTTAAAAACAGTTTCACAGACGCTTGTGAGACCAAATTCCAAAAAAGATTTTTTTTTGGAAAAAAAATTTAAAAATTGCGGCGAAGCAGATTTTTTTATTAGCTTTTTCATGGTTTGATCGGGACTCGTAAACGTTGTAATAACAGCAAAAATTTTTAAAATCCATCAATTATTTTGGGAAATATAGGCTTTTACATTATAGTGTCTAAAAAATGTTAAACAGAGTTGCCTAAAAAAAAGTCATCCATTTGAAAAACTAAACAGAAAATTGGTTTTCAAAAATTTCAACTCCAAACCGTCCCCCCGAAATGAAATCCTGGATAAGGCCTTGCGTACAAGCATTTCGGGCGATCTATCGCGAAAACAAAAATCGTATACTCAGTACTCACTCAGAGCCTAAAAAGATTGAGCTGCACGGGAATACAATTAGGAAAAGTAACAAATTTGTCTATGGTTGGCATAAAAAAAATAAGCGTAGCATTCTGCCTAACCTCCTAATCGAAGAAAAAGCAGCCAGTATTCCAATCTACATTCGCCTTCTCCGAAAATGCAACTATGGTTTCATATGTAAGCAAGAAACACAAATGCATAATTTTCCAGAGCACAATGCGCGATTCGCCTGATATCGGACCAGCACCAAAGGATTTGCCTTAGATAGTTTCAGAGTTGACAATACCGACAAAATTCCTCCGAGATTCAGTTGCAAGTGGAAATCTAACCGCTGGCCGAAATTGCTTTTTTTCCAATATATCAGCAATGAATGCTTTCATTACCAATGCCGGAAGAACTGTCTTCATGAACTTGGTCTTGCATTAGCCAAAAATCACATACATAACAAACCCAGAAATCTACGAAATTCATATTTTCTTTTACTTCTGACTGCTATCGAAATCATCATCAAATCTTACATACGTTGAAAAAGAAGAAGCCAGTCCTGCTAAGCGGTCTGAAGTGTTTCCACTTCAAGTAAACAAACGGAGTAGATGTGCTATTTTTTTGACCGAAAAGACTGAACAATGACTAAAAGCGGATTGGTTTTTTGTGAGTGTAAATTAAATGTAGTTGAATTATAAATTGAGTTCCTTAAGCGCAAAGAATAAAATGGGTAGTAAAAATAGTCAAAATAAACTTAATGTTTACAATTCAGCTTGCACAATACAGAATAGCTGATAGTTTTACACTTTCATGAGTTAACACGCAAAAATTCTTCGGGTAAAAGCCTGTAACTTTTTACCAAGAGAGAACATAAATTACTGTCTCATTTTCGTTTTCACTCACAGGTTTTTCGAGTACAGGAACGCTTTTTGGGTGAAATCCTGTAGAAACCTGCAAATTGTACCAATGCATTAATGTACGGGAACGCAGCTTTTAAATTCCATACAAAATATATGCTGGAGGATTTTTTTTTTATTTTATATTTTTTTAAACTTTTTATATTTATTTTTTTATTTACTTTTTTTTATTTATTTATTTTTTTATTTATTTATTTTTCGGTTAGAAGGGATTATCTAAAATCTTTTGTTTACATTTATATGTTTAAAAATAAGGTACAAAGTTTATCCCTTCAGTGGATGACTGGTGCTAGGACATTAATGAGCGTATATTGAATCTAAACAACTATTTAACAATTTGTGCATACTAAGTATTAAACAATTTATTTTAAACTTATATATCACAATTTCAGACTAGTAGAATATAAATAGGATTAGTCGACTCATTTAAAGGTCGGTCTACGGTTAGGTGCATATTGAAGGATACTTTTTTCTTAACTGATATTTAACTGCTAACAAACATTAAGATAAGAATGAAGAATAAAGCTACAGTATGAGTAAGCATTTCATCATATGAGTGCATCCGCGAAAATAATATTTCTGGAAATCCTTTGCAAAAGAACAACCAAACAAAACACAATTACTACAATTGCTGGATTGCAATAAGAATGTTTTCATATTCATCACAATCATGAATAAACATTCCTTCGAAGCTTTTCTCCAATTCCTTGTCTTGCATTCGTGGAAGATTTTTGGAGAATAATGAAAACTCCCTGGAAAAATAGGTTATCGGCAATATCTTTTGAGGGAAAATTTTTTGACGTTTCAAACAAACTACAATGAAAGTATTTACTTTTAATTTTATTAAATAGACATGTTTTTTAATATATTTAAAAGGTCTAATACCACAAATAAGATCAGTTGGATGTATTGGTGCAGCACATGGAGTATAAGTTAGATATCGCCAAAGGCTTCATAAAAAGGGGCAAAGAAGAAGTAGCCACCTTTTGGAGGAAAGTTGAAAATGCTCTGAATAGCGTGAAACCACTAGCAAAAACAACTCCTGAAGGAAAAGGGTTTACTGATTTTAATTAATTTTGGTGTAAAATTTATTTAAGGTGTGGCACGACCACAAAAAAAAAATGACGTGAAAAGCCAGCATATAATGCACAGCAGAAGAGCGGAACTGGTGGTGTACCAAATTGGCAAATAAATTTTTCAGCGTTGGAAGAAACCATTTTCGAAATGATAGGTATATAGGAGGCTGTAAATGGTGTGGCAGCGTCACAAATCTTAGACAAATCCATGAAAAATGTCTAGCTCGGTAGTTTCAATTTATCGCTTGTAATAGCGACAACTGGAAGAAACTGCTAGACGATATCGAGAAATGGAAAATTTTAGGAAACAAGAACTACTCAAACATTTAATAAAAAGTTCATTGAAATCGAAGTGAAAAAACAGTGATATATATCAAATATGTGTGTGATAAATGGTTAAAATAGGATAGTTACTTAATTTTATATATATAATATTGAAATATTTACACAATTCGAATAATAATTAAATAAAAAAAACATATATAAATTAAAATGAATTACCAATCTGTTGTTAAATACGAATTGTTGCCGCTTGGAATTGCAAGCTGCTGGTCGTTTCATCCTCTTCTATTATTATGTGTACCCGTTCCACTTTAGTAGTCTCCTCTGATGAACGAAGTTCGGCTCTATACTGAATGCGAATGTTGCACAACACAACAAACGTTGACAGTTTGGACTGCTTTTTTTCTGGCGATTAATAAAGCTGCCTTGCTCCAAGAAGGCATCTCCACCTGTTTTTCAGAACTTCATTCGTTCTTTCTATGATGCTACGCCACAAGAATGTGTTTAATTAAATTTTGCTGCATTTGAGCTATAATTATTTGGCGTTCTATGCGGAGTAAGCAGTCATGGTTCTAAGAAGTAGCCACCATCTCCAGTAGAATATTTAAAATTTATTAATGTAGTTCCATAAGTACGATTTAGTCCTCCATGATTTTAGTTAGTGGACCCACATCCCATATAACAGAATCATTGCATACTCAGGGGTGAGTAGCATAGATAAACCTGATCTGCATAATGGGCCTTGCCATGAACCTGTTGAGAAATTTCCTCGAGAGTTTATTCTCTTCTAAAGAGGGAGCATCTGCAATCGTAAATACTTCGAGGATTAAAAATAATATCGTCTTCCAGTGGGGATACTATTTTTCTCACAATTTGTTGCCAAGAAACGACTGCAGTCCTGGTATTTTCCATTGAATGTTGAAGTTAAGACTTAACTAGTAAAGGTGTTATCTTCGGCCAGGCCGAAACTCACATACCCTACACTGCATTAAAAGTACTTTTTAAATAAATGATAAAAAATGGTTGAAGAGGTTGAATAAGTCGAAAATAATGTAAAAAGGTTCAAAAATGTTGAAAGGTGTTGGAAAAAACTGAAAATATGAAAAGAATATGGGAAATGTTGAAAAAAATAGAAAATAAATGAAAAAACATGAAATATGTCACGCCTACTTCTCCAATTCCGCCCACTTTTGTTTCAATTAATGACATTCGTGATTGACATGCACAAATCAAATTTTAGCACAATAGCTTGTATAGTTTGCGATATGTGCCGTAATTATTCTTAAAATTTAGGGCGGTGACACACCCACTCGTAGAATCCAGTCCGATTTTGATCCAAAAATAGCCTTCGATAAACAAACTTCTTACACCAAATTTCAGTATGATTGCTCATATATTTCGATAGTTATGCCACTTAAGGTATTTTAATTGAATGTGAGGTGCCACGCCCACTGTTGCTATTTTGCCAGCTTTTGATTCACATGTACCTAATACTCAGTAAACCACTTACATCAAATTTCAGATCAATTGCTCCAATAGTTCACTTAAAATAGCACTTACAACTTTATGTTAATTAGGGAGGTGCTACGCCCACTGATGCAATCTTGTCAAATTTCATTGAATTTCAAAGCTTATAGTAACCGGCACCTCTACACAAAATTTTATGAAGATTACTCTCATAGCACACTATATATAGCATTAAACGTATTTTGCTTATATGGGAGGTGCCACACCCACCGGCACTATTGTACCAAAATTTTGCAAGAAGACACTTGTCAGCGAGTATATCTGCCATATTAAATTTCATAGCGATTGCGTTGTTAGTTCTCTTTTTATAACGTTTATAAATATTGTAGGCTGTGCCACGCCCTTCAATATTGAATAAACTTGTATTGATGACTACTTTTAGTGGTATTATCTCTAAAATTTTTATGAAAATCGTATGTGCCAATTTGGAGTTATACGAAATCCAAATTTTCAATTGCTAAAAAGTACCACGCCCATTTTTTCAATTCCGCCTTCTTTATGCGCAATTCAAGATTTATAAGATCTGTATTCGTGTACCAAATTTCATCACAATATCTTGAACGATTTACGAGCTATGGCGTTATAAAAGTTAAAATTTAGGGCTGTGCCACGCCCCTTTAAGAGCCTTTGCAAACTTTAAACCTAGCCTAATTTAATTTTGTTCTCATCTTCAACAAATCACCAACTTTCATCAAAATCGTAGCATCTTTTTTTTCACAATGGACTTGGGTATATTTACATAGAGTATGGGCGGAAGGCGTGTCCATTAACCGATTTCGCCCATTTTTATATGCTAGCAGCTTGCAAGAAGGTGTGACCTGTGTGTCAAATTTCATTGAATTAGCTTACTTAGTTTTTGCGTAAACCTGATTTGAACAGACAGACAGACAGACGGACACAGCTATATCGACTCAGGTGGTGACGCTGATCAAGAATATATATACTTTTCCATACCTGCCACGCCCCCTTCTATGCGTTACAAACGGAATGACAAAGTGAATATACTCTCTGTGTAGGGTATAAAAAAGTAAACAATAAGAATTGATATGTGAAAAAAGTGGTTTAAGAATCAAAATTAACTTAAGTGCAAACTGCATTTCAGAGGAATTAAGCCTGCGTTTTATTGCGTGGTGTTTTTGCCGCACTAAACGACAGCTTCGGAAGCGATGGCGATAACGTGACCTTGGAAAAAAAATTAAAAGTGTCATTTTTGGGTGGAAAAACCAACTGGTTGATATTATCGGATAGATACAATAAAAATAATATATATGTACCTACAATTTATTTAAAAGAAAAACACCATAAATAAATAATTCACACCTCTCGTTTACCAAAAGCTGGTATGTAAACTTCAATATTTTCATTAAAATAAGTAAAATTAACTTTATAAAAATCCCATTATTTTTTTGACTTGGACTCCAGTTTTCAAACAAGCTTATTTTCAATATGGCTTAATTTTCATCATTGCTAATTTGGGAAAGAGTGCAATGTAGGAACGACATACCTTTAGTTACAAACGCCTACAAATGTTCGTGTCAATGCTCATTGGAATTATTTCATAAGCTTCCAACCTTGTGCCGAAACAGCTCACTGATTTAAAATCAGTTCATCAAAAGATTTTTCTTTATCTTTCGGCTGTAAGGTTTTGAGCTAATTAATTACTTTTTCTGTATGACTTATTAAATGCTAATATTGGTGGTAAAAAAAGTTTCAAATAAAGGTAATTTATAAAAAGGACCTGCCATGGAAACGAACTGCAAAATAGTGTACAAAATGAAAATTTATTGTACACAATGGTCGCACTGGATGGTGCTACCTTCGAAAACGCAAGCGACGTGAGTGTTTATGTTCCGGCTTTTCGGCCGATCAAAAGCCGATTCCTGATTTGTAGGTATAGATTCAGAATACATTAAGGTATTGTCGAACGTAGAAGCTGGTACACATACAAACATGGCAGCCCTACATTTACAAGTTGACCCACTACAATACTTGGAACGACTACCAGAATTTAGTGGCGAATTAGGGGACTTACCGGCTTTCGTAGGTTTAGTAGAGCTCAGACAGTATGATGATGCTATGTTTTGAGACGCTATTAAGTCCAAATTAAAGGGAAAACCTAGAGAAGCCATTGAAATAAATGGACAGGTTAAATCCTAAAATGACATTAAAATTATTCTTCAGAGTAACTTTTCAGACAGAAAATCAACTGACGAGTTATTTAATGTACTTAGAGGACTCACTTTCAAAACGAATAGTATGGATTTTATAATGAAATTCGATGATGACATTCATCGTACCCTCGAGTTAAACATAAAGACGGGATTACAGGTTTTTAAATCAAAAGTGCCCGAACTAATGAAATCGATTCTTTTTTTTTGAGACTGGATATGCTTACACTATTGAACATATTAAAAACATCAATTCTTCCCAGCCCAGTTCAACAAAAAATTTTATAAGACTTGAAAACTCTAATCAAAACCGTAGCTATACCAACCATGGCTACAACAGTAACAACTTTTATCAAGATAAATCTAACAAATATAATAGGAATCAAAATTATAGAGGAAATAATAATTCATTCCCTAGAGAACAGGATAATGAAAATCATGGTTATAATCCAAATTATAAAGGAAATAATTATTCATTCTCTAGCGAACAAAATCGAATTAATGATCAACCCGGTTCAAGTATCAGATTTGATAGACCAGATCCCATGTGTATCAACATCCATATTGTATCAAATGAACCCAATACAAATTAAAATGAAGTAAAAAAAAAAAAATCGGCGGGTTGCACTCTGGGAGTGCCGACAGAAGTGAAAACTTGAAATAATATTTTGGAATTTTTTTTTTCATGATGTTTTGTAATGTTTATGGAATAATTTTCCACGAATTGGAATTGGATGAGCACTTCATATGAAATTTGTTCCTGAGATTAAATCAGAAATAATTTTTCCTTTGACTGTGTCACACTGATCACCAAAAGTCTTAACCCTGGCATTGAAATCACCAGCCAACATAACATTTGGCAGTGGATCCAAATAATTTATAATTTTTCCATTTCTGATCGAAAAATATCAGATGGTAGATTGGGCTCAAAATAAACTGACCAAATTATAAAGTTGGTGACAAGATTACTTGTTTTAACCACCAAAACACCATGATCAGAATTAAAGTTGACCTTTTTATAGCCTATGAATTTTCTGAGGCCAATAGCCACACCACCATAGCCATCACTTCGTGTTTTTTCGACTAGATTGAAATTTAAAATATTTGAGTTTGAGAAAGAATCATCATGAGAGAAGATTTCGCAGATATCACAGATATCAAAATTGTTATTATTTAAATAATGTTCAATATAATTTTTATTACTTTTTAAAGACTGACAGTTATACTAAAAGATCTTCATCAGTAGAGGTTGAGTGATTCAAGGACTCTTTTATGACATTATAGTCAATACCTAAAGTCAGTTTGTCAATTCTGGATTTGAAATGGCTAATTGCATTTAATCCTTCAGTGTTATTTTGTTTTTTAAAACAATCAATCACAAATTTGGTCAATTCAGCCACTGTATTTTCTAGCTGTGAAAATCTTTCAAGATTTTTAACATTGACCACAGTCTTTTTTTTTGTTTTTTTCCTGTTGAGTTTTTTTATAGCACACAGGCTCCTGAAATTTAGACATTGTTGCTTTTTTTGCAACATTGCTATATTTTTTTGTACGTAGAACTTTATTGAATTCAATACAGGACAATACAGGAAATTGCGCATCATATTCCTCAAGAGATTGAAACCTATTCGTTGTGTTGACTGGATAAAAATCTACAACCTCCCTCCTCGACATTTTTTTAATTGTCATAATTTTTTTTCTCCATTTGCTACACTTCACCTTACCTGTAGACACATGATCAGTATTTGAACACAATATAAACATCTTTTAGTGAACTTACATCCTTTTTGGGTGTGCCCTAATCTATAGCAATTGTAGCAATTGACAGGTGGAAAGTAATGATCCACTGCCAGCTTTGTGTAATTCAACACAACCTCCTGTGGAAGTTCATTTGCAAGGAATCCAATTTTTACCGTGTATGTAGGTATAAATTTGGAGCGATCCACAGGATCACGCCTGTTAAACCGCATAACAGAGTTTACAGCAATGCTTGAAGAAATATTGGTTTTAATCTTATCTTTGGACAAATACAAAGGAACATCTCTAATAACACCAAAGGTTTCGATGAAACTCCTTGGAATAAAAGCCTTGATATTCATATTTTTTAATTCATTATTCAAAAGAAAATTATTAGCGTGCTTGATGTCTAAAAAATTAATCTTATATAAGGATAGTCCAATTTCTTATATGGATTTGATCCCTTTCGGGTTAAGATTTCTCACTTTCTCCCACAGGTACAAACCATTTTTAATTTTTTTATTTCGAATATTTTCAGACCTTGATGTATCCACCAGGACATTTACGTCACCTGAGTAACCTTCTGGGAAAATAAAAGCACTCGGCTCATTTTTTTTCAAAATAATTTTTTTCAAAATTCTTATTTGTCGAAGACCAGTATCCATGTCAGAGTCTACCAGAAACCTCTGATCAACCGTTGCATGACCAGCAACTTCATTTTGTAAAAGACACCCACCATTACAATTTTTAAAATCTGAACTGTGAACTTTGCTGATATTTTTATTAACCAGCAGGTTAGAAGCAGAATTTTGATTAATTCTTTTGTTAGCAAATTTTTATTGGCACTGTGCTTATCGTCTTTTTTATGTTTTTTCTTTACCCTCTGAAAGGGCTCTTGATCGGTGCAGAAACCCTCAAAATGATTTTGAGTCGCAGTAATGTCTACCGAAGCCATGCTGCACCCTCAAAAAGCACAAAAAATTAGCAGTGAAATATCAAAAACTTACAGGCACTTAAATTAATTTTAAATAAAGAAAAATCTCACCGACTTAAATTTAAGCCGGTATCTTTTATTTTAAATAGCAGCTGACACAAAATGCAGCAGTCCAACAAGTAAAAAGCACTTAAAGCCTTTCCACACTGAACGCGTCCGCGTTAGCGTCCACGTCCAGCGCCCGCGTCCAATACTTCACACAGGGCGCGATATTTTTGTGTAAGCGATTCAGTCTGTTCGCTTAATTCTTCTTATGTATCATATATTATTATATGTTTTTTGTAAGCCTTTTAAAATTTCATAATAAACGGCCACCTTATGCCGTTTTTTTGCAAGTGAAAAAAAAAAATTTTTTCATATTGTTACTTCACGCAAAAGAATAACATAACTGTAGTTCCATTTTGTTGCTTTTTATTGAATTTATTGCAATAAAATTATACTTACTTGTCATATTGACTTCTTTCCCCATCTCGTTCCATGCCTCCGACTTTTTTAATAAATTTTTATAATCTTCGTCGAATAAAAATCTATATTTACGCACACTTTCAATTAAAATTTCAATTTCCTCACTCATTTTGCTTATTAGATAGCACAGCGTCAACACGATATTCTGTAATTTTGTACAACTTGGACGCTGAACGCCGCGTCCCAAAAATAACGCCGGCGTTCAATCGCGTTCAGTGTGAAGGGAATGATTCAACACGCGTTCAGTGTGGAGAAGCTTTTAAAGTACAAGACAAAAAAATTATACAGAACAGACTGTACTTACACACATATATGGAACACTTTGAAAACTCAACCTCACTCTATGACGGACGATAAACGAATGAAGATTCTGCAACTTTGGCAAAGAGAAAATAACGTGCAATCAATTGAACTAGATATTCAGCTGGTTCACGCACTTGTGTGGAATTATGGTTTAACCAAAACGAATTAAGTACGGCTATTGTTACGAACTTCACAATTTATGATCTAATACGTTCCACACGTTCCAAGTATGGAAGATAATTTCTTCCTTTGATTTGTTTTAAAATTTGACACTAGTGTTTTACTGTCGCTGTGAGTGTTTTCTAGTTTGATTGTAAACATCGCAAATAAAAACAACATCCTTATAATTTATTAATTTGTTGTCGAAGCTTCGTTCTTAAAATGGGTCGTGCAGAAGTTGGAACACCTAAATATTTGGCTAACAAAATGAAAGCCAAAGGGCTGCAGAAATTGCGTTGGTACTGCCAGATGTGCGAGAAGCAATGTCGTGATGAAAATGGTTTTAAGTGCCACACCATGAGTGAATCCCATCAGCGACAACTTTTGCTTTTTGCCGATTCGCCAGGTAAATTTCTGCATAATTTCTCTCAAGAATTTTCTGACGGCTATATGGAGCTGCTGCGTCGACGATTTGGTACTAAACGCGTCAATGCTAACAAAGTGTATCAGGAGTATATTTCAACTAAAGATCACGTACACATGAATGCAACACGGTGGTTAACACTGTCCGACTATATTAAATGGTTGGGACGAACTGGTCAAGCGATAGCAGACGAAACAGAAAAGGGTTGGTTTGTCACCTACATTGACCGTAGCCCGGATGCGTTGGAGGCCCAAAATAGAGCCGAAAAGAAAGAGAAAATGGAAAAAGACGATGAGGAACGTATGTTGGAATTTATAGAGAAACAAATCGAAAAAGCCAAACAAGAAAAATATGGATCTGATGCAGCAGGCGATGATGAAGCTGATAAGTACACTGAATTACGGCGCGATGAGGAACAACCACTCAAATTGGATATTCGCTTGGAAAAAAAATTTAATCCGGAAAAAACATTACTGAAGTCAGCATTGTTGCTCAAGCGTCCAAAAGAAGAGCAGAAAGACAATATCTTTGATGGTGATGATGATGAATATAATGTTTTTAAAAAACCAAAAGTTCCAAAATCAGAGCCGCACAGTTCTCACAAAAGTAAAGAAAAGGAGAGAGAACGAAGTGATGGTACTTCCGCTTTGGATGAGATAATCAAGCAAGATGAACTGAAAAAAGAACGTGCCAATCGTAAAGATTATTGGCTGCATGAAGGCATCGTGGTAAAGTTCATTGACAAATCGTTAGGAGAGAAGTTTTACAAACAAAAGGCTGTAGTGCAGGAGGTAATAGAAAAATATTGCTGTAAAATTAAATTTATTGAAACCGGCGAAAAAGTTAAAGTAGATCAGGTAAGTTGATATAATACAAAAGTTATAAAAACTGCAATAATATTTCAATACTGAGATTTGCTTGGTTTTGCACAAACTCATTGTGCGCGCATCAAACATTTTAAAGATTCATAGCCCCGTTGTTTTTAATCCGACTGGCCAGCATAGGATACTCGTTTTAAAGGATATTTTGTATGCGTTTTAAAAAAATCCTATTAGGTACGGTACGAAATAGAAAAGTTTGGTTCAATATTACTTGGGAACGCCTTATCCGAAGAACGATCAAATGTATAAAATTTTGCCCAACACCAAATTTGTAGAGAATTTTATCCTCTTTTCTAATAACTCCAAGTGTCGTTCAGAACAAAGGAAACAAGATATATATAAAAAACCAGTTTTCACGACCTTTGATCTTGAATGTCTTAACTCACGTACACGATTTTCTATGAGACTTTTGAGTCAACTTATAAAATGTCAAAACAAACCTGTAGTCAGCTTTATGCTACATTATTTCAAATAAAAGACTTCGCGCTTTGTAGTTTAGTTTACGTATATTCTTTACGCTTGCCCATTGGAAATGGACCAGCCAATTCCATTTGTTCATGGAAAAATCTACCTTTTCGATTTTTGATATGGAATACATCGTTTTCCCCACATGTTAATATCTTAAAGTTATCAATACAATATTCAGATAAATTCCAATTTTTTAAAAATATCTAATCTATCAACTAAAATATATATATCCTCTTTAACACATGTAAATATGTAATCCTCACTTAACCCATTATTAGATTTTAAGTTTAGTCGAAAGTCATGGCAGCTACTACTCTGACTTTTAGCACGCATTTTTAATTTATGATTTTTGCTAATTAAATTAAATAAATAAAATACCAAACAAATACCACCAAATCGCGATTTTCACTCACCTCAGCGACTTCAAGTGACCCAAAGTGACTCGAAGTGAACCACCTTCATGAGAAGTCACTTATGGAGTGACTATCTCCCGAATGCTACAAAGAACGAGGAAAATATCCATATAGCAATAAAATCCAATAAATCGCACGCACCGCAAAACGTAATTAGGTTCGATAAGTTTTTGTACCAACGGTGCTATAGTGCAATTCTATTAAAATCGCACGCGAACTATAAAATTGCGATTTTCAATCACCTAGGTGACCCCAAATGGTCCAAAGTCACTCGGGGTGAATCGCTTCGATGAGTATTCACTTATAGAGTGAGTACATCCGGGATAATCCAAAGAACAAGGATAATATCCTTACATCAACAAATTCCGCAAATGGGTCTGGACACTCAAAGTGGTTAAATATTAAAAATGACAACAATATTGACACTGCACCACTGTAGTTAAAAGTCTATTGAAACAAAAAAAATGGGTCAAAAACGGTCCTTCCCGAGGTCCGGAGCCACCCTTAGTGATGTCGAAAACTAATTTTCGAGCTTTCGCTATCGATTGGAAAAAAAAATGTTACACTAAATAAATAAAACATTTAAAGTTTTTCGTATGTACGAAAAGGTGCCACGCCCACTAGCACAATTCCGTTGAAATCCATTTAATTTCTAAGCTTATAGAAGCCAACACCTCTTTATCAAATTTAAAGAAAATTACTCTCATAGTACAGTAAATATAACATTAAACGTTTTTCGCATGTATGTGAGGTACCACGCCCGCTAACGAAATCGCGTCGAAATCTATTTAACTTCAAAACTTATAGTAACCGACATCTCTGTACCAAATTATATTAATATCCCTCATATATAACATTAATATAGAATTAAATGTTTTTTGCTTGTATCGGAAGTGCCACGCCCACTGATGCTATCCTGTCAAAATCCATATAATTTCAATGCTTATAGCTACTGACACCTCCGCACCAAATTTAAAAAATATTACTCCCATAGCACACTAAATATAACATTTAAAGTATTTTGCTTGTATGGGAGGTGTCACGGCCACTGCTACTATTGCACTAATTTTTGGTCATGAGATACCTTATAGCAAGTATGTCTACCATGTGAAATTTCATAACTACTGTATTGGTAATTCTCTTAATATAACGTTTATAAATACTGTGAGCAGTGCCACGCCCTTCAACAACTTTTGCAATTGGTACTATCTTACAAATTTTTTTGAAAATTGTAAGTGCCGTTTTCGAGTAATATTGAATCAAAAATTTTTAATTATTGAAAAATTACATGCCCACTTTTTGATTCCACCTTCTTTTGGCAAAATTTAAGATACTTATGATCTGCATCTGTCTATCAAATTTCACGCCCATTAAAGGGTCTTTGAATATTTAAAAATAAGTCCAATCTTAATTTTCTTCACATATGCACCTAACCCCCAAGTTTCATCAAAATCGCTGCACACGTTTTCGAAATAAAGTCTCAATATATATATATATATATATAAATATACATATATATAAATATATATAAATATATATATATAAATATATATATATAAATATATATATATAAATATATATATTAGGGTGGGTCAAAAAAATCAAATTTTTTTTCTTTTGGATCCGACACACGAAAACTAGTTCCTAGGTACCTCTAGAAAGTACTTACCAAATCTGAGCTCTTAATATTAACGGGAAGATTATGCTCATCATAGTTTTCCATTTTTAATTTAGTCTCATATAAAAATGGTCATGTCTTATCACCAATAGATTGTTAAACCCGTTGCATTGTCAATATTTATAGGAAATTAAACGCTCTACAAAAATGATCTCAAACACTTTTTTCATTAATCTCACCATTTGAAAAATATTTAAAGTCAAAGATTGAAGTATTTTAAGGATAATTATTTTTTTGTTTTGAATTTTTTAACTTACTACTTTTTTTGTTTTGAATTTTGTAACTTACTAAAAAATAATTATTGTCAAATGAACTTCAATTATTTCTATAGGAAATTGAACGCTCTACAAAAAAGGTCTCATGTGGTTAATCAATTACTCTAACCATTTAGAAGACATTTGCAGTAGAATCCCAATGTCTATTGATTTTAATAGTTTTTCAATAAATATTAAAATACATACAATTTTAGCATATGTACATTTACTCAGAATTACTAAAAAATAACATATATCATCGGTGACGCGCACCATTTTCCAAATAATCTCCAAATGTTTTGCCACACTGAGCAAAGTCAAATTGGTTTTAATACAAAATGCCATAACGCCCGAATTTTTAGTCATTAGACCTAAACTAGAAGTCATAGGGCCTAAATTTAGCAACAACAAATTTTTTTACAAACATGAGCGTCATTTTTGGATTATTTTTTATGTTTTCATTTGGACTCTATCATAAGTTTACTAAGGTTTGGGCTTTGTTAAATAATTAAGGCGTTATGGGCTCTTATTATACAGCGCCTTTTCATAATATCATTTGAGATAGGAGTGAGGTGGGTTGCCAAATGAAGTTCGGCACTTGAGGTCGTCTCAAACAGGAGTACACTAAAATTTGTAATTTGCCTTTCTATAAGCGGTAGCGATGCTGCTTAATATGTAGGTTATCGTGTACTGAGTACATAAACTTTTTGCCCTTAAGGGCAATATGTTCCGCCCTTTCCTAGCGGGATTCACTGAACCCCAACTTGTTATACTTTTAGTTCCAAAATCGGGGCTTAAGTGTTCCAGTATCGTATTCATGTACTTCAAAGCCGTTATACATATATTTTCTTTTGTTTTAGTTTCTATAATTGATTATAATTGATCCCGGTCCTCTAGTAAGGTTGCCTCTAAAATTTATAGTTTGTAATTCAGCTCCTAGGGCTCTGTACAGCCCTCGAGCCAAGCATACACGGTGGTTTTTGTTGTCGATTTAATTACATAGCGGCCCATCATGGGTCAGACGCTGACCAGATTGTCGCTAACTTGGCTCATACACTTCTTAGGCACACTAGGGCCTGCGGGGTCGTTAGTTCCTTCAACTCTGCCTACAAAACAAGCGGTCATCTAATGTCGCAAATTGAAAAAAACTGTGTAAAGTGTGAAATTATTACCGACAGAATGTCCTTGAAAAACTTTACAGTGTCCGAAATTATTCCGCATACGTCGCGTGACTTTCCTGGGATACCAATAAAAATATTTTTTACTAAGTTAAATCCTTCCCATCTTTTTCTTCTTCCCCTATAAGTTTCACTCACCGAAAAATGATTTTTAGGCAAAAGAAATAAAATAAAAAAATACTAAAATTCGGTAAACAAAAATTTTTGCTTTAGTTTAGAATATAACAATTGTGTAAATAAACTCATTACAAATCCACTGCAGAGGTTCGAAAGAAAATAAATAAAACAATAACAAGATTTATTTTAGTGGTGTGTGCCTTGATTGGAGATTTAAGACTTTTATGTTGTTTTCTATTTTAAGAACTTTATTTTGACTAAATCATAATATTTGCATTACTCATTTGATTTATTATAATTATGATGTATATTCCTATAAAATTTTAAAAGCAAATATTGAACTTATTGTTAGTACTTAAATTATTGCGCTTGTGTCTAACGTAATTGCACTTACATATATTTACAGGCCCACTTGGAAACGGTTATACCGGCACT
Organism: Meiosimyza decipiens; assembly: GCA_963680825.1. NCBI lineage: Eukaryota > Metazoa > Arthropoda > Insecta > Diptera > Lauxaniidae > Meiosimyza > Meiosimyza decipiens. Next base: position 66,551,486 of record OY804258.1, on the reverse strand, counting down.
AGATAAACCTGTACAAGTTGTCAACGGTGCTTATCGTGGAGCGGAAGCAATACTTAAAAAATTGGACGAACGTAACTTTTGCGTTAGTATTGAAATATCTCGTGGCCCGTTAAAAGGGCGTGTGGTGGAAAGAGTAAAATATGAAGATATTTCCAAAATATATTAAGAATATTTCTAAGGAACATTTTTGTTTTGTATAATAATCTATATTTAAATTAAAGACTATACTCGTATTTCTAACATTAATGAAATCATTAATCAGGTACAATTTTATGTTTTTTGATTATAAATGCTTAGACTTAATTTATATACCACGCCAGCAACTATGCCCGAGTCTCGCTATGATTAACACTAATGTTTTCCAAAGATCTTTTTAAACGTTTCCAAAACAATTTTCTATCATCTGGTTTCACATGTTTGTCGCCTTTGGACGCAGGCCACTTTATATATGTTTTGACTTCCATTAAATATTGTAATGTTTTGGGCCTTCTACTGCGTGGTATATCCTCTAAGAAAACTAATATTAATTGTTCTTTGCTCGCTTCAAACATGCTGAAAGTAAAAAACAAGAAATACAAAAAGCATTAATTTGCATTAATTCAAAACTGTTGATATAGTATTAATATAATCATAGCAAATTGTCTCACGAGCTATGAGGCATCATATTTTAACAGGCTACCCATCTCCACGACGCATTCATTAAAGTAAATCAGTAATTTACAAACTTTGACAGATACACATATTAGTGTGATTCAATTCTGTTTTTTTTTTGTTTCAAACGGGTTTAATAATTGAAAGAAAAATTCTGGTGCAAGGAGAGCTCATAATATTAATATTTATTTCTAGCTCATCCAGCTTTTAAGTTTTCCATACGATTTAAATATGTGGGAAAAAATGCTTTAATAGACAGTTTTGTCTTTATTTCGTGAATAAAATCACCCTAATATGTATTGTCAAGCCTGATAATTTAGAGAAATGCAGATATTTTGGTTCAAAAATAGATTATATGAGGCTTGCGGCATTCTGTTAAGTTAACCAAGATACATCAAAACTGATGCTACACGGCTGTGGCGGTGAAAACAAGAGGATGATTTTGCAATTGTTTTTCAATTTTCTAAAAGACGAGAAGATGAAGAAAAACTAATCAGGGATTCGAATTCCTCGACCAAAAATAGCCCGAATGCTAACATTATTTTGTTGCAAAATTCTATAACCCCTTTGACGTCCACCTTTTTTGAAATCAATTTTTTTTTTCAAAAGTAAACAACTTCAAACAGGTGGTGTTAATTCAGTATTAAATAATAATAAAAATCTTTTGAAAGGCTTTGTCTAGACGTGTAACGCAATTTGTACATAGATACCCGCTAACACATCGTAAAAAAATAAGTTTTGTAACATTTTTCATGAATATTGATCGCTACCAACTGACTGTAAGTTAAATTAACATTTATTTTTATGCATAAGAAATTAGTTTTCCATTACCAATAACTATTATAACACTATGAACTTTTTTTAAGCTAATTCACAACTACTAGGCGTAAGCAATCGTCTTCCCATTGCCAATAACTATTAATTTGAAAAAAATATTTGTTTTCGTTGTTTTGTAAGTTTTTTTACGCTAATCGATGGGATAGCTGTCCCTTTCCGAAAATTTTTTTCCACAAACTGATGGAAAAAGGTCAAAAGCAACGTTTTGGACCAAAACTTAATTTTTTTCTCAACTACTTTTTTATGTAATGTTCATGTAGTTCAAGTAATAGTGAATATAGTGAAATCAGCAAAGAATTTGAGCTATTAAGCAAGAGAAACCAAGGCTCTACTTGCGATTAGCTTGTTTCCTTATATAGGATTAAAAAATAGCGGTATAACTTTTTTATACACGAAAAAGATTCAATTTTCTTCGTTTTTGACTCAAATTTCGAAAAAATAAAATATTACAGCTCTGGTAGCAACCCTAGAATTTTTTTTTGATTGATGATATGCAGCGTTTCCAAAGAATCCAAGAACATGAGGTTATTTTGAACATGTCTACATATTATATATACACTCCTAGCCAATTGATTTAATTTTCAAATCTAACGCGATTTTATGTTCAATTCTAATGTTTAACAAAGCTCTCGACAGGATAACATGTATCTCTTGTTTCTTCCACATAAATGCAATTTTGGTCCTTTTTTTCTGAATATCATATATGTATCCCATGCTACCAAATTTTAAGTTGTACGAGTATGTATGTACATCAATATGAATTAAATTCTCATCATGGGGTTAGTAACGAGACTTTAATACCATGAACTTTCGCACTAAAATAATTTATTACATACTACATAACATAACAGAAACGATCCCAATTACGACATCTGAACCCCGGTTCTGTAAGATATATCATAAAAAATATATTTTTATATCACTTACCGATGCTGTGCAAGATGCATTTCAAACTGACACCAATGGCTCAGTAAAAAATCTCGTGATATGATCAGCATAAGTGCTTTGGAGCGATCCATGCAGGAAATAATGTTATCAAGTATGGTAAGACCAATCTAAGTATTAAATGTAAGTCATGTCAGTAATAATTATAAATTTTACAGTGAAATTTAAAGCTCACTTGGAAATCTCTTTCATGCATACAAATGGATATATCATCAGCAACTTCAACATTTGGTAACAGTTCCTCTAACACCCATTGGCGATCATTTTGGCAGTAACTAATGAATATGTCATATACCAAGTTCGGATCTGTATCTGCAAGTTCGTTGAATTTATCGACAGATTCTTTAGTGGCCACCGATACTAAGGCGGCCGATTTAAGTGAAGAATAGTAGTAATGTATATGCCAGCGCTTTAAATAGATGACCACACCAATCAGCATGATACCGATCAAACCACCTATGCTGCCCAAAACATATTTCGTTAACATGTGTAATTGTGCTGCTAAATCATCAACATAAGAACGCGACTGACAATTCAATTGCACAAAATTCATACGCTGGGTTTCGTTGAAGCACCAGTAGTGTTCATCTTCATAGTCGAGCAATTGAAACTTTAGCGTGGAGCTATTCAATTTCTCATAATAGGCATAGTCCGAACTGTGGGGCGACTTGTTACAATCCGGTGATCGTTCTTTAGCTTGAAATAATTTGTCAACAAAGCGCAACTGCAAACGATTTTGTGCAAAATTATATAATTTCATATTTTTGTAACTACGTTTAAGCCACGGCAGATAACGTCCAATAACCGCTTGTCCAATCTCAATATTCACGCCACTATATTGTGATAATTTGTTATAAGTGACAAGTTTGTCATAACCCAATTGAGCTACACGCGTTAGATTCGTTGGCATATAGTCGCCAGCCCAGTCTATATTTTCTCCCATCAACTCGGCGGCGTCCAGGAGAACACTTTGCGAACAGTCGGCTTCTTTATTATTCATTGCTGCAATTTCTACAATCTCTCGCAGTAAGCAATCACAAACGAAATCGTTATCACCAATGCCTAGTAATAATAAACGGATACAGAAATAAAGCTATGGCAAAGACACCTACAAACTTTTCAATTTCCCCTCTCGCTGAAACGGCGCTCATCGGGAAGATAAGCCTGACAACTATAGATTTGTTTCCGCGCGCAGGGTAATTGCAAAGTCTCTGTAATATACCGCAACAATGAAAACAAATTTTACCTAAGTAATCCAACGGCTGAAAGTCCTTTAACATTTCTGACGTTATTATATTTATGTTATTATCGCGCAAATTGAGCACACGCAGCATCTGGTTGTTGGTAAAGGCACGATTGTACCAGTTGCCCACATTGTTTGAACTTAAATCCAACACCTAAAAAAATAAAAACAAAAATGTTATTGAAATTATTGTTGCGAAAACCCACGAAACTTGTGGAAAAGTGTTTCTAGAAATCAAATTAATGAATGAAAATTAAATCCAGGAAATCCCAGATAAACGAATGTCACAGGATCAAGCATTTTGTCAAAGCGATATATGTGGCGCTACGAATTAGCTCCCAACGAAATAAGCCCCAAAAAAGTAATGAAAAATCGAGTTATTTCATAAAAAAATAAAATCTAATGTTTGCGTCCTTATTAGGTGTTATTTCACTATGAAATAAACCTCAATGATATTTCAGTGGGTTTTAATTCATTCCATCCCTTTTGGTGGTAATTTAATTTAGTTTGGCTGTTATTTCACTTAACTATAAATGCAATTTTAGACAATTTTCTTCAGGCTGTAGGATATTCATTCTGGATTCTGGGCGGATTTTCATTATTGTTGGGGGTTATTTCATTTTGAGTTATTTCGAAATGAAATAAAGCACACACAGTGGCTGTTATTTCGTTTATTTGTTTGGGGATTATTTCTTATCGTTTGAGTATAATTTCATTGGCTTACCTTGGGTTTTATTTGATGATTGTTAATCATTATTTCATTGGGGGCAATTTCGTACACCCGATATTTTTACGTACTTTAAAGTAAATCACTTTTAAAACGGCAGAGAAGGTGGTAGAAGCTTATAATCGCCTTAGCTAAGTACTTTTTATTTTTGAGTTTGGGAAACTGTAAGCTTTTAAACCTTGCTCAAATATTCGGATGAAATTTAAATAATAACCTTGTAAGCAAAATCAGTATTAAGAAGCGCTGTATATATAGCGTTGCTAGGAAATCAGTAGCCCATTGAAGAATCTTATTTGAATAAGAACCGTGGAGCTAGTTACACAGCAAATATTTAAAGCTAGTTGATTTAAAAAAAAGCTCAATAGCTTCTTTTATTGCGGAAAGTAGACAGCATTTTTTTCATTGAACCTGTACTACTCGTATGAACTTTCGCAAATGGCTAATAAGAAACAGATTCTTACAATTATTTTTCAATTACCTGTAAATTTTGCAGCTGACTAAATGTGTCCAAAGATACAGTATTGATGTTGTTTCCGGATAGTCCTAGAACGCGGACATTCGAAAGACGCTGTAACCAATCGAGATCCTTGATGTTGGACTTCTCGAAAAATAAATACTTTAGAGTATCATGTACACCATCAAAAGTAGCATCGATAATGCTGTATGAAGTATATGGATTACCGGATAGATCAAGGAATACAAGCGCCGTGTTTTTGAAAATTGCACTGCCAAGCATAGGAAAAGCGGTGTAACATAAACTCAGGAACTTCAACTTTTCGCTCAGATGCGTAAATGCAACTGCACTGTTGCGTGCGAGTTTCGTATGCGACAAGTCTAGATATTCCAAGTTCGGTAAACTCTTAAATGTTAACTGGTAGATTTTCACGCCACTAACCAATTTCCAAATCGCCTCGAATGTTGCGAATGGTATGGAAAAATCAAAAGCACTTGTAAATGAAAGATCCAAATAGCGTATGGATTTTACGTGATGAAAAGTATCTGCAGGTATTGATATCATTTTATTGTGTGACATATAAAGGTTACGCAGATTAGTCAGATTTTGAAAGGCTTCCTTGGTGACGTATTCAATGCGACAATTGCTAATGTCCAGTTCGAGTAACTTTGGCATTGGTGGAAATGTCGCCCAACCTATATATTGTTCTGAAAAGAAAAATAATGAAAACAATAATCTTTATTATGTAGGTACATATTTATGTATGTAGTTGAAAGAAATTTTTTAAAACATTTTGCTAACTTTTTAATGCTGTCTTATATGTGGTAAATACGTGTGTTTGATGTATGGTCCAATTTTTATATTTCGCATATGGCTAGAATACCCCGAATATTTTGACAGACACTATATAGAGTCGATTTTATAAGGAACTAGCATTGCCCTGTGCAATTCGCTTCACCTTAAATTGAAAATTTTGTCCTAATTTCTAAAGTGATCTTTGTGAAAAGTTTTTTGTATGAGGGTCACCCTAAACAAAACTTTAGCCTAAGCAATGCCTCTTAATGTAAAAGCTACGTAGTGTAAATTCGGTGTGAATCGATTTGCTGGTCTTCGTAAAAATGATATTTTAAAAATATTTTGCATGAGGGCCACCCTAAATATGCATCTTTACTAAAAGTTTTATAATCTAAACTATAACTTTAATTTCCAGGAATCGATTAAGTGGTCTTTGTGAAAATAATTTTGTATGATCGATACTAACATACTGTAAAAATTTTATCAAAATCGGTTGGATAGCTTTCGCGTCCATAAAAGACAGACAGACAGACAAAAACTAAATTTTACATAGTAAATGTGTGCCACCCTAAATATGTGCCCTAAATAAAAGTTTCATTTCATAGCATACGTGGTGTAGATTCGGTGTGAACCGATTAACCGGTCTACGTAAAAATGATATTTTAAAAATATTTTTTTGTGTGTGCCACCCTAAATATGAGCCCTAAATAAAAGTTTCATAGCCTAAGCTATGCCTCTAACCATAAAAGACACATGGTGTACATTCGAGGTGAATCGATGAAGTGGTTTTTGTGAAAATTCCATTTTTAAAATGATTTTTGTTTGGGGGCCACCCTAAATAAAAGTTTTGCCTTAGATATGCCCTTGAATATAAAAGTTAAGTGGTGTAAATTTAGTGTGAATCGATTAACAGGTAATCGTGAAAATTATATTTGAAAAATATTTTTGTATGAGGGCCACCTTAAATATGCTCCCTAAATAAAAGTTTTATAGCCTAATCGATACTAACATACTGTAAAAATTAACAAGAGGAAGTTGATGATGATGCAGGAGGGAAACTAGGTCAACTAAATAAAGTGCGTCTGATTGTTAAATGTATGGTGATTAACGAAAATGCAGATACTTAATAACAAGTTTGCCGATGTCGAAAAACTCGATGAAATGGAATCTATTGCAGAATTCTTTGTAAAATCTAGATGTGGACTTCGTTTGAAAGATTCGATTATTATTGAAAGCATGGTTGATATTCCTGCACCCAAGAATGTAAGTGAATTGTTTGATATGTGTAGAAGCACATCGTACAATCAATTCAGGCAAAATATATCAATGACGAAGAACTAAAAGCACCACCAAGAGCTACTCGTTCACGCAACGCTGTATATGGAACTCGTTATGAGCGACCGAGTAACAGTTCACCAACTATAGCGCTGCCACCAGAAAAAAAGTTTGAAGAAAAACAATCCACCAGCAATATTTTGGGTTGAAGATAACGAGATAGCCGCAAAGGCTCCATTTGAACATACTCGAGACTGGAATGATTGCACAGATCTTGAGCCGCATAAGTTATTTGAAAAAAAGATGCTTGTAAATGAAACCAATGCTTTTGTTGTTTACAACAAAAAGAAAAATTTAAATATACTCGTGAAAGCTAAGGCCTTTGACTGCCACCCCTAAAAAAAACGTTTGCTAAGGGCTTTCATCCTGTGCAAGACTTGTCATATGATGAGTCCATGATTCAGTACTATTGCGCTTCGGATACGAAGTATGGTAACTGAATTGATTTTATTTCGTCAACTTATTTTCGAAAAATCAAGCGCAACACCAAGACTCAGTATGCGGAGTAGTAAAATAGATGGAAACAGAATAAAAGCCACTAAATGGGTTATTAAAGAATAGAATGCCGCAATTGGGAGGGACAGATGGAATAGATCAAAATGTCAATGCATATTGAGTGGGCAAAAATGGAAGGCTTGTATTTTTACTTGGCTAATGGATATTTCGATTCAAACTAGCTGGTATTTTCGCAAACGTAGTTCCAAAGGTAAGGACGAAATGAATCTGCCACAATTTGAATTTTGTAGAAGGATTGCGAGTTGATATTGCTGTAGTTTTGGCCGAGCAAAACAACCAGCTAAATACCGTCAGTCAATACAGTAAAAATAATTCATTTTACGTTACGACAAATTTTCTAATTAAAGTACTAACTCAACCAAATAGAAAAGGTGGTACGCAAATATGCTGGTGAAAATGGCACATCCCAAAGCCCAAAAATGAGTAGCAAATACAATGTAGGACTTTGTATTCGCTGCAATAAAACTTATCATATACAAATATGAAACCGGTAATGACATCTAGCGGTCGATAGCCGTATATGTATGAGCTTCCGAACCGCACCAAATGTCTTAATTGTTCATTCTGTCATCTGTCAACAATATTCAGTTCACAATTTGTCAAGTTTCATACAACAACGCATTTTTTCCGCTCGTAAAGATGTCGAATTTTGTGCCTGAAAACTCTCATTTGCGGGAAGCATTGATTTTCTGTTTCCATTTGAAGAAAAACGCTTCTGAATCCCATCGAATGCTTGTTGAAGCTTACGGCGAGTATGCTCTTGTTCGTACACAGTGCAATGAGTGGTTCAATAAATTTAAAAGTGGTGATTTTGATGTGATAAATGAGGAGTGCGGCCGGCCACCGAAAAAGTTTGAAGACACCGAATTGCAAACATTATTGGACGAAGATGATGGTCAAACGCAACAACAGCTCGCTGAACAACTTAATGTGACACAACAAACCGTTTAATTGCGTTTGAAGGCCCTGGGAAAGATTTTAAAGGTCGGTGATGGGTGCCACATGAACTGACCGACAGGCAGCAAGAAAACCGAAAAACCACTTGTGAATTGCTGCTCGCCAGGCAAAACAGAAAAGGTTTTCTCCATCGAATCATCACTGGCGATAAAAAGTGGATTTATTTCAACAATCCCAAATGAAAAAAATCATATTTGAGCCCCGGCCAACGACCCAAATCAACGACAAGACCAAATCGCTTCGGCCGAAAGACAATGCTGTGTATTTTCTGGGATCAGCGTAGTGTTATTTGGTATGAGCTACTAAAACCAGGTGAAACAGTTACTGGTGCACGTTACCATCAACAATTGATAGCTTTGAACCGTGCTATACGTCAGAAGAGGCCCGAATTTCAACTTCGCCATGACAAAATTGTATTCCAAGATGACAACGCATCGCCACATCGAGCAGCGGTCAATAAAAACTTGGTAGAATCGTACAACTGGGAGCCCCTGCCCCATCCGCCGTACTCACCGGACCTGGCGCCATCCGATTACTATTTGTTTTCATCGATGGGACACGCACTCAACGATTCGCACTTCAATTCTTACGAGGAAGTGCAAAAATAGCTCGATGAATGGATTGCCTAAAAAAACAAAGAATTTTTTTGGCGAGGAATCCATAAATTCCTGAAAGATAGAAAAGATGTGTAGCTAGCGAGGGGAATTACTTTGAAGATTAAATTTGGAACTATTTTCGAAAAATGAACGTGTTTTTTTGAATAAAAAATTACCGGTTTCATATTTTTGCACCGTATATTCTTGTATAATTATAAAGGGTGTTTTTTTTAGAGGTATAGAGCTTCGAATTGAAATAAAATACAAGAAAATCGTTTTAATGTCCATCAATTTGGCTTTATTGGAAGGATACTTTTATGCCATTAATGTTTAAATATGATTTCGGGCATGTGGCCGCCGCGGCTGGCTCGAATAAAGCCAATTCTACAGGTCCAATTTTGAACCACTTTTTCGAGCATATGGGGCCGTATGTCGGCAATAACGCCACGAATGTTGGCTTCCAAGTCCCCTAACGTTTCTGGTTTGTTGGCGTAGACGAGCGACTTCACATATCCCCAAAGAAAATAATCCAATGGTGTCAAATCACACGATCGTGGTGGCCAATTGACAGGTCCATTCCGCGAAATTATGCGCTCATCGAATGTTTCCTTCAATAAATCGATTGTGACGTGCGCTGTGTGGCATGTAGCGCCGTCTTGTCGGAACCACAACTCATCCACATTCATGCCATCCAATTCGGGAACAAAATAGTCGGTTATCATGGCTCTATACCGGTCTCCATTAACGGTAACTGACTCGCCAGCATTATTTCGGAAGAAGTATGGCCCAATGACTCCACCAGCCCATAGAGCACACCAAACAGTCAGTTTTTGTGGATGTAATGGCGTCTCAAGGGTCTCATGTGGATTCTCTTCACTCCAAATGCGGCAATTTTGCTTGTTGACGTAGCCATTCAACCAAAAATGAGCCTCATCATTGAACAAAATTTTGCGATGAAAATCAGCATCGAGATCAATCTCATTTTCGGCCCATACACCAAAATCACGACGCATTGCATGGTCTCGCGGCTTTAATTCTTGTACAAGCTGGATCTTGTAAGGTCGCAAGCCAAGATCTTTGCGCAAAATCTTCCATAAAGTTGATGGACAAAGCTCCAATTGCTGTGCACGGTGGCGAATCGATTCATTCGGGTCCTCTTCAACATTTTGCTCTACAGCGGCAATTGTTTCTTCGGTGCGCACTGTTCGACGTCTCTGCGGATGCGTATTATCACATAGAGTAAACGTAGTGCGAAAACGATCCATGGTTAACCGAATTAATTGCTCTGATGGACGATTATGTCGACCATAAAATGGACGGAGCTTGCGGTAAACTTCGCGAACTGAACCATTATTTTCGAAATAAATTTGCACGATTTGCAAGCGTTGTTCTTTTGTTAACCTGTTCATGATGAAATGGCAAACCAAATTGAACATAAATAACATTAGAGTTGCCAGATTTGACCATAAAATGCCAGTTTTAACTCTATTCGAAAAACAAACCTCTAAAAAAACACCCTTTACAATTTATTAATTTTTGTGATTCATTTACTGTTATTTTCCTGTTTTTTGTTAATTTTTAATAAAATTGAACTGCTGCGTGTTTGAAATCAAAAACTAGTAAAGGTGTTATCTTCGGCCAGGCCTAAACTTACACACCCTACACTGCATTGAAAGTATGTCTGTGAAGTTGGCCCACCATTTTTTGATTTTTCAAAAAATGAAACTTGTGCTGCAATGTGCCCGGCTTGTGCTATGATGTGCCGTATTTAAAAAAAATATCATTTCTAGGATTCGATTTTTATAAGCAAAGTAATTTTTTAGTGTGAAGTTGGCCCACCATTTTTGATATTTATAAAAAAGTAGCCTTGTGCTGTAATGTGCTCAGGATGTGCTGCCGTGTGCCGTTAAGGATATAAAATGAATCCTGCAATTTCGACCTTTATGAGCAAAAACATTTTTTGTGTGTGAAGTTAGCCCACCATTTTTCTATTTTTCAAAGAATTGATGTTGTGCTGTAATGTGCTTGAATTGTGCTATGATGTGTCGTATCCCAAAAAAAATAATTCCAAGTATTTAATGAAAAAAATCATTTAAAATAATGCGTGAAGTTGGCCCACCATTTTTTGATTTCCAAAAAAAAAAGTATTGTGCTGTATTGTGCTCAACTTGTGCTATGTTGTGCCGTATTGCAAAAAAAAATAATTCAACTTTTGTTATACGAAACTTGCAAAAATCTATAAATCATACAAAAATGTATGTGAAGTTGGCCCACCATTTTTTGATTTTCAAGACAAAAATTGTTGTGCTGCATTGTGCTCGACTTGTGCTATGTTGTGCCGTATTGAAAAAAGTATGTTTCAACTTTTGCTACATAAAATTTTCAAAAAACTATAAATCATACAAAAATGTATGTGAAGTTGGCCCACCATTTTTTGATTTTCAAGACAAAAATTGTTGTGCTGCATTGTGCTCGACTTGTGCTATGTTGTGCCGTATTGAAAAAAGTATGTTTCAACTTTTGCTACATAAAATTTTCAAAAAACTATAAATCATACAAAAATGTATGTGAAGTTGGCCCACCATTTTTTGATTTTCAAGAAAAAAACAGCGGAATGAATTGGCACAGCATAAAACAATGTGCCAGGGATCGATATAGCTATGGAAGCTTTGGTCAGGCCCTACCCTCTAAGTTAAGTTTAAGGATATTATGCATGTCTTAACAAGGATGCAAAAAGAGTTTTTGTATGAATTTCTTACATACGAGCATGCGCAGTGTTTAAATTGGGAACTTTTTTAGAGCTTTATCCTTACACCATTGTGAGTAAATTCAGTAAGATTTGAAACAGTTAGAATTTTCTCCTCTTAAAAATTTAAATTTCTTAATTTGACTATGGACTTAATTTGTCTATGGATGGAAATGAATTAAAAAAGATATCTTCTTAAAAGATCAAAAACTAAGTTTTCAATCTTTTCTGTACCCTGTATTATCACGTCTGCTAAGTTGCTTATCACTAACTAATGAAAATTTCCAGCTTCGTGCAATAACAAGGGATTTTCTTTCATTAAATAATTGAAAGTTTCTATTAGTCAAATATAAGAGCTATCTTAAAAGTTGTTTGCAATAAATATGGTTTTAATATAGCACATTGTTGCCAAACTTTATGTTTCATAAAAAAATGTTCTGCAAGTTCCAATGATAACATGCCAATGATAACATGTGTACATATGTAACTTAATATAAACTTTTTTTTAATGAAGAAGTTTTTGATGTTAATCTTTATGGCACTATATCTATCGTAAAGATCAAGACATAAATGCGACTGGCTGGCTGTTAACATAATGGCGGTGTATTAATTGCCGTCAACCGTGATTTCTGTTCTTAATGTGTATTATTGTCGAATGAGGATGTTGTAATTGATCAGTTTCGCATTTTTATTAAAGGATCATCTGAGTCACTTTACTTAGAGTAGTCTCATATATTCCTCCAAGTAGTTCTTTTGCTTTACATAAAATGCAAACTGATAATATAACTTTGTTAAATGTTGATTTTTCCATGAGTTCAAATCGACGGGCGTGGCACAGCCCTAAATTTTAACTTTTATAACGCCACATCTCGTAAGCTGTGCAAGATATTGTGATGAAATTTGGTACACGATTACAGATCTTATAAATCTTGAATTGTGCATAAAGTGAGCGGAATTGTAAAAGTGGAAGAAATTGAAAATTTGGATTTCGTATATTTCCAAATTGGCACATACGATTTTCATAACAATTTGAGGGATGACACCACTGAAAGTAGTCATCAATACAAGTTTTGTCAATATACTGGAAAATTTCGTTGAAGGGCGTGGAACAGCCTACAATATTTATGAACGTTATAAAAAAGAACTAACAACGCAATCGTTATGAAATTTAATATGGCAGATATACTTGCTAAGATGTGTCTTCTTGGAAAATTTCGGCACAATAGTGCCGGTGTGTGTGGCACCTCCCATATAAGCAAAATAAGTACGTTTAATGGTATAGATAGTGTGTTATGAGAGTAATATTCATAAAATTTTGTGTAGAGGTGTCGGTTACTGTAAGCTTTGAAATTAAATGAAACTTGACAAGATTGCAACAGTGGGCGTGGCACCTCCCTCATTAACATAAAGTTGTAAGTGGTATTTAAAGTGAACTATTGCAGCAATTGATCTATAATTTGATGTAAGTGGTTTACTGGGTATTAGGTATACATGAATCAAAAGCTAGCGAAATAGCAACAGTGGGCGTGGCACCTCCCATACAATTAAAATACCTTAACTGGCATAACTATCAAAATATATGAGCAATCATACTGAAATTTGGTGCAAGAGGTTTGTTTATAGAAAGCTATTTCTGGATCAAAATCGGACTGAAATGCATCATTGGGTGTGTCGCTGCCCTAAATTTAAAGAATAATTACGGCACATATCGCAAACTACACAATCTATTGTGATAAAATTTGGTTTCTTTATTGAATCAAAAGTGGGCGGATTTGGAGAAGTGGGCGTGACATATTTCGTGTTTTTCAATTCTATTCTATTTTTTTCAACATTTCCCATTTTCTTTTGACATTTTCAACCTTTTACCTTGTCCGCATCAATTTTATTCGACATTTTCTTTATTCTTTCGACTTTTTCATCAATTTTTCAGCATTTTTCATATTTTTCGACTCATTTAATTTTTTTCAACTTTCTTCAATGGTTTTCATATTTTTTCACCATTTTCAGTTTCTTCCAATACTTTTCAACATTTTTGAACCTTTTTACATTATTTTCGACTTATTCAGCCTCTTCAACATTTATTGAAAAAGTACTTTCAATGTGTAGGGTATGTGAGTTTCGGCCTGGCCGAAGATAACACCCTTACAAGTTTCTCTTTGACCTCATTCCGATTTAAGGGGCTAAATCTCCCTGGCACCACTAAATTCGCTAATGCCCCCATGACGTATATTTTATAATGAGTAAGACGCATGTAGATTGATAAAATAAAAAGCCGATCTCATTATATTGTTTACTTAAATAAATATTTATCGAAGATTAAAGTGAAAATAGCAACTGTGCGCATACTTTTTTAGGCAATAAGTTATAAAAATTTGCCAAATAATTTTTTGTAAAATTATGTATTTTAAAAGTGATCAAGCTTTTCGTTAAAGCAGTTAGGTCTTAAAAAATATCTAAGTTCGCTTATAAGTAAAATTATTGCATAAAAAATGCAGTATTCTTTTATTAAAGTTCGAGTAGTTTTAATTTCCCTATTGAGCACAAGGGCTTATACCGGAAACTTTTCAGCTGTAAGCCATACAGATAATGGTACAAGTAGCGGACAGCTTAATGAAGATTTGCCAAGTGGAAGACTCTTGGGATTGTCAAAGTTCCTGCCAAATTTGTATGATATTTTTAACATTAAGAAGAATTTAATTGTAGCTTATCCCTTTGAGCTGGCAGCCTCAGCTGTTGACATGTTTTGTAGGTGGTTGTCAGTTAGAAAGATAAACTAAAAATATGTCAATGTTTCTAATAAATATTTTAAGGTTCTTCAACATTATTTATGTGCAAAGTGCCCCCAAACATAGCACCCGACATTAAAAAGATGCATTTCCAATTCATAACGCCCTGCCAGAATTATAGCGTACCAATTTTGGAAGCTAAAAATCTATGGAGCCTCACTGCTTTTAATAAAACAAAAAAAGTCGCAATTTTAGCCACAGGTTGGACCAACACCGTCAATCAGTCCGCAGCACTTGGCATGCTCTCCAAAGCGTTTCTATGCCGAAATGATGTCAATTTTATCGTAAGTAAAGAGACGTTCAAAAACTACATGCTACTGCCATTATTTTTACCAATCCTTACTGCAGATTGTGGATGTAGCCTCTTACGTTGACACCTTATACACATGGGCTGCTCTGAATACCGCAGGTATAGGTGAACAAATAGCCGTTGGCTTAATGCATTTACAACAACTGATACCTGTTGATAGAATACACTTGATAGGTGAGAAAAAGGGTTTATGTGTATGACAGCACTGCACAATTAATAGATATATTCAAGTGAGGCGTTCTTTCTTTGACTCGCTAAGTCCGAAAACGCCCACATTTTACTCAATCAACTCATCAAATACAAATTTCGGCACATATTTTTCATTTCTTTTAGAAACATCAATTTTTCCAGCTCACTTTTGACTAACCCAACCATTTTATGTCATTGCACTATTGGTTCGGTGTGGGATACAGATACATGAGCTCATTGTGAATAGAAAATATTCTTTTAATTTTCAAAGTAAAGCAAACAATTAAGTCAGTGCTATTAGGTAATTAAACAAAATATTTCGTGATATTTCCGCTATATGCGAGTACAAGCTTCAAAACGCTATGCTGAGTAAGCTACATACATATGAATATGTACTCGTATGTATATATTATATCAGAGTGGTTCAGAAATGTGTCAGCGGGTTACAATAGCCTTACACGTCTAGACAAAGTTTCTTGAAAGGATTTTCATTAATATTGAAAACTGGATTGGCGGCCCTTGTTTTAAGTTGCTTACCCATTTTTAAAAATATTGATTAAAAAATGGTGCGAGTTAAAGATGTTACCAAATTTCCAGCAAAGTGGGTATAGTTTTCGGACTGTTATCGATCGAGAAATTCGAATCCGTGATTACTTTCCTTTTTCTTATGAAAAAATTGAAAATTGACGGGAATAAATTAAAAAAATACCGACTTTCCACTTTCTAGTGCCGAAATCGTCTCATATTATTTTATCCCGTGGTACAATATTTTCAATGTATTTTTATTTGCTTAAAAGAATAATGTAAATCGAATATCATTATCTTATTTAAAAACCAAGATATCTACATTTATCTAAATCACCAGACCTGACGTTCTTTAAATTGGAGACAACCAATATATAGTTCATCTTACCGAATTTCTACTTTCAAGTTGCAAAATCGGAACATATCATTTTACCCCGGATCCCGTGGTATAAATATTTTTAATGTATTGTTATTTGATTAAAAGAATGCTGCAAGCCGTATACCATTATCTTATTTCAAAACCAAGATATCTGCTTTTTTCTAAATTTATTGCCCTGACATAATTCAACTGGTCTATAGGTTTTTCTACGATTTTCAAAAAATATCAAATTATTTTTTTATATGTGTAAAGGCTAAGACCGATCTTTCCGATTTATTAAAATCGAGCTAAAACATAAGAAATTTTTTAAAAAATTATCCCTTGCAGCGCCGACGTTTCGAGGATTATTTGTCCTCTTCTTGAGGGCGTCAATTTATTAACTGAACATTAAAACATATAACATAGTTGCAAGTACGCGATCTAAACTTAAATAAAATATATCAAATTATGCCAAATTATACTCGGAAAAAGTTGAAGAAGGTTGAAACAGTAGAAAATCACTGATAAATTTATAAAAATATGAAAAATGGTTAAAAAAAGTGGAAAAATGTTGGATAGGGTCGAAAAAATAAGAAATTTTTCTCATTTATTTTTAAGGGATACTCACGTAGTGGCATTTACAATTTAAAATTATGGTGTATTAAGATGAATATAATGAAATTAGCAAAGGATTTTACTCATATATATAGTGTTAAAACTCAGTGGTGAATTCTTTTCAGTACTTCCTTTTGTGTACAACAAGAAAATGGCATAGAAAAAAAAAACTTCAAAAAAGAAAACAGGTGCAGTTTTTTTAATTTTTTTGCTCAAATTGCGAACAATTAAAATTTTGCAGCTCTGGTAGCAACCCTAGAAGTTATTCTTTTTTTTTAATGAAGATCTACTCAAAATAAAATAGATTTTCGAATTTTAAGCGTTCCCAAAGAATTCTAGAACATGAGGTAACTTTGAGCATGTCTAATGTACATGTATATGCAAAAAGATATATGGAAAAGGTTGAATATTAAAAATATTTATAGAAGTAAGAAACATAAAAGATTCAAAATATATCTGATCTGCATTAGTTTACCGAATTTAATAACAATATCTCACATGGTTCGCAAGATATGACGTTATAAAAACTATAGTTTATGGCAGTGCCACGCCCTGTAATAGTCTTTAAGAACTTGTAACGTACACTGAGAAAAGAGTATGATTCCTTTAAATAAATGTATTCGGTTGATAGATTTTTAAAATATTTATTAAATATCAACAAATGTTGGTAGTTATTACCATTTTCTTAATTGAAATTTAAAAACGTTTGCGAAAAGAAAGTATTTTTATTCAAACTCATGATTTAGTGAATATTAACAAACGAATGATTGCTGCAAAATAATGTTTGTTTCAACCAAAATATGATTTGGTAATTATTACCAAATATATAATTGATCCAATAATATTATTCAATTCACTGTAATATGTGAAATTTTAATATATATCAAATATTTAATTCGCCTATATCAAATATACTATTTGTTAATTGTTACCAAATTTTGGTATATATAATTAAATTGTTTTCTCAGTGTAGCCAATATAAATTTTGTTAATTTGTGTAATTTACGTTTGGATATATATACATACAGTATGGGCGGTAGGCGTGTTTGTGAACCAATTTCGCTCGTTTTCAATTCCAAAAAGCTTGGTTTTCCCGAATTAGTTAACCCATAAAGGCCCAATGGGTAAGAAATTACCCATAAAAATAGTTTTTCTTAAAAAATCGTAGCTACCTTAGCCTAGTAGAGATTTCCTGAAGATTTTGTCATTTTCCTCGTATTACATAACGCTAAAAATAGGTGAATTTTTGGGGAGTGAAAAATGTGAATTTAGAAATATGGCGTCAATTAAATCGGCATTTCCCCACACATTATTCATCTTTGTTACTCCATGTGAACATCCCCACAATCGGCAGTTGTTGCCACAGAATGAATTCTCATGATTTAAATACAAAAAAAAAAATTCAAACAACGACGCCCCAATGGGTAAAAAAATACCCAGTATATATCTCAGTAGTCTACAGAGATATAAGGCTGAGCTTTTTTTGTGATCATTTTGGATTAATTACAGCTCGTATATGAAATTTCATTCAAATGGTATGAGCGGAACTATTACCGGGTCTTAATGGGTTAATTCAACTTAGATGGTGACGCCGATTAAGAATATATATATACTTTTCTATGCCTGCCACTCTCTCTTCTATGCGTAACAAACGGAATGACAAAGTGAATGTCTGAGCTGGGTATAAAAATAATTGGTACATGACGAATACGAGGTGGTGCCAAAATACGAGTAATGTAATTGACCCTTGTCCTTCGTATGAAACTATTTTTCAGCCCATTGTGCATATTATGCATATTTTTGATTTAATTTTTTTAACATTTTAGGACACAGCTTAGGTGCTCATATCATGGGTACGGCGGGACGTACTTTTTTTAAACTTACTGGAAAGCAAATACCACGCATCACCGGCTTGGATCCAGCAAAACCATGTTTTTCAAAAAATAACACTCTCAACAGTTTGCGTCAGAGTGATGCTCAATTTGTGGATGTGATACACACTAATATTGGTATATTGGCAAAGCGTCATCCCGTTGGTGATATGAACTATTATCCAGGTGGTGCGAACGCACTACCCCCCGGCTGCTGGACAATCGCTTGTGCCCATAGCCGTGCTGTAGAGTATTTTGCAGAGAGTGTGTATCCTGACAGTGAGAAAACCTTTCTAGCATCACGTTGTGACAGCTGGCAAAAATTAAAGGAACAAACTTGTGGTGCTGGTGAAAAATCATGGATGGGCTACAGTGCAACAATGGGGCAAAGTGGTATTTACTATGTGGATGTTAACTGGCGATCACCATTTGGAAAATTCGCTAGGGAGAGCCATAAGGTCATTGGTGCAAAGGCGTGTCATTTGTGTTAATAGGACATTTGCTTTTCACAGAAAAAGTTTATTTCATTTGTTAAGACAGAACTTACAAAATGTTTAAAATAAAATCACCTTTACGTTTTTATATACGAGTGTTCAGAAGGAGTAAAGAAATTATGTGAGTGGAATATTCTATTTAGTAAATCTTCATAATATATAGTGTAAATATGGGCTTTTGAAGGCGCAGTCTTAAACAAAAATTAAGAAACAGAATTTTGTACAGCTACCTTTTTTTGTTGGAAATTGTGTCGTTTAACCTTGACATAATTAATTTTAAAGTTGAAAATCGTTTCACTCAATAAACTTATTATAAAACAAATGTCTGCGACAACATAAATAGATAAAAATTGTTTCCACAAGTGAGATGAAATTTTGCATTAAGCAGGTACTTCTGTTTGTGAAGAACAAACATGGCTCAGAATGGCGTCGTGGAATTATATTTGAAAAACTTTTTTTTAAACTTTTTAGAAACTAAGCTGATTAATTTCTTATAAAAGCACTTGGTTTAAGTGCGTCGGTTCTATTCAGCTGCCACTCCTACCTACCTATGACATTTATTTATGTCAATTCAGAGCAGTTTAACTTTTGTAAAAGAGAAAGGTCGAACATGGGGTATAACATATGTTATACCCCATACACGCGTGGTATATTCATTTTGCCCGTTTGTAACGAATAGAGGAGGCGTTGCAGGTATAGAGAAATACATATATTCACAACCAGCGTGTCTTCCAGCGCCTTATTAATCTGTCTATCTGCATGGGACAAGTATCTTGAAATCTGGTTACTTCATGAATAAATACTCGCGGGATTAGAAATCCGAAAAAATTGGTTTACGGACACGTCTACTGCCCACACAAATACACAACTTCTTTGAGATTTCCTCCATATGATAGGCGCTACTTTGTGATTTGTAAAGGCTATTTTCTTAGAGGTTCGGTACATTATAAGTACATAATTCAAAAATTGCTTGAAAATTCGACCTTCAGATTGCGCTAAGTCTTGGTCAATTGTAGCGCTCATTTGCACGAAATTCTGTCTATATTGAAATGCTAAATGTTTTAGAACTTTCTACCGAACAAAACCAAAACTTAGATCAATTGGATAAGTTCTTGAGTTTTAATTTAATTCAAAACTAGGAAAGTCTATAAAAACACCCATTAGTAACTCTGTCATTGTTATAAAGACCCTAGGCAAGTGTTAAATAAAGTGAGAGACCTACGACAGTTTCACATAAAAACGAAGAATACTACAAAAAAGAGCCAGACAAAAAGAGTAAATGTTTCGAAAGAAGGGCAAGGCACATTTCCATACACCCGAAAACAGAGAGTTATTTAAGGCAGCGTAACTAAATTTCTCACACATAAGAGTAATGGTTTGAATGAGAACTATACAAGAAGTGAGAGGATTTTAAAAACCCGCGAGCAAAAACTATAAAAGGCCACACAGAAAGTAACATTTAACGTATTGCAACAAAATATCACAGGAATTCTAAGAACTTGCCTCGAACAAAAGCTAGACAAAAATTGGGCAAATTTTCAAAAGAGGGCTTGATACCACCCATACCAACTGAAACTTTAAAATTAATGATATGAGGCCTTCTCAAATAATTGCATTTCAATATGTGTAAATTTTTGGTTTTTCAATTAATACAAATAAATAATAAAAAGTTTCTTAATTTAATTTATATGCGGCGCATGATCGATTCCAATATACAAACAAAATTGTAAGCCTGGTAAATGATTTTGAACCAATCGCTATGAAATTTAGATCAAGGGTATTTGTTGTTATGAGCTTTCACTGAACCAAAGCTGGGTAGAATTGTATCAGTAGGCGTGGCAACTTCCATAAAAGTAGAAAACCTTTAAAGTGTTAACTAAAGTATTGGTATATGGAGTGCTCTGTTGAGCCATGGTATACCAATAAAAATCGTTAAACTTATACAGGAGCTCTATCGAAGTGCTGAGTGCAGTGTCCGATTTAAGGGCAAAAACAGCGTCAAATTTAGCATCTCGAAGGGAGTACGACAGGGATGCGTGCTCTCCCCGTTGCTCTTTATTGTGGTTCTGGATAGTGCACTCTTCAAAACGAATAGAGAAATCCCGGATGGTATGTATACAATGGCGTCTCTTTCAAAAACTGAACGACTTGGACTACGCTGACGACATATGTTTTATGACGCACACACTAGCAGATAGCGAAGCAAAAATAAACAGGCTGATACTTAATGCAGAAAAGGTTGGACTTATAGTAAACATAGCCAAAACAAAATTAATGCGAATTGAACCCCAGTGCACGAGAATGTGGAAGGCGCCGCACATATTATAGAAGACGTTTCTGCTATCTTGGCAGCATATTGACCCGAGATGGAGGCGCTGAAGCGGATGTTGGATCGCGACTGAATAAAGCTCAATACGCCTACTACAAATTGAACAAAGTATGGTCTTTGCGAAATATGACAGGGCACACTAAGTTTAGAATATTTGCTGCGAGTGTTAAACCGGTATTGTTATATGGATGCGAGACGTGGAAGGTCATGGAAACGATAGCTAGAAGTTCAATCAAACACTATCTCAAACAATGAACTGATGACACTAACAACTAGCGAACCAATAAATATAGAAATCAAAAGACGAAAGTGGAGATGGATCGGCTACACTCTACGAAAAGATGACAACGACACAGCTAAAATGGACTTCGAATGGAACCCACAAGGCTCACGAGGGCGAGGACATCTAATTAATACTTGGATTCGATCCACTACCGCCGAATGCCAAACCACAGGAACGTGGCGAGAAATCAAAAGACTGGCGCAGGATAGACGACGATGGAAGGAGTTCGTTTTCGCCCTATGCTCCAATTGGGAGCGACTATAGTTTATATTATATATAAGTAAATAAACATCAAGGAATAAAAAAAAAAGTATTGGTTACTATAAGCTTTCACAGGATCAACATTTTTCTGATTTTCACCAGTAGGTCTACTGCCTCCTATTCAATCCAAAAACTTTTTGATTTCGTAATAGAGAAATGAGGTACGCAATTGTAATGTAAGTGATCGAAAGTTAATGGCATCGCATAAGAGGCGTGACACATTTCTAAAGAGTTCATTTTAATTTTTAATTTGAATTCCAATCATGCTAATAGGATCATGACGAAAATCCGAACAATGATCGGTATCCTGGTACTACATATGTCTAACGAGTGAGAAAGTACTGAGGAATAACATGTGTCCCTCTGTTACTGTTAATCCATGGGCATTGAACTCCGTTTCAAAATATTCTAGATCAATATTGTAGCAATACAAATACATTTTTGTTTCAACTTACGCTCTTGACCTAATAATTTATTCCTTAGATTATAGAGACTTCCAGTATGATTACTGTTGCAACTGTTATATGTAAAATCAGTGTTTTCGTTGATGGTGATGTTAAAGGATTCTGGTAATTTAGTGTGATTATAGTGTTGTGTGTGCTCTGTAAAAATTTTTGTGAGGTTTATTTAATGCCAATTAGTCTTGTGTGTAAAAGTGTATTTTTGTATCTACATATGGGACATTACGTTTAGTGAGTTTCTTTCTCATATGAAAATAGGATAAAACCTACCTTTGGTTTCCGTGTTATAGGATAGGAATAAGTTCTCCTTTAAAGATAAATATTTAAGGGAATTACTCATTAAGAACAAAGTTCTATAAGGTGCTTTGGTCAGCTGATTGTTAGCTGCAGAGAAAGCAGTTATGTATAGTCCTTTCGAGCGTGTATGCGAAAAAGTTCTTCCATAAAGATCGGAGTCCTGGCTATAATTCTGTGCCGATAAATCCAAAAAACATTCTTTTTCTGTAATTATAATAAAAAAATAATTTATTAAAGCATTTTTGATAAAACATTAAAATGTAAATGAAATGAGTCAACAAAACGAACGAAAGCATTCCAATGAATAATAGTTTCAAGTTCGAAAAAGTTCTTACTGACCAAATTTGTGAAACCGGCTTACTCGGTTTTACGAAGTAAAAAACCAAAGTGGTTTACTCTGTGCCTGGTGTTAGTTTTTCCTGTGACCGTTTAAAGAGATCAAAGAAAGGTTTTTGTTCCTTTAATCGAAAAATATGCCTCGAATCGTAAGAAAAAGAGTAACGTCATTCCGAAATTTGCCCCAAAAGCACAAATTTTTCACGCTTTTCAGTTTTTTTTTGATTTCTCTTGAAAATAATTCTTTGATCAAAAAATATGTTAGAAGCGAAATTGAAGAAGAAAAAATTGACTTCAACTTAAGCTCAACAAAATTCAGTGCGTTAAGATTTGAACAACTAACCGTAGCTTGAATTTGGAATATTTTGTTAAGCTTCACGTAATTTATCGATTTAATATATACAGTACCTGTCCATTGAATTGCGAACGATAAGAAATTCAACCTACAACTTTGAGTCACAACAACAGCGGTATTATTGGATCAAATAAAATAAATTGTATCGTTCGCAATTCAATGGACCGGTATTGTACTTTAGACATGTTGAAGAAACTCTCATGTTCTAGAACTCCTCGGAACCACTCGGAACTCAAAAACTTCGAGTATAATTGTATTTAATTATGCTATTATTTTTCTATGGCCCCACTCTAGTCTACTAAGTAATGTAACTTTTTAACTTAATAGCAACTGCTATGCTTCTAGTTTCTTGTGGAACTATTTTTTTGAGTGAGGTTCATGTAGCGACATAGAAAATTTCAAAGGATAGTGTATTAAGGTGAGTGTACTGAAAACAGCAAAGGACTTAAGCTGTTACACAAGGTCATGAATTTTTTCCTTATATATAGGCTTAAAAAAATAACGATACTTTCGATACTTACTTATGTTTACATTAGAAAAATCGTAAAAAAAATTTTTAATAAACAAAAAGTCTAATCTTCTTAATTTTTTATTCAAATTCCGAATTTTAAAAGTTCTTCAGCTCTGGTAGCAACCCTAGAAAAATTTTTTGTTTTCAATGAGGACTGACTCGAATATCAATAAGTTTTCGAGTGTTTCCGAAGAATTCTTGAACTTGAGATTTTTTTGAACCAGTCTAATATGTACATATTTAGAAAAACTTTGACACACAAAAAAGTGCTTTCCGAAAATGTATATTTCATATCCCGAGAACATCTTCCGTGATGTCCAAAATCTTTTTTCGACTTTTCCCCATCGGTTAGCCCATATTAATTTCTATTTTGCCACTCCACTTTCGTCACAAGGTATTAGCTACAAGCCATTCCGAAAAGCAACTCATTTGCAAGAAGTTGGTGCAAAAGGATCTTGAAAAAATGAATGCATTCACATTGAATGAATGCAACTCAGGCTAGCGCTTGCTTTTGTGAGCGAAGTAAGTGCAGGCTTCCAAATCGCTTGTTTTTTCAACTCACTTTGTGCAGATATGTACATATGTATGTACTACTCTGCTTCACCGAAAAGCTTCGCTTGCGTGTTCAGAAAATATATCCACAAAATGGCGCGAGCCATAGTTATGGCAAAATTCATTGTCAAAGAACGGAAAATTTCTGGGTTCGCACTGGAAATCTCTGGAAATTAATAACTTTGTTTCTTATAATTCGAAAACTTGCGTCACACTTGCTCCTTTAAAAATTACTCGGGCAATATGTTAAGTAATATTGCCAAAAAAACATATATATAAAATATTTTTTAAAAGCTGGCTCATTCAATATTTAGGTAACAGTTTCAAAGGACAAAAAGCTCATGGCTTCACTCCGGAAGCAAGTGCAAATTTATTATACTTATTATTTTAAATTGGTCTGGGAGCAAGACATTGGTAAAGAAAATTTTAAGAATTGTTTATATTGATTTTGTCATTCCTGGTATCACCATATGTGGAAAAAATTTGGTGATGAAACCTTGAACCAGATCATTTAAGTCTATATTATTTCTCAAACTTTTACAAACTGTAACATACAATTTTTGGACATTTATCATTTCAGAGGTGTATTCCTCTGCTTTGGCACCACAATATACATAGTATATATCAATTTCCTCCAACGTTAAGCAGTTATTGCGAAGACCCACATTTTTAACATTATTGTTGTTGTACAAGAACTCTTTATTCAAAAAATTTCGACCGATTTCGTTACATTAGTTTTTCAGGTTAGACATGAATAAATGAACCTTGACATGTTCTGATGGTATTTCTATATAAATTGTAAGTGTTCGGAATCAACTCCTTCAATTTTGCCTGCACACCGTTTTTTCAACCCATCAGTTATCTACGCTAACGAAATCATTTTAGAAATTTAATATTATTTTTTTAAGGAACTTATCTAAAGTATTTAAAATACCAAAATTCGTATCTTTCATGGCAACAAGATTTAAAAATTTGTCAACTACTTGATCGGTACCAAAATCTCTTGATTATTTATGGGGCGAATTTTGAAATGTGAAAGTATCTCAATGTCGTTGGATATGATGGTAGCTCCAAAAATATTTGTTCTGCACACACAGAATCTAATCAATTAAATAAAGGAGGCCAGTTAGCTCAAAAGCCGGCTGTAGAAAATTCGAGTGTATACGATTACCGGTTGGGATGTACAGGAAAGATAGCAATGTACTTTGGTGAAATTAACGAACCAGTGTTTCCTTGCCAAAGCCGATGTCGGATGACCGAAAAAAACCGAATTTTGGCCGATTTTTTTTAAATAAGAAGTGTATTACTTAGATTACAGCTTGAAATGTATGTCAAATGATAGAGCTCGATGAGCTTAAATAGAATATATAGGGTTGAATTTGTAGAACGCTTTTCACAAACATGGGTTGGCAGCAGTTTGTTGAGCCAACTTTTTTTTAGAAAACGAATTATGACGCAAGATTTCAGCTCAAAATGTATGTAAGTCAAATGATAGAGCTGAAAGAGCCTTAATATAATATATACAAAATTTTCTTATAATATATAGGGTTGCCAAGCCGAATCCTATCCCAAACATTTGTTTGCCACCTGTTTTTTGGACCTACTTTTTATAAGAAAATGTGTATGGTGTAAGATCCAAATATGGGTTGCCACCTGTTTATTGGGAAAAATTTTTTTAGAAAAAAGTTTATGGTCTAATACTCCAGCTTGAATTGTGTGTCAAATGAATCGACCAATCATTTGACATATATTTCAAGCTGTAAACTTATACGCTTCTTATAAAAACAAAATCGGCAAAATGTTGGTTTTTTTCGGCCATCGGAAATAGCTTTGGCAAAGTAACTCCGATAGGTTAGTTTCCCCAAAGTACACCCAAGCTGTAATCTTATACACTCGACTTTTCTACATTCGGCTCTCCGCTTAAGTGTGAATACCACACTCATTACTGAAGTAATACAAGGTAAAGAGCAATAATAGCTACAATTTTATCTCAAAAAAGTATGCGTAAACTTTAATTCACTTCAATATATCTTATGTAGTATTAAATATTCAAATAGCATTAATATTTTGCAGCATATCCGTTGAGTCTAATTACCTCCTTCAAGCGGTTTGGCATAGATTGAACTAGTTTTTTTGCCCGTTCTGGCGACACAGCCGCCCACTCGTCTTAAATGACTTTTTTAAGCTGATCTATCGATGATATCGAGTGCTTACGTATAGATCTCTTCCAATCGGCCCACAAATTCTCTATGGGGTTTGTGTCAGGAGACTGGGGAGGAGTTTGCAAAATATTCGGAGTGTTGTAAAGGACCCATAGCTTGGTGTTATGTGCAGTGTGTTTTGGATCGTTATCTTGCTGAAAGTAATAATGTCCCAAAAGACCCAATTTTGCAGCGCTAAACTCTAAATTATTTTGGAAAATGTCGATGTACTGCAAGTGGTTCATTTTCCCATTAATAAATTGCATTCTTCCAACCCCATTTGCTCCCATGCACCCCCATAGAAGCACATTGCCACCACCATGTTAAACAGGAATTTTGCGGGTTCAGCTCCGTGTTCTTCTTCGTTATAACCAGCTGTAACTTGTACTCCAGCACGTTCCTTAAGTCTCACCTCATATATTGGACTTATCACGAAATGTTAATTTTGCTCGCCTTCCAGATCTCTGGGAATTTTTCAAAACTTTTTTTTAAGGGTGTACTGAATTGTTGAAATACTTCTATTACAGCATGATGCAATTTCCTTTCAGGTTTTTCCGATCTCTCGCATCTGAAAAATGATTTCTCTTTCCTCAATAATGGGTTCCTTTGATTTCCTGCCCATTGCTTAAATAATTGATTAATTGATTGAATTTTCAATAGAGACGAATACCAAAATTATTCGTGAACTGAAAGCAAATAGCATGGAATTTGGTTTGTAATGCCCAATTTTAAAAATTTCCAGGAATTTTTTTTTTCTTCTTATTTTTATAAAAATCATCCGCAACTCCCGATATTTCACAAAACAGATCCAAGCGAAAATTGTCGTTTAAATATCCTGTTTTTTCAGTAAGAAAAGCTTATTTTGGAAGAAGCATAAAAAATTCGAAGTACTGCTAAGGTTATCTTGCTCCAAAATTTTTCCCAACTAAATACCTCCTGAAGCCTGTTGTGCCCTTGTTGTTGTTTTATAAGCTTTTATCTGTTCGTGAACACATTCTGTGTCAACTTTTCTATGCGGCGTCGTCTAAGACCCTACCAGCTAAACGGATTCGGCTCAGTTAATATACATCGCGATGTCGAAATTAATGTACAAAGAGTTTTGGACGATTTTTTTTCAGTAACTCGCAGAATAAGCTTCTTACATAATGATAACTAATTACTTTATTAGTTAACTTTCAGAATGCCAATCAGAGAACTTATGTCTTTCATGTATTTATATTGAGTCGGTAAACAAGATAAAATCAGTAACTTGGCAAAAAAACTTTTAATTTTTGTGATATTCACTCTTTTGCATGGGAAAGAAATTTGAAAAAAAGAAAATTTTTTTGTTGTTGTTAGTGGGGCTTAAAAGATCTTTGAATTCAAGGCCCATAAAGAAAATCAAAAATAAAAAACCTATATATATATGTTTTGGCACTAGGAAAAATTTTGAAAAGTCTCTTTTGGGCCTAAGAACTAGTGATAAATAGTTTTTATATATTTTTGTCTCATGGACTTTAAAACGATGTAAGTAATACATGTGTATATAGTATACACACATAAGCATATATGGGCATTTCCACCGAAAGGTACACCATGACAAAAAAATTAAAAGTTATTAAAAAAGCGTTATTATCTGATATTATCTAAGAAAAATATTCAAATTTTATTAATTCAAACAATTTATACTTGAATTCATTCACAACAGTGGGCAAACCGACTTCAAAATTGCACAAATGCAGTTTCTCTTTTTTGTAATTTTAAAGAGTATTTTGTCTTAAATATTTAAATATATAAGAGAGATGATACATGATGATAGTCATTCTGGATAATCTCCCTCCCAACATCAATAAGCTTAAAAAAAAGTAAAGACATCTAACTATTCTCTATTAAATGTAAATTTTTAATTTGCTTTAGTTCATATTCTAATGTCCCGTCCGACATCAAAAAACATCATTTGTTCTCATTTCGTGGTTAAGAACAGCAGCAAATGTGTCAAAATATTTGTTTAAACAGAGTTTTATGAATACAATTAAAAAAAGAAACAACGCGTGCAAAAAAGTAAATTTCAAAATTATTAGAGCTGTTTGAAGTTTGTCCTGTCCGAAAAATTTTTGTAAAACTTTTGTAATTTAAAGTAAATATATACTATATAAATATATAATATATGTGTATAAGTATACTATATAAATATATAATATGTGTGTATAAGTATACTTATGTATGTATATATATATATATACATATATATATACATATATATACATATATATATACACATTTATATATATATACACATATATATATATATACACATTTATATATATATACACATATATATATATATATATATACATATATATATATATACTTATATATATTAAGCCACAACAAGGAAGACGTTTGCTGTTTTTTAACGAAACTCATACAGCAGTTACAAAGTCAGTATGGAAATTTTATAAATATATTTGTGTTCTCAGATGGTAGCAGCTCGCAGTTTAAAAAAAATTTATTGTTTCGAGCTTTTTTGATTTTTTAGGAGAATTCCGGTGCAAATACATGGAATGGAACTACTTCGCAAGTTCATATAGAAAAGGCGCAGTTGATGGAGTAGGAGCAAATTTAAAAGAAAAGTTTGGCAAATAACTAAATCAAAAAATGTCGTTTTACTTGATGCTTTTGCTTTTTTCAAGTGCACACAAAATATCATTAACGGTGTACAAGTTCATTACATCTCTTCAGAGCAAATTAAGGAGTTTTCACTACAATTAGCATCCCTGGTACCCATAAACTACATAGCTTTTCTTGTGATGGTCACCAAATTAAAGCAGCTCGGACTGCATATTCTTTTAAGAAAAATATTTAATTACATACGTTTATTACTGTTTCCTATTTTCTTGCTTAAAATTGATCTCGACCATTTAATTTGACTTTGAATAATATTAAATTTGATTTTTCAATTACTATATAAATCTTAAATATTGTTACGTACATAAATATCAAGAAATCTTATGAATACATGAAAAATTTACCAAGTAAACCATAATGGAAAAATATGTCCCATTCGCAATGTCCCGTCACGAATCATATTATACTTTGGAGGAAAAAAAATAAAAAAGATTTTTCAATTGAACGAAATTTAATAAAAAGCGCTATTATTCCATAACATTTTAAAATTTGTTGCGTTAAAAAATGTTGGTAGGTTTCGCTGAGTTATGCTTTTCTATAAATGGCAATGAAAAACACTTCCATTTTTTGTCCCATTCGAAGGGCTCTTTTATTGCATTTATCTTGGAGCCGGTAGTACGTCTGCCCTCAAATTTACCACTAAATATAGTGCTACCAAAGGGCTATTCCTTTGAGTAACAGAAGAAAAAAAAAGTGTTTTACTTTGACTTCTATTCCACTTTAAAAGTGTACGACGGTCCCATTCGACAGTATGGAAATGCCCATATGTTTATATAATATATTTATAAAACAATTTCTGTATTTTGTATGCTTTTACTTTTTTTCGAACTTCATAGCCTGACATGAAATATCCGAGTTAAACCCCCCTCTCCCCCCCCCCCCCCTTAGATGATTTCTGCGCACGGGCCTGGTATGTATGTACATTAGACCTTTTCAGAAATTTTCAAAATATGAGTTTTCAACGCGCTGAAGGTTTATCTAAAAGCTCTTTGCATTAAAAAAGAATTTGCAAAAAAAAAAAAATTTTAAAAAGGTTTGGCTTAGATTTTTCGCCACTCGCCGCAAGGTCGCACTTGCGTGTTAGTCAGACTTTGAGGAGGTTCTCTCAGAAACACATAAAAACTTTTCGTTTTAGAAAATATCGCAGAACAAAAATCGTGCAGTTTTCTAATTAACAAGCTCCTAATATCAGAAACTTCTAAAATTGTTTCAGCCTTTTTTAACAACACTCAAAACATGCAAGTTTACATTTTTTTTCTGAAATTCCAACTTTACTTCAAATATTTTCGAGAAAAAAATGTTCAATATTTTCTGATAACTTTTTTACTATTATTATGTAGCCTACTACAGTGCTCAACCAATGCAAGTTTTTAAAATTGCCGTTTTTAAACTGCTCAGTCAGAAGAAAAAGTACACATTGTTGATGTTCAATATTTTTGATTTTAAGTTTCTTGGAGAAAACATGCTATCCTAAGGATCGAACTGCTTCAAATTGATATTCCCGACATATGTGTGGAAAATGTTACATAATTCATTATAGTCACTTGATTTTTCGCAAATCATTTTAAGTTATTTTGTAAGAAATCTTAACTGAAGCTCATTTTTTGTTGTCAATTTAGTAATTTGAGTTTTGACAGAAATAAGTCACTTTTTCACCATGTTCCTTTCCATGTCGCCTATACTTTATGCAGCCCAATCAGTTAATTTTGACTCGAGATATGTAGAGTTATATGATACACTACTACCGAAATCGAAGGAAAAGTCAACAATCTTTTTAAAAATATCCTAAACATAGAAATTGTGATTTTCGTGTTCAGCGGGCCAAAATCTATAAGAAAAGTAGAATGGCAAGTCAAACTGGAAAATGGTGTTGCATAGTGTTATTACTACGATACTTAGATTGAAGTGTCACTCTGTTTCATAAAGGCAAATTGAGATAGGACTGAAGTTTAATTTAGAAGATTTTGCTAACTCAATAAAAATTTTCATTGAGCGGAATCATCAGATCCCAATCAGAAAAGGTTTCACTCAAAAAATGTAATGATATAGCGTTGACAGACAGAGTCTAATATTTCTTTGGAATGAAGTTAATACGTAGATTTATGGTTTTTACTAAAAGTGTTTCAGTGGTTCATTTTATTAACCGTGAATAGAATATATTCTAACCTCGCCTTTAAATAGTTTTACTAAAAAAAAGTTGAAGTTCCTTAGTGAATTAATAATAATTACGAGGAAAACAAATTTACTATATGAAAGAGCAATAGTTTTTTTAAACTTAATATTTCATTTTGTTAACGCAATGAAACGAGCAATCATTCGTCCCGCAGTGCAGTTGCTGATCTTTTATGTGTGTGTTGGTACGTTTGTCAAATAAATATACAAGAGACCCAGTCGGAATCAAACGTGCAAAAAAAAAATGTCTGGAAATGAACTGCGCAATGCCAGTTCAGAAAACTTCAGGTCAAAATCAAAAGGCAATGATTTTCGCATATATTATTCACTGGTAAAAAAATTAAAGACTAAAAAAACTACTCTTGTGTTCATCGTTGTTGTAAAAAAAATTCATATTCTTCGAAAAATAGTTTTAATTCTGGGAAAAGTACTTTTTATTTTTTTGGTGAATTTTGAGCTTAAAAAATTTTTGTGTAGCCATGCTTTCGCATTTTTTTCATGCCAACATTTATATTTATTTATTTACAACAGTGATGCACGAATTTCTACTGGGTAATGATTTGTTTACGTTTGAATTTCTATACACATACTACTCAACGAAGTTGAACATCCCGAATCTAGTTTATAGATAAACCTGAAGAATTACCCTTGGCGCTTTCGCTTCACCTTCAATTCAAAATTTCCTCCTAATTGTTAAAGTTGTCTTTGTGAAAATGCTATTTTAAGATTACAGGTAGTCCCCGACTTACGACCGTTCGACTTACAACTATTCGCACTTACGACCAATTTTTTTTTCAATTTTTTTCATAGAAAATGCTTAAAATAGTTTCGGGGAGTCCCTAAAATATGTATATGCGAAAAAATTAAAAAAAAAAACAGTAGTACGTGCAAGGATTCGATTTATTTCAGTACAAATAATACGTTTGTTTAAATGAATAATTTTAGATCATCCCAAAAATGGCTGGAACTAGTAGTACAGTATGTATGTAATATTTTTCTTTAGTTATTTTTTATGAAACTCGACTTACGACTTAATCGACTTATGACCTATGACTAGGAACCTATCTCGGTCGTAAGTCGGGGACTACCTGTATTTTTGTGTAAGGCCACCCTAAATGGAAGTTTTGTGGCCTAAGCTGTGCCACATAATATAACAGCTACAGGGTCTAAATAATATTTTTAAATAATATTTTTGAACAAAGGCCACCTTAAATATGTAGCCTAAGTAAAAGTTTTATAGCCTAAGCTATGGCTCTTAATGTGAAAGACACGTGGTGTAAATTATAAGTGAATCGATTGAGTGGTTTTTGTGAAAATTTTGTTTTAAAAATATTTCGTATTAGGGCAACCCTAAACATTAATTAAGCCTAAACAATGCCTTTTAATAATAAATAATAAAAGCTACGTGGTGTAGATTTGGTGTGAGTTGATTAACCGGTCTTCGTGAAAATGAAGTTTTAAAAATATTTTTGTGTGTGTGTCACCCTAACTATGTGTCCTAAATAAAAGTCTCATACCATAAGCAATGCCTATGAACATAAAAGACACATGGTGTAAGTTTCATATGAATCGATGAAGTGGTTTTTGTGAAAATTCCATTTTTAAAATATGTTTTGTATGAGGGCCACCTTAAATAAAAGTTTTGTCTTAGCTATGCCCTTTAATATAAAAGCTAAGTGGTGTAAATTCGGTGTGAATCGATTAACCGATCCTCGTGAATATGATATTTTAAAAATATTTTTGTATGAGGGCCACCCTAAATATGCACTCTAAATAAAAGTTTTATGGTCTACGACACCCGCCTGATCGATACTATCATACTGTAAAAATTTTATCAAAATCGGCCCGATTGCTCTCGCGTCCATAAGAAACAGACAGACAGACAGACAAAATCTGAATTTTATACAGTAGATGGTATCATATACACCAGGCGAAAATTGGAAGTATAAATTATAAGTTCATCTTTTTATATTAAGAATTATTACATTGAACTTGCAGTCATTTTGCAAAGACCAATATGATCGTAAAATTTTACTTAATTGATCAATGCTTTTTTTTTATTCAACAAACATGACAAAGATAACAAATGGAACAATTTAACCTGGTAATTGGTGACATATGTTTCGGCTATTACCACATATATACACATTCTCATATGTATATACATAGCCTCATCAGACCAGTTTTTGGTTAATGTTGTACATGGGATCGAACCCCTGACCGTTCTTGAATTGCAATGTTATTTTTGACGGTCGCTCTTAACACTTGAGCTGTTGGGGACATGACCTTGAAGTGTACAATGTGCGCTTATCTATTTCAATCCACACACAATGTTCCATTTTTTGTTATCTATATACTTGTCACTTTCTCGGTTGTTCATCTTTTTATTTAAATTTTTAGAGAATGATTCTATGCAGATTAACATAAAAATAAGATGATTTTTTAATAAAGGTTTCAAAAAGATTTAGAAAAACCAATTCAAAATGATCTTATAACATCTAAAATAATAAAATGTTTACTTGAACTTATGTCTGCTATACTTAGAACTCAACGTCAATTGAAAGCATAAGCATAATTTTTTTTTAACATACATATGTTTGTACAGTGGCGTCACTTCAACAGAATCATGGGGGGGAGTAGGGCGAGGGCAAGAATTATAATTTTTCCACCATTAGATGGGTTTATTGAATTGATGTATTGAATAAGAAGTAGTATCAGATCCTTGGAGGGGCCCAATGCACTCCGCAGTCCTACTGAATTGACGCCACTGCATATGTATAAAGGGTGTCACATAAATAATGAATTGCCTTCTAACATCAGATAGGCCAGAAAAAGTAATATCATGTGTAGTAAAAGTCGCACCGTTTTGGAGAAAGTCGGTCTTTTTAATTTTTTTGAAAAAACGCGACCTTTAGTCAATCGTAATTACATAATATAATTTTATGATCTTGTGCAGCACCTAATTTCATCGTCTACCTGCAGTGCGGCCACAGAATGTGACACGCGCCCCAAAATGTTGTCAACTGCTTAAATGAGAAGATAATAAGCCCCAACGAATTGCCAACAACCTAAGACGACGCCGAATATTAGCGTTTCTTGTGAGAATAACTGCCAACACTACTAGAAGATGTACCCTTGCAGTTAAGAAGATGTGGCTTCAAAATGACGGTTGCCCTGCACACTACACTCTCTCTGTACGAAGACACAAATTTCGAGGGGTGGGGCCAACTCCAAAAGAATTTAAAACACCGCAACCGTATTCAGTATCCTCTAAAAAGGGGGGCGGAGGTGGTCTGGTTTCTGCTTAAGATATTTTTATTTTCAAGGTTTTTTCCGACTCACAGAATCCACTATAAGCTCGTTGTGTAGAGTTACAAATATATACCTGTATGCAAATAAAAATTACGCCAAAACCGATCCACCTTTTTTTCAACGGAATATTGTACCTTAATCTTTTTATCATTATTATAATTTTCTTCGTTTTTCGATCAGACAGGGAAGGCTGTTTTTCATTAACATTTAATAAATAAGCATATTTTAAGCATTGAAAAATACATTATATAAAATTGGAACAAACAAATTACTTACACTCCATTTTAATTCAATCGAACATTGTTAATTTTATAAAAATCGTCGTATCCGCTTAGAAGTTATGAGCTTTTGAAAAAATTTGGTGGCCGAATATCAATTGCCTATAACAACAAAAAAAATAAAAACTTGCGCGATTTAATTCTTAGCATTATCTAAATATCAAAATTTCATTAAAAAATTGGCCTTTTGTGCTTAAAAAAGGTCCACTTGAGAAATTCTGGCCCTTAAGAGAATTTCCTCTATCTCAATTTTAGAGATATTTCAACAAATTGACGTAAGCAAAACATGAATTTTTTCGAAATGCATTTTTTAGATACGCCTTTTGCGCTGTCAAGTGCAGTATACTCCTACAAAAAAAAAAAAAAGGGTCACAACATGGTTTTAGGCTAACGTGACCAGAATTTTTTTTACTAAAACGCGGAGCAGGAAAAAGTTGATGAATCTTTTTATATATTAATTTGATTTAACTAGAAAAGGTCCGCACATCACATCCCGGAGACCGTAGCAAATCAGATATTATTTTAAAGGTAAATCAGATATTTACTATGGCCAGTTATTTGTATTGACAAAAAAAAAGTCCTCACACTGAAAAAAAAATTTAGTTATGTATACCAACATTTGGTAATAATTAACAAATAGTACATTTGTTGTAGGCGAATTAAATATTTGATATATGTTAAAATGTCACATATTGCAGTAAATTGAATAATATTATTGGATCTATTATATATTTGGTAATTATTATCAAATCATACTTTGGTTAAAACATTATTATTTTGTAGCAATCATTCGTTTGTTAATAATCACTAAATCATGTATTTGACTAAAAAATACTTTCTTTTCGTAAACGTATAAATTCATTAATATCGATTTTTGCTAAAAACCGATGACCCAAAACGATTTTTCCCATATAATTGCATGTTGTTAGCTAGCAAATATTTTAAAAATCTTTCAACCAAATACATATATTTAAGGGAACCATACTCTTTTAACAGTGCACTTTCATTGAAAACCCTACCAAAACGAGATGCATAATTTCCAATGAAAACGCGGACCACGCGGAGCAGAAAACCAGACACGCGGACTTGCTCTGCGAAACGCGGATTATATGATCGAGTTAATTTAGGCATAAATTTTTATAATTCGATAAAAACCTTGTCTTAAATTACAAAAAATAAAAAACATTACAAATTGGCTGGTTTTGAAGTGAAAAAGGTTAGAAAAGAATTTTTTGCCAGCTTATTTTATTTTTCCTGAAAGCTCATCGAAACATAAAGCAGAAAGTTTGAAAAGTATTTTATGTGAGTCAACTTTTAAGCTTTTGAAAGTTAGAAAAATCTAAAACCCTATCCTACTGTAAACTGATATCAAAGGTATCAAGTTTTTCCCACAGAAATGTGGAAATTTTTGCTGCTGACCAAAAACATCAGATTTTTCCCAAAAAAATTTAGCTTTTACCATTTCAAAGAAAAATTATTTTATTTTCGAAAGGTCAGGAATTCCTTCTTTTTAACTTGGCAACCTTGTACCCAATATATGTATGTATGCATACAACTTACTTTTATTTAGAAAATATTTTTAGCAACTTATGAGTACGAGTACTGAGCACATATGACTCAAATTAAGATTGGATTATGGTTGAAATTTATGCCAAAAATATACTAAAGAAATGTTCACAAAATGGTGATTCACAGAATGTTTTTCTATAAACTTACCTTCTACATTTGATTCCATTAAAGTTAGGCTACCATTAGGGTAGGCCCACCACAAGAAAGAGTCCTTAATGCTATCCAATAAGCAGGTATTGTCGTTATCACGATCGTAGTTTATCAAAATACGATCAATATCACTGGCATTAATAGAGTCATACCAACTATCGCGGATACCACCACTGACATCTTCATCAGTTTCCGTAGCCACATCAACTTCGCCTGAGTCTATACGACTTGTTTTTGTAGTTGCATCAAAGGGTGTTGTTTCACCAAGAGGTTTATTTTCAACACTCGGTGCAGGATCAAACCATGAGTTATCTTTAGAGTTTTGATTGGGACTTGGGGCTTTCGTATGGATAAGATTAACGTTGGAATTATCATTATGGTAAAAGTTATAATTTTTCATTAGATTACTAAGTTCAATGGCTGTAAAATTAGTTGACACAAATTCACTTGCTTTAGTAATTTGTTGTAGTGATAATTTAGTATTAAGATCATTAACTTTATCATTAGTGTTGGCGTTATCTTTGTCGTTGTCACCATTGCTGTCGGGATTATTATCGTTGGCATGAGGCCTACTATTTGTCGACATTACTACTGGAAACACAAACTGTATATTGTTATCGTTGTTGTTGGCCTTTTTGGTGGTTTCCGTGATATCAGCATTTTTACTGCTATCAATATTAAGAATTTTATCGCGATCAATCACAGGTAATGCTTTAAAACTATTTAATTTTAAACACAAAATAAATATTACAACAGTAAATTTAAAAACGAAATACATTTCGGAACTGAACTATGCGCTTATATTAATTACTGGGAGTATTTCCTTAAATCACTTCTCTAAAAACATTTTCCTTATGTCTGGATTAAATAATTCAATTTGATTTCCTCTCTCTCCCCTATTCTCCTTTCACAGCCGTTAGTTATCAAATTATTTCATATATCGTTATGCTATATTTAAAACGGTATATTTATCACAATTAGGTATGTTTGTATGCATATATATTTTGAATTATTATCTGATAAATTTCGGTTTGTAATCCGCGGTTTTATTATCTCGATTACTTTATTTTAGAACACCAATCGCGCTGTTTTCTCTTTTTTTCTCGTTAGTTGTCGTTCTAAATCGTGCGTACGTTTTTTGCTTTGTTCCGAATACAATGTTTCATGCATATATGAATACGTTTTAACTTTAACGTAGTAACAGCGTAACGTTCCGTGTTTTTCGCCCGTAACACACCAGAACTTTCAACCAACTGTTTTGGTTTTTGGCAAAATTTTTGGCTAATGGTCAAGGCGATACCGATTTCATTGCAATTTTCTTGACTATTTCATATTCTATATATTTTTATCATTATTATTATTATTGTAAGTATGAAGCTACTGCTCGCTCCTTATCATTCGAATACGTATGTACATACAATATGCATTATCAGCTCCAATATAGCCAACTTACTACCTAGTTCTAAAGATGGGGTGGTGGAGTGGTTTTTATTTCGCTCACACCAATTTTCAACCATATGATTATGGCTATATTCCTTTATCTATTTCCGATTAGTGTGCACAAATGCTCGTTGACTTGAGGGCCAGATAGACGACAGGTGGCGTGCGACGTAAAGTTTTCTGATAACTGATTTTGAATTATGGAATCATAAATAATGAACTATGATTTACCATAATAAATAAAATTAATTTATATGCACGCAGTGTAAAAAGATATAGTGCTTTGATGTACAGGGCTTTGCCACTGCCTTTTAAATTTTACCTACTACTTACAATAAATTGTTATCTGTCTGGCACTATTGGACTTATTAATAGCGTTCGATTATATTATACCATTATGTTCTACTCAATTACAAAACAAATGCTCTTTTTCAGCCTTTGTGCTTATCAACCTGCAAAATAATTGATACATAAATGCGACAATTTTGGAATCTGATTTGAGTCTGGAAGACATATGTAAAACTTTAATTTGACTAAAACATTCTGGCTGAATACCTGTTAATTAAAAAAAACTTTAACATCTTTGGTGCATTGTACCTAAATCAGTCTTAACCCATCTTTGCCCCGCCGGTAATTTCGCTTACCACTTCTTTAATCAAACATACAGTCTCACTTGTTTCACATATATTCTTCACTGCTATTAAATATCGATTAATGGACTGTTTGGGAAAACAAATTTGAAGAATATGTTTCTAGCACCTCCCACTTACCTGGCAGGTGAAATTACGTGAAGGTCTACCAATTAATAAAAAATATTTATAAATAACTTTTTTGTAATTCTATATGTGATTCTGATTGCCCTTGATGCAAGCTTTCCAATATATAATCATGTGGGAAAAAAGGTAACTCTATGTATGAGCCATACGGATGAAAAGTTAGGTGGTAAGTTTACTTACCAGTAGGCCGATATGTTGCGTCATTTCGTAGAACTGAAAATTTTAACATGTAATGAATTGGCAATAGAACGAGCTTTTTAATCGTAGAAAAAATCTGCCTTAGGTGCCAAGATATAGCGCTTCAGTTTTTTTAGTTGTACTGAGTTACCACACCATGTTGTCAAACCACGCCCACATTTTTCATGTGGCTGAAAATGTGATCAATTTGCATCTTATGAGGGTTTTTTTTTTGTTTGAGCGCCCATAAGCCAAGTTTTTAGCAGTGCATGCAAAGAAAATTCTCCCAAAGCTTAAGCTTCTTAAATCAAACGTGTAAAGTATTATTTTTAAACCTAATGCTATAACATAGGTAAAGAAAAACAGAAATAAAGTGTATAAAATTTTAAAAATAACACCTTATTATATACGCTAGTGTAGTAAAAATGAAATGCTCGGGAAGCTAGCAAAATTGTAGTAGGCATTATTACTGCTTTAGAACAAAACCGGAACTCCTTTGATGAAATTTCACTGGAACTTACAAGAGTGAGCAAACTAAGACATAATCGACTCGATAAAGGTAAAGAAAATTGGAATGATTTGGCGTCTGATATGCGTGCCAATGAATATTGGAAACTCAATATCTAGTACTCAGTGTTTGATAATTGATGCTTGGCACCAGTGATGGATTTAGGCCTAGGCCCGTGAGGCCCGGGCCTAGGGCGGCAAAATTTTTTAAATGACAAAATTTTAGAGGCAAAAAAAAGTAAAGACAATCAATTTTAAAAATTGGTTCAGATTAGTTTTTATAAAACATTTTCTATAGAATATATTATAATTCAATTAATTAATTTACTTCTCAATTTGTATGGGTAAGATGTTAGTTTTTTAACAGATTAATTATAGTGTTTATCGAGTAACGTTCTTTACTTTCTGTTTCTTTAGTGAGATTAATTTCACGTGTATGAAGCGTTTTGAAACTACTAAATCTTAATAACTTCTCAATTTGTTTTTAGTGTGAAATAAAAATATCGTAGATTTGCATGTAATGAATATCATTTTGATATTCATTCCTGCCTGATATTGCACATGTCGATCAGCTTACTATAATTATCAGATATGTACGTGACAACGGTGAAATTGTTAAAAGGTTTCTAGAATTCCTACCAAATATCGGCCATAAAGCTAAAGATATTGAGGATGCTTTGTTAAAATCCCTAGAAATAATGGTTTGGACATAATGAACTGTCGTGGTCAATCTTATGATAGTGCAAGCAATATGTCAGGCATATATTCAGGCGTTCAGACATGAATCAAAACAATTAATCCTTTAGCAGATTACGATCCTTGTGCCGCCCATTGTTTAAATTTGGTAGGATCCTGTGCAGTTGAATCAGTAAAAGAAGCAGTCGACTTCTTTTCTACTTTGCAAGAACTATAGAATTTTTTTACTATATCACACATCGTTGGGAGATCTTGGTGCAGCGTACAAATTTAAGAGTTAAGAGTCTTTCTCAAACTCGTTGGTCTGCTCGACATGATGCAGGTCTGCAATAATTGATGCACTGGAATTTATTACCGAAAACAGAGACAAGAAACCGGCTACGCGATCTGAAGCTACAGGATTGCAGCGAAAATTGCAGCATTTAGAAACAGCAATCGTAGTCATTGTTTGGAATGTAATTTTAGAATGCTTTAATGCTGCTAGTAAAAAGCTTCAAGATTCTCGAGCTGATTTATCATCCGTTGTTCAAATTCATAGTTCTCTGGCTTTATTTCTTCAAGACATGAGAGATAGACAATTTTCTGAATATGAAGAAAAAGCCAAAGCACTATCCGGAGTTCACGATTATTATCGTTATGATACTCGTCGCAAAAAAACCAGAAAAATTCAGCCAAATGAGTCACAGGTAAATGAAAGAACACTGTTTCTGTTTCTGGACAAGAAAATTTTGGGACTAATGTTTATTACCCTATTCTAGACACTCTGGGTGTGCAATTGGCCGGGCGTAAAAGTGCATATGAAAAGCTCTACACAAATTTAAATTTTTTTGATAATTTATCTGAAATAGATACAAATTAATTGAAAAACCTGACCAATCAACTAGTCAGCAAGTATCCTGACGGTTTGGAAGAGACGTTAGGCAGTGAATGTATTCATTTACATTGTTAACTCGGCGATTCCTTAGCAAATACAGAAAATGTACGCTCGGCACAAAAAATATGCAATGTATTGCATTCACGGAGTCTTCAAGACGTTTATCCTGATGTGGACATTGCTCTCCGTATTTTTTTGAATATTCCGGCCATGAATTGTTCAGGAGAAATATCTTTTTCTACTCTAAAAAGGTTAAAAACCTATTTGCGTGCAAGCATGGGCCAAGATAGACTTAATGCTCTTGCATTATCACGACATATTCGAGGTTTTAGCGCGGACCAAAGTCAGGAAAAAGATATTTTCAAATTGATTAATATTAAAAAAAATATTAATATTTATTGGTCTAAAGTTTATAACTTATTTGTTTGTAATGTTTATTAGATATATTAAAAAATTCTATTTCCATAAATAAAGATAATTTTGAATAAAAACATTGGATCAAAATTAATGAAATTTATTTTTTAAAAAGGCCGGCACATCGAACGGGGCCTTGGGCGGCAGCAAGCCTAAATCCGTCACTGATTGGCACAAACAATTTACATTTACGTGTCTAGTTTTAGAACTGTAGCTGCGAAAGATGCCAAAATATAGCGTTTTAAGTGTTATTTTTATATAAAGTTGCCACGCCCATTTTGTAAAAAACATCAGTAATATTATATATTGTGTTTTTATACAAATAATGCAAAGTAATTCGTATTAAAAGTCCACAATAAAAACACTTAAAGTTTTAAATTTAATATCAAGTCAAAATCTATATTCATATCAG
This sequence comes from Meiosimyza decipiens, assembly GCA_963680825.1. NCBI lineage: Eukaryota > Metazoa > Arthropoda > Insecta > Diptera > Lauxaniidae > Meiosimyza > Meiosimyza decipiens. The sequence continues at coordinate 66,509,506 of OY804258.1, read as the reverse complement.
CCTACTGGTAAGTGAAATTACCATCTCATAACTCGAAAACCGAAAATATCATTTTGATAAAACTTAAAATTTATCTTGATTATACCATTTAAAGATATGATACGAAGTTTCATCAGACTCCGTTCACGATTTCTTGGTGCGGGCAAAGATGGGTTAAGTTAGCGTGTGTGTAAAGTAAAAAGCTTGGCACCTATAACAGTTGCAGTTTTGATTATTGGCACTTGGATCTCAGCAGTATGTGCTAGGTACCCAGTAATATGTAGCTGGGAATGAATAACGGGACGTGCCCCTTCTCAAGCTTGAAATTCGATGTTTATTGTTTTTCGAAAAATGTGGGCGTAGTTTGACAACAGGATGTGTGAACCTCCCATACAGCTAAAACACATAAAACTCTATATCTATGCACCTATGGCAGCTACGGGTGTGAGATTTGGCACGTAGGTGTACATAAGTTTATTTGGGAGGTTAGACAACGAGGTGTGGTATCTCTCGTGCAACAAATACACATAAAACTCTATATGTATCTATGCTCTTATAGTTACAAAATTTTAAACCATGGTTTTAAATAGTTTTACTAAGCACCTTGAAAAACGTTGGTGGGATTAGACCACGGGTCATACGCGTGCGGAATCGTGGGATATTATATAATTATATGATTACAGTCATGGACATTTTTAGGACTTAGTTACGTTTCGCAATTTACTAAGAAATTTTCGAATATCCATTTTGGTCGATGTTCTGGCTTGATTAACGGAGCAAGTTACATGTATGTAAGTAGTATACTTAGGTCTATACTTCACAGTTTACTCAAGCCTGAACTTGTATGTCCACCAATTGCAATTGTCAATGCAAATCGATTCCAAGCTAGTTGACCACCCGATAGGTGAAATGAAGGGGAGAAGTTAAATGGTTTAACCCAACGCTACTGAACGTTTTGCTTCAGTTGACTCATGAAATAACAATCGCAAGCAGCTGATTTGATCAATGGAAGATTTCAATCAGCAGCCTTACTGACGGAAAAGAAGGCAAACTGAACTTTTTCAGAAGACAATGCACTCATGATGAATCAAGATGGATCAAGTTTGAATGATGATGATTCAAGTTTTTTAAGTTTTCCTTCTAAAGAAGTTAAGCAAATTTTAAAAATTGTAGTTTAAAACCCTCCTGGGAGAATTGAACCGCAAAAATCCTCCCATAAGTACGACCAATGGCACTGGACCAATTGAATTCGCTATTGCACTACTATGACTGAAATAAAAAAATTTTAATGTGACTTTACTAAGGAGTTCTTTTGATGCACATGTTCTTCTCTTAATTCAGGTCCGTCAATCAAAAATTTCTTCATAGTATACATAAGAGTAAAATTTCCGTTTCGTTTTTCAAATAACTGCATCAATAACAATTCGTTTAGGGAAAGTTTTTGCATCAGTATAATAAGTTTTCTTTTTAGTTATTTTTGGCATTTTTATATTCAAGAATTTCGGAAATATTTGATAGCTCTGAATCAATGCTGTCACTTTCAGTAAACAGCTGATCGATAAACGATATTTACCGTAAATTAAAGAAAGGTGCATGATAAAAAAACATTTTACTTCCAATTAACGGCTTTTACCTCCAATTAACGGCTGAGCGGCCTACGGCTTTGACTGCCTGGTCGCGTCAAAAACGGCCAATTGGCAACCCTGGGTGTTGGCCAGTCGGAATGTGAAAATACGTGAGATTATTGATGCCATAGGCATTTCATATAGCACTGTGGTTTCTATTTAAATTATCAGTTGGGTTTTAGAAGAATTCCGCAAGATGGGTGCCGAGATTGCGCTCAATTGACTACACGTGAGACGTGTGTGGTCTCAATGGCGAAATCCTATGAATCGGGGTACGAATTGGTGCCGCCATATTCTCCGGACTTAGTCCTCAGTGACTTTTTGCTGTTTCCAAACCTAAAGAAATGGCTCGATGGATAGAGATTTAGCTCCAATTATGAAATTTTTGCTTAAACAAATGCCTATTTTGAGGACCTTAATGCAGCTTTTCCCAACTAAAAGAAGATCTTCAATAGAAACTATCGCCATAAACTTGAGATTTTTCGTACAACACCTTTCTTGAGTGGGAAATTGATTTTTTGCAGATTTCCATTCATTTTCATTCATTTCGTGCCAAAAATTTAATTTTTTTTTTATATTGATAATCAAAAATCTATATCTTCTAAGCGAATAAAGAGTTTTTAATGCAGTTTTCTTGCAACTAAATAATTATTATTGTTGGCAACAGATTACCTACAATTATTGTAGTAAAATTTCACAGCCCAAAAATTAAAATATTTCACGCTACAAATGCGCGAATCCGCTCACCAACTATTTTATCTCTCCGCTCTACATCTCCATCTTCTGAGTAAAATATGCAGCGTTTTTTCCACTTTTCCTGCGTGAATGATGCGTTGCATTTTCATTATTATGGATGCGAAATATGATTATTTTAACGCGTTTTTAGCATTAAGCTTTCACAATTATAGTAAAATTTTTGCATTTACGTTTCCTGTTTCAGAAGTATGCTGTCTAATATTTTACCCATATCTATTTCACACTGTTATTCATCATTGTTACGAAACAGATTTTGATAATTTGTTTACGACTCTGCGTAGCAAAAAGGCGACTCGTTGCAGACCTCTGGTTCATACCTGAATTCTCCATTTCTAAGTCTATTTGATTTTTGAATAGCCCCAAAAATAGTAGCGCCCGTTTGACTTGCAAATGCAATTTTTGTTTAGGTAGTGAGAAAAGTGGTGTTAGCATGTGACTTACACCACGTTTCCATTCACCACTGAGATTATTGCTTTTTGTTGTCATAATTGCGGAATCATTGAAATAATTTGTGTAAAACAGAATAATTTGTATTACAAGGAACAAGGAAACCTTACATGAAGACACGACTTTCTCAGCTGTTAACATTGTGCCGAGCAACAAGGAAGGACGGTCGAGATAGTTTAAACATATTGAATAAGATTACCTACAGAATAGACTAAGACCTGCAACAACAGCGAAGAAATAAGACATCGTCGATCTACTCCGCTGCATATAGAGTCATATTTTTGAAACACAAAATCAGTATATTTAACGCAAAAACTCTGTACAAATCAGGACAAAATTTTTTACCTCATTCATTGTTTTTAATATAAAAATCACAGCTTAAATCACATTTCAAATTTTTTTATTTACCTACTAAAAAAAAACTTACAGATTTTCAGATTCCACAAAGCCAAAATATACCATATTTTTCAAATAACGAAAACCTCATGGGGCCACCACAATTCGCTTTTTTTTATTTATTAATAAAAAATGTACACAAAATTAATTAACAAGGACCATTTTACAGGTACGCTGTCAAAACTATTTTATTTCATTCAAATAAAATCTCAAAATCAGTACCAATTGGTAAAAATCAGTACATGTGCGTACTGATTTCAAACCCTTTAAAAATCAGTTTTTTTAAAGAAAATTAGTAAAAAATTAGAAAATCTGTACGTATGGCAACCCTACTTGCATATCACCGATCATCTTCAGACATCTAATTGCTTTTACTAATGTCTCAGACCCTGAACGACTGACAGACCATGAAGAAGACGTTGATGTGTTGATAATATATTATGTGAGAAATAATAATAATAAGACTTAAGTTTTTAAATGAGTGGTACTTTTTCAAGAAAAGACAAGAATACTGAACTGAACTCTTACTTTCATCTTCCCAAACTTATTAAACCAGAACATTTAGCTCAATCTAAAAATCTTTAAGGGGAAAGTGTTATAAGTATGACTTACACCACTTTTCCATTCAGAAAATATAGTTCAATCAAAAACTAGTAAAGGTGTTATCTTCGGCCAGGCCGAAACTCACATACCCTACACTACATTAAAAGTACTTTTTAAATAAATGTTGAGGAGGTTGAATAAGTCGAAAATAATGTAAAAAGGTTCAAAAATGTTTTAAAGTGTTGGAAAAAACTGAAAATGTCAAAAGAATATGGGAAATGTGGAAAAAAAATAGAATAGAAATGAAAAACACGAAATATGTCAACCCCACTCCTACAATTCCGCCCACTTTTGTTTCAATAAATGATATTCGTGATTAATATGATCAAACCAAATTTTAGCACAATAGCTTGTAAAGTTTGCGATATGTGCCGTAATTATTCTTAAAATTTAGGGCGGTGACAGACCCACTGGAGCAGGTACTTTAATTGTATGGGAGGTGCCACGCCCACTGTTGCTATTTCGCCAGCTTTTGATTCATATATACCTATTACCCAGTAAACCACTTACTTAAAATTCCAGATCGATTGCTCCAATAGTTCACTTAAAATAGCACTTACAACTTTATGTTAATGAGGGAGGTGCCTCACCCACTGATGCAATCTTGTCAAGTTTCATTGAACTTCAATAGTAACCGACACCTCTACACAAAATTTTATGAAGATTACTCTCATTGCACACTATCTATAGCATTAATCGTATTTTGCTTATATGGGAGGTGCCACACCCACCGGCACCATTGCACCAAAATTTTGTGAGAATACACTTTTTAGCGAGTATATCTGCCATATTAAATTTCAAAGCGATTGCGTTGTTAGTTCTCTTTTTATAACGTTTATAAATATTGTAGGCTGTGCCACGCCCTTCAACAAAAATTTCCAGAATATTGAATTATTTTGTATTGATGACTACTTTCAGTGGTATCATCCCTAAAATTTTAATGAAAATCGTATGTGCCAATTTGGAGTTATATGATATCCAATTTTTTAATTGCTAAGAAGTGCCACGCCCTTTTTTACAATTCCGCCCAATTTATGCGCAATTAAAGATTCATAAGATCAGTATCCGTGTACCAAATTTCATCACAATATCTTGCACAGTTTACGAGCAATGGCGTCATAAAACTTAAAATTTAAGGCTGTGCCACGCCTCTTTAAGAGCCTTTGCAAACTTAAGACCTAGCCTAATCTTAATGTTGTTCTCATATTCACCAAATCACCAATTTTGATCAAAATCGCAGCAACTTTTTTTCAAAATGGACTTGGGTATATTTACATAGAGTATGGGCGGAAGGCGTGGCTGCGAACTGATTTCGCCTATTTTTATATGCTAGCAGCTTGCAAAAAGATGTGAGCTGTGTGCAAAATTTCATTGAATTATCTTAGTTTTTGCGTAAACCTGATTTCAACAGACAGACACACAGACAGACAGACAGACGGACACAGCTATATCGACTCAGGTGGTGACGCTGATCAGGAATATATACACTTTTCCATACCTGCCACGCCTCCTTATATGCGTTACAAACGGAATGACAAAGTGAATATACCCTCTGTGTAGGGTATAAAAATCTTGGAGGGAACCACAATTAAATTTAGTTTTAACCATCAAAATTCAACCCAAGTTATATGCAGTTCCTATTAGTTATATTGAGAATATTATTTTATGGATTATTTTACAGTGCAGTTTAACTTTGTTGTTCGCAAATGGACATGAAATGTTTTGAAATCAAATAAAACATTTAAGGAGTTTCTATCAGAATTGCCCACTGTAATGCTTTCTGTGGGAAATTTTTAACATTTCCAATAGTCCAAACGGCAATGGAGTTAATAAAATTCCCAAACAAATGACGTAACAAAGAGAGAAAAATAAGACCTCTCCGCATCTTAGGTAGAAAGACAGCAAAAAAACTATAGTTAAAAGAAGAATAATCATAAACACAGAGAGTGATATCACGTACATATGAAGCATTCCACGCCAAATCGGACACCATTTTGTATTTGCATTACTAATTTTATTTTTATACCCTACACAGAGGGTATATTCACTTTGTCATTCCGTTTGTAACGCATAGAAGGGGGCGTGGCAGGTATGGAAAAGTATATATATTCTTGATCAGCGTCACCACCTGAGTCGATATAGCTCTGTCCGTCTGTCTGTCTGTCTGTCTGTCTGTTTGTCTGTCTGTCTGTGTGTCTGTCTGTTGAAATCAGGTTTACGAGAAAACTAAGCAAGCTAACTCAATGAAATTTCGCACACAGGTCAAACCTTCTTGCAAGCTGCTAGCATATAAAAATTGGCGAAATCGGTTAACGGCCACGCCTTCCGCCCATACTCTATGTAAATATACCCAAGTCCATTTTGAAAAAAGTGGCTACGATTTTGATGAAACTTGGTGATTTGTTGAAGATGAGAACAAAATTAAGATTGGGCTAGGTTTGAAGTTTGCAAAGACTCTTAAAGGGGCGTGGCATAGCCCTTAATTTTAACTTTTATGACGCCATAGCTCGTAAACCGTGCAAGGTATTGTGATGAAATTTGGAACACGGATAGAGATCTTATGAATCTTGAATTGCGCATAAAGTGGGCTTAATTGTAAAAGTGAGCGTGGCACTTTTTAGCAATTGAATATTTGGATTTCGTATAACTCCAAATTTTAGGGATGATATCACTGAAAGTAGTCATCAATACAAGTTTATTCAATATTCTGGAAAATTTTGTTGAAGGGCGTGGCACAGCCTACAATATTTATAAACGTTATAAAAAGAGAACTAACAACGCAATCGTTATGAAATTTAATATGGCAGATATACTCGCTAAAAGGTTTCTTCTTGCAAAATTTTGGTACAATGGTGCCGGTGGGTGTGGCACCTCCCATATAAGCAAAATACGTTTAATGCTATAGATAGTGTGCTATGAAAGTAATCTTCATAAAATTTTGTGTAGAGATGCCGGTTACTATAAGCTTTGAAATTCAATGAAACTTGACAAGATTGAAGCAGTGGGCGGGCACATCTCTCATTCACATAAAGTTGTAAGTGCTATTTTAAGTGAACTAGTGGTGCAATTGATCTGAAATTTGATGTAAGTGGTTTACTGGGTATTAGGTACATATAAATCAAAAGCTTTTGAAATAGCAACAGTGGGCGTGGCACCTCCCATACAATTTAAATACCTTAAGTGGCATAGCTATCGAAATAAATGAGCAATCATACTGAAATTTGGTGTAAGAGGTTTGTTTACGGATTGTACCAGTGGGTGTATCACCGCCCTAAATTTTAAGAATAATTACAGCACATATCGCAAACCATACAAGCTATTATGCTAAAATTTGGTTTGTGCATGTCAATCACGAATGTCAAATCAAAAGTGGGCGGAATTGGAGAAGTGGGCGTGACATATTTCGTGTTTTTCATTTCTATTCTATTTTTTTCAACATTTGCCATATTCTTTTGACATTTTCAGTTTTTTAAAACATTTTTGAACCTTTTTACATTATTTTCGACTTATTCAACTTTTCAACATTTTTTTAACATTTATTTAAAAAGTACTTTCAATGCAGTGTAGGGTATGTGAGTTTCGGCCTGGCCGAAGATAACACCTTTACTAGTTTTTTTTTTTTGTAGTATTGGTTGAAAGCAGTGATGGCATTTGGGTTTTGTGAAAGTGTACTAAATTGAGACTTGAAATGTACTTTTTTGAGGATTCGGCCTCTGTTTTGTCTTGAACATTCAATTTTACGAGATTTAGCAAATTTTTTAACAAAGTACTTAACAAAAAAAAAAGGTCCTAACTTTTTGCAACACATCAAATTACAAAATGTCCGCCTACAGATTGCGATTTACTATCTTTAATCATTTACTAAAAAATGGTTATTATTATAAATTGTCCAAATGCACCGAAAATGTAGTGAAAATGTGTTGAAAATGCGCCAAATGTACTGAAAATTCGCCAAATGTGCTGAAAATATGTCGAATGTACTGACGCAAAAATATACCGTAAAAAGTACAAATGTACCAAAAATTTTATTATTGGATAAAAGTATTTTCCATAATGTTTTTCATTTTTTTTGTGAATCTATTTAAGACATAAGCTTTTGAAATCTAACGTTTTTTTATGCTTGTAGCTATTTTTTGTGCTCATATTTTTAGTTGTTCGTGTTGAAAAATGTCCAGATGCGGCATTTTGAAAAACAAAGGCATAATTCTCCAATAAAAAAATATAATATAAATAAAGTATACAACAATTAATCGAAATAAAAATAGTACCATCGTTTTTCACACTATCAGATAAACCTTAAACTTTGGTAAATAAAAACAGTTTATACAAAACAAACAAAAAAAAACATGAGCACAGTTCACAAGCGGTAGAAGTGAAACTTTCTTTCTTTCTAACTTTCTTTGTAAAAATTTTTTTCTATAAAATAATTTTTCTATACCTACTTTTTACTGTACTGTACTGTACACTGTATATCTATATTCTATCTCATTCCTTCACAGGCTTAGTACTATAGATGTTGTTTTTCGTGATGCTGGTTCCGTTTCATGAATTTCAAATCACCCCGTACCTAAAGAAATTTCACTTCATAAACTTTGAAGAAAACCTTTAAAATCTTAGACTTGAAAATATCATAGTTATAAAAATATATTCAAATATTCAATATTTTTTACGAAATATATGTAAGCTTAAAAATGAAAAATTTGGCTGAGCATTCGTGTATTTATAAGCATTTAAAAAAACAAAAGTTACTTTCCCAAAATTTATATCTCTTAAATAGATTGATTTAAAAAATTTTCAAGAATACTCTCAACCAGTAATAGATAATAAATGTTACAAAGCAAAAGGTGTCTGATTTGGCGTGGAGTTCCCCATGTGCATACATGAAGAGAGAATAAAATATTTTGAGATCGACTCCCATTGTAAAAGTCAGACCTGGTTTTCATGCTACCTATGTATGTAGGGGTTATGGTTGTCTTACCAGGTAGATTTTATTTTGCATTTATAATAAATGAGCTTGAACTACGGGTCACATACCATGAGAGCATTGCCGTAGTTGGTAAAAATCTCAGAATAGACCAATATGTAGAGTTTACTAAACTAGGATTGGTAGTAACACTTTAACTGTTGGCAGCGTTGGATTGAAAGACTTAACAATCAAATAGCTAGCAGATTTTTACTTGGCTGCGATGATGTGGAAAAGTTAAAGTGTGCAGCAGAAATAGTGAAAAAGGGTCAATTTAATCATGCGAAAATCATCACAGCAAGTTTTACTTTTGGATCATGATGCGCAACCCGGTGGCGGTGGCATGTCAGCGGAAGCTGGATCAGAAAGCTATTCCTCAAATTCATCTTTTACCGACTCATATAGCAATGGCAGTGATCTAGCCAATTGGGAAGAGTACGTGCAACCGGATGGCACACTCTTCTTTGCTGAATATATGCCACATACAATAGCAGCGGCTGCAAATGTCAACGCTGTAGGAGGAGGCGCAATCGCACACGAAAAGCGCATTGAATTTACACGTAGCTCATCATTGCGCATGGGTAAAAAACCAAGAAGACAGCAGCAACAAAAACCGAGCAATTCTGCACAGCAGCATCAACAACAACAACAACAACAGCAACAAGAGTTTCGCCTTGCCCACATACAAGCACATGAGAACTTTAAACAATTGGAGTTGGTTATAACAGCATCTGATCGCTTTCGCTTTGGGCGGCGGTCGACGGCTGTAGAATCCATACTGGGATTTCGTGTGATCCCATTTTTAGGTAATTTTTTGAAATTTTCTTTTCGACATATTTCCTATTCCACATTCAAAAAATAATTGCTTGAAAAGGTTTTATAAAATTAATATTTTTTTCAAACCAAATTGCACTGAAGAATAGTAAATAAGTTTTTTCGGTGACTATACTCGAACATAAGTTGATCAGAATAATTTTCAACATTTGCATTGGGCGCTCAAAAAATATTTACTATTATTGATGTTATGTTTCAGCATTATGTATACTATTCATAAAATGTTTAATAAAATTCTGCTTGTTGTTACATCTACAAAATGTAAAAGCAAATCAAAATATTACGATAAAGTAATATTTAACGAGCGCCTGAAACTTTTCTTTTTACATATGATTCTGATTAACTTATTATCACTGAAAAAAATCTTTTTCTCGTTATATAATTTCTTTTTAAATTTGTAGTCTTAATTTATTAATTGTTAAACGTTTTCATTTGATATCCATGGCCAGAGAGTTGTGAAAAAAAGTAAAACCACTATAGTAAGGTGTTCATCATTTTTAGTTTGGAAAAACTTCGTGATCTGTTTGTCCAATCCTTTCTTTTGTCATCCAAATCAAGGAGGTGGATTTAGAATGGCAAGTAGCTAATAAAATTCTCTACTCATCGAACTTTTTATTTGATACCCATGTCAACAAGGTTGTGAAAAAGAATCCACCTCCTTGGAATGTCCGTCTTATTGGATTTAGAACGATATTAAGTACACTCAGCGGAGATTTTAAATTGTTGGTGGCCTAGAAAGTGGTTCCCTAGTTTTTCATTTTATATTGATTTTTTAATTAAAGTAAAATAGTTACAATTTTGAAGGTATATTTTGGTGGCGGAAATATTGTTTCCTTGACGATTTAATAGCGAAATCTTTGATAATATCGTCAAAATCGATTTCACGGAGTAGATCACTTTCAATGCATAGTAGTGATAATGTATCCAACCTTTCCTGCTTCATCATAGTACGCCAAGGATCCTTAATCTCTTTAGTTGTGAGAATGATCTTTCTGCTGTACAATTTGTAGCCATCAAACTCAAGAATATACGTAAAGAAACATCGACGTTTGGAAATGCTGATGTTATTTTATATTTTTTTCGTAATAAAATCTATAATTTATATCAGAATTTCAATGTCTGGTGCTCCTCCACAGTGATGTCCTGGGCCTGTGCCAAGTGTGCCTTATTATAAATCCATCACTGGGTATGGCATTTCTATCAGAACCAATTTTGGCACAATTGTATAACAAGAGTGGGCCAAATTTTAATCACTGAACTTGAGCCACGTAGAATGCCGAACAAATGATTACACTCTATGATGTGTAGATATCTAATGCTGAAAAACGTTCCCAGCTAATGCTTCCCATGCAAACTGTTGATTTTAAGGGTGAGTCCTGAAAACTTTGAAAAGAAATGAGTTGATCCACACTTTTCGGGGTGATAGTTTTGAAACAATACCCCTACGCCTGTATTAAATGGAAAAGACTAAACTCGCCTGTTTAGTGACAATGAGATATATTAACTGCCTTACATTATGTTTTTATATGTTTAATACAACTGCATAACTAAAACCAATTGTCAATCAAAGTAAGACAGTATTCTTAAAAATACACGTACAATACCAACATCCGGTCCTACGTACAGGGTGACGGCATAAAATTTATAATAATTAATTCATATGTTTGTACGATGCCGCGCCTGTAGCTCGAAGGTGGATGCTTTTAAAAAAAATATGACAAAGGCAACAATTGATACATATATGAGTGTATATGTACATTAGGGTGGACGTTATTTTTAAAATTGTCGATATCATTCGGGACACCCTCTAGAAATGTGAGGTTACACAAGAAACCAACATATATCAAATTTCAAGCCGATCGGGGTAGATTTAGAGGTTCCGACTTGCGCTTGAAGTTCGCAAAATAGGCATTTTTCTGCAAGCAAAATCATTTAATTTAAAAAAAATTTGTGACGATTTTTTCAATATTCCAAACATTATTGCAATCAATGGACTTATATGTATGATGATCTGGATCGTTCCATAAATAATGAATTTTACTATATTTTTAAGGTGAAAATTCAAAAAAAAAAATAAAGAAAATATTTGATTTTCTAAAATATTTCATAGTCGTACTTATTTCCCTTGTAATGAGTTACACTCGTTCGTTGTCTATAATTTTTGAAAAACAGTTCAACCTTAGCAACTCAACGAGGAATTATTTGAGCTCACTCTGATTTTTTTTGGAGTGGTTTCGAAGAAATAGTTCGTTTTCGACAGCCCGGACCTATGCACCACGCACGTTGGATGTCTAAGGCCATTTATTCTTTAAAATTTTATAATTTAAGAGACGAATTCTAGCTAACAGTACGTAAAGAACAGAGCTTACGAGACATTTGCATTTTTATAGTACGATTTTACGTTAAGGTGTGGTTTCGTTCAACTGCTACCGCTGAAGCACCAAATCAAGACTTGGTATATCTACAAGAGATGTATTATATTACCAGTTGTTGGCAAAATATGTAATCGTCTTTGGTACTTATCGGATGAAACTATTGCGTTGTCATTCTTTGACGAAAATGTTTCGAGTACAGAAAAAAGGAAAGTGATAGAACAGCTTAATGTATCTGTGGATTGCGATGTCGATCCATGCAAGCGTGTACAATTGAAAGTGACTGACGTAGGGAAATTTGTAAGCAAAAAATTGTCAGGTTTCATTACGCCTCATACTAGGACCTTTTTTGAACGTTTCGCCATTTCCAAAGAATTTTTAAAGAGTGATCCCGATATTTGGGAACTGAATGAAGATTTTAAGAATGGAATGGAAATTGTTCGCAAAATGAAAGTCGTTAACGATACTGCTGAGCGCGGAGTTAAGCTTATGCAATCGTACAGTACAAAATTGACGAAAAATGACGAAATGCAAAATTTACTGCAAGTCGTGAAAGAATATACTACAAATTTTCCATTACACTTAAAGAAATCTTTGATCAGCGCTCCAAAGTTACTTTAAACGCATAAGCGTACACCAAATACTTTGTTAATATTGATTTACTTAAGCTAAAAATAAAGAAAATAATAGTAACAATAAAACTATTAAAATATTTTCTTTGAAAACTAATTTTTTGTTTGATTTTGCAAAATTAAATATATGAAATCATTATAAGCGAGACACCAATGTGGTGTCTAAAACGTAAAACTGTAAGCTTTTTAAAAAACGTGAAAAATCTAACTTGGAATTCATGTTAATAATATAAGAAAACTAAACTTAATTTTTATTTCTTTGAAAAACTTAATAAAAAAATTTGCAAATAGTTAGTCCGACTGGCAAACACCCATATCATTTTTGGTTTGAAACCAGATAAATTAAACTCAATAAAATCGGAGAATGGGGCCAGAGTTGAGAGTTTCAAGCAATTTCAAAAATTCACACCTTCCTCCTGTAATTTGTTGGACGTCAAAGTGGACGAAAAAGTGTCTGAAATAATCTGGAGATCAAGTTTGAAATAATCATTTTAATCGCAGGGTCATCATCAACATAACGCTTACTTTATGGCTGGCATAGCTCAAAATACGTGATTTCTGAGTTAATGATGCAGAAATATCCACCATATTATGTTTTATTTTGCATAAAAAAATCATAAAGGTATTTTATAAACTTGCCTTGTGAGAAGGGTTCATGTAGACATATGTACTTCTGTACATCATTTTCATATAAAAAGTAACATATTGAAAACTTTAACTCCCACGGTAGGTTTTTTGAGCTATGTCAGTCTTGAAGTAAGTGAACGATATGTTAAGGTCCAAACAGAGTTGATCACCCTAGGCTACAGCTCCTCTTAATCGCATGACGACTCTTATAAGCAATAGCGAAGTTTAAGATATTAGCTTGTCAGAAGGTCACTTTGTATTGCCCGAGCCCCACAGCATGCAGGGTAAAAATGTTTTCTTACATTCCTATGTTTCACCATGTGAACTAATACATATGCATAATTATTTTAATATACATACATATGTGCATATATGTGATCGTACGTTGTCTGAATGCATATGTTGAGAAAGTACAAAAAAGCTTGGGTAAAATTATATAAAAAAATCCCAGATATTTTTGAATCGCTATATTGAATTAAAGCTTCAAGCTAAATAGCCAAGAAGACTAATAGCTGCAGTAGCTATACTCTATTATTATGAATAAGCAATTTTCCATCAATCGCTGGAAAAACGTCAACAATGAATTTTGATATAACTTGGGGTTGCTCCGGACCATCAATCTAACGTTTTTGACCCATTTCTGTTGAAAATTCATGTAGTGGAAATATTTCTCAAACTCGTACAAGTAATTGGGAGTGCGTACGAAACATCATCATTTGCTAGTTCATTTTCTTATAAAATACAGCCTCAAGAAACTCTTTCTTATAGCAATGCTCTTCGCCAATTTATTTATCTAAATTGTGAAGTGTTTCACCTCAAGTATAAAATTCATAAGAGTTTCCTAGAGGAATCTTCTTATAATCCATGGAAATAAATTTAGTTTTTTAATGTAAAAAATCCTTTTTTTCAGATCAGCCCGAATGTTTGATGGTCGATAGTTTCGTACATGATATGCCCACATTGCAACAATCTGATGTAGCTTCAGTTAAACGCGGTGATTGGTTTAAGTCTTTGGATGATATTGAAGTTCGAACTGGCAATGTGGACGAACTACTGCTACAATTTACTCAACCAACAAAGGTTACTTTAAAATTTCAAGGCCTTACCGATGTAAATATCGAAGGAGCTGTCGGCACAGTTGGTACTGGCATATCAGGTGAGGGAATTCAGTTGCAAAAGGTACCGAGCTACAGTCATTTTGCGGACATTTTAGAAAAACATTCCACCGCATTGGCACAGGATGAAAAATCACCATCGACTCAAACTGCCAACAATGACCAGCTACCCTTTGCCATGTTGATCATTCCACCGGAGTGTTATCAACTAGATGAACATAAAGATTCAATGTTTTACTATCCCGAAGATAAGCAACATAATTTTTTGTATAAAGCACGCGGCAGCTTTCTTACGCTAAACGCAGTCCTTACTGAGGAATTGCAGACAAAGCCGCTGCTTTCCAAGTTATTAGTTGAAGGTGTACAATATTTTGTGAGCTATCGTGCGATTAATGGGTTTCTTGTACTATACGCCTTCTGTGCACAGTATCAGACAATGAAAGAGGCCAGTCTGCGTTCGGATGAACTGATAAACTACATGCACTTTTCCTTTCCCACACTAAGTCTGGAAGACTTTGCAAATTTTAATACAACATCAACTGTATTGCGGAACTTTTTGCACAATTTCAGTCGCATCCAACGCGTGCGGGTTTTATCCGCTTACAAAAAGCAGCAGTGCCTTTTCGAGGAGCTTCTGCGCGAGTCACGGTATATGCCTTTGCCCAAGGAAGCCCAATTGCGTATCTTCGACGCACTAAGTGAAATGGAAGCGATGGACTATCGTAATTGGAATGACGAACCGCTAAACACGCACCGTGAATTCTTTATACACGGTAGCATTCTCTATTACGACCATTTTATGCTCGCCTCACAGTTGCCCGTGGAAGCACGTGCTAATGTCGAGGGTTTCTTACGCTGTCGTGGCATTTTTGACTTTATAGCCGAACAAAGCGTTAAGGAGTTGTATGTGTGGGAAGAAATTATGTTGCCGAATGCAGCGGGGCGTTATTTCCTTACTATTTGCAGTCGAAGTCATTTGATAATGGCAGTGATTTTGAAAATTTTTGATGCGCCCGATTTGCCGCCACAGTCCATAGTACCGCCATCTCTTTTCTACATTGAGGAAATACAGGAAACCTTAGATCATCTCATACAATGTGGCATTGAGTCGCTTGCAATGTTTTGGTCACTATCGAATAAACGCCCTGAAGTCTTGGAAAAAATAGATCCTCTCGATAATGATGCTGCGGCCCTTAGTGGTGGCACTGACAAGGACTCACGCAAATTGGAAACATTTCTTAAACAAAAGCTGATATCATCATCTGCAGCAAGCGGCTTCCAAGCATCCCAAGCATCGGGATCACGCGGCATGACCTCTGAAGAAGAGGCTCATCTTTGCTCCTCACTTGGGGGTTCATCCATACACAGCCTTACTCCCAGCGAGGATGATTCAAGTAAGAAACAACGTAGTAGTGCAAACACTGGTGAGGAAAGCGATAGCGGCTCTGATTGGGAGGGTTTTACTGAACAAAATCCATTACATTATGGTGATTCTGAGGGTCAAGCTCAAATGACTGAATCGCTATGGAAAGAAATAAATAATGTGGTGCCTGCTAATGTGTCGCCGGGCTGGAAAAACTCAATATACTATTACATCTATGTAGATAGCTCCAATGGTACAGTCTTCTGCCCTACGAAGGTGAACAATGAACATTTTCCATATATGCGGGAGATGCGCATGGCCTGCCATTCTATACATGATGTGCTGCAGAGTACAAAAGCATTTCGTCGTCAGATATCGCAAGAATCAGCTGCGGCTAAGGGTGTTAACAATACCTCAGCGTCGACGTCGAGCTCAACTTCTTCAGCTGCGCCAAGTAATAAAGTAGCCATTAAGGAATACGGCATGACAGTTGTGGTGCGTGAGAAGCCTAAGGAAGATGGTGCATTGGGTGCTGTAAAGGGCCGTTTTACGGTTGTTGGACGACTATTTTTCTCACCGGCCAGAGAAGTCTATATATGCCATAGGCCAGATGTTCCACAGAATATGGTAGAAATTGCTTTTCGTTTATCATTTTATACTGTAGGTTAGAGATAGAGCAGTGAGCTTTATACCATATATTAAAGGTTGGACTTGTTTTTTTTTAAATAGTATTTTTATGTAACGCCTTGTATATTATATTGTATGTTCGGTAGATATATATCTACATTTATTTTAATAAAGCAAACCTTTAGATATTTTAACTTTTGAATAGAAGGTTTTTACTGCATGATGTTTATTTCACATACAAAGATATTAATTTTGACCTTTCGGATCTATCGTATGGAATAAAGCGTACACAGAAAAAATATTTTTGAATACAATTGATTTTGCGGCAAGGTTGACATTACGAGCCTCAAAATTTATTGTGTTTCTTAGTACCTACTGAGGTGTGATAATACGCAAGTGTCGTAACCCTCCCCCCTAGAAATTTTGTAGAAAAAAAATTAAAATGTGACTTGATATTTCAATCTGAACACGTGTTCCGAAAAGGTTGAAGATGCAAAACTTTTGTATGGAAAAATTGAAATATTAGTTTGAAATTTAAGTAAGTAAGCTTAAAAAATATCATTTTAAGCCAAAAAAAAATTAAATTCAAAACTGTTATGAATCAAAAAGTTGCAGGGACCATACTTTTAGCTCAAAAAATGGTTTTAAATATCGTCAGCTCAGAGTGTAATTTGATTTTGGCAATTTTGATTGAGGTATGCCACCATACTAAAGAGAACACGCTCTTTCGTGGTATCAAAATATGGCTTCCTCTTCTCGTTCCAAAGACCTCAGTATGCATCATGTACTAACTGCAGCTTTCAAAATAAAATTTCATGGTGTAAGTTTCCTGACTGCACTTCGTCCTTTGAAGTTTCATTGAAAAGCAAACAAACGCTCTCAGGTCAAAAGTGAAAATGAACTTAAGAACGAGAGAGGAAAGGGTATTCTCAAAGGTAATTTGGCCTCATTTAAAGATAAAAAATTGCTGGCACCAATCCAAACCAATAAATAGGTCGAAAATGGATTTTGAAAACATCTGTCCGGGTCGTATAAAGAAAAAATATTATTGTACCAACTGATACGAAGAGGTCAAAACTAAATTTGTTTTATCAGCCTATATAGAGCATTCGTTAAAACAAAAGTCTGTAGTATATTTTTTTTCATGTTGTAGTTTTTTTGGGAGCTTGCATTTATTATCCAATTAAAAGTATCGTTTGTCAAAATCGGCTATGGGCTAAGACTATGACTAAGGAAGCTAGAAATCGCTAATCACTTGACTAAAAGAGCCAATGCGTACATTTACAAATCCAATCAGCAAGAATTGAAAAAAATCCAAAAAACAAAATGCGAGGGAGGGATCGCAGCAACAATTATCTACTTACATTGTATTTTGATACACAATAGGGTGTATCACGCAAATTATTTTTCTTAAATTCAAAACTTTAGGTCGAGAAAAATCTGTCACTATAGTAACATATTTACCAAAAAAATGTTTGTCAATTTGAATAATATTTGGGTTGGACCCAAGGGGGGTAGTTTGATTTTCTTTTGTTGTCAAAAACGTAGTTTTCCAATTTTTTCTTAAACAAAAATTAGAAACCAAGTTCCAGCTTGGCCCCTAAGGACCAAATGGCCCGATTCAGCTCACATTTGGCCCTTGGCCCGGGCCATCATGATTTGGCCCCCTTTTCTACTAAATTTCGCAACTTGTAAAAAAATATAAAAAAATTTAGAATTTTGTTCAGTCAAAAACCGATGCTGTGAACAATGTTGCTTTACTTTTGATCAACTCTCAATGCATCATTTTTTGACACCTCGTTTTGTTAGATCGTCGTGAATTGATGTGTAATTTTATGTGCTGTCTTTTGTAATTGTTCATGCGACATTAAATATTTATATACATATATAATTGAATAAATAACTTCACAGTCATCTAAATCACGCAAGCATCTTCTGATTTTTTCTGTCGATATAGATAGTTTCCATGGGGAGTGATCTCAAGAGTTTCATGCAATCTCACCAATTTTGATCAAATTTCTTGAATGCGTTCCCCTAGGCTTGGCTGCAAAAACCTTAAATAATTTTTGAGATATTGAAAAATATTCGCAAATATTAAATTTTGAAAATGTTAGTCTCTTTATAAAAGAGTCATAAGTAATCATTCAGTAAGTTACAAAATGGGATCACGGTAGATTTTCGAGAAAAAAATAAAAATGTCCGATGGAAAAAAATATTTTTTGATTGCCGCGCTTTACGTTTTTATTTTTTCTCGAAAAGCTACCGGGGTCCCATTCTGTAACTATGATTTTTCAAAACAGGTTTTTAAAATTTTTTTTGCTAAATTTACAAAATTGAATATAAACGAGGTTTTATGAATTTTTCAATAAAAACGAATTGAATTGAAATAAAAACGCTAACAAATTTTTGATTTTTTTTTACGGCCGAACCGGTTCTCAATTGTTTTCCGGATGCGAACCGGTTGTTAAATATTTTGAATCCCACCACTGCTCACAGTGAACCTCAATTCACAACTAGAGCTATCCCTAGCTGGTTGTCCTGTCCAATTCGGTGCTGAAGCCACCCTGAACCAATGACTTCAATGTTGCTGAAATTTTTGCTATGTCTGATGACCTCTGTGCAACTTTCAACTCGATTCCACTGCTGTTAAGCTCGTTCGCACACAAAAGCTCCTTAATATATGAATTTTAATAATTTTAAGTAAGTTTTCCATGCTTATGCCGAAAAAACGAAAAACCAGAAAAACAAATGATGGACTTTTTTTGCGTTTTAGTAAAAAAGTCGTCTTTTCCATATGAATTGTACTAGGAAGCTGAAATTTGGGGAGAATTTTCTTTAAGCCCGAAAATTAAAAAAAAATCCCTTCGGGTGTATTTTGTCTGCATTTTCAGCCACATGAAAATTTTAAACGTAGTTTGACCACAGTGGGTGTCACCTCCCATACAACTAGAATACCTAAAACGCTATGTCTTGGCATCTAAGGCAGACTTTTTCTACGTTTTGGTAAGTCGGCTTTTTCGTAAAATTTCAACGTAATCGAACTCTGTCCGCGCCGTCTACAGGTTGGAACTAGGAAGCTCAAATTTTGTGACAATTTTTTTTAAGCCCCTACTAAGGCATAATTAAAAAAAAAACGAATACAAAATGACAAATTTTTCAATATACGTAAGCACCCTAATGTACACATTATCAGATTTTTTGTAGCGAATTAAATTTCCTGTCGATATGGCACTGTATAAGGTCCGAAAACTTATTTTTACATTAAAATATGACAAGTCTTAAAAATATTTAAGAAAACCGAAAAATTGCAATTTTTTGATTTATTTTAAAATTTTTAATTTTTTCAGATTTTCAGATTAAGCGCATCAGAATCATCGACAGTTGAACTTCTTTTCTAGAATGCAAAATGTACGTGCAGATCTGTGTAATTCGATTCAAACAAAACCCAATTGTTATGATGCTCATTAACAATTTCAATAACATAAACAAAACATAATATGATAGCGCCATCTATCAAATTAACAAACAAAAAATCTCTTAAGAAACGTTGTTGCAAATTATGAACTAACGTGGGCAGCACAGATGGAACGCAACATTTTGCCAGATAATCCGGGAGCTAGCGTTGCATTTTTTCTAGTAATTTTCTACCGCTTAACTTTTTTTTTGCAATTGATAGTTTAAGTATGGCTGATAGTCGAAAAAAGTGTCAGTCGCCAGAACAGCGCAGTCGGAATTATAAAAAAATCCAATTGTTCTAAAAATTGGTGCCATTTGGTAAAGTCGAATACATCTTGTGTGTAAAATCACTAGCAGCACAATATGGATTGGACAGCGAAATTGAGTGTCACCTTTAAGGACTTCTTAAGTTTTTAATTTGGAGAGTGTTGATCGCTTAACAACTATTTTAAAAAATGTCTGAAGGATATATCCTTCTACATTTAATTTAAACTTAACCATAAAAAGTTTTCTTGAGCAATTTCTGCAAAACTCGGTCGGGTGATAGCCCACAACTTCCGCCCCAGACTTGGCACTGTACTTGGTAAAAAGCATAAAACGTCACATGTTGTTATAGTGCAATTAAGTTCCAATCTTTGGAAGGACACAAGGAACAGTCCTTCACCATTTGTTTAGCTATTAATAAAGCAATATGATCCCCTATAAACTTTCAATAGCATCTAGCATTCGCAACATTTTTTTGGTGGACAGCACTCCTTTCATTACAAATAATTGGAAATAAACTGAACAGGGAAACCATGCTCCCTCCAAGGCTATGCGGATTTAATTTTTGGAATTCAGTTAAAATTTCATCCGCAAAGTCAAATCAATTTGTAATTTCAGAACAAAGCGAAAACGGTTTTGATATCAAAGAAGACTGTATTTTGAAACCGTTTAAATTAATTTTGTCAGTAAATTCCTTTTTCAAAAATAATGTGCATTGGTTGTGAGAAGCCGACAAAAAAACTTCGCTCAATAACTCGGAAAGTAAGCCATAAGTATATTAACCCTAATGTTGTAGAGGAGATGAAAATACATCGACTTCATATCCGAACATTTTCGTCTGACAAGATTTGATCCTTTTTTAATAGTTTAAAAATTATTTACAGCCATGTCTCGTTCAAAGATGAAACCCAAAATATCTATTTTTAATCAAAATTATAGTAGTTCAGTGATCGGTGGGTTAAATATTCTCCTCTACATTGGACTTAGTAAATTGTTCACTTCAGCTCCACCACGATTCTGGCGAGTGACGCTTATTTATATCATCAACCATACCTAAACTATCAATTGGAAAAAAAAGTTAAGCGGAAGGAAATGACTATGAAAATGCAACGCTACCGCTCCCCGACTATGATTCTTGAAGCAAACAAATAGTGCTGACACACAGGTACCACATAAATTACGCAGACAGACATTTCAAGCGCATGTAATATGGTGGGGTAGGTTGCCTCTACCTATAAATGTTTCCACTGCCACTGATGTGTCAAAAATCAACATTTTTTAGGTTGAAATTTATAAAGAGCACAACGATTTCATTCATGTGTCAGGCGGAGGAGAAATTAAAAATTGATTGAAACTATTTTTAAAACAACATCACAAACCTCAGGAAGAATTTCTCAAATATGCATTTGGGGCGCTAACTAAGTTGGAAAACGTTCTTGTAGAAAATAGTTTTCGAAATGCTATGAAAGAGCGTGGACAGCAAAGAACCGATACGCGCATTGTCGGGACTTCATTTGATGAATTAAAATAGAAAATAAAGTCAAACGATAATCTTTTGTTTATATTGAATTAAATATAGCGATATAAATTAACAGTGACACTTGGAATTTCGTTAATCTAGTCGCACAATCAAATCCAATGGTTTGGTTCAATGGTAGCGCTATCAGTTGTGATGAACGGCATCGCCAGCGGCTTTGTTCGAATGCGGTGTGCAGAATTTTATGTAACTCTTACGCACCGCAAATAATCAGCAGCGTTAGGTTGCTATTTGTATTATTGACATTATTTATGATCGTTACTAAGACCAATGCGATGCATGCTAGTGGAGATGTAAGGAGCATTGAGGATGCACTCGAAGGTCGGAACGTTGCTGCAAATGGCGTAGGTAAACAAGAAACTGCTAACACAATAGAAGTCCATTAAAAAAAGCCTGGCTTCGGTTATTTGATCTGATCTTGATCTTGAGCCGATCTGACTATTCCGCCATATTTGAGGAAAAGTTATTCTTTAACATGCACTAAAGCCCTGAGTTCCCTAAAGTTAGTGAATTGGTATCCTTGGTTTAAATAAATGTTGCTGCTTTGGTATTTAATTGAGTAGAAGTCAACTGACCTGAACTGACTTTCTTAAGCAATGGAACTTGTTCTTTTTTCAAAACTGCTGTGTTTAAAAGCATAAATTTAAAAAACCTTTGAAGTTGTTTGTGACCCTACACAGAAGGTGTAATCACTTTGTCATTCCGTTTGTAACGCATATATGGGGGCGTGGCAGGTATAGAAAAGTAAATAAATTCTTGATCAGTGTCAGCATCTGAGCCAATTTAGCTATGTACGTCTGTCAGTCTGTCGGCCTATCTGTTCGTGTGCCTGTCTGTTTGCCTGTTAAAATCATGTTTACGGGAAAACCAAGCAAGCTAATTCAATGAATTTTGGCTCACAGATCGCACCTTCTTACAAGCTGCTAGCTTATGAAAATGGGCAAAATGAGTTCATGAACACGCCTACCGCCAATACTCTATGTATATAAGGCCAAACCCAATTTGAAAAAAGTTGGGGAAATTTTCATGAAACTTAGTGATGAGAACATGAAAACAAAATGAAGATTGAGCTAGGTTTTAAAAGGGCGTGGCACAACCCTATATTTTAATTTTTACTGCGCCAGAACTCGTAAACCGTTCAAGATATTGTGATAAAATTCGGTACACAGAATACAAATTATATGTATCTTGAATTGTATTTAAAGTGGGCAGAATTGAAAAAATGGGCGTGGCACTTTTCAACAATGAAAAATTTTGACTTCGTATAACTCGAGCACATTCGATTTCCATAAAAATTTTAGAGACGATACCACTGAAAGTAGTCATCAATACAAGCTACGACAGTATACTTAATATCTCGTTGAAGGGCGTGGCGCAACCCACAAAATTTATACATTTTATAATTAAAGAACTTACAACGTAATCTATGTGACATTTAGTATAGCAGATAAACTTGCTAAATGGTATCTATTAATAAAAGATGGCATAATAGTACCGGTAGGCGTGGTACCTCCCATTTAAGTAAAAAACGTTTAATGTTATTGATAGTTTGAAATGAGAGCTAAATACATTTTCCAATATGTCCCATGTGTATTTGTTCGACTCTTTCATCCTCTTTCAATTTTCGTCATTATTTCTTTTCTTTTCTAAAACATTTTCAGAGATTTTTCAGCGATTTTTTAACATATTTCAACGTTTTTGAACTTTTTTTGAGTTTTTCAACATTTTTCAGCATTTTTCATATATTTTTGAGCTTTTTTAATATCTTTCTACACTCTTCAATGGTTTTGATATTTTTTAGACTTTTTCACTATTTCTCAACAATTTTCAACCTCATTCAACCTTTTTACATTTTGAATTTTTTTTTCGACTTATTGAACCTCTTCAACGTCTTCATCAAATGATGAAGACGTTTGAAAGGCATTTTCAATGCAGTGTAGAGTATGCGAGCATCGGCCTGGCCGAAGATAACACCTTAATTATTTTTTTTTTCGTTTTTATCATAAGATATATTTTATCCTTGATGCAATCAAGTTTTTTTTTATCTGTTTATTTAGAAAAATCTATACTATTCTATAAAGAGGTAAAGTTTTGTTTTCTTTTTTGTATGTAGAGAGTAATCTAAAATCCGATTCTAAAAATTCTTCTACTAAAAGAAAGCCACACTATCCCTGAGTAACAAAAGTTTTATTTTATTTTGATAAAAATAGGGTCGTGGCACTGTACATACAACAAAAACATTCATACGGCACGATCCCTTGGTTTTTGGGCTGGCTAAGTAGGATAAATCTTTACCATTTGAGTTTTTCGTTCTCCTAATGGAGCCGAGTGATTTTTGCCTGCAAACCAGCAATCATATGAAATTCATATTAACATATTTAAAATTTGTTTGATGTTTTGATCAGCTCTTGGCTGTTTCCCCCATAATAGCGGACATTGTCATGGAGGAGATTTCGAACAAGTTTATGGAAAACAGCGACAACTCACCAAGACTTTTAAGGAAGTATATAGATGATATATTGGGCATAGTGCAAACAGACGCTATAGAAACGACGACATTAAAACTTCAGTAAAGAGGATGAAAACAATGGAAAACAGGCGTATCTAGATGCACTCGTAATAAGAAAGAATAATCTTCTAAAATCGGTACCAAACTAGTACCAAAAACCAACAGCGACAGACATACCTCTCAACTTTTATTCGAAACATCCAAACACTGTCAAAAATTTCGTAAGTAGAGTAATGAGCCAGCTGAGACACCGGCTTTACCCGCATACTGCTCGTTTTACAACACCGCCTGTATCTTATGCAGCTCTTACTGTAGACAATCGGGTCCATAAACCAAATTTCACAACTTGGTATATGTACCAAGAATAGCAACATCAGGATTTTTGTTGTATGGGAGGAGGCAATACCCATAATCCAATCCCATTCAAACGTAGCGAGTTGCTTAGCACAAACAATTTTCATTTATGTATTGAGTTTCACAACTGTAGCTGCCTTAGGTGGGAAGATATTGTGTTCTTAGGGTTGTTGTATTATGAAAGGTCGGGCTGATATCTCGATCTTGGCGATAATTCAGTGTTTATCGTACGCATCGTTGTTCTTTTATACGCATCGTACGATACATTATCGCCGAAAACGAGATATCGACCAGACCTTTCTCGTTCTCGGTCTTGGTTATAGGTTAGGTAAATTTAGAGTGGTGCCTTAGCAAACAGGCTTGAAGCCATAAGTAGCCGTGATTGTGCCGTTTCTATATCACATTACGCGAACCGGCGAATTGATAGATGTTAAGATAGCTATATCCAGTTAGCTTTATAAAGGTAGTAGAGCAGAGATCCGATGTCAACTTAAGCCAAGACATCTTAGCCTGATCTTGCTAAGGCTGGACAGCTGCATCCAAGAAACTGCGGCAGGAAGAATTGAATGGAATACCTAATCTTTCAGTATGCTTGCCTATTGCCCAGTGTCCAGTCCAGGTCGCTGTGATTTTTGCGATGTCAGACCGGCTCGTAGACAGTAAGTAGGTGGTTATCAGTTTATTATATGAGGGCCAGAGTGATTTGGTACTGGAAGCCTTTTACAGGTTTGTAAAGACTTCTAGTGATTTCCGGCTACAGATAGAAAATGCGGGAAAATACTCTTCTTAACTAAGCCGAGAGGAGTGAAAACACGTTCCGGTGCGGTTTCATTTAAAGACGAACCATGCCAAGCTAGTTCATCAGCCCTTTCATTTCCCTCAATGGCTCGGTGGCCTGGAATCCATATGATAGTAATGTCAAATCAATGTGCTAGCATGACAAATTCTTTTTTGCATTGCGGCTTGACTATGGGAGAGAACTGCCTATCTTCATCTCTGAATTAATACAGCCCACTAAACTGCAGGCTACTAAAATGGCTAAAACTTCAGCCTGGAAAATGCTAGCTGAATCAGGTAAATGGAAATATTGCGAGACTTCTAGGTCTTTTGAGTAGACTCCTGTGCTTATTTCACAGTCCATCCACCCTTTGTTATACGAGAAATAATTTCTTAATATCGTCGGGACCGATAACTTTAGTTATAGGTTATCGGTGAAGCACTAATTTCTAGTTTAAACATTGCAGTTGCATACGGAGCGCCCGATAGCACATGCTGGTTCGTTCGAACTGGGCCCTGTTTTCAAAGAACAATATACATAAAGATTAAAGAGAACATAATTTTATTTGCATTTATTCAATTGTAATTTTATATCGTTTCTAATCCGGGTACAGCTGTTCGTCCGCAGCATTTTGGATATGGAAGTGTCTTATCTTTAAGATCACCGAATGAGAATCCTTCCGCACTTTCAACGCCACATCTGAAAAAAATACAAGAGATGTTGAAAGATATTTGTGCGTATTAAAACTTTGAAGTCATTAACGTGTAAAATTGGGCTTCTCCATTGCTATCACAGAGTATAAGTCCACAGCTTTCGTTTGGGTCTTTTGATTTGCCTGGTGACAAAATTAAATTTTCAGAAATGTAACACTTTCCTGGGTATTCTGAAAGGATATTTCGTTCGTGTGATATTACACGGGACAATGTTTTTCTGTCATAATTCTTACTTGGATTTTGAAAAAACCAGTTGATACGGCACTCAAAGATATTGATACCAATGCCAGTGGTGCTAGACCACGCAGATTATAAGTTTCATTTTGGTTGAGTTTTTTTATTATTGCTATATGTCTCTAGCTATTTATTCTGAATTTGGGGATGACTCTAGCTTAATTCTCGGTAACCTTTGTTAT
The DNA here is from genome assembly GCA_963680825.1 of Meiosimyza decipiens. Taxonomy (NCBI): domain Eukaryota; kingdom Metazoa; phylum Arthropoda; class Insecta; order Diptera; family Lauxaniidae; genus Meiosimyza; species Meiosimyza decipiens. The sequence continues at coordinate 66,483,140 of OY804258.1, read as the reverse complement.
TTTGTTTTAATAATAATGTACCAGGAGACCGACCATAGTTCGGATTTTTGTTTCGAGGTAAAAAAAATTGAGCTCATATAAAAATGTTGAAAAAATATGGAAAATATTGAAAAGCTGAAAAGTGTGAGAAAGGTTGTAAAATAACAAAAATAAAAGGTAAATGTTGAAAAACGTCGAAAGAGGTTGAAAAACTCAATAAGGTATGAAAAATGTTGAATAGGTTTGAAAAAGCCGAAAAATGTTGGAAAAGTCGAAAAAACTAAGAATGGTTGAAAAAGGTTCAATAAGGTTGACAAATGTTGATGCAGTTGAAAAATATTGAAAATGTTGAAAAAAGTTGAAAAATGTGAAAAAGTCCAATATTTTTCGATAAAATATGAGAACTGACGAAAAATTTGAATCAAACTGAAAAGTAGAAAAAAATTGTAGGGGTTCAAAGAAATGGAAAGAAGTTGAAGAAAGGCTGAGAACGTTGATGAAACATGGAAAATATTGAAGAAAGTTGAATTAGATTGAAAAACTCGAAAAAAGTTGAAACCGGTTGAAACAGACATGTTGAAATGTTAAAATTTTTTATTAAATTCAAGAGGCTGAAAGCGTCGAAAGGAAAAAGGGAAAATGTTGAATAAAAATCATAAAATATTAAAAAAAAGTTGAAAAAATGCCACGCTTACAACCTTTTGTTAACATGAGCGGTGCCACGCCCACTGATCCAATCCCATCGAATTCCATTTAATTTAAAGTTAATAGTAGCCGACATCTCCACACCAAATTTTATTAGAATCAGAATCACTCATATAGTACATTAAATATAACATTAAACGTTTAGTGTTTGTATGGGAGATGCCACGCCCACTAATGCAATCCCGTCGAAGTCTATATAATTTCAAAACTAACAGCAATCATTCCAAATTTTATTAGGATTACTCCTATAGTACACTAAATATAACATTTATCGTTTTTTGCAACGATGGGGGGTTCCACGGCCACTGATGCATTCCCGTCAAAGCCCATTTACTTTAAAAGCTTACAGTAACCGACATTTCTAAAGCAAATTTTAGAAAATAACTCCTATATCACGCTAAATATAACATTTTACGCTTTTTGCATGTATGGGAGGTGCCTCGCCCATAGGTACTATTCCATTAATTTTTGTTTATAGCAAGTATATCTACCGTATTAAATTTCATAAAATCTTATTATAGCGTGGCTTCTTAAAAGTGGTATAGTTTGTTATGATGACGGCTTTCAATGGTATTATCTTAAAACATTAGATTAACTTTAAACCAAATTTTTCCATTGTTCAAAGTGCCACGCCCACTTTTCAATTACAATGTTGAGATGTTTTGTGACTTCTGCTGTTACTTAGCTTTGGAGCACTGAGGGTAGGAGTTTTCTTAACTTGCTGCACAATTTACCATCCACAAGGCATTTAATGTGCGCTTATGGCTAATGTATAACTATCGAAAATTGCTTGGAATTCCTTTACAATCACCAGACATAAATATCATTGGACATATATGGGCCCACTTGGAAAATCAGTTGAAAAATCATTCCATTAAAATAAAAAAAGTGCTTCTATAATAGTGGACTAAAATAGATCCTTCGGTCGGCAGAAAGCTTATGGAATCGATATAGAATATAATTTTTTTTAATAGTAGGCTGTGCCACGCCTTTAACAGGAAAATACGTTTCCACAGCTAAACTAATTTTGATGAAACTTAGTTTGAAGATAGATTGAGTTCTAAGTAAAGTTATAGGAAACTTTAAGTTCTTTAAGAGGGTGTGGCACCAATTTTAATGGGAAAATACTGTCATGGCTAAGCTACAACACTAAATTGGCAGTGATACGCCCCTAACAGGAAAAACGTTTTTTGGTGAAATTTGGTACAGAATTAAATTGAACCTTGAAGTACGGTATTTGTTTTAAAGTGGGTGGTGCCATGCCACTGACAGGAAAATATATTTTCACAGCTTATTTAATGGACCGATTTTGATGAAATTTGATATGGAGATAGATTGAACCTGATTTTGATGAAATTTGTTATGGACTCTATTGAACTCTAAGGAAGGGATAGAGATAGGCATAAAGAAACATAAAACATGATTTTTATACCCTACACAGAGGGTATATTCACTTTGTCATTCCGTTTGTAACGCATAGAAGGGGGCGTGGCAGGTATGGAAAAGTATATATATTCTTGGTCAGCGTCACCACTTGAGTCGATATAGCTGTATCCGTCTGTCTGTCTGCCTGTCTGTCTGTCCGTCTGTCTGTCTGTATGTTGAAATCAGGTTTACGAGAAAACTAAGCAAGCTAACTTAATGAAATTTGGCACACAGGTCAAACCTTCTTGCAAGCTGCTAGCATATAAAAATTGGCGAAATCGGTTAACGGCCACGCCTTCCGCCCATACTCTATGTAAATATACCCAAGTCCATTTTGAAAAAAGTTGCTACGATTTTGATGAAACTTGGTGATTTGTTGAAGATGAGAACAAAATTAAGATTGGGCTAGGTTTGAAGTTTGCAAAGACTCTTAAAGGGGCGTGGCATAGCCCTTAATTTTAACTTTTATGACGCCATAGCTCGTAAACCGTGCAAGGTATTGTGATGAAATTTGGAACACGGATAGAGATCTTATGAATCTTGAATTGCGCATAAAGTGGGCTTAATTGTAAAAGTGAGCGTGGCACTTTTTAGCAATTGAATATTTGGATTTCGTATAACTCCAAATTTTAGGGATGATATCACTGAAAGTAGTCATCAATACAAGTTTATTCAATATTCTGGAAAATTTTGTTGAAGGGCGTGAAGGGCCTACAATATTTATAAACGTTATAAAAAGAGAACTAACAACGCAATCGTTATGAAATTTAATATGGCAGATATACTCGCTAAAAGGTTTCTTCTTGCAAAATTTTGGTACAATGGTGCCGGTGGGTGTGGCACCTCCCATATAAGCAAAATTCGTTTAATGCTATAGATAGTGTGCTATGAGAGCAATCTTCATAAAATTTTGTGTAGAGGTGCCGGTTACTATACGCTTTTAAATTCAATGAATCTTGACAAGATTGCATCAGTGGGCGTGTCACCTCCCTCATTAGCATAAAATTGTAAGTGCTATTTTAAAAGAACTATTAGTGCAATTGATCTGAAATTTGATGTAAGTGGTTTACTGGGTATTAGGTACATATGAATCAAAAGCTGGCGAAATAGCAACGGTGGGCGTGGCACCTCCCATACAATTAAAATACCTTAAGTGGCATAACTATCGAAATAAATGTGCAATCATACTGAAATTTGGTGTAAGAGGTTTGTTTTTGGAAGGCTATTTGTGGACCAAAATCTGAATCGATTGTACCGTTTTAAATTTTAAGAATAATTACGGCACATATCGCAAACTATACAAGCTATTGTGCTAAAATTTGGTTTGTGCATGTCAATCACGAATGTCATTTATTGAAACAAAAGTGGGCGGAATTGGAGAAGTGGGCGTGACATATTTCGTGTTTTTCATGTTTACTCTATTTTTTCCAACATTTCCCATACTCTTTTGACATTTTCAGTTTTTTCCAAAACTTTTCAACATTTTTGAACCCGTTTACATTATTTTCGACTTATTCAACCTCTTCAACATTTTTTTAACATTTATTTAAAAAGTACTTTCAATGCAGTGTAAGGTATGTGAGTTTCGGCCTGGCCGAAGATAACACCTTTACTAGTTATTTTTGGAAGCGATGACAAGATATAGCTAATTTTTATATCAGTTTATTAGTATCAAAGAGTATTTATGAACAGTGGAAGTCTGCTTGCATGAAGGCTTTTCTTACATAGTAATCGAACATTCAAAAGATGATTTTGTGAGTGTCACCCCAACATGCTAAGCCAAATAATTCATATTGAGAGTGGAAAATACTGAAGTAATGCTCCAAGTAAGCAATTTTGGTGAACAAGAAGTTCAGTTAAATGATAGACCTGTCTTGCAGCTGCCATCAAGTATTTTTTCATTGCGACTATGAGTTCAAACCAATTCAATTTCCAATCAAGAACTAGTGTCCGCAAATAGCATAAAAAGATTTTCATGATCACAAAACCATGATATTTGTTAAAAATATGAAATCGGGCTCGTTTTTAAAAGAATCAAGTTGCAGTAAAAATTTTATTTTTTCGCTTGCTTGTGAATAAACGAACGGCACAGCACAATACACAATGCGGCAAATGTATTCCGAGTCTAAAACCATACCTCAACCACTAAGTAGAAGCGACATCTATTGAAGTTACAAGTCATTTTAAGGCTTGAACTTCTCTGAACGAATCCTTATCCTTTTTTGTTGAAATCCTTACACATATTTTAGTTTTATTACATTTCGATCATCAGTCCAATTCGTTCACGTGTTGATATGTAATTATGGGATAACACGCTGTTCCACGCAGAACTTGGCATAAGATTTATGAAGGTGATTGTCTACCGCGATCAAAAAATTACTGGTGCTTATTATTCGGAAGTTTTGCATGGTTTAATGAATTCATGGAATTCGAAGATCCACACATCGTTGATTGTTCCATTATTTTTGGCAGGAGATAAAGACTGTGTGTTGAATCATCCGCCGTATTCGGCTAATATAGCACCACGTGACTTCGCACTATTCCCAAAAATGAAAACAAAGTCCATTGTATGCGTTTTCGATTAAATTGAAACCATTCAAACAGCTTCAACACGCATCACAAAATGAGCTCGAGAGGGCATTTGAATCACTATTGAGTCGCTGTAGAAAGTGCATTGAATCATAATAAGATATGAAGAAAATATTTCGTTTGATTTTCAAAGCTTCAGTCGTGGAACAATTGCTGCACAGTGTACACATATACATATATAAATTATACTTAGTTTAATTCACTTGTTTTCAGCGTAATGCAAAAAGTTTAAATGGAATTCAATTATATAAGCGAGCTGGTCTTATCCTGATTTTCTAAATGTTCTGGTGACCAAACTTTACTATCGGTGACTTATTGAATTTCGCTTTCCTTTCATATTTAAGATGGAACTTAATTAGGGGCACTAATTAAAATGTTCCAATTAAATTGAATCGAAAATACGGCAGCGGGTACATTGATATACGGGGCACGTGCTTCGCGGCGGCAAAACAAAGGCAATCATACAGTTCCGCTTTTTTTGACATAAGCGACTATCTGAATAATTTATTTCTAAATATATTTTCATGCACACCCTTTAACGGTTTTAGGCCTAGTAGTTAAGTAAAAGTATTTTACCTACATAGGTGCCGGCGTAAGTTCAATTTGAGCCCTGTCACTTATGACTTTGTCATTATCGCGTGAGTCAAGTGAGCATATCTCCCAAACACAGAGTAGAGTCCCAGGCCAAACGATTTGCTTGGATATATTAAGAAGCCGTCCTGGCAGACGCTGTTGTTCTGCCCCTTCCGGTAGGTGGCGCGATGAGTTTGGTTTCGTTAAGCTCCCTTAACTAAAAAGTCAGAACCAAAGAGTTCGTTGGTGCGCTTAGAATTTTCGAAAACTTGTTGTGTTGTATGTAACAAAGTGCGCAATATCAACTCTGCACAGAAATGTTAAGTCTTCAACGTACGAAAAATTTTCTTTTCACATTTTCATTTTTTACCCAGGAATATCTTCCCATAAACAAACCTCTTACTCAAAATTTCAGTATGATTGCTCACCATGGCACGCCCACTTGGACTATTTCGACCACTTTCCTTTACCTTGTAGCATGTAAACCACTTGCAAGAATTTTCATAACAATTACTGAAATATTTCACTTTAAATAGCACTTACAATTTCATGTCAATATGGGAGGTGCCACGAAATCCATTTAATTTTAAAGCTTATGGTAACTGACATCTAAACTCCAAATTTTATGAAAATTACTTCCATGGTACACTATTTGTAACATTAAACGTTTTTTGCTTACATAAGAGGTGCCACACCCACCGGTACTAGTGTGCCAAAATTTTGCAAGAAGATACCGTTTCGCAAGTATATCTGCCATATTAAATTTCAAAACGATTACGTTGTTAGTTCTCTTACTATCACAATTATAAACATTATGGGCTGTGCCACGCCCTTCAACGAACTTTTCTAGTATACTGACATAGTTTGTATTGATGACTGCTTGCAGTGGTATCATCTCTAAAATTTTTATGTAGATCGTAGATGTCATTTATGAGTTATACGAAATCAAAATTTTCAACCACATTTTCGCCCACTTTAAATACGATTCAAGATACATAATATCTTGCACGGCTTACGAGTCTTAGCGTTATAAAAGAAAAAGCTTAGGGACCTTTAAGAGCCTTCGCAAATTGAAACCTAGCTCAGTCTTAATTTTGTTCTCATGTTTACCAAATCACCAAGATTCATCAAAGTTTCTGCAACTTTTTTTCAAAATGGGCGGGGGTATATAAACATAGAGTATTGGCGTTAGGTTTGTCCGTTAATCGTTTTTGCCCATTTTTATAAGCTAGTAGCTTGTAAGAAGGTGTGACCTGTCGAAATTTCATCGAATTAGCTTGCTTAGCCTTCCCGCAAACCTGATTTCTACAGACAGACAGACGGACAAAGCTATATCAACCCAGGTTATGATGCTGATCAAGAATATATATACTTTTCTATGCCTACCACGCCCCCTTCTATGTGTGACAAACGGAATGACCCTCTGTGCACGGTATACAAATTTATGATCAACTTCCAAACTTCGTTTCATCCCTGATGATGGTATCTCAGCGCGGCTTCCTAAAACGTAGGTAGTAGTTCACCTCGCTTATAATAAACGGATGTAAGCGAAAAAAGCAATCGGACTTTATATATGTAACCGGACAAACTAGTTTTAGGCCAAACAAGTTACCGCTAAGCCTAAGGATATGCAATGAAATCATAATGCAAAAGCACTGTAGCTAGGGAAGACTAAGGCAGAGCAAAGTAAACCAATAAAATATCAACTTCATTGTATGTGGTAAGTGCGGATAAGTGGGCGGCCTTTGGTTGCGGCTCAGAATTTACATCCCCCTCTATGTCCAATTTCGGCTTCGCGGCGGCAGTTCAGTCTATAATATGTCCAACTGGCTTCGCAATCCAGCGTTTTTGAATTAAAATTAAATTGCGTACAACTAGTTTGACCTAGGAAGAACTAGTTTATCCTAAAAACTAGTGTGACCAGTAAAAATATAAAGCTACTACAGTACCCTGATTAAAAAGCAAAAAATAATTATTTATCTTAATACTTGAAGTTGCAGATTTTCCTTAGTTTCTGTTACACAGCCTCTGGGCTTAAGTAGTAGAAATTGTATTTATTTGTGATCGGAAATTGCTCAACCTATCATTTCGTTCAAAGGAATAGTGCAGTACCGGTCGCCGATCCGTACGATAGATGGATGCGCCTCTCGGGTAAGTGGGATCTATCGCAAAAAGAAACACTCTCGAAAGGGTAAAAATGCTGTTTAAGCAAGAAAAAAATTAATCGCTAACAGTTGAATCTGATGAAGACAAAATAATGACATTGATTGATGCAAGAAACCGAATAGAAACTCGAGAGATCGCTTATAGATTGAGTTTATCGAATTCGACCGTTCATGATCATGATTCATGAGATTTACTTTGTTGCATTGACGTTTGTGATTGGTTTCTCAAATATCCTCAGGATTATCCATTTTTGATGAGAAGCATCCCTGTAGATTAGAAATGAAATATCTACAATAATGTTAAACGCAAGAGAATATGGAGCAAAAAAGCTGAGCCGGCTCAAAGCACTTGGAAATCCAAAATCCATCAAAAAAAGGTGGTGCTCTCTTTTTGGTGGAGTTTCAAGGGATTGGTTTTTTTTTAAGTTTTATTGATTTAGAAGTGTACTGTTATCAAATGAACAAATTGAATGATCCACTTAAACAGAAAGGGCCAGAATAAAGAAAAGGTTTAGTGTTGCACCAAGAAAATGTGAGATCTCATAAAAGGTTGATAACTCGCCAATTGCTTTTATAGCTTAAATGACATGCACCACCGCACCCACCACGCTCTAGCCATTATTAAACGATTAGGAAGCTCACTTGTTAACTAAACTTCACTGAATTTCACAATCCAAACGATGAACACAAACTAACGTAATTTTCAAAATCAAGAATGGGACTTTTCGATCGATATGTAGTTGAGTTCATAAAGAAACGAAGCCAAACGTTCGTTAAATAGAATACCTAAGGTTTCGAACGTTCGTAATATAAAGTCACCAATGCATTTGAAAAAAGGGTTCGTTAAATTCGCATTCGATATATTGAAACACCACTGTAGTTATAACAAAAAAAGCTCATTCCGAAGATTTACTTATTATTAATGACCAGCAAAACCCGGCGCGCGTTGCCACGCCTCAACAAATAAAATGTATTGTTTGTACTTAAGTTAAATTAAATAATTTTCGGGTTACATAGCTTATAAGCTGTGATGAATTTAATTCTTCTCTTATGTGGGAAGGCTTGGTATTGCCTACTTTTTTCAAACCGAACTATGCAAGGAACATTCTACAAATGATAATAATAAACATGTGCACATCTGCGTCAAATAGTTGCAGAGATGAAAAAAAATTGATTTTTTCTCATATGGGGCGTGTCGCCGCCCATTTTTTCATTAATCTCATTTCTGTCTCTACTTTTTATATGTGTGCCAAGTTTCAATTATCTGCTTCAAATAGCTGACAAGCTATGACGAATTTTATTTATATTTCATATAGGGGGCGTGGCATCATCCCTTTTATACAAACCAAACTATGCTACGAACCTTCTCCAGACCATAACAAACAAAATTTTTTTGTGAAATTTTTCGGCGATCGGTTGAGCGGCTTAGGAGTCCATAAGCAACAAACATACATACACACATGCCACATTGAGCTTCATATGCATACATATATAGATTAATGGTACGAGTATTGAGCTCTAACCGCAAAAATAATTTAGCCAACAAAAAGTAAGTTTTACAGGTTTTTTTTTGATTATCTTTGTATTTAGTAAAGCTATCAACGTGAAATTTATCGGATTTTTTTTGTGTAGTTTCATTTACGTATCTATATTATAACGAAAAATTAGACATGAAGAAACACATTATAAATAACTTATTAAAATTTAGAACTAAGTCGTGGCATAGTTACAATCACCATCACTACACATATATCAACAGGGATTACAGCCCCCCAAAATATCCTCCTAATTGAAACAAAGCTAAAATCAAAATATTCTCAAGACTCAGATTGAGACACACTTTAGCAACTCACCTCTACATGTTTGAAAAAAAACCGCACCCCACCTGTTCAACATGTGGTACAAACCTTTCTCTAACTCACGTACTCAATGACTGTCCTGACCACTCAACATGCAGGAAGATGATTTTTGGTTCCACCATATCCGTAGATTCGCTGAAACAACCTTCAACAGACAATATCGAGAAAATATTCGTATTTATAAAATCTACTAATCTAATTATATAGTTTTCTTTATACTAATTTTATTTTTACTCTAAACTTTCACTTATTTTTTTGTATCTAGAGCTGATGGTCCTAGCAGCCAATGCTCCTTTCCTTGATAGTTTTTATAATTTATTTGGAAGCTAATAAATAATAATAATAATAATAATATATTATAACGGGTGTTTTTAAGGGTTAAATTATTTTCCTGTGATCATTTCATGATATTGTGCAATGTTGTGTTGGTTAAGTTTTCTTATGCCTTCCAAGAATACCTACCTGATATTAAATCTGTGTACCACAAAAAATTTGTGGTCTGTCAAAAGAAGTAAAAGGCTGAAATTTGGAGTTCTGGAACAAGAGGGTGTGGCACAGAAAATAGCTATTATGCATAAAAATTTTCATGTATTCATAGTTTTTTTTTCCGGATAAATTTTTCAGTATTTAATTTTAATATAAGTCCTGTGACTTTGATTAAACTATTGATGATATAAATAAATAAAAGGATAAGCGAAATCAAAATGTATTCTGCAGTGTCTTCTTCATCCGGTTCAGGCAAAGAATCCTTCATACAAGGGGTTGAAATAAGATAAAATCATTACAGCAAAAAAATTTTTTAATTGGCAATTTTTAACAAAATTTTTCAAGAGATTGTTCAATTGATCAATATTAAATATTGATATTGAATAACAGATATCACTGCAAAAACGATTCAATTTAGAAGATCCAATTTAAGCGATTCGTAGTATTAATCAACAAATATTTTTGCTTCAAAAACCGAGTCTAAATCAAAATTGAAAATTAATAGTTAAATTTTCTTCAAATTCATCTTCACTACTTTTAATTTCTCTTCTATTTACAGCTAACAACTAAAACAACGGATATTTGCGAAATAAAATGTGTATTTCGTTCCAAAGATTAACGCATAATAAAATACTATGAATTTGGTTGAAAGTCATTACTACGATTTTTTACAATATCCTGAAATCATTATTGCAAATTTAAAATCATTACTGACTGCTTCAGACGCTTATCGTACTTCAGGTTCAAGAATTGATTATGGAACTTTTTCGGTATTATGTTTTTATCAAAAATAGAATTTGAATTTAGCTGCAGAAATTTGTAGATAGAAGTGGAGGTCCATTGGATACTATGCTTGAGATGAGTCTTATTTGAGCAATTGAATCGAGTATATACTCTTTTGTTTTGAAGTCCTTAAAATATCCATATTTCAATGGAATTACTGGGTTATTTTTGCAAATTTTGCCGAACGTAATGTTTTAAATGATATTTTTATTGAAGCTGGAAACATTGCTGGGTGAGCTAAGTCCTCTGAAAATTCTTCTGATTCGCTGTCACTATAGGGAACAAGCGATATTTTAATTGGTAAATAAAATAAACATTTTCTTATGACGCGAACTGCTACAAAATATTTCCTTATTGTAAGTACTATTGATTAATACACCCAATGACGTATCCAGGATTTTGTTTCGGGGGGGGTTTTGGATATGAGATTTTTTCTACGTAGTGTATATTCTTTGCAAAATCGTTTCTATATAGTGTCCGTCAAAATATTTCCCCCCTAGATACGGCCCTGAATACACCAAACGACACAAGATGTCGAAAATAATAATCTTTCTTGAAAAAATATAGTATATTCAATAAAATTATTTGCAAATATTTTGTGACACAAAAAAAAAGCATATTTGAATATTCGCACAAGAAAATTACCTACACTTTGCAGCCACAAAAAATGTAAAAAAGTGCAGTTAAGTTAAAACTGTTTTTACTATACTTAAGTAACGGTACTTTGGACGGTATGGACGTAAATTATCGATTTCTATCAAAAAACGAAAAATGTGTCCGTTAAGTTATTTTGTCGGTTAGGGCTCGATATATTCAAGTAGAATCTTTAAATTTTAAAAAGATTTTCCCTATGATCTCAAAGAGATATCTCTATTGAAAATATTATTACATATTTTGATACTTGAGCAAGAAAACATAGTAAAATAGTTCATTAGCAGTAGGGAAGCCCAAAAGGCGATTTTGGGATTTAGTCAAGCGCGGCAGGTTAACCTTGCATCCTGTTGAGTAACTCTACCAAATCTTAGCCCTCTATATAGGGCCGCGCGTGTAGGGCAGTCGATCGGAATAGTAAAAAAATCGATGGCTGGAAATACTCGAACGCGTCAAATTAAGATATGGTGGGTTAATTACATGCCGAAAAGTGTGCTCAATAATCTGACGATTTGAGCGTGACGTAAGGGAGTGGGAGTAACACAAACTTGCAACGTAAAAACGTCACCTCGACATTCTCGAGCGCGGTCGAATTTGTTTTTATTTTGAAGGAAATAATTCAAGGAAAACAGGAAAAATATAATCTACCGATTTCCATAAAATCGTCAGTAAAGTTTTGGTTTTGTTGTTTGTATTTTAAGTTTTGTGCATCATATTAAGTAAATCCCTCCAAATAATCGTCAGATTATGGATAAGCACGAAGAACATCAAGCTGAACCGTCTGTAGAAAAAACACGCTCGAGTATTTCAAAACAGCGTTGTTTTTTTGCATTTTCGAAGGGTCGCCACGAGCTTGCGTCACATCCTAATCGTCAGTCTTTTGAATGGGAGCTTCGTTCGGGATCACTTAACATCCCCTTTGAATACCTGACGCCCTTGAATTATGTTTTTTCACCCATTTTTAACACATCCGTATGGCCGCCCCAACCATCCAAACCGGCAGACTAATATACCTCCGTCATCAGAGACATGTGGACATGTGAATGTTTTTTTTACATTGTTGAAAGCCTGTAGTCACTCCGCCCCACCGGTGAAGTGGTACACATGATATAGCCTTTTTTTCTTTCTACAATCTAATCTTCCACATCCAATAGGTCCACGCGACGCTCGAGTAAACCACATTTAGCAATGTCAGCTCCCCTACTATAAGTCTCTGTTATTGTTCAAGTTTAATTTGTATTTATTTTGAATATGTAACCCCCTCAGCTCTAAGGTTTTCTTCTGCTTAAAGGAATTGGTCTAACGAGATGGTAACTGAAGCTTAGGCCATTTGATTTTTTTTCCAAATTTTCCTGTGCCAATTTTTTTCTTGCTTTAGTAAAAGTTTGCTTGCGTCTGTAAGTATCAAAAATAATTAATATATTTCGAAAACTTTCAATTTTTTTAGCATACAATACCTCAACCCAGAATAAGGAAACAACTAATGCAAATGTTGAAAATGAAGATGATGAAAATCCTTCTGAAATACAAAAAGCCGTTTGTACTGTAACAGCTGGGGAAGTAAAAGCCAGTGCTGAGGCTGTTACAACTAAAACCTTAAAAGGTGTATGTGGATCTTACGAAATGCACGCTGCATTGGAGAAATTGGAAATTAAATTGTTAGAAGAGCTCAAGGGAATAAAACTTCTACTACAACAAATAAACCACATACCAGAAGTTGAGAAAGAAACTGCAGAACATATGCAGTCAGGTCAACAGTCTACAACAGCAACAACTGAAAAACCAGTTGAACAAGATATCATTAAGTTACAACCCATGCCTGATAAATTTGAAAGTCTTGTTACTGATGCGTACTTGGAGACAAACAAAAATTCAGCCGCTAATAGCGTAATGCAAAGTGACTTTTACGTCAGACAATCTGGAGTAATGCCCAAACTAAAATCATTTCCAAGGCAGTTGCATAGCAGCGTACGTGAACAAGAAGTATCGAAGTTTAACAATACCATGTTGGCTGATCGGGACTTGAAGGTCTTTACATATTATTGGAAAATGGAAAATTTTAGCGAACATATTCGTAGCGATGAAAGCAATACAGTTGAGAGTCCAATTTTTTCCATTAAAGGTAATAGCTGAAGCAAATATTTTGCGCAATCAAATGTTATCGAAAATAAAATTTCATTTGCGTTATGTAAAATCAAATAATGAAATGAACCATTTTTGAACATTGAAAAATGTTGTAAAAATTTGCTTTTTTAGCCTTTACTCGCACAAAATCATACAACCGAATACTTATGAACAATAGTATTAAGGAATCAAATCTGTTGTGGATCTTGCCTTCCTTTGGAAGGCGGTTTAAATGTGTTTGTTTTTCGGACTTCGACAAATTACTCCAAATACAAAGTTAAAGAGCGCCAGTAGATTTAAGTTTTATCCAAATTGGCTGATATACAGCTCATTTAAACTGAAAGTAATCTGAACTTTTTGTATGGAGAGCGATTTACGGACAAATTGACAAACATTTTCTCAAATCTTTCTACAGCACTAAATTTTTTAAAATATGAGGAAAGAGCACAAAAATGCGCCTGAGATTTGAGCGCACAATTGCGCTATGCAGTGCCGACCGCTGTTCTAGATGCTTAGCTAAACAGAAAAAATTAAAAACATATTTTTCCCCAAGTAATTTGTGGGGAAGCATTGACTCGATAATGGACCTCTTTAAAGGTAAATTGAGTCTAATGTTTTCATATGGCATTTATTTAGGCTAAAACTAAAAGATGTTCTTGAGAGAGATACAATTTTGTTCTAAAATGAACCGTCCTAGTAAAACATATTCAGTTTTGTTGCTCAGTTATCAGGCACAAAGCAGATCTTATGTACACTGATATTTTCAATAACAGGGTTTAGTTTTTAATAAATAGTTTAAAAAGTGATTAAAATTTTTCTCTATTGAGTTATTGCAAATTTTTTTAAAAAACCTAAACGTAATATTGAGTAAATTAAAGCGTACATTTTTCTGATTTTTTTATTTTTGAAACATTTGCTCGTACTAGTACGTTGATCGTTAGCAGTAAAACTTTCAATACTTTTAAAACTAAACTACCATTAACATCAACATTCTATTGCACAAAAAATAAGCTTTCATTAACATTACTGTCGGTATTTTACAAATCATGATATACATAGTTTCACACACACAACATTTTATTTTACTTTCAGGAAAACCACTGCACGTTAAAGCCTTTTTTAATCACTTACATCGAGATTTTCTCTATTTACAACTTGAATATGCCACATTGAATACGAACAGTAATCGTAACCGCATTATATTGGACACTGGTGGTCTATTTAAGGAAATACTAAATGATAAAGTTTTATTCAGGCATAAAATATCTATATTAGATCAGGTAAAAGACGAGAACTTTCTTCCATTACTTTGTTCATTTAACAATTACTTAAAAATTTGCAGAACAACCAACGCTCCAATGATTTGGTATCCCAGGAGTTTAACAATTTAGAAATGGGATTTTCAATACCAAACAGTGCGCTACTCTCAAGTCCTTATGTTAAAAAAAATTCATTACTTATACAAGTTTTTCTGTATTTATAAATTGCTGTGTTAATTGAAAATACTCGTAGTTTAATGGAGAACATTATGTAGGAGTGCCATAATTACCGAAACTGTATCATATCTTTATTAAATATAGTATATATTGTAAAGTATACACAATTTAGAAATATGCATTAGATCTGAACTTAATGGAATTGAATTATTTAGTTTCGTACAACGCTATCCAATTAAAAAAAGTTGCTAATAAATATGTTTTAAAATTTCAAATGATGTTTTATAATTTAAAACATTGCTGTCATTTAAAATGTTAAATGTAATTGAACTATTTACAATTTACTACGTGCACCTTTTGCTCTAATATCAAGGAATGGTAAAGCAATTGGATAGAGTTCTTTGCTAGATTTGAATGCAGACAAATCAGTAATCTTCGAGTGCCTTTCCATGTTTGTGATTTCTTTGTCTTCCTCGGCGTTGTCGCAAAACTGTGCCGATAGTATGTGTATAGAGAGCACACGTCGTTCAAGACCCTCGCGTGAGATGAAATTCTGTTAGCAAAACGTGATCAGTAATTAAATGTGAAATTGCTATTGAGTGAAATTGTTATACCTTGAAGCAATCCACCAGTTCTTCTTTAGTAATTTTTCTCAATATCACCACTTCAGCTTCTTCACGCTCAAAATGATACTGCGCCAATGCTATTTCATTATAGAAATGACTAAATTGTTGATAAATAGTTTTATGCTTTTCCAGTTTCTTTAACGCCAACGCTTCCTTGTGACGTTCGAATTCATCAAGCGGCATTTCTTCAATGGTTTTCTGAATTTATTTGTTGAGTTAAGAAACAACAAAATGAATAATGGCTCAAATTTTAGACAGCATTAACGCTTACCAAATACGATGCCAAAAAGCTCTCAATACGATCTTCAACAAATGAGGGATGTTTAGATGATTGTACTATGATTCGAATACCAGTGGCGCCATTTACTTTCCGCAGACCACAAAAAACAATGTAGCCTAGTTGTTCCTGAAAAGGATTTGCAATAACAATAACAATTATAAGTATGTACATATATATTATCCAAATGTATTTTTGAGCTACTTTATTGAATTTCATCAATCAACATCGAACGCTTCATAAAAAAGCTTTTTTACATTGCATACGAGAATCTTAAGAAATCAATGTAACAATAACGCGAAAACTCGAAAAGCTGTTGTCGAGCTTGTTTACGGGAACACCCCTAAATATGCAAACTTGCAAGCGATTTTCTTCGACAAACGGCATCACTGATTCACTTTCCGAATTTTCGAGGCTGCTTTCTCATCAAATTTGCCTCGAACATTTTGGAGGCTTGCGTAAACTTTGCTCGACACAAATTCTTCTCGATGGTCGAAAATGTTCTCAGTTTACGCAGTTCTCGAGTCATTTTCGCATTTAGAGGAATTTCCTCAATGTTTTTATATTAAGGCCCATTTGACTATATGAGAAATTATTTGAGTTTTCGTAATTCCATTTTTATGTCTTGAAGAATGTTTTGTCAAATGTCATATTATTTATTTTATTGTGTTCAAGCTTATATGATTCATTGATGTAATGGACAACCGCGAACAAAGTGATATTCTTTTGAACTTTGCAAGGAGCTCATTTAGTAATAAAAAAGATAAAAGTTCATTTCAAAACTACATGAAAAAGACAATCCGGTCGTAATTTTTAGGAAAACGTCGTGCCGATCGTGTTTGTTGTGATACAACCCAGTCAATGCTTTCTCATATGTCTACTCATTTGTGTGGTATAAAGATGTTCACACTATTGGAGTTGCCATATTTCGCATCACATAAGAGTTTTTATATGACTTCTCCCATAGTCTCACATAGATTTTTTAAGTGTCATACTTTTCATGATATTCAACGATAAATATTTTATCAAATATGGTAACATTGGTATCATTAATACTCGGTGAGGTTTGCCATTTTATCATGGAAAGAAAAATGCGAAAAATCTTCAAATTTGGCATGGAGAAAAGCTTATTTCAAGAAACTGAAGAGTCACAAGCTCTTAGTGTGGTGCTCGAGCCACCATCTTGGAAAAGGTGTGATCAACAGATTTTGTGCAGGACATGAAATTTTCTGAAAGATATCTGTCGCTTATAAGTCATAGGAATCAGCAATGATCTCAGTATCATCGGTCCTCTCGAATTCGTCATGCGCAATCAAATCCTCTGCGCCGCTGTCATCGATAATTTCATGGTGATAAGCGTTCCTCATAATTTCCACATATTTGTGAGTATTTCAATCCTGCTATTTTGCAACAACATCGTGATTCCATTCATTTTGCAATTCCAGGAAATAAGCTGCGGTATTGAGTCTGAAGCTAGCAGAAGGACTGTTGTGATCGGTTGTAACAAACCATTTTTCCCCCATCCATCTGGATTTTTTTCATTTCCAAACCATATCTGAATTTGGCAGAAAGCTCGGTACGATCTTCGATTTTTGTTTTTCAAGGACATCATAAATTTGCTAAATCTGTAGCCGATTTGTGTTGGATCTTAAGGAGAAATAGAATTTTGTCAGCCTCTCTTACTTTCACAGGTTAATTTTTTTAATGAGAGTCTCTCTTGCCTATACATTTAGCTCCGAGTTTCCGCATTCAATGTCACAAAATTCTTCAAGTGCTTCGCAAATACTGTGAAATGTAGGGCTAGTTGCGAAATAAGCTGTAAATATATCTTCTATGAGTCCTCCATGAATAACGCCACCTTTTATTTTGAAACCTTTGTTCGCAGATTGTTCAATGCACATGTCAGTCCAAGTACCTGACCGGACCGGAGGCATTGAAACAAAATTAGTATTTAAATACATCCATTTTCTCTTCCAGTGTCGACATAGTCTGCAAATACATTTGGCTAGAGTTTGAGTGAGGGAAATGCTCACCATGGAAGTAAGGAATCATTAATTTTATCGTACAGCAGTGTTTTTCTCAATATACGGTATGTTCAGCTTTGATACATTTTTTTTATCAGAGTGATTATATGAAAACACTTCACAAGTTTGTCGTACCCCAATATTCTCCACGACTCACATTGAATGGGTTTGTATGAAACGGCGACCATTCATAGTAATAATTGAAAACAACAAAAATTTGTGAATATGAAAAGAATCGGTCCACAGACACGCCTACCTCCCATGCTTTTATGATACTATGGCAGGTGCCACGCCCACTGATGCAGGCCCATCGAAATCCATTTAATTTTACAGCGTATAGTAACTGACACCTGTACACCAAATCTTACAAACTGTCTATAATATTAAACGTTTTTTGCTTACATAGGAGGTGCCACGCCCACCGGTACTATCGTACAAATTCTTTGTAGTTAATAATAATACTTTTTATCTGCCATATTAAATTTCATAGCAATTACGTTGTAAATTATCTTATTATCACGTTTATAAATATTGTGGGATGTGCCACGCCCAACAACGAGTTATTCCAGTATGCTGACGTTGCTTGTATTTATGGCTGTTTTTAGTGGTATCACCTCTGAAATTTTTATGAAAATCGTATGTCTCAATATGGAGTTACGGAATCAAAGTTTTCAATTGTTGAAAAGTGCCACATTCCGCCTATTTTAAGCACAATGCAATATATTTCTGATCCGTATCCGTGTACCAAATTCCATCACAATATCTTGAACGGTTTACGAGTTTTAGCATTTTAAAATTTAAGGCTTGCCACGCCCCTTTAAGAGGCTTTGAAAGCTTTACATTTAGCCCAATCCTAGTTTCGTTCACATCTGCACCAAATCATCAAGTTTTCTCAAAATAGCTGAAGCTTTTTTCGAAATAAATACACAGAGCATGGGCGGTAGGCGTGTCCGTGAACCGATTTCACCCATTTTTAATGCTAGCAGCTTGTAAGAAGGTGCGACCTGTGTGCCAAATTTCATTGAAATAGTTTGTTTGGTTTTCCCGTAAACGTCATTTCGACAGATAAACAGACGGACGGACGGACATAGCTAAATCGAATCAAGTGGTGATGCTGATCAAGAACATATACATTTCTTTATACCTGCCACCCCTTCGATGCGTTACAAACGGAATGACAAGGTGAATATGCCCTCTGTGTAGGGTATGAAAATGGAGAAACGTTGGACTAAGCGTTGTGAACTACAGGGAGACAATGTTGAAAAATAAAATCTTTTATTGCTAAAATAACTATGTTTCATTCAAAAAGGCACCCTCGAGTGAGTAAAACTTGAGAAACTACAGAGTTGAAAGTTGATGTCTACTCGGCCAGTTGCAAAGTCTCTATAAGGTCAGTGGTTCTTCGAGATATTTCAATATGCACTTGCTTTCGTAGGGATTTATTACTCTATAACACAGAAAATAATGGTATCAATTGCACAAGCATACCAAAAATAAAGAAAATCCATGTGATGTTCGAAATGTAAGAAAGCTGCTTTGAGACAAGACATTTTTATTACAAACGAAATAAAAAAATGGAAGGCCTAAAAAATATCAAAACAAAAGACCAGAGAATTTTCAAAGTGCGACAATCAATGCAAACAAGAAACAAGCAGTTGTGTTTCGCAAGTATTATTGTTTGCTGGATAATCAAAAATGATTAAAATTCACTTATCGTTTGTGATGTCAAATGAATTATTTCATATACATAGATTATGATTTATTTGAATATAAGTTATTAATTATAGCTTAATTATAGCAAATTCTCTGGCTCATGCATTTTTCAAAAGCCCAATCTCAAAAATCTTAATAATAGTTTTGACGCATATGATTTTAAAAATCGCATGTTCTAAATGATTTTCCGCAATTATAATATGTCTGTTGTCGTACGGTGCTAAAAAAACATTTCCAATGTCACCCAACACCAATTGATAAAAATCTTTTCTAACGCTTTAATTAACTTTTATATAAAAAGCCAATGCAAAAACCAACAGATATCAGTCGAAGTTCCAACTTGGTTTAGCTAAAATGAATTTTTACGCTTTATTTGCTACTTTGTGTGTGCTGAGTTTTGCTATTTTAGCGGTAACTTTAAATGTTGTCAAGTTAATTTCAAATTAAAAACATTTTTTCATAAATATACAGAACAGCGGCGCTGCAGCGCAACCTAAGATGCCTCAGATGCCTCAAATGCCTAAATCGGGTTTCCGCTTGAGTTCTGGCTTCATGCAAAGGTCTGCTGCAGAACGAGGACAACCTGGACGACATGGGCCACCACCTCAAAGTCCACCAAATGGAAATGATGGAAACCAATAAACAAATAATATTCTATATATACAAATGTATATATACTTTAACATACTAAAATAATAATAATGAGCACATATTAAAGCAATAATTTTTTGTTTACCTTCGTACGTAGATTATCATAACAGGGCTCCGTCAAAATTTGTGATACTAAATTTACCATGATGCTGGTACGATCCGTTTGTGGGCCACATTGAAAATATAAATGTGCACAAGAGCTCTTGTGAAATGCGTTTTCTTTTTGAAATAAATAGCTGTCACCTGAAAACAAGGCCCAATGTTAGTAATATTAAAAAAAATTTTTGTTTGAAAAAAAAAACATATAACTCGAATTAAGGACAATTGTCCTTATATTTACGTGACTGTCTGCCATGAAGGCTTAAGGCCACTGTGTGCCTAATCACACTCGAATTATTTTATATACATCCCAAATTAGAGGACGACTGCTGTTGAAACAGTTACCAAGTAAAGTTATGTTTACGGACATAACTTCACCCTTGGTTTGAGCCGAGATCTATCTTCATCCCTCGGCTCGTTTTCAGAATGGCCACCAAATTGAGAAAATGCAACTCCACACTGAGCGTTACATTTTGCTCTCCACGCGATTTGGGTTTAAGTCACAACCACCACGATACACCCTCGGAGTGGCCTACCGCATGCCTATTGCGCTTCACGCAACTGTCAGGCTAGGACTGAAGTCCTAAGGGCTCCTGACAACCCGTGGTACCAGATTGGTGCAGACCTTCACACTAGAACTTGGCCCAACACGAGCCAAGTACAGTACAGTTAATTATCCACCACAGTTTCAGCTTACCATAACGCCCTAGGGCACTGGTAAGCCCCATTAATTAAGGACAGTAAAATGATATTACACATTTTCTTATAAATAATGCAAATCGTGTATATTTATATGACCACTCGAGTAGCAATTCCTATCAAATTCAGCTCCGGATCAGGCAAAGAATGGCGAACTCTATTACTGAAAACGTATTAAGAATCTGAATCAGGTATGGAAAAGTCAAGCTAATCTGCAGCCCTATTAAGAAAAGCCTTTTAAAATTTTGTCAAGTCCTGATTAGTTTTGCCAAATCATTAACGGACCTGAACGGTCCTGGTAAGGACCGAAACTGGCTAGCCTCATTGTTCCTTTTTATGGAAAGCCCTATAAAAACTTATACAACCCTGATCAGCTTAGCCAAATCAAGAGCAATTCAAGCAAAGTCAGATCAGGTGATGGTGGGGTTGAACCTATTTTCGCATTAAAGAGGTAGACCTTGTAAAAACCTGATCATCTTAGCTAGATCAAATGCTTTGGTAAAATAACATGTTAACCTGATAAATTATTCTATGGAATTCAATTTGATTTTAAAAAATGATCCACTGGGATTTGAACCTGCACATTCCCTATTAGCACAGTTGTTCCAGTTTAACAACATCAGTCAACCTATTATTATTTTTTGGCTGGCTAAAAGTATGTATGTATATATTGTATGTATTATTATAGGAATATGTATATTATATAATTATTGGATACTATATAAAATGAAATTTCAATTTTTCATTTTGACAGAAAAGTAATTAAGGTTTAGCCTCTCGGAAAAATATTGAGAGCAAGTCAGTTGATTAAGAGTGGCGTAGCGCAAGGCGACCTAGGTTCAATTCTGATCGGTAATAGGTAAAACAATTAAGTTTTTTTTTGAAGTTCTAAAAATACAGAACAAACAATTTAACAATAAGTTCCAATTAATAAGCAGCAATAGAGAAGATATGGTAAAAAATGCACCGAAAAAATTAGTTTAGCTTAACCGCATCAGACAGACACATTGGTCAGTGCCGTATCAGATTTGCCTGGTCTGGTTAGCCTGGCTCCATGCGTTACCGAACCTATACGAGTCTGATTCCATTACTCAAGTTCAGATTTGGTTCGACTACCCAATACTATAATAAAGCCAATCGAATGTGAAAATTTTTACTCGGTCTGATCAGTGCCGCATCAGGAACACTGATCAGTATCATATCAGCTTTGCCTGGTCCGGTTAGCCTGGCTTCATGCGTTACCACACCTTTTCGTACCCAAAACGATTGCCCAAGTTTGGACCGAATCTCTAATGGGGCCAGCTGTATGCGAACCATATGAAAGTTCTTACACGGCAAATGCGCCCATTGTTCAAAATTAATTAGCTGATAGTTTGATAAATAGGTTTTTGCTCCAGAAACGTAATATTACATACTACCAATAGTATGGGATCATATGCACAGACATTTACCGATGTTGTTTGCAAGTACGCACAAACAAATCAAAACTAGAAAAGTATGGAATAAAAGTGTGATTTTTATGTAATAATCACGTTGATCACGATCGAAAATATGGCTGTGAACGAAATCAAGAACAACGCATTGTTTCAAATTTGACTTAAAGACATTCTGTTAGAAACTTTTAATATTGTAGTAATGACAACTTGTTTACTTTGTATGCATTGGCCGAAAAAGTTAAATAATGGTCGCTTGAATAATCTGAACTAGAGGTCTGCGTAAGCGCACTTGAAACGGCCATCAAGTCACTTGCCATATTGCAAAGTCTACCAAGTTTTTGTGTACGCAAATCAGGAATCCAATCAAAACAAAACAAAAGACAAAGCAAACGAGGTGAGCGCTGCAACCGCAAATTAGAAATCAAATCGAAAGAAAAACAAGCAACAACACTGCAACCGCAAATCAAATTTTCTACAAATTCAAGCGATCGTATAACTTCCTACGTTTTCATGCTTTCTTTCACTCTTTATTCGCATTTTGTCTGTCGAGAAGCAAAAATGTGCACAGTAAACATTGCAAAACGTGAACCGAGGGTGTTCACGTTTATGAGGCTGTTCATGTTTCTGAATGGAATATTATAGGATCAAAATTGTGTTCCTTCTAAATTACCTTACTACTGCTCTTTAAAAAAAAGACATTTTCTCAATTTTTCTCTTCGTTTTGCGAAATTTTTACAAAAATTTCTTCGCAGAAAAAACTAAACACGGCTACGCGCACAAAGTCGCAGGCATCAGCTAGTAACGATTAAAATAAATTTAGCTGTACTCAGATTAGTAAAAACAGCGTACATATCGTCTGCTCGGAGTGTACGTGTACTAACTCGAGTTTTGGCAAATTCGAGTTAGGCACCAAACTAAAGAAAACACCCTCTTCGTTTAGTGCTATGAAAATATGGCTACCTCTTGAGTTCCAAAGGTCTCAGTGTGCATTATCCCCAACTGCAGCTTTCAAAACGATTCGATTCGATTTCGAAAAGTAAGTGTACTTACTGCATTTTTGCCTTTGAAGTCACATTCAACAATAAACGATCTATTTCAGGTCAAAAGTTAAAATGAACTTTAGAAGAAGAGGGAAAAATGTATCCCCAGGGGTGTTTTGGCCTAATTTAAGGGTACAAAATTCCTAGCCTTTCCTTTTTTGACAAAAACGTCGCAAATGAATTTTGAAATTAGGAAGAGTATCTCCTTTCATCTGTTTAGGCCATTTCAGGAAAAGAAACATACTGCACCAATTGATGCGAAGTGGTCGATTTTGGCCCCATTTAAGAAAAATAAATAATTTATTTGACCATTAGTTGGTAAAAAGTTAAAAATGAATTTAGAATGGAGGAGAAACTTCCAAGGAGATTAACTGCCCCCATTTTCGAAGTTATTAGTGTAATCATTATTTTTTTTAACCTTATCCTTCCAAAATTTAATTTCGACCTTTTCGCATCGATTAGTGCAATGTTCATACGAGTATGTATGTACCGTGTAAAGCCAAAAACAAAGCAACTAAATACTACAATTCTGAATTGAAATTAAATGTAGACCAATAAGTAAATAGTGTGGATCAGAAATTTGGTAAATTGCATATTCATTTTTCTACTCTAATGTAACTAAAAATATTTATGTAAAAATTACTCGTATTGTAACTGAAAATTTTTCTATAAAAGAAATGATTTGAAAATAAAATAATCAATCTTAGTACTGTAACAGTTAAGACTAAAACTGGCATTTCTATTTACAACATTGGGATTCAATCGAAACTTAATTGTGTGCGGCAGCCTATGCCACTAATTAAAGTTTCTATGGGAAGCCAAAAGTAAAAGACATAAAAGTAGTAAAGTACAGAGGTAAATCAATGTTGTTTTATTAATTGCATAGTCAGCATAAATGGCTATTGGCCAGCAGTCTTTTAAGTACATCTGATCCCGAGTGACTTTCATATAAACAAATGAACAGCATTTATTTGTTTATATGCAAATGTTTATAATACACTGAATACAAAGGCTTTATTTTATGGGCACCCCCTAATTCGCTAGCGTAAGCACTCTGCTACTCTTTTAAGATATCATGCTGGCCAAGCTACTGCTTTGATTTACGGAGTAAGAACAAAACATTGTCACTATTCCTTGAAAGTTGAAATAAAGAACTACACCATATTATAAATAAAAAGCAACTTGGAATATTAAAAATAAAATACATGGCGATTTTGCAATTATCTTATGATGCGATCATCTGATCTTGCAGTCATTTTACCCTGCCATCGATTGTTTCTGAAATCATTTAACTACAGTGAAATTAATGTTGCAAAAGAGCACAACATCGAAAATAAAAGTGAAAACTCAAACGGCACACATGGATAGACATCGAAAATAAAAGTGAAAAAAACCTACACGGAAAAAAGGTTAGTTAAAAAATAGCGTGTGATATTCAAAAAATGCAAAAAAAAATCAGGAAATATTGTCGCATACCCCTGTAATTTCTCATTTCATGGGATACTCAATACAAATTGATGGGTAAACTGCAAACATTACAGTCCAAAACTTTATTTTTACAGTTTCAGAATGTCAAATATACAACGTGGTCAGGAAAAAATTTAGTTACCAAAAAATAGTGAATAAATATTGAAAATATCATATGATCGACAAATAAAAATTACAGGGCAAACTGTAAAATTTTCAATACTATCACATAATTCATTTATTTTATTATTCGTTATTACTTTTTTGTTATCAGCGCTGTAAAAGTACGGCATAAAATGTCAGAAGTAGAAAAATGTGAGCATGCTGCCAGGCTAGGTCTCTGTCTTATGCTATGTTAAGAAGTATGGTTTAAGAAAAGAGTAATTGTAAGCTAACATAAAAATTTGCTGTTATAAAATTATTTGCTGTTATAAAATAATTTTTAAGTAAATTTTACATTTTACAGTGTGTACAACTTTAATATTTCATTGACAGTTAAATCAATTATTACAGTTTTTTGCTTACTGTCCGGGTAAGACTGTAATTATTATTGGAAATCCAATGAATTTTTACAAGTAAGGCTTAGAAGACAACAAGCAGCACAGTGTGCAACAAACAACGAGGAGCTATTTCAGCTCAACAAAAAGATCAAAAATCAAAACAGCGGCGGTCAACGAAAAGAGAAAATCCAAATCTCATAAGGCTGGTATAATTGAAATTACAATAAATACTTAAAAAGAAAAATATGTTAAGTCTTTGAAATAAAGAGTGTCACTAAAAGGCACCGCCAACAGATACAACTTTGGTGAGTTTCGCTGTTGTAGAAACATGTGGATTTCTCTTAAAATGGCTTCCGTGACACTGTTACGTTGTTACTGTTACTTTGCTGATGCATTTTACATTATTTCGGTTATCCTGATTGCGTTTGGTCAGGATAATATACGTACTTTATTAAGAATATTACAAACCGATTGATATTGCGATTTCAAAGGATATCTCACATATGTATTTGAATCTTTTCACCAAAAACCTAATATGGGCAAACAAAATTTTAAGCTGGAAATCTTAGCAGCCAATGTGATATATGAGGTGGAAAAAATGGATATAATAGAACAGTTCGATACAATAAACTCATGTTCTTCATTATTACCTTAATCCTTGGCATTAATTTGATATTCAAAGTACATATATAAAATGCACCACAATACTTTAAAAAAAGTTACATGAGTCGCAAAACCGATTTAGACGAAGTCTAAAAATTTATTTCAATTTTTAAAATTTAATTCAATGTTCCTAGCTTACATTTCGATGTCGACCCATTGTTGGTATTTTAATACAATTTCATACATGAGGAGATTTTTTTTTTCCCAGAAATTTGATAACTATAAAGTGGTGCTGCTCGCTACTGCCTATCACAGGTAGCGAAGCAGCAATACAGGATATTATAGAAAGACTCAAAATAGAGGAAACGGTGAGTCTACAAAACTATTGGAAGCCAAACTAGCCAGCACTCGGCAGCAAGGAAATAAGTACAACATAAATCAAGAAATAGAAGAATTAACAAGAGCATTGGAAACGGCATACATATCGGAAGGGCTATCCATGCGAATTAGCCGACAAAAAATCAACTGAAGCATTTGTAAAGAATTGCACAGTTGAAAAAGAAAAACTGATAATGGAAACCAATTCATTCAATACATCGAATGCCCTGGCCGTGGCAAAGATTGTAAATAGTCAGGAAGAACACACCGGAAAATAATTTCAGTAGATACAATCGCGGACAGCAAATGGACGTGGTCATGGAAATAATCATCGTCAAAGTCATGGTCATGGCCGTGACCAGAGCTAATCACCATCCCATGATCACAACCAAAACAGGAACTGAAGTCTGTCAGCTGGGAGATGAGCCCCCAAGGTAGCAAAAAAAAAGAAACGTTGAAACGATCGCTAGAACGAGAAACACTTGAATCGGGGAAATGTTTGAGAGGATTCAAAGCGCTCTATACTATTTGTGCACGTTGGAAGAGTTTTGTTGAAGCCCCTTGCTTAGCGAGGAGGTAAAGAATCCAAGAAAGCACTACTTTTATACATGTACGATATGAAAGGTTCAAAAACTGTTATTTCCAAATAATATTGCAAACATATATTAAAATGTTAAGTTTGAAAAAGTTATTCAAAATGAATCGGTGAAACTGCGTAAGCTGAGAACATTTTCGAGCCTCGCAAATAATTCGTATGGAGCAATGCTTACGCAAGCCTCGAAAACTTACAAAGCAAAACTGATGAGAAAGCAGCCTCGAAATTTCGGAAAATGAAACAGTGTTGCTGTTTGTCGAAATAATTTCCTGCCAATTTGAAATATCTTTAGAAATTTTTCGTGCTACACCCTAATATACAAAAATACAATTTTGTCCAATTTGAAATGTCAGTTTTTGTGGTTTTTAGGAAAAAAATAAGCAGTAAATAATGGTTGCGTTTTTCGCCACTGAAACAATCCCTTACTCTCTACAAGTTATCGACTTCAATATATTTATATGCGAAAAATCGTTTTTGAAGCATTTTCAACGCCTACAAAAAATGTTATTCACTTTTCACATCTGAACACCCTTGAAATATCGGGATTGACAAATGTGGCACCACTCACTAATTCTTATTTTTTTTTTTTCAATTTCCAAAATATGCTGCACTATTTGGGAATACCGGTTACGGGGCTTCACAACATCTTAGCTATACGCTTTCATTAACATAAATATATGTTTCAGTCAAGAACGCTTGGGAATAAAAAATCAACATCAATTGAAAATTTACCATTGGATAATTTGTACTCTCGTTTCTTCAGCATTTGACGTGCTAATAGGGGTAAAATAACCGAATTAGTTGCCTCTAAACGCTTATTAACAGTTGCAGCAATATCCAGTGCACCCTGTTTCGTTACATTGCCATAAATAAAACATTCTGTGTGTAAACGCTGAAAGAATTCCTTAGCAAAATTGAGCACACGATCGTATGTAACCACTAAAAGAAGAAAGTTAGTGCGAAAGTTTTCGTATAAAAATAAAATTCTACACACATTGCATAGCATCCAGCAACTCGCTGTTGGACCAAGCGTTTTCAGTCAAAATCAGTGCCAAATAATAGATAGCATGCTGGAACGGCTGCTCAGCTTTAAAGTTCTTCAACGAACGAATGTACTCCTCCTTGAGTATGTCAAAACGTTTTTCATCAATCTTAAAATCAAATAAATGATCGAGTAGTTTTTCCAGCAAAACCGCTTGTTTATCGCTGTAACCTTTGATTTGCATCTATAGAAAATTATTAATTTAATTTTTATTAGTTTGATTTTAAAATATATTGATCAATTGCTTACATTGATTCCGGCTGATTTATTTAAGACTGTCAATTTTAAGCCGGCAAGATCAGCGTCATATAAATACTCATTAAGTTGATCCCTCAGCAGTGATACCATCAAATGATTTAAATTACAATTCAAAGGATCCAAATATGCGATTGGACTGGAGAAATCAAAGGTCATGCAAGACTTCGGCTTCAGATAGTAATCATCTTGTTTGTGCCAAACGCGTATGACTGGAGTATCCATAATGATACATGGATGCTTAGCAAGATCCGCATCGAAAGGAGCCAAGTCGAAATTTGTGGGTATAAAAGCATTTGGCTGAGGTAGTGCAAGACTTTCGTTTATGACACAGTTTTCCCATTTCTATTAAAAAATTCATAAAAGAAATATGGTCATAGTTTGTTAGCAAAAAAAAATTATTGCGGGAGAAGCCTGAGTGACTTTATGTTTATTATTTGTGTAATTTAGTGCGAGTATTCAAAGTAATTCTGAGATTTAAGTTTTTGTATTTTAGCGTATCAAATTGTTTCAAAAGCTTTCATTTAAAAAAAAAAAAAAAAACAAAAGATGTCACGCTCAAGTTTTGTCCACTGCTAACTTATACCATCAAATGTTTACATACCAACTTTGGCAAAATTTTCTTGAATTTTTTTCTCAAACTGTGGCACCAAATATTTTCATGCCGAGTTCTGCAAAATCAACTTGAATATTTTTCTCAGCATAGCAATTCCGTTCCATTCTTTGTTAAATTGGATAGGACAATTTAGTCCGCGTAGCGCATACATTTTTTTTTATGGGTATGAAAGTCGCCACGCCCACTTGTTCAAACCCGCTCACTTTTTTTAAACTTGCTTGCATCATCAGATGTTCACGTACACAGTTTGTAAAGTTTGCGTTAATAGATTTTGGGCATAGCGTATGCAACTTTTCGCTTGTACGGATAATAATAATTTTTTGCACATGGCCTTAGAAAGATTTTGCTTAAGCGTGGTGTGTCATTCCTTCTTTATCTAATTCCGCTTACATTTTGCTTAGCTATTTGGTTGAATAGTTGATCTTGAATAGCGTTCAAAAGATATTGACTATATGAGCACTTGTCAAACCCCGCGTCCTTTTTATAGTGTTTTTTCCGTACTGATCTAAGTATTTGTGTGAAATTCGGATACTTATAGATGAGATATCAACCCAAGTTCATATTTTACAAAATTTCGAAAAAGTCGAAAGAACAAAGTGTACAGTTATTTATATACATTATATAGATATACATTTGCTCAGAACAATTTTAAAAATTACATATTTCAAGGTCATCGGTAGGTGGCATTTACCAATTTCCAAATGTTTTTCACACCCTTAGCGAAGTCAAATGAGTTTTAATGCAAAATGTCATAATGCCTAAATTTTTAGTCACAACGCACAAATTTGTCAACAACAAATTTTTTCACAAGAATTTTGAGCATTATGTCATTTTTCGATTATTTATTGTTTTTTTTGGGCTTTGCACCATAAATTACTAAGGTTTAGGCGTCGCAACATTTTGTGTGAGTTTCGACCTCTTCGGGGAATATGCGTGTGGGCGTTAAGATACACCGCTGGACAAAGAGTCCTATATACATATGTTATAGTGAGACAACACTTGTGTACACACCTCTCGTCACATACATACATACAATATATATTTATTCAATTGGTGGTGAGTGGTGTGTGCACAAGTGTTGTCACACTGCAATGTGATCTGATCTGCGTAAAGGACACATTATGCCAAAGTTGAATATTGAGATTTAGTCATATTCATATAGTACCTAGGGTTCCGATGGCCTTAATTTCTATATGATTTTATCGTGCGTTAGATGTTGAAAATAATGAAGTTCTTAGAAATATAAATAATACAAACAAGCTCTGCCATTGCGATGCGTTTGCCGTTTATATTAAAAATATTGTATATATGTTAACTAGTTCTTAGACCAAACGAGTTTTTCATAGGCCAAACTAGTTCATTCGAAGCGTGTTAGCATGAACCAGTCGAGCATAGGCTGAACTAGGGTTATCATTTACTTTAACGGCTTCACTCCCGATCTACTTGAAAATTTATTATTTTAGGTAAGTGGGCGGCCTTCGGCTATTTTATGTTAAGAACTAGTTTGGTCGGTAAAATATACACAAAAACAGATAAATGCAAGAGGCAGACGTTTTTGTTACCGCGTTTAGAAGCACAAATTTCAGAATTTTGTGATATGTACACATAAAATTAAGTGGTTTTATTTTTAGGCAGATTCAGATAGTTATAAATTAAATTAAGAACAAAATAATTTTACCGCGTCTGCCTTTGGGCTAACTGGTTTCTTTATTCATAAAAAAACATACACATAGAGAAAGTGGACGATTCAAGTGGAACTTTTTCGAAGGCAGGCGTTTTTGTGTACATAAAGCTCATATTGCTATATAAAACTAATACCGTTTAAATTTTGTTCTTCAAAACTTATTTAATTTTACAAAATTTCTTTTTACGGGCTAATAGGAAACATTTGTTTTTTCTTTTAGTACTGCTTGAAGCTAGTCTCTATTATTTTTTAAAATTTTTTTTTCTCCGAATATCGTTAATTGAAGTTTATTACACTGGTCTACGTACAGATCTGTCTACATAAGACCCAGTAAGGCAGGATAACTGGAATATTCAATGTTATTTAAATGTCATTTACGATATCTCAGAGAAAATCAAAGATATCGATATACATAATTCAAAGGTTAAGCTTTTCAACTACGCATAACTCAAAAAACCTAAAGTAGGAGAAAAACGAAATTAAAATTTTCAATAAGTTACTTTTTATATGAAAATGATGAAAATTATGTCTTCATAAACTCTTCTCACAAAACAAGTTTATAAGATACCTTTCTGATTTTCTAACGTAAAATAAAACATAAAATGGCGGATATTTCTGCATCAATAACTCAAAAGTAACGATTTATAAATTATGGCAGTTTTGCAGTAAGTGAGCGATATGTAATTAAATATATTCGGTAAAATCTGGTCTCCCAAAAATTAATGTAGGAATTTGACCAAAATTAACGATTTTGATATATACAACTTTATATATTTGGAAATAAAGACCTACACGTCTGCCCATTGCATTTTAAGCACTTAGGAGTAATATTGAAAACAACGAAGTTCTTAAAGAACACAACAAAATTATTTAATGTTTTTTTTTCACCTATTAACAATTGCTATTGTTAAAAATGCGGCAGTGTAGACGTATATCACGGAAATGGCGATTCTTACGGAAAAAAGTGTTGAGACATTTTTTGTAAAGAATTGAATGATCTAAAATTTTTGCCTGAACTATTTTTTCTGAACACACTGTTTAGCTAAAGAATTCAAAAAATACATATTTGCAAACTTTGAACTTTGGATCAATGGGGACTTTCACAATTGATTTATAATAGTATTCCTAACGTTCATACCAATTTTTAGCTCTATGGGAATTATTGTAACCTTCAATATCTTATTTGACCGGAGTACTATGCTCTTAACACAATATTTCAGAGGCAGACGCAATAAAATAATTTAATATATTTTTTTTCAGCAACTTCACTTAACCCTGAGAACAACATATATTGCATATCAATACCAACGACGATAAAATCATATAATTAAAAAGTTCACCGACTCCCTAGCTATAGAGGGATTTATTATCCTAAACAACCCGAAACTAAAAAAGGTGAGCTTATAAATATTATTTGAAAAAAAAAACCTTTTTGATAAAATCAAGTTTAAGGCTCCGCGATTTCTCGTATCGAAAATATGCAACCAAAAAATTTTGAACTTTTGAAGCGACGAAAAAAAAATGGTACGTGAAAATTAATGTTTGTGGAATCATTCCGATAAGGAAAGGTTGAAAATGAATGCTAACCGACGGCCAGATTTTGGACCCATTTCCAATAAAGTGTTTATCAACAATCGATGAAAAAGATCAAAAATTGATTTTTAACATAATTGGAGACAGCTCCGGAACCGTTTCCATAAGAAACATGTTTCACAAACATGATTGACATAATTTGAGATGGCTCCGGACTACGGGGGGCCGTTTTAGAATGATTTTTAAATAGAAAAAAATTGGACCAATCGATGAGGAAAGGTCGGAAATTGGTTTTACTATAATTTAAAACGGCTCCGGACCCCGGGGGAGACCGTTTTAGACACATTTCCAAAAAAAAAATCCACCAATCGATGCGGAAAGGTCAAATTGTTTGTGACATCGATATTCAGGGTCAAAGGCAACAAAAAACAGTTTTTCGCTATTATATCGTTTTTTATAAACCGGCCACAAATTCAATCAGTAGAAAAGTTAAAGATAACACAATTTTCAAAAGACAAATTATTCGAAATAAATTCGACCTCAGTTTTGGAAAATTTGGCGAGGAAACTCGGAAAATCTGGGAAAGCGCTCAGAAGTTTATTTTTAGGGTCTGGAGTTTTCTGTAGTTTCTCCTCTACAATTTCTCAAACAAATTTACGGAAAGTTTCTAATAAAAGCAATGTATTTATCGGACAAAATTTGATAATTTAAAACTGTATTTCAGTTTACGTTAAAATTGTAACCAGTTTTTTCAGAATTCGAGCCTAAAAACATAAAAATTTAATTTAAGAAAAAAACACACTTTCGGTAGCTATACGATCTGCACCCGCTGCTTCATTTTTAAACGATTTTATACCGTTTGCTATTTTTCTCAATGAAGGCGTGTGATCATTCCTCGGGGAGAATCATAAAGCAAGTGCTCACGGGTAGAGATGGACGGTTTATGGTCTCCGTAAACTGTTCCTTAGTAGACTCACGTTTTTGCCTTTGAATATCTGATTTTGCCTGAATTTGTTGCTTGTAATCTTGCGTCTTTATTCATAAGCATAACGAACGCCTCTGACTTCTGCGTCTGGGAGGTCCTTGTAAATTTACTTTTCATGAAACTCATTATCACCACTAACAAGTTCATAACAAAATTGCATTGTCCAAATGAAATTTGAATTGGTTGATCTCTTTAATATGACATGTCGTCGAAGTTAGCCCTCTTGCTTATATCACATTTTAGTAAAAGTTCGTGGACCCTCCAACCCCCCTTGCATTGTGTAATAGTGAACAACTTTTAACATCAGAAATATTTAAAAAGTAACTTTCTACACTCGAACGGAAACATATTCTTATGTTTGAAATATGAGGCGTCCAGTTGCTAAGCTGGCCAAGTCCAAAAAAATCAAAATTTTGCGATATTCTCTCTCATATATTTCTTTCCAATGTTTTTAGTTTAAAAAAAATTTTTGACAGAAATATGATTTCAAAACCGACCAAGTTTATGAACTTGCTTCAGAACCGGTCCAGTACATTGATACCAAAACCGTTCAAGTCCACTTTTTTTCAAACAAAATTTGTTGACTACTATGTCAAAACCAGCCAAGTTTATGTTCAATGGAACCCGTCAAGTCCAAAATTGTTTTCTTAAAAACATAAGCGGATGAAACTCGAAAAGTCTGATCTGACGTGTTTTGAGTAAGAAATTTTAGAAGCTATTGGGAAATACGTTTTAATTTTTCAATGAACATAGATGAAGATAAACGTTTTAGTTGTTTTTCCAAAAGTATGAAAAAGGGACTTGGCCGGTTTTGCAACAGGACGCCTCTTATATATAGTTGATGCCTTTCCAAAGTTTTCATGAATGTTGAGTCAAATAAAGTAAAATTTTAGGGTTTGTGAGGAGTAGGGTTCAAATTTTAGTTTAAATTTTTCAATTTCTTAGAAAAACCTTAACAATCATTGTGTCATGAACTAAAAACAACTATAATACCCTTAACGTTTCCGGTTCAATTTTTACTGTCCCATATTTTGTTTTGTAATATGGTTCTGCATTTGGTGATTTGTCTTCATAGTGTTGACTAACAAGTATAATGCGACATTTAGATGGTACCAACTCATTTAATAAACATGTTATTAACTCTGGATTCCATTCGTTGCTTATATAAGGTGCCGTTAAAACCTCTTCAAGTGGATAGACCTTCAAAAAGAGTAAATAATAAATAAAATTTATGGCACATAACAAAGTAAACAATCTAACCTGCATTGATGAGACGGAGTTTGTAACTAAATATTCTGGTTGGTCTTTATCCTTAAAACGAAAACGCATTTCATTTATGTGAACACATTCTTCAAAAATCCATTTTTTTGGACCCTCTTCACGTAGGTGACGTAAATACTTTTAATTTGGAAGATAAGAAAATCATAAACTCGCATTAACAAAGCTTAATAAAAAAAAGTTACCTGGAAAATGATATTTATAATATCATCTACATGTTCCATGCCTTCTTGTGTTAAATCGACGACGATTTCAAAGAAGCCAAAACCACGTAACGTATTCTGGTGTCCAGCCATTAAGCTACATGAAAAAGAATAACTTTTAACTGTTTTTCTAAGTAAAACAAACGTATTCAAACGTTCTTTAATGTTATTGAAACGTTACATTATCATAAAAAAAAACATTAACATAAGTCAAATTAACAACAAAAAAGCATTTATTCTATTTTATATGTTATATTGAACTTAGAAATTGGAATTATGTTTGGTGAAATTGTTTTATATGATAGTTAACTTATAATGGAAGTAAACTTACTCATTACACCAACCCAATTTTCGCAACTCGGACAGAATGCTTCCCTTACCTTCATGCCCAATCAAATGAGTCAAGTAGTTGTCAGGCTAGAAAGAAAATTACATGCATATGTATAAGATTTATTAAATTATATCTGTGGCATTTTGCCAACAACAAAAATAACTCATTTTTATCTCACCGAAGATCTGTAATATTGCGTTAAGTCATCAGTTGTAAAACTTATTGTAAGTGAGCGAACATCTTTCACTGGTACAATATACAATTTTTGGGCATATTGATCTTCATCGAACGGATGACGAGACCATTTAGGTAGTTCGACGTTTTTGTTTTCTATTTCGGAGAATTTTTCAATAACCATGTCTTCCAACTCATTGAGTGATTCTAAAATGACAAGAATTTTCGATGGTCTCAAGGCAATCTTCATTTATTGAAATGTTGAAAATAAGCAAAATTTTTCAATAATCTCATGGGTTCCACAATAATATAAGAAGCGTTTCGAAGCAAAGCATGTATATTAAACGAGTAGACTAACAAAAGCTTGCTACGTTGGTGTTGGTTGGTTGTTTTGTAATTGGAAGTGAAAATTAATTATCATTTTGAATACAGCGAGGAAAGACAGTTTCGGTTCGCCACTGAACAAACCTACTACTCAAGGAGCACATGTCGTTATGCTTCTACATTTTCCATACAACAAAAACTCAACGCATTTCACTGTCTACTTGTGTGATTCAAAAACCCAATGGTTGTCATCTGTACCAAACCAAAAAAAAAAGTACAAAAAACTACAAACTAAGTAATATAATTTTGGGCCACTGACTCAAATTCAAAAACATAAAAATTTTCTTAAAAGTTGCCAATGGACTAAATTATTTTTTTCGCGAAAGCGACATAAAGGAAATTTCTATCAAAACATAAGTGCGAATGGAAAAATATAAAAGTAAAAGTAATTGAATTTCGCTGAAAACAAATGAGTTGAAATATATTTCATATTTGCTGATAATTTTTTCTATTTCGCTCTGAATTGTAATTATTTCATTTTACACCGCGACAGTGGCACCCACTTTTGAACGGTCTATTTTTGATCTTTTGTTCAGGCTACCAATTAATTCACGTGGAATGTAAGCACTGTGGCTACTCGTACTAACGACTTAAGTTAATTTTACTAGTTTTCGAGAAATTTAATTTCGAAAGTTTGAAATATTTCCGAACAAAATATCTACGGTGTGATGATCACCAAAGTCATTAATTTAAAACGAACCTTTCCCAATCACAGCTAAACTCATTATGTTAGCGGAGTACCAGAGTTTATGAAAAGCCAGCAGTTCATCGCGAACATCAATATTTTTAGATTTTGGAATATCGTAAAGCGTTGTTTTGTTACCTGAAATAAACAATTTTTACTAATTGCGAATCATTAATTAACTTATATTTTTTATTTTAAACATACCACTTCCAAATTTGCTGTAAGGATGATCTGGTTTGGCCACATGCCGATGAACTTGCTTAATGCGCCAAACATCGCTAGACAAGTTTTTTTCATGTTCCGAGTTTACTGCATTAATTTCTCTTTCTGTTGCACTTGGTGTAAATAGTGGACTAATGAAAAACTGCGCAAAACGATCTAATGCACCTTCCAGCTTATCGGGCACAACATTAAAATAGTATTTTGTCATGAGGGGATATGTAGCTGCATTGCTGCTGCCACCACTTTCAGATAAATAAACAGTGTAGCCATTCTCCTGAGGATACTTTTCAGTGCCTAAGAAAAGCATATGCTCACAAAAATGCGCCAATCCGGGCAGATGATCTGGATCCGACATATGACTGAAATAAAAAATTATTGAA
Organism: Meiosimyza decipiens; assembly: GCA_963680825.1. Classification (NCBI taxonomy): domain Eukaryota; kingdom Metazoa; phylum Arthropoda; class Insecta; order Diptera; family Lauxaniidae; genus Meiosimyza; species Meiosimyza decipiens. The sequence continues at coordinate 66,446,485 of OY804258.1, read as the reverse complement.
TAGACAGAGACTTCAAAAAATTACAGTAAGCAACAAATATTAAAAAGTTTTTTGTTTTCTTATATATGTAAACTTAATAAATTCCATTAATTTGTATGCCCTGATTACAATTATTTTCATACATTTCGAAACTTAAATTTAAATTAAATTAAAAAAATATATTAAATCGTAGAAGTAATTTATGAAATTAAAGCAAATCCAACAATTGTGTGGCTGAAGACGAAAGCAGTGATAGCATAGCTGACTTGGACACAGCTTCACAGAATTAACAACAAAATAAATTTCAATTGGTATATAAAACCAATTGCATCAGGTAGGATGATACATACTGAGTCCACGAAAGATATGCAACAAAAAAAATTAATGCATCCAACAGTTTCGACATCAGGTTTAAAGAAGATAGTGCAAATGAAATAACAAAAATTTTGACACTGGACAAATACCCAAAACACATAACACGAAATCAAATTACGAAATATGCAAAAAAAAACCTACAATGAGAAAAGGGATGAGCCTGATGAGACGCCAGAGTGCTAGGAGAGAGTACCTGAACTGTGGGGACCAGCTCATAAACTTCTTTAGAGCACATCCCATTAAAGAATCTATAAAATAGGGTCAAACGCCCTATGTTACAACGGTGCTCGAGGGAATTAGTAGAAGATGGAATATCAACACTCCCTGTTAATTTTATCGCACGCCGCTGAACTCTGCGTAGCAGCACTAAAGTAGTTTTTGGAGCCCCGGCCCATAAGTGCGAATTGTACTCAAGTTTAGGTCTAACATAAGTGAAAAAGACGGTTCGAAGGTCAACAGGGGTGAAGTATTTCTTACACCTTTTTAAAAAACCTAGACTCTTGGCCGCTACTTTCGACACACCGAGCAGATGATCTTTCCACTCTGAACCCTGGGGAACTCCAGATTGATGGAGTATTTATTTGAAATGAAACCGTCTATAACCACACGTATAGAGCGACCACTGCAGAAACTTATTATCCATCGAGCAAAGGAATTACCGATACCATATGCAATTTGAGTAGACTCGAGGACGCGGTGTTACACTCGGTCAAATGCCTTAGAAATATCAAGAGCGACAACCATACTTTCCCAGATCAGATGAACACATTAGTTAGAACGTCATAAGAGCTCCAGTATAGTGGGCCCAGCGGAAACCATTTGGCGATCAGTTTGAGTTTATTACACTCTCCATTACTTTGGAGAGCGCAGAGCATATCGCAATGGGGCGCTAATATTTAGGGTAGGTAGCTTCGCCTTTTTTGGGAACTTGCTGGGCATTAGCAACCTTCCAACACGATAGAAATTCACCACAACTGTAGGAGATGTTAAAAAGATTACCAGTGTTGAGGCACACTTTCTCAACTCATGGGCTGATATACTATCTGGTTAAGGTTCGCAAGGACTCTTTTCACTGCCCTTGATCGAGAGTAAATGGCCGACATTGCCGAAGATTTACTCTCAACGTAGGAGAGTGGTGGGGCAAAAGATGGATGCTTGCCAAAAGATAAGTTTTATCAACAGGTGGATTAGTGACCCAAAACTTGCAATAGATACATATCGGTCATTCTTTAACTAACTGCACTTTGTTTTTTATTACTTTTTTCAACATTTTTTGAAACGAAATTTCTCAGAAACTATGCGTAACAGGATAAAAAACTTGCAAGCATTTTTGTTTGAAAATACTTGAATTTTGTGAATAATAAAAAAAAAACTTTAAATAAACTTGTTCAAACATTAATCTTTTTATTTATAAAATTGTTTCTTAAAATATCTTCGACATAAAATTTTTTTTTTATTTTTTTGTATGTATGTTATTTTTCAATTAATCTTCAGAATGTATCTGCTTTCAAATCGATATTCCCGCCAAAACATTGGAAAATATGAATTTTTTATTCAAGGCGCAAGCTATGTACAGGGTGTTTTTTTAGAGGTATAGAGCTTCGAATTGAAATAAAACACAAGAAAATCGTTTTAATGTCCATCAATTTGGCTTTATTGGAAGGATAATTTTATGCCATTAATGTTTAAATATGATTTCGGGCATGTGGCCGCCGCGGCTGGCTCGAATAAAGCCAATTCTACAGGTCCAATTTTGAACCACTTTTTCGAGCATATGGGGCCGTATGTCGGCAATAACGCCACGAATGTTGGCTTCCAAGTCCCCTAACGTTTCTGGTTTGTTGGCGTAGACGAGCGACTTCACATATCCCCAAAGAAAATAATCCAATGGTGTCAAATCACACGATCTTGGTGGCCAATTGACAGGTCCATTCCGCGAAATTATGCGCTCATCGAATGTTTCCTTCAATAAATCGATTGTGACGTGCGCTGTGTGGCATGTAGTGCCGTCTTGTTGGAACCACAACTCATCCACATTCATGCCATCCAATTCGGGAACAAAATAGTCAGTTATCATGGCTCTATACCGGTCTCCATTAACGGTAACTGACTCTCCAGCATTATTTCGGAAGAAGTATGGCCCAATGACTCCACCAGCCCATAGAGCACACCAAACAGTCAGTTTTTGTGGATGTAATGGCGTCTCAAGGGTCTCATGTGGATTCTCTTCACTCTTCACTTTAATTCTTGCACAAGCTGGATCTTGTAAGGTCGCAAGCCAAGATCTTTGCGCAAAATCTTCCATAAAGTTGATGGACAAAGCTCCAATTGCTGTGCACGGTGGCGAATCGATTCATTCGGGTCCTCTTCAACATTTTGCTCTACAGCGGCAATTGTTTCTTCGGTGCGCACTGTTCGACGTCTCTGCGGATGCGTATTATCACATAGAGTAAACGTAGTGCGAAAACGATCCATGGTTAACCGAATTAATTGCTCTGATGGACGATTATGTCGACCATAAAATGGACGGAGCTTGCGGTAAACTTCGCGAACTGAACCATTATTTTCGAAATAAATTTGCACGATTTGCAAGCGTTGTTCTTTTGTCAACCTGTTCATGATGAAATGGCAAACCAAACTGAACATAAATGACATTAGAGTTGCCAGATTTGACCATAAAATGCCAGTTTTATCTCTATTCGAAAAACAAACCTCTAAAAAAAACACCCTTTATAATAGCGTGACTGAGAGCATCACTTTATCGTCTGCGACGATATGCGATAACTCAGTACGTGACCAAAATCGCAGACTCAGCATCTTAGCTGACTGCAAAATAAAGTAAAATTGTATATTTTAAGAATTTAAATAATTATAAAATAAATGAAACTCAGTCTATAACTGAGTGTCAAAAGCAAAGATCCTATTTTCATTTGAATCTGTTAAGGACTTCAGACCTATTAGTCTATCCTCCTTTATACTAAAATCACTAGAAAGAATAATAGACAATTATATCAGAGAAACACTAGACAGCACCTCCTTATTCACCGCACAACATGCTTATCTCAAAGGAAGATCAACAGAAACTGCTCTTCATGAGGTTGTTGGCAAGATTGAGAGGTCATTACAGTTTCATCAGTACACACTTGCAGCTGGAGCTAAAAAATTTTAGCATCACATGGAAAACTAGAGGAGGTAAATAGAGGGACACCTCAGGGCGGTGTACTCTCCCCTTTACTATGGCTGGCTGTAATTAATACTTTTCTCAAACAGCTTAACAAAAATGGAGTGAAAGTCATTGCGTATGCGGATGGAAGGAGCTTTGGCTAAGCTTTGCCCTTGGGCCACCAGGTGTGGCTGTTCACTACAAAAACCAAAATACCGCGCTTTGACCTTCGCCGGATTGAAGGACAAACTAAGTACCTAGGAGTCATTCTAGATGCAAAACTCAATTGGAAGGACAACATCGAACAGAGAGCAAAGAAAGTGTGTGCAGCCTTCTATGCCTGTATAAAAACTTTTAGCAAAAAATGGGGGCTTCAACAAAGAATGGTACTTTGGATGTACACAGCCGTGGTGGGACCAACCCTCACCTTTGGCTGTTTAGTATGGTGGTTAGCAAGGGTGCAAAGGACTGCTTGCGTGGTAGTGACGGGGGATGAGATCTTGCCCCACGGCAGCTCTCAACGTAATCTCCTACGTTCTGCAGTGCGATCCGACTGAGAGAAGCTGACTGCTGGGCAGCGAAGCAATACGAGCACTGTTCCATCCTCGGCACACTACCAAATGAACTAGCTAACGTTTCAACTGATTACATCATGAGGATTCAACTTCGAGAAAAACTTTGTGAAGTTTCCGGAGAGGGTTAAATGGGAGGAGGGCACTATCAATCTAAATTTTGAAAGATGGACTGCGGGATAGGTTCGGGAGTCTATTCAAGAGACAGAGAAATTTCAAAATCTTTTAGCTTACCTAACTCAGCCAGCGTCTTTCAAGCAGAAGTCTTTGCTATTCTAGAAGCCTGCAGGTTAGTGGGCAATTCTAATATGGGTAAGCTAGTAATATTTTCCGACAGCCAAGCAGCCATCAAGGCTCTGAACTCGGAGACGACACAATCTAAACTAGTGGAACAATGTACGAACGAGCTAACTAATCTTGGGCGTCAGCTCGACGTAACTCTCATATGGGTTCCAGGCAACAATACCATTGAAGGTAATGAAAAGGCGGACTAACTAGCAAAGCATGTTGACGAAACTAGAGCTTGCGAGCGCGTGCATATACCGATCGATTTAGTCAAGAGAAAGGTCTTCTCGTTTTTTTCTTTTCTAGGCAGCAAAGAACTGGAGGACTTTCAGGACCTGTAAAACATCCAGAGCAATTTGGCCATCCTATAGCAATTCAAAAACCACTGACCCAAGAGCCGAAATGACATTGCGAGTATCACCGCGACTAGCACTGGACACTGGACGATCGGCAAGCATGCTGAAAAATTAGGTATTCCATTTAACCCTTTTTGTCGCAGTTGTTGAATGTAAACGAGAAAGAATCCGTCGAACACTTTTTCTGTAACTATCCGGCTTTTGCCAGAAACAGGCTCAGATATCAAGGACAAGCCTTCTTCAACAACCTTAGCGATTTGATCGAAAATGACATCAGATCGCTGCTTAACTACCTGAACAGGACTAACTCGATATAGCTTTAATCGCTGCTAAGGGTATACAGATTCTTTTAACAACCCTCTTTACCAGTATTTGCGGGTCACATATGTGGTATTAAAACGGCACATCTAGTGCTACATAAGGCTTCTAGCATGTTTGCTAGGCCACCCCTTTAACCTAATCTATTTTCATTTGACTGTATCGTAACTGGCGCAGCTGGTAGGAAAACCTATTTGTATTAAAATAAACACGAAAAACAAATTAAGGAAAAGCAGAAAAATTAGAAAATATATTTGAAATGAGAAACAAAGTTGTTACAAAAATTTTATTTCAACGACGCAGAAACTATACCTTAAATAAAAAAAATTTAAAAAAATAAAAAAAGTTTTAACAGTAGCAGAATCAAGCATATTAATCTTCGTGGATGATTCATTGAATTTAAAAAAAAAAATCATAGATATGGAGGATAAAACATCTTCCTATATTTATGCGTGAAAAAGGAACCCTCCCATTATTTATTAGTAGAGCTATGCAGGACGATGAAACCAGACATTCTAAATTATATATAAATTACATATAAATATATAATTATATATAAATTACAAATAATGCTAAAGATAATTTTTTATAAGTTTGCCTCGGAAGGAACGAAAGTATTTATAAAAAATAACCAATTAAAGCAGGCAGTGGAATGCATATTGAACGATAAGTAATCAAAAATCTCTTCTCAAAACAACAACTGGGCAAACTTGTAAATCAACTAAAATAGTAATATCACCAAGCCCTATAGAATTTGACAACCCGCAAAATGCATGGATAAAATGGGTGATGACAGATTTTCATAAAACTTTCGATTAATTGTTGGGTATGGATTGGGTCATTAAAACTTAATTTTGAATATTCGGTGATAGAAATGTATAATGGAATGAGCCTTTCATTCTTCACAAAGAATTTGCAAGGACAGATCGATGTGTTGGAAACAAGTGGAGAACAACGTCTGTTGTTCATTAAATTAGAACCACGACAAACCAGCAAATAGATTCAAGAATATACAGGTTACCTCCAAAACTTAAGGAAGAAGTTATGAATCAAATTGACGTCTTGGAAAGACAGAAAATTGTGACGAAAAGTTCCAAATCAAATCGTTCCAAAAAAATGGACAATTCCGGCGTGCAAATATATAGACCCTGCCAAACATTAACAGTATCTTAGAAAAACTAGGCAAGGCACAGTACTTTAGAAAAAGATACCGAGAAAACAGCTTTACGCTTTTTGGGTTTAAAAATGCTCATGCCACATTTCAACGCTTAATGAGCGAAATTCTTAGGGAGTCTATAAATGAAATTTGTGTTGTCTATTAAGCTCCTTGAAAAACAAATGTAGTTTTCTGAAGAAAAAAACAAAATTTCTAGGGCATGTTTTAACAGAAAACGGTCAAAACCAAAAAAGATTCCAACCATTCAAAATTTGGAAGTTCTAAAAAAGAACTCAAGGCAGTTGAAAGGATTTTTAGGAGCTACGGGGCACTATCGGAAATTCATAAGAGATAATTCGTAGATAGCACATACGGTGATAAAATATATAAAGAAGGGTGATAAAATAAGTATTTAAGAGCCACAGTATATAGCTAGCTTTAAAATCTTAAATCATTGATATCGTCTCATCCTATTTTTAAATACACGGAATTCGACAAAGAGTTCAAAATATCTCTGATGCTAGTGATTATGCAGTTGGGGCAGTTCTGTCTCAGAAGGGACAACCAGTCTCAAGAAAAATACGCTACCACAGACAGAGAATTCATTGATATAATTTATGCGGCCTCTTACTTCAGGCCTTTGATACTCGTATATGGTGAACAATTTAAGAATGAGACAGATCACTGTCCAATGAAGTATTTAAATAACAGATACAAAGAGATCATCAATCTGTTGGGTTGATTTAAATGATCTTCCTTTTGTGAAGTGTTTGCATTTCTGCTCCGGGAATATAAGTAATAATAACTTGTGTTTAGTACTTATTTACGATTTCTTCTTTTGTAAGAATATAATTCAGTAGATCTTCTTCGGCTGAATGTATTGTGGCCAATATTTCATTGTCATTGTCGTAGTTGTTGGGTTAACTTATTGCTACAACCGAAATGGTATAGTTTTTATCTCTTCATATTCTATAGTTAGCTTATCACTTTATTGTTGTGTGTTTGATAACTTGTTTCCATGTGACTTTCGTCTGGCAGTACAAAATTCGACCGCGAGTCGTTTATTTCTTTGATTTTGGGTGCATTTTCAGGACTCAAAAATCTGCTACGACATTATCTTTCCCTTTTAATTACTCTATCGCAAAATTGTATTCCTGAAGTTTCAAGAGCCACCTTTGATAGTGTTGGAAAAATTCTGTGGCAAAAATGAATAACTGCTTAAGTCGACTTAAGCACGATGATCCAAACGTTTCGAATTTGATAACAATTATGTATCACCAATCATTTCTGTTTATTATTTTTTCATTCAGAAATGTTGTGGATAGCGAAACAAGTTTAGAGGGGATGAAGATAAATATTCCTTCTAGCTTGGTTGGCAGATCGACTTTCCGTAAAAAAACCTTCATCACACTTCATTACTCCTTTGCGATCCGTAGATTTCGTTTTACCGTCAGTATAATTTTTTGAGTTTTTGTAAGATGTTAGCAAATTCTTTATTCTGTCGATTTTTCAGTAACTTTATAAAATTGATTGAAAACGTCGAGCCTCGCTTACTCACATATAGTCAGGAGTATATCTGACCGCATAAAAATTAAGTACATACTTGACTTTTTGGAATCCATTTTATTTAAAAACTCATGTTTCAAAGATATTGAGCTTTTTTATCGTATTTCGGTGTTTCAACGTAAATGTCACACCCGTAAATAGCTAACACAATATTTAGAAACTCAAAGAACATATGACCTCCACAAAACTCTTCCACCGTGCACGGTCATTACAGAGCGCCTTCAATTCACTGAAATATTTTCCCAATTCACATATTTCTAGCCATCGTTTCCACGTCGATTTAGGGCGGCCTTTTGTCTGCTACCTCAGTTGGTGATTTCTGGAACGTGTATATAATACACTTTCATTTTTGGCGTTTGATTTGGATAGAAATAAAATTTTTTCAGGGCCTGGAGGTGGTCCTGGGCCACAGAATTTTAAGAATTCGGTGAAGAACATTCGTAAATTTTACCAAAGCGCTTGTGCCCGTATTTAATCACATTCACATGACATTATGACGTTATGACGCTGCCCAAATAAGTGAAGTTATACTAATTTCAATACTAAATTTGTCGATTCGATTAAAGTTGAATACCCCTACCTCTTACGAAGAAGATATCTTTTCGATGAGTTTTGATTTAATGTCGGACTGTGTGGTGGCGAAGAAGCACATGTCATCCGCACAAGCGAGGTCTTCCAGAGATGCTCACTGAAATTCCATTGAATTCTACAATCAGTAGAGTCTGGAGCTCTGCTGAGGACATCGTTCAGTTCTATCATAAACTGGTACCAGCAGACGATCTCGACCTTACTGAATTTAGAATTGGAGTGTACTTTTTGGAGGTCGAGGAATCTTTTTTCTCAATTTCTCCGAAAAATTGCAAAACAAAAAAGTTTATAATTCTCAGCAGTCAAAACAAAGGAAGCAATGCTAAATTTGAGACAAAAGTATAATGGAGATGTACTGAAAAAGTTCAGAATGTACTACGTCTCAGTCGAAATCGACGCTCTGAATGTAGTTAAAATGAATCGGTTTAAAGTACTTGTGTCCTTTTTAATGCGCGAATTACTAAAGGACAAACATGTATATGGAAATTGCTGTCACTGATAATGCCTTGATGGAGTTAATGATCTTTGGGACTGCACTGTACAATGCATTCAAAGGGGCGTTTTCCTACGGAACGTAGTACAACTTTGTATAAAATGACAAAAGCAATATCGGGGCAACGAATGGATGCGATTTTATAAGTAAGAGCGCGTCTAAGGCACCTCTAATGGAAATAAGAACTTAAAGGCATGTATGTATGTGTGTAGAGCAGCTCTCAAAGAAATAAAAATTTTAAGTGGTTAAGTCTTGAGTTTTCCAACGGAACGAAATATAACTACGTACAAAGATACAAAATGCAATACCTAAATTAAGAATAGTTTGGATTGAATATATGGGCTTGACGCCCCAATAGAGAGTTTTTCCAAGGAATGTAACAAAATTTGGTAAGTGCATTAGTTGGAAGAAAAGTTGATGGGACTCGACAAGTGTTTGTAGCACTTCTCTTTAATGCAAACACTTTAAGTTATCATATCCAAATATTTTTCCAACGCAATGTTATGAATGTTACAAAGTGAGAAAGGCATGAACACGGCGATAGAAGCAGAGTTTTGAATAGGATTTTATTTTTTGCTCACGGATTGAAATGCATCTTAATACAAGGGTACAATTTGACTGAGGCATCGTTAAAACGAAACGATATAATCATCTCGCGAATTGTTATTACAGAGTTCGATATTGGACAAACTATAGAATTTATATGTAACTTAAAACTTGAAAGCAATTTGTTATGACTTTAAAACACAATTACACGAAGAAAAATAATCAACTTATATTCGACCATTTTGTCACATACCCCACTTGTACAGCTAAAGCAGCAGCAGACACATCTGTTTTTGGATCGCTGATAAGTAAAACTTTTAAGCCATTTTCTAATTGCAATCCACGATAGTCACGAGTATCCTGCTGTGATTTCTCAATGTTATTTAGACTGCAAAAATAGATAGAAAAATTGCATACATTAATAATACGAATCAGTTCGATACTATCGAAGTCACGACATTGCAATTAAGATCACTCACCGCAGCAAGGGTTCACATTCTAGTGGTTTTTTGACTGGAGATTTGTTAACGTAAGAGTCCTGCATTTTTGTGAAATCAGCACTTGTGCGACGACTGCTTGTGCCAATAAAACGTGCAATGCTGTAAACGAGAAACTAGTCTTTAGTAACAGAAAATTGATTTATATAAATACATATATATATATATATATCTTTATACCTGCAGCTATTGTTGCCTTTCGCAGTAGTTTTTAAAAGAATTTTTTGTTGTTGCCAAGTTGTAGTACTACAACAAAACCTCGTCACTTGTCTAATAAACATGTACAAATTAGTATGTTCGTTATAAGCACCCTGTATCTTAATTGTTATTTAAGCTGTTGGGCCAATGTGGATTGCAGATGCAAGCTTCAGTTACGAGTATTAATGAATTAACGTATTATTATATAACTGGCATATATGATACCTTAATTTTATCCTAGCAATGCTTAAATTCTTTGACAAAAACGTTTTAATGCTGCAACTATTCTTCCTACTTAACTTTCTGTAAAATTGCTGCTGCTTACTCCACGAAGAAAAGTCAAAACAGCTGTTTTTAACAGCTTCGGTTGACACAACTGTTTCAGAAAGTAAGTCGTTGGCAGCCATTTATGTCCATGCCACCTTATTATATAGATAAAATTAGCTGGACCAACTAATAAGGGTGGACCACTCTCAGACATCATAGTCCGTACTCTTTTTCATGATTCCCAATCTGTTCATCAGCCAAATTGTGTTCCTTTGCTGTAGAATAATGTCAAGACCAAGCAGAGAGCGATGACATTCGTTTCACTCAAGTAATTGCAAGTAACAGCCTCAAAGTAATCTTGATGCTTGAAAACTTCTACAAAAACTCCACACAATAGATACTTTGGCACTGGAGCGGCAATCAGTGCCTTAAGAGCATGCAAATAAATACACATAAATTAGTTTCAAATTAAAATTTATTTCGGTTATCCCATCTAATTTAATGTGCGAACTGGTTTATATAATAACTGTGAAACAGCATATATATATGCAATATTGACAAGCTTCGTATGAATTCTACTTTGATGAACTATAAAAAGCTGCATGTCACAGGTTGACCGCGTACATTGCCCCTTCACTGAACCGAGTCAAATCAGTGAAGTTCTCTTGGTTATCTTAGTACCATCAAGGGATATATTGAAGGCAAAAATCCAGCTTACAAAACAGTCATGCCTTTAAAATAGCTTTGAATCGTGATTAACAAAATACTTTGGCTTTGTATTGAAATTTGGTGACATAAAGTCTTGATAGAACAGCAATAAAACCGTGTTATATAGAGACCGCATATCTCTTATGTCTTAATAATGTAGCCATATAAGTCCCTTGAGAAATATGAAGTCTCATGATTTCAAAGACATTAGAGAAACAGCATTTAAAGTCGATTTACCAAAACAAATGTGAAAAAGGAAAGCGGATTTGGCATGCAATTAACGGCATGTCTACGTCAAAGTAGACATTTAACGTGTCAATCTTTTTTCTGATACTGAGCTGTTGTTCTTGTGATTTGTAATTCTAATTCGCTATTCATGTTTTTGTCTGAAGTTTTTGTGTTTCATTTTCATTTGTTTTTTTCTTTTTGTATGGATGTTAGTTCAATTATCCTTTAATTATTATTATCAAAAACTGCCCATAATACAAAACAAATAAAACATTTCTAAATTATGGAGAACACGCCGAACCATAACAGTAAGCGAAGCACTAGGATCGCATAACTTTGAACAAGTAGTGTCTCACTGTCGACGGCCGTGCAAAGCAACATAAGCAAATAATTAAGAAACTACGATAACAAAGGCAGCTGCAGTTAATGTACTCAGTTGACGCCATGCTTTAATAGTGTAAACATAAGCTGAACAGCTGATTGAAATTTAAACGCATTGGTTTGTTCTTTGAATTCACTTAAAAATTTGCCACATTTGCTTGAACTTAAAAATTAGCTTTCCGTTATGTTCGCATTAATAATTAATTTAATTTAAGTGCTGACGTATGCAGCAACCAAAAATATACTGATGAAAATATATCTATATTGTTTATTGTTATCAAACTTTGTTTACTATATAAAGCGTTGTATCAACTTGTGAAATTTTACATGAATGCATCTTGACTGCATTTATGCATTTTTATTACAAGTAAGTAAGTTGTAAAGTAAGTTGTTACTAATACATTTCTATGAAAATTACATCATAAATACTTCAAGATTACTTATATTTGATTTTTTAGGCAAATTGCTACAAAAAATTTTCGAAATGAAGACGTACCGATTTATGCAACAGGCCGAATAGAAGAAAACTGAATATTTATAGCAACGTCACATAGATAACATTTTTTTTGAAAAACTTTCATTCAATTATCGTAATCCCCATGTTGCATAGTGAAATCAAAACAAACATATTAATATCGCATGGTACATAAAATTTTATTTTAAAAATTGCATTGAAATTCAATTTTTTTTTGGATAGGCTGGCAACACGTTTTCGAAATAATATTACTTCAACAGAGATTTCTAAATATCAAAGAGGATACTCTTTGCTAAATATAGCCTCTCTGACTCCTCACATAATGCTTTGACGGATCTACATTGTCAGCGCTTACACAAGGAAATTCTGTGAGAAAGCTCTTGTCTATTCTCTTTTGTGAATTTGTTTTGCATTTACACACGAAAACTAGAATATCGTTGTGCTACAAAATGTCAAAACAATTACTGCGTCAACCCACCAGAGCAAACGTAAATTCAAAGCATAATTTCAGCGAACGAATGGAACGAAAGAGAATTTCCGAGTACGACAAATTCTGCATACCGCCCTTTCACATTTTGGAAAGAGTTTCTGGGTGTAAACGCTGCCACTTGAAGAAATATTACGAAGATTAGAAATCCACATCAAAAAGATGTTTCTTCTACTATGTTTAGACTCGAAGCACAATGAATACGTTATACGAGTACGAGAAAAAAACAAAACGAGCTATAAGTATATTCTCTATACATTATAGCAAGATACGCAATTGAAGCAAAAAAACTATATATTACGTATCATGCTCTAACAACTCATACGAAAAATTATATTGTTTAGGTCTGTTTTTACTCGCACGCAAAACACTTTCTTAACCCGGCTGGTTTTCTAATTAGTTACACAATTTAGCTCGACTAAAATAATGCATAAACGCAACTTAAAGTATCCCTGATACCAGCTGTCGACTGTAAAAAGTTAAAAATTTTGAATAGCGACTCAAATTAAAACTAAAAGAGAATTAGCTGCGTTTTATTCGTTTTGGCTAAACCTAAACGTTAACAAAATGCATAAGTTCAATCTTTTATAATTCTACTACTGATCAATAGATGGAGTGACAGTGTTTGGCAAAACTTCTGTTTTAAAATCAGAGTCGGATTTATGGCAGTCAAAATCGTTTGATTGCACGGGCCTAGTGCGGCAAGGGGCCTCGCCCGCAAGTACATAGCTTTTTTTTCGAAAAATTACTATTAAACCTCTTTAAACTGTTTTTAAAGTATCATAGATGCTAAAACCACAGTTTTTCTTGCGTTTTGAATGAACTGGAAACTGAGTTGATTCACGTACTTGTATGGAATTTTTGTTTAACCAAAACGAATAAACCACGGCTACTAATGAAAAAAAAGTGGTTAATCCATTCCACTTACACGGTTGAATCAAGCTGTGAATAATGTAAGCATAAGAGAGACTATCACCGCAGAAAATCTGCAAGCTATTATATTAAAATGTTTGGCTTTTCAGACGTGTAAAGGTCGTAAATTTTTAGCAGCAGTTTCTGCGCACGCCACTAAGCGCATTGTAATTGAGAATACCAAAGCAATTATATAAATTTTAAAAGCATTCATAAATGTATTGCGTACTACGATTGTGTTAAATAAAAAACGCAGGAACTGGAATGGATGGAGGAATATTTAAAAATTTCATTGAACTACACAGAAATATGCCAGAATTATGGAATAAAAAAACAAAGTTTAAAAAAAAAAAAATTGGGTGATGCAAAAGCTACGAAAAAATCTTAGTCAAGTAAAAAAATTGAAGAAAATGCAACAGCCCCTTTTAATTTTTTTGTAGTGAAACTTCTTTAACCACGTGGTGATTTGAAACTTGATGAAACGAAACCGAAGGCACTTCAACAGACATCCATTTGATTTAGTCTGCGATGGAGTGAGATAAAATACAGATATACAGTACAAATAAAAATAGTTCAAAATGGAAGCTTCTATTTCAAGTCAACTCAAACTGTTTTTTTTCTAACTACATTAGACTGTTGTGTGTGTGTGTCTTAACTAAGTGAGTCTGTTACTTTGCTTTGGAAGAACAAAAAATCGTGTGTGCAGTTCACACGCGGTAAAAGTGAAACCTTTAGAAATCTAAACTACTGTATCAGGAGTGAGATAATTATACGGTTTTTTATTATATGTTCGAAGCTTAAAAGTAGTTTTACTATTTACTCCATGTCTTAATCTTCAACAGATGGCACGAGTGGCTTACGGCAAGTAAAGTATGAAATAAATGTTTTGGTTTGGATTTGGTCAATAAATCATTGTAATACAGCGTAAATTACTGTTTTTGATCTTTTTGTCGATTTAGTGAGACTACTGCATATTTTAAATTCAATTTGATGTTGAGTAACTCAATCAAAGAGAGCGCTGTATCCAATGCAATAAAAATCCTCATTTAAAATCATAGCAATTTTATCATAATTTCTTTTAAGAATCCGCGATACTTCTGGTGTGTACATTATTTATCTTTTATTTATTAGAATTTGTTATACTCGCCTGGAACATTTTGTGAAGTTTTTTAAAAAATAGATAGCGATAAAATCTTTTTTGCACCAATCGTCCAAAATTCATTTTCAAACTTTCGCCATCAAAAAGCAGTGTTACAAAAATGTTCCTTTAAACACCTTTTACACAATGTGACTTAAATACAAAGTCATGATTAAGCTATAATGACACAAGGTAACAGTTTTTTGATGATGATTTGCGATTTACCATCTGTGTGAAATCGCACCAACAAATAGAATATGTTCAATTTCTCTGCGATAGATTTTGTATTGTCAATTTTGCATACACTATTAACGTATAGGAAAAATCAGGACGATATCGCATGTCCCAGTTGAGTTTAGCTTCTCAGTTGCAACAGCTAATTTTGACATTTGACGGGCAAAAAAATGCATGTGGTAGAAAAAGCATTTTGCATCGCATCCACCATTATGGTTGGAACATGTTGGTGCAAATTGAAGTTTATTTTCAATTTCATTTCAGTTTCGTTTCAGTTTCTACTTAGGAAAGTCAAATAGTGGTGAAAAAATAAGTAAATAACTAAATAAATAAATAAAATACAAATACAAAAACGTTCAAGCCAATAAAAAATAACATTTAAAAAGGAATACTAACTAGTGCTAAAGGGAAAGAAGTGCAACGCAAAGTAAATAAATTATTCAATTAATGCATTGTAATTGAAAACGAGAACAAATAGATAAACTTTGTAAACAAATTAAGTAAATTTTTATGCTACACAAACAACGATGAATATAAAACTAAACCACTTTATTTTTATTAAATTAACTACGCATTAAGTTATTTTTGTGATGGAATACAGAAATAAACACGAGATGCGAATTAAATTCCATTAATTTAACTAATGAATGAAGATAAAAAGCGCAGTTGGAGCTCACAATTTAAAACCGGGCACTGCCACCAACGTCTGTTGTTAATATTTGCCGAGTAGGTCCTGTGTTGTTTCAAAATAAAATAATCAATTTTCATGCAGTGCAACTATTTTCGCTAAAGCGTTTGTTAAAGTGCAAGAAACAAAAGGAGCAGTGCATCGTTGAAAAATAAAAATGTAGAAAATCAATAAAAACTTTAACGAACTAAAAATATTGAGGATTAATCAAAAACGGCACGAATTTTAAAATTTTGCATATTTCTGCTGCAAAAAAATGCACCGATAGTTTCCGTGCAATTCACAATTTTTGTAATCCGCAGCAACACGAAAGCAAAATAAAAAGTGGGCGTAGGAACTATGTCGCGCTGTCTCCTCCAGCTACCCTGCTGCGACTGATGCTGAGTCAGCCCAGCTCGACGTCTGTGTTGCGGGAGGGGGCATGCAACGAATTTTCTTCTGTTGTGTTTTACCGTTTTTATTTTCCATTGCATCGCATGCATCTTGGTCGTGTCTGTTGCTGCTTTTGTTGTTGAGCTTGAACATTTTATTTAATTTCATTTTATGTGCAAATTTATTTTGGTAAAGGGACATTTCGGAAAATGTGACACCTGGGTAGTTGGTAAAACTTTAATTTTCAGTAATTAAATTACAATAAGGCTGAAATTATTACAAAAAGTACTTTGTCAAAGGAACACAACGTCTTTTTAAGAATAAATCTCCGAATAGGTGCATATTTTATTTATATCTGTAGGTATTTATATATCTAGGTTTACTTAGGGTCCCATTCGTCATATATTTCATAGGAAAATGTGTTTTCAGGGCAATATAAAATTAGAAAAAGGTTTAAAGACATAGCCATCGGAAGCTGCACTCCATATCACTTATGAGATATTGGAAATGTGTTAAATAGTTTTCGTGATATAAGCCGCGTTGTATTAGTTATGTTATTCGCTTTGGTTAAATCTAAATGTGAATAAAACGCATAAGTTTAGCCTTTTGTAATTCTGCTACTGACCATTAGGAGGCAAGCCAGTGTTTGACGGAACTTCTGTTTTAAAATCAGAGCCGAATTTATGGCCGGCAAACTTGTGTAAGGGTAAGGAACCTCACGCGTCTCGAAATATTGTTATCAAATGGTTTTAACTGTTTTTTATAGCGTCGTAGACGCTAATACCAAAGTATATTAAGAATTAAAAAAATTACGTAGAGCCAAAGCAACGATCTATGTCTGTTGTTTTATCACTATTTCTGTTATGTACTTTAATGAATGAAGTGAATGCATGAGGCCTCGCGTAACCTAAAATCGGTTGGAAATTCTAGCAAAGTTGCCACAATTATTTGATTATTAAAGGTTTCTGTCTACAGCTACTTGCTACTTCAAATTTAGCAAAGACAAAAAAGTTCAATCAAATGAACTAAAAATTCACCTGGTTCACGCACTTGTACTAAATTTTGATTTAACCAGAGCGAATAAAATAGGGCTATTGTAAAAAATTCAACATTTTTCGAAAATCAATGTATTTAATCTTTATTTTTATTAGCCTGTAAAGGAACCTCAATTCATAATTTCATTATGTCCTACACCGGGGTATATTAATTTGTTATTCCGTTCTTAACGTCTAAAACAAGTCATGACCGGTAATGCGAAGTTTATAATTTCTAGATCATCGTTACCTGATTGCATTTATACATGTTCGTCTGTCCACCTGTTTAACTAGCTGTCTGTTTGTTTTTCTGTTTGTCTGTCCATTTTCCTAAAGTAATAACAATTACGGGAAAACCAAGCAATAGCTTAAAGGACACCTCTCCAATTTTTTTGAAATTTTAGTGGTGGAACTAATGAAAAACACTCCTTTCTTTTTACTTGTTTTGATTCCTTAAATAAACGAAATTTATTAACTTTTTTTGTTTATACCAATTTATTTATACAAATAAATTTTAAATCAAAAGTAATTCAGCACTTATGAACAAGCATAGCGATGCAATTAGAAACGATTACAAAACTTGTTAATATCTCCAAAAAAACTTAGATTTATATAATACAGTACGACGGAAATACGGTCAGTTGCGAAGAGTCAAGAAATGTTTTCGCCCAAAGATGCTGATTTTGAATAATAGTTAATGCATATTATCCATTTAAATAAACTCTAAATTGGAATGAAAGTAAAAGTATTTTATTGAAAATACTGCATTCTTTATTTAAAACCAAAAAAAAACTAAAATAAATATTTCTGACGCTGTATTTATGTACGTATGTATGTGGAATTTAATTTTGTGAAATTATTTTCCAAAAAAATCAAAAATTTTTGAAAGCTTTTTGTTGTATGCAATTACATGCTGCACTGCATTTTCGCAAAGATCTTACAGAATCAAAATATTTTTTACGCCATTTTCTTTAGCCCATTGAATACAAAAGCAGTGCTAGCCTTAATCTTCGATACAGATGGAGTTATTCCGACATTGGTTTCGTCTGCGCTTTCAATTTCTTCCACTTGATCTTCGTTTTTCAATAACTGGCATTTTATAGCACACAGGATGTAACCGGTCGCAGAAGAAATTTATAAAAACTGAATAAGCAAAAAACAAATGTACACGTAGTTCTTAAATATTGTACTTACATACATACATATATGTGTTCTGAGATATAGCAGTAACATTTAAAGAAGCATCCCAGGATCAAAAAAGAAGTCAAAGGAAACTAGATCAAAAGTTAAAAAATTCAAGTTGCGATAATTGAGTACTGCTTTTTATACCCTACACAGAGGGTATATTCACTTTGTCATTCCGTTTGCAACGCATAGAAAGAGGCGTGACAGGTATGGAAAAGTATATATATTCTTGATCAGCGTCACCACCTGAGTCGATATAGCTGTGTCCGTCTGTCTGTCTGTCTGTCTGTCTGTCTGTCCGTCTGTCTGTCTGTCTGTCTGTCTGTCTGTCTGTCTGTTGAAATCAAGTTTACGGGAAAACTGAGCAAGCTAATTCAATGAAATTTGGCACACAGGTCACACCTTCTTGCAAGCTACTAGCATATAAAAATGGGCGAAATCGGTTAACGGCCACGCCTTCCGCCCATACTCTATATAAATATACCCAAGTCCATTTTGAAAAAAAGTTGCTGCGATTTTGATGAAACTTGGTGATTTGGTGAAGATGAGAACAAAATTAAGATTAGGCTAGGTTTTAAGTTTGCAAAGGTTCTTGAAGAGGTGTGGCACAGCCCTTAATTTTAACTTTTATGACGCCATAGCTCGTAAACCGTGTAAGATATTGTGATGAAATTCGGTACACGAATACAGATCTTATGAATCTTGAATTGCGCATAAAGTGGGCGGAATTGTAAAAAAGGGCGTGGCACTTCTTAGCAATTAAAAAATTGGATTTCTTATAACTCCAAATTGGCACATACGATTTTCATTAAAATTTTAGGGATGATACCACTGAAAGTAGTCAACAATACAAGCTACGTCAATACACTGAAAAATTTCTTTTAAGGGCGTGGCACAGCCTACAATATTTATAAACGTTATAAAAAGAGAACTAACAACGCAATCGTTATGAAATTTAATAAGGCGGATGTACTTGCTAAAAGGTGTATTCTTGCAAAATTTTGGCACAATTGTGCCGGTGGGTGTGGCACCTCCCATATAAGCGAAATACGTTTAATGCTATAGATAGTGTGCTATGAGAGTAATCTTCATAAAATTTTGTGTAGAGGTGTCGGTTATTATAAGCTTCGAAATTAAATGAAATTTGACAAGATTGCATCAGTGGGCGGGGCACCTCCCTCATTAAAATAAAGCTGTAAGTGCTATTTTAAGTGAACTATTGGAGCAATTGATCTGAAATTTGATATAAATGGTTTACTGGGTTTTAGGTACATATGAATCACAAGTTAGCGAAATAGCAATAGTGGGCGTGGCAGCTCCAATACAATTAAAATACCTTATGTGGCATAACTATCGAAATATATGAGCAATGATACAGAAATTTGGTGTAAGAGGTTTGTTTATAAAAAGCTATTTCTGGATCAAAATCGGACTGGATTGCATCAGTGGGTGTGTCACCGCCCTAAGTTTTAGGAATAATTACGGTACATATCGCAAACGATACATGCTATTGTGCTAATGTTTGGTTTGCTTATTGAACTAAAAGTGAGCGGAATTGGAGAAGTGGGTGTGGCATGTTTCATGTTTTTTATTTATATTCTATTTTTTTCAACATTTCCCATATTCTTTTGGCATTTTCAATCTTTTACATTTCCCCATCAATTTCATTCGAAATATTCTTTATTCTTTCGACTTTTTCATCAATTTTTCAGCATTTTTCATATGTTTCGACTTATTCAATTTCTTTCAACTTTCTTTAATGGTTTTCATATAATTTCAGTTTTTTTTAACACTTTTTAACATTTTTGAACCTTTTTACATTATTTTCGACTTATTCAACCTCTTCAACATTTGTTAACATTTATTGAAAAATTACTTTTAATGCAGTGTAGGGTATGTGAGTTTCGGCCTGGCCGAAGATAACTCCTTTACTAGTTTAAAGTTGCGTTAACAGAGTCTACAATATAAATAACTGAGGTGTTGCAATAATCAAGGAGTTGCGTTCATCGAGGGTTGCGTTGAGCGAGGTTGTACTGTATTTTGTTGGAAAACCTTTATTTGCTATTAGAGCTTTGCACCGCATTGTCAAAAAACAATTAACTTTTGGCATATCTTTTTTTTTTCAAGCCTCCTTTACTACCCGTTCTAACTAATCCAGATATGAAATTTCTCCTTTGAAATGTCCATTTTTAGCTGGTACCAAAGGTTGTCAATAAGACTAAGGTCAATGTCATAAATGATTTTAAGAAAATCAACAAATAACGTTCCTAGACCCCAACGTCCACGGAAAATGGTTGAAATAACCAATCGAAACATCTATGATAAATATACACAACAACAAAGCTAGCTTACGAAAAATCACAAAACAGAATTCACGAGAGTAAGAAAAAGTACGAAATGAGCATGCATGACCAGAAACTCATTTTTAAAATTTTCAGATTATTACTTGAACAATATTTCTACTTAAAAAGAGATGTGAATCCTGCGACCAAATTACCTCATTTTTAAACTCAAGCACATCCTTAGACATAGTCTAATATTACCGCAAAGTCTTACTTAAATTGCATAGATAATTTGGAAGCTATTAATTTTTGACCGTATATTTCAAATTCGAACCCACTGTGCGACGGTTTCTTTTGGTTGAGGCTTCAATTTTGCCCTTAACACCATAATTTCGGCTACTGAGCAGTGCCGTGTCTAGAATCCGGAGGCCCTACCGGGAGAGGTTTGTGGCTAAAAAAAAAGTCGTCAATTTTGTGGTGTGGACCCCTTTTGTGGCGCTGTCCCCTAAGCGACAGCCTATGTAGCCTATTCTTAAACACGGCCCTGCTACTGATGTTATGAAAATAAAAAAATAGGAAAACATTGCGGAGTATTCCGTACTTCGAGTGAATTTAAAGTGAATTTGAAATTTAGTGAATTTGATTGATTTGATTTGATTTCCCTTAGAATTTAAGTCCGAAACAGCTGATAGCTATCAGTTGAGAAATCTATTTGCATTAAGTAAAGCAATTGAAATTGAAAAGTAAAAACTGAAATGTAGAAAACCAAATGTGTCATTTATGTGATTTCAATGCACTTTCACTCAGTAGTGAAATAAAGAACCTGCCTGACTTACACATTTTTTGTACGTAGCTTTTAACTGAATGAGTCCAACAAACATTTTAGGAAGCCTGAAATATATTGTTTTCAGGACCAAAGCTGAGCGACTAAACTTTCCCATAACACTTTAAGTATAACTATCGAGAGTGTTTGAAGTATATTTTTTTTTTAATCATTCCAAGATGTCTTAAAGAACTCAGATCCTGCCGCTAGCAGTGGCTGCCACTTTCAAAATAGTGAACAATTTGAGAATTTGCCATTTGTCTAATTGTAAGCTGAATCTCTTTAAAATTTCCAATTTTTTCACTTTTGACTTTGAATTTCTTATTGAGGACGCTCCAGTCTTATCGATTTTGACTTTGAAGAGTTGTTGGAAATATCAAAATAAATCTATTTTCTTATAAAAAAGTTTACATTTTCAAAATTTTCTGAACTTCCTAATAATAATAAAAAAATTTTAAAGCTTGATTCATCAAGCTGGGTATTTAGCAACCTTTGTGTCGATTAACATTGAGGAACATTTAAGTTCGGACTTGTGTAAACTGTGAAGTATAGACTTAAGTATACTACTCTTGCTCCGAAAATCAAGCTGAGTGACCGATCAAAATGGATACTTGTTAATTTCTTAGCACTACTGTTCTATTTTCCATTGTTGAAAGTTTTCTTCGTATATTTTCTCTCTTTATTTTATGCAATTTAACACTCCCCACCTCACAAGCAAATCTTTCGCACGAGCCTATAGCAGTGTAAAAATACTCTGCAGTTAATCAGACTGGCACATGAATTGTCCTGATCTAAGTAGTTTGAAAAGAAGCTAGAACCGCACCGCGAACCTCTTGTACGTATTATGAACTGACAATTTTTCAATTTCGGTGTCATAAAAAGAGTCAACTGGCCTCGCATGGAATACCCTCTACCAGTAAAGAGACAATTGTCCCTTTATGCAGTACCTCTAGACCAATTAAAGGGTGGCTTTGCAAATTGTGATGACATCTATCTTATTGTTATTTTTTTTCCAACTGTCGATCTATATATTGCATTGGAGCGAAAGCTACTACATCCACTATGCTTTACATAGCTGCTACTAATGTGATCCTTTTGCTCTGTTGTAGAATTAATTAATGAGACTGGTTCTAATTTAGCTGCAGATTAATGTTATCTATGGCTGCAATTATTTATATATCTCTTTTTTGTAAGCACCCGTAGGTTTGTTAACCTACTCGTGGGTTTGTTAACCTATAAAAACAAATGCATTTTGCAGTATTGATTTGTATTACATATTTGTTTTTATGATAGGCGTAGCATAATACAGTAAAATCAGCCCGCTTCCAGCTGTAATAAAATAGAGGCGTAAAAAACAAATGCCTAAGCGAAAGTCATCAAAAAAATGTATTCACAATCTTAATACCTTGAATATGCAGTGCAAAAACTTCCACTTTCTTTTGAAATTTCAATCTGTACGTAGCTACAATTGATTGTATCACAAATTCATTTCAATATTATCATGTAATGTTCTCGGTTCAGCATTGGCAACCAAATGTGTTTCTAAAAATATCCCACGCATACACGTACTCACATACATAGGTATGCCCAGAAGCATTGTATCACTTAAAAATGAACAAATGAATTTTGTAAAATTTAATTGTCATCAGGGCTGCAACTGCACTTCCAACTGCTGTGACATAGCAATGAATGTCAAAAATACCAGTTGATACATTTATTCTAGGATATGGGCTGCAAACATGCTAACTTTATCCTGTTTAACATTTATTGACCAAAACATTTTTTCAATTTCAGCGAATATCAACTCAATTCTACTACTGAAATAAATGTAGTTCTACTGAAATAAATGTAGTTCTTAGTTATGTACAACTTCATTACTTGTTTTACAGCTCTGATGAGCATGAGAAAGCAACTACATAAGGGTCAATGCATTGCAGTGCTATTCAAATCTTCTCTGCTTCTTGGCCACTCAGTGCGCTGTTTTTTTTTTTTTAATTAAAATGTTGTGAATGATGCCAGCAGCTTCTGGTCCATAATTTTTTATTATCAATTTAAGTTGAAAATTTTCCAATAACTTTGTTATTTAGCTAACGAAAATAATTTTTACAAAGAATGTGTAATGAAAATAAAATTTAATATCTCTCATAGACTGTTGGGTCATTGTGGTTTGTTCTTCAATATATCAATAGCTTTATTGTTGTTCGATAAAGTATCATCTATTTCTGAGTTTGGTTTTGAAATGTTCAAAGTCTGTTTGCAAAAGATAATATTTTTGATTTACTCTTAAATATGTAATCTATGTAATTTTTGTTGCTTTGTAACGTGATTGTAGTCTATAAAGAATTGTATTCCAAAACTAAACTAAAAAATGATTTTGAAGCAGCTTTGGAAAAGTTTTTTGCTAGTATTACTTCTATCAGAAGATATCCCTGTTAAATATAACGCAAACATCCTCTCCAACATACTGTGTGAACGTCTGGAGCATTTCTGTACCACACTGATCGGGTTTTGTTCATGTGGCTTCCGCCCAGCAGATTACAAACGCACACAATGGATAAATTCTAGAAATAAATAATAATCTCAAATCCATATGCACCATATTTTCATCGATCTTACAGATGCATATAACAGATAATCGACTGGAATTTGTGTCAAGGAGTTTTTCTATCTTAGAGTAAATGCTTGCTCCACATGCAATATCTCAGTGAAGATTTGGTTACACTTCAAAACCGAGAGAGAATTCTGCTTTGTTTCGTCAATGTCGTTTAAGTAGATGCTTGCATAGGATCTTTATATTTATTGAAAACAGGCGATATTTAAAATCTATTTCTGAACTTTTCCACTCGATTGATTCAGATAAAGTTTATCTCAAAACAAGCCTTAGAAGACTTCGAGTAATCTTAATGATACCTTTTTGTCGCTTGAATATTTGAAAATCCTGAATGAGGGTGTCATTACTTCCGTTCTAAATTAATTCGCAAAAAAAACTACTCGGAAATTATGCATCACCCTAATGCAAACGCCCCGAGGATATCATTGAAAATATAGAAGAAAACATACTTATCACTATGACAAAACAGTCATTAGCAAAAAAATGTAAAATGCTGCGATTGCATATTTGTGGCAAAAGCTTTGAAATGTTAATCCTGCCAATTTTGCAAACATTTTGTGAAGATGCCGTTGTCTGTCGCACTTTTTGCCTGTTTGTCCTGTAGCTTATTAAATATAAAGCGGCCACTTAGAATGCATCTCTTAATCTTCCTTTGCAATATTTTCCTGCTAAATTTATTTCCATATTGTTGTTGGTGCCTTCTTTTGTGCTTTAAAAGTTGACAACGTCCTGGTCTTCAACTTTTCATCGCCTTTTATTGATTTTTGTTTTCTTGTTTATATTATTGTTTTTTATTGTTTGAATTGTTTTTTATTGTTAATACATCAGAGCCGTGCGCAGGGCATTCTTGGGGAGCTCAAGAAACTATCATAAAATGAATGTACATAAAATAGGATGGTCGTGCTCTAGTCGATGTCATTTTCCAGTAATTTTTGAATGTCCATTTTGATCCGGCTTGGTTTACGGAGCAAGTAATATTATACCTAAGTTTACTCAAGTCTGAACTCGAATGTTCACCAATATCAATGGTCAATGCCAATCGACAGCACGCTTGTTAAACACCCTGTTCAATACAGTCGACTGTAAAGTCGTTAGGTAAAACAAAGGAAAGAGGGAAAGTGCTAAAACATCAAGTGAACAAACGTTTTGCCTCAGCACCCATGAAATAATAATCGTAAATCGATTCGCTTAGTGGAAAATTTCAATCAGCAGCCCTATCGACCGATGAGAAGACAACACGCGCTTTATCAAATGACAAAGCACTGATGATGAAATAATATGGTATGAGCTTTAAAATTTTTTTTATAAGAAAGTCTATAAAATTTAAAAAATTGTAGCTGAAAATCCTACTCCGGGGAGTTTAAACCCCCAAAACACCCCCCGGGCGTACGGGTTGAAGTGCAATGTTTTATTTTTGTATCTATTGACGTAATACTTAGTAAGTAGGTTTATTTATGATGCTGTTTTTATTGTTATTATAAAAGTTTGTTTTTGTTCTGGTTGCTGGTACAAAAGAGGAGAAAAAATAAAATGTATTTATCCAATCAAAAAGCCAGCTGCAAGCGTAATAAACACAGGCCATTCCAAAATGCTACAGCCATTGTATTGAATTATTTTTCATATCTCTTTGCTTATGACGATTACTATCGTATCTTTCACATCATTTATGAGGCAACAAATTTAAAATAAAATTTTAATCGATTTGTTAATTGATTTGTCAGTTAATTTATGACTATATAAGCTATATATGCTAATTTTCAAAACAAAAACGTGCCATTAGTCCAGTAAACTAATTTGAAAATTCAATCGTATAGGCATTCAGAGAGTGACAGGTCACCTATGCTCTGTGTTTTACGTGACGGCCTGCCTTGACGGCTTAAGGCCACGGTGTGTCATGTTTGTTGAATTATTTTATATATGAACGTTACTAATTATAAGACAGCTGCAATTGGAAAACATTTATCAAGCTCTGATTAAGGCCATAGTTTCACCCTTTGTTTGAGTCGAGGCTCATCGTCAGTTCATGCCGTTCTTGGGCTACCGGGTCGAGAAATGTAGCTCCACACTGAGCGTTACACTGAGAAACCGATTTGTTTGAATAACTATAACAAAGTTTTTGCGACTTAGAGCAATAAAATAAGAAATTTGATTGAGTCAAACAAAACATGCTTCAACCAACACTTTCCACTGTTTCATCCAAATACAATATGTTTAAATCAATTAAATATTTGGCCTTGAAAGCAGACTCGCTTACCTATGTTTTTTATCAGCCCAAGTAGTGGTCATTATATGTATAGTTGCCAATTGATAATTCAAATAATATATTGTACTTTTAGTTAGCCGAAAAAACAACAATGGGAGGTTGGCTGATGTTGTTAAAATGCGCATGTAACAATTGTGTTACCAGGGAATACCCAGATTCAAACGCCAGTGGATACGACATAAATTTTGTTTTTTTTTAAATTAAATATAATTCCATACAATATTTCAACCCACTAACGTGTTCCCCGACAAGGCTTTGGCCAAAATATTAAAAATCCTAACATTTGACTCTTATTTTGCCAAAACATTTAATGTGACTAGGATGATCAGGGCCTAATAGGATTTTACAGGGTCTACGTCTTTAAGACAAAAATAAGTTTAACCATACCTTCACTAGGTCTGACTAGGCTGCATTGTTTTTAATTTACCTAATCTGATCAGGGTTGTATAGGTTTTTATAGGGATTTCCAGACTCAAGCCTGTTAATGATTTGGCAAAACTGATCAGGGCTGGACGAAATTTTATAAGTCTTTCCCTAATAAGGCTGCAATATGTCTAATATTTCCCATAACTGATCCTGAACTCCTTTATACGTTTTAACCTTTTATATACTGATAACATTCACATATAGCCTTCATAGGGTCTTGCCAAAAATTAAAAATTAAATACCCCGCGTTTACAGTAGAAGTGCGCGTAATTCTTAAATTTTTATTAAAAAGGTATCTTTCCCACTATACTACGTGAAATTTGGTTCTATAACCTTAAATAATTCTCTCAGCACTGTATTTTGAAGTTTTTGCTTGTATAGGAGGTGTCATGCCCTCGTTTCGAAACACACCAACTTTTTATCTAGAGTCTGTCCACCTTATTCTTGGTATTTACAAGGAATTTAATTACATTGGATCAAGGAAATCTCTCAATATAGCGTTTGAAATGTTTCGTTTTCATAGGCGGTAGGAATGTCCGTGAACCGATGTCGTCCATTTTCAATCCCACTAATCTCGTTTTTAGTTGTAACCTGTGTACCAAATTTCCTTCAATCATTCAGATGGCTTAATCGACTCAGGTATCGACTCTGATTAAGAATATATATGTGTATATGTATATACTTTTCTATGCGTTACAAACGGAATGACAAAGTGAATATACCCTACGTGTAGGGTACACAAATATCTCTACATATGCAAAATATTTTCTTTAAAAAATAATCTTAACATATTTTAAAAAAAAAAAAATTTAAAACAAACCGTTCTCTTGATTTAACGAAATATTTTATTGAATTAGGAATGGGTTGAAAAAATCACAAAAAAAGTAAGTTAATTAATTAAGAAAAAAAATTCTTTTGATATATCAAACCACACTTCCATTAAAGAAATTAGAGAGTTTTAAGTAAAATGTTATTTAAATAAACATTCCACTAGCTTAAAAACTACTTGAATTGAAAAGAGATTGTCCTCAAAACACCAAGAGTGCAATAAAATTAAAAAGTCCTTCCTCTAAGCAAAAATTTACGAAGTCTCCGTACTACAATGGAAGTAGCAATTTCCTTGAATATATCATAGTTAGGGACTTTTTTTCTGATGAGACTTGGCATGACAAATCTGAGCCTAGAAGGCGATCACGATACTTCCCAAGCAAAAAAGACATACGTATCATCGACTTCTAAGCTAATACAAAGGCATTTCTAAAATCGATATATGCGCTGGTTGTGCTTATACGAGTATCCTTGAAATTCTGAGCTCGATTAAGGCTCATATTTACTAATTTTACTTATTTCCTATTTGATTCCTGAGGAACTGGGTTCGATCCAGTCCCGGGTCCTACATTTCCACTACTTTCTAATTAATTCGTTCCATTTTTCTTATTTTTTTGGAGGTTTTTTCGAACTATATTCAAATTAGCACCACATTGTGCACAGATCAGATCACATTATCAGTAATATATATAATAGATATGTCTGAGCTTTAGAGGTATGGAGAATCAGCTAATTTATTAAGCTTTCATAGAATTTTGACCCTCTATACCTGCAATAAAGAGGAACTGATTTTATTTAAATTAGTGATGGCATAGAGAACTAAAGCATTATAAGAATTGACGAATTCTCAGGCAAATGAAAGTTTTGAGACCTGAACAGCTTTAATTTAAATTCCGTATTAATAGAATTTTGTGCTTCGGTACAAAAAACTCAAAAGAATACATGCTCAAAATGTTTTGCTTGTTGATTGAACTGAGTTTAAATTTAATGAAGTTTCTAATTAATCGAAAATTTTTCATGCGTTATAAGTCACGAGTGAACAGCCATTTTAATATTTGTGAAAGTTTGTTCTGAGCGATTACAAAAACTTGTCATGTGACTGTGAGGGAAAAGTTTGAAAAGCTCATACATTTTTATACACGCCACCTTTTTTTTTTGTTCAAATGTGCATATATATGTACCTATTAGGGTGGGTCGAACTCTTTTTTTAATCGGCTTGGTCTTTAAATCGTAGATATCGTCAATGTGAACATCACTGTGTAGTTAACATTTTTTTAAGCGATCATAGAGGTCCAATTTTCATATAATCGTTGCTGGCACATATCTGTACGGATAGATCTGCCTCATATTTTTATTTTGGATGCCCACATACATACCCTTTTGATAGATCATATAAAGGTAAACTTTGCACTCTATCTTGATCCGCAAAAGGATTTATATTTTTTTGACTAGAAGTTTTTGAAGTTTTTATTTTAAAACAATAAAAACGAAAATTAAATGGTGTTTTTTTTTAGCATTTTAGAGTGATAGCTTCCAGCTCCTTCAGCGGATTTGATTTTATGGCTTCAACCGATTAAAGTGCCTCTATTAAAGTGGTAATTTTAGCTTCGGGAAAAAATCAGCTTGCCATTTCATCTGAATACGGTGCTTGGTTTGGTTCGGTTTTTGGCTAAAAACTCTTGCTCAATGATGACTTTACGCGATGGAGTATTCTCGTGGTGCAAAACCTATTAGTTGCCCTTCCACAAATTTGGCATTTTTTGGCGGACATTCTCACGCAAGCGCCTTATGACGCCTAAATAAACCAGATTTGCCGATTAACCTTCTGGAAGGAATTCAAAGTGCACCAAAGTGCGGTAATCGAAGAGAACTTAATTAAACAGTATACATAGTACTTAAGTCGACTCCAGCTGTATTGTCCTGAAACAAAATGAAACGATATATTATAAATACTTAATGTTTCATTAATATTTTGTTAACAACTTGTCAAAGAAGTCTGGTTTATTCTGTGAAAGATGTTACTTAGACAATGTCGTAAGCCTTCAGTTCCACATAGGGCATTGTCCATTATGCGTCCATATACATTGGTGTGTAATTGTTGTTGTTGACATGATTCACATTTGAAAATATTATGGATTTTTTCCTACTTCGTTTTTGTGTTGTCGAATATTGTTGCTGATATTGCGGTTTGGTGAGGTGCGAATCGCTGTAACGCGGTGCAGTGTGGTGTTATTGTTGGCGCTGTTGTTGCACCATTTAAATATTTACCTTCTATTTATTCACGTGCCGTGCTGCAGAGTGTTTTGTTTGAATTTGAAAACAGATTTTTTCAACAGTTGCTTTATGATATTTACTCTATGTGTTTTAAATTGCTTTTACGAATGTTCTTTTTTCCCAAAAGGTTTCCTTTTTTAACAACGACAAGATTGAGAATGTTAAGGAAGTGGAATTTACCAACGTGATCAAATAAATTTTTCGTAATATTTCTGACGAATGCGATTTGACTTTGTTGTTTTTTTTCGTACGTTCGTATTTGCATTTTAAATTATAATTAAATTTCGAATGGTTTAGGTGTTGTATGAGTAACGTTACCAACTTTACTTCTTTTGGTAGTACAGCACTTCCTGTTGGCTCCTTGTACTGCGTACTTCGAAGCACAGGAAAATGTACTCCGTTATGCTTTTTCCAATTGCACTTTTTTTTAATATTTTACTAATTAAGAACAATTACTAGAAATATATTTCGTCGCTCTCGGGTAGAAAAAAGGCCCTAATTAATTTTTCTCTTCAAATTGAATTTTTTGTCGATAGATAAAAAACCCCTTGCTATATTTTATCGATATTGGAATCGTTAGTTAGGTAAAAATCTAAGCTTAAAAAGGCAAGCAAAATCTTCTCCGGAATCTCCCAGGAAGACGAGTATATTAGGAAACGAACAGAAGGGGCAAATCCATGTTGACATTTATGACCATAATTCTGTAACGGCTATATCGATTTTGAAAATGATGACGTCATATTATAGATAACCAAAGGGGATATAATTATACTATTCAAAAATTGATATTAGTACTGCCATTTTTTATTTATGTCGAATATGCAAATTTTTGGTGCAAGTGTTCAAGTGTCATGAAATCATTGATGCAAATGACATTTGGGAAATTTTTCGCCATTAACGTTTACGTCATAACCTCTCCCATCTGACCCACTAAACATTTTAGGAATTGCATTTAAAATCTTCCTAATTTGGGATTTTAAAATTTTTTTCTTCTCTGAAGTTTTAAAAATATGAGAGCTGAGAGCGACGATTTGTATTTTATAAGAATGACCATTTTTGTTGGTCATCAACATTTCTTCGTAGTAAGACTTTTCAGAGCTCTGTTGAATTTTCGGATTCTTTTTATTTGTTTTTGAATAGTTTTTGGTGGTGTGTCGCATATTTTCTGTACTTCTTTTTAGTTAGGCTTGTACTTTTTTTGGCCTCAAAATAATTGTTCACGTTATGTATGCGTAACATGTAGTTCCATGCAACTTTATTATAAATAAGGACTTAAAGAAATAAATTATTTTGACTGCTCAACAAAAGTTGAAAAGGGTTTCAAGGTCTTGTTAATGAATTTCCATCTGGGAACATGACCAGATTATCAAAGGACTCAATAATATTAGTAATAATAGAGTCCACCTACTACAGCTATTAGCCTTCTTAGAAATTTAGCTTGAAACTTTAAACCAAGTAAAAAGCTTATTAATAAATAATTTGCTTGGCGCAAAGTCAGCTTAAACAGATTCGCCTCAAGTAAATTCTGGGTACAGTGGTATTTACCCAATAATGTTTAGTGCTGTGTGAGACAACATCACCCAAGTGGCTGCCTAACTCCGGCCATTAGCTAATGCCATAATGCTTAATTTCTTTTAAAACATTCTATGATTCTCAATATCATAAAATGAATTATAACTTTAATAATAGATGCTGCATAAACAAAGGGGCATTTTGAAATCAATGTTTTGAAATATATACTAACGTGTATTTGGTTTATGAGGTCTGTCTAAATCTGAGCTTGTTAATATTGCGCCAAGCTTGGCTACCAGTATAAGACAACATTATATAAGCCATACTTGGGAAAGAAATTTGTCTGCGACTCTTGACCATCGATTTTTCCACATGAAATCGTAAATATTCAAACAAATCAATCAACATGTTCGACATTTCCCTTTCGAGCGATGCTCATGCGGATTTCATATATTCATATGAGCTTTTGTTTTACTTTCACTGGGAAGTGAAATGTAGAACATGCCTGTTGCATATTTGTATTCAATTTTCTGTTATGATTTGAATTTCTAAGTAATGAAGAACAAAAAACCACCCTCAACCTTTATTTTTGTGTAAGTAAAAAGCACCAAAAAACATCAAAAAAGGCTTTGCCGAAAATTACCGATTTTATTTTAACATTGGCGACTTAAAAAAAAAACAGGTCATCAAGTTCCACAAAAAATTTGAGTGTTTATAACTTTAAGGGAACTTTTTTCATACCCTACACAGAGGGGTATTCACTTTGTCATTCCATTTGCAACGCATAAAAGAGGGCGTGGCAGGCATGGAAAAGTATATATATTCTTGATCAGCGTCACCACCTGAGTCGATATAGCTGTGTCCGTCTGTCTGTCCGTCTGTCTGTGTGTCTGTTGAAATCACGTTTAATTTGGCAGACAGGTCAAACCTTCTTGCAAGCTGCTAGCATATAAAAATGGGTGAAATCGATTAACGGCCATGCCTTCCGCCTATACCCTATGTAAATATACCCAAGTCCATTTTGAAAAAAGTTGCAGAGATTTTGATGAAACTTGGTAATTGTGATGAAATTTGGTACACGATTACAGATCTTATAAATCTTGAATTGTGCATTATGTGGGCGGAATTATAAAATTGGGTGTGGCACTTTTAAACAATTGAAAATTTGGATTTCGTATAACATTTTAGGAATGATATCACTGAAAGTAGTCATCAATACAAGCTTCGTCAATATACTGGAAATTTTCGTTGAAGGGCGTGGCACAGCCTACAATATTTATAAACGTTATAAAAAGAGAACTAACAACGCAATTTTTATGAAATTTAATATGGCAGATATGATTGCTAAAAGGTGTCTTCTTGCAATAGTGCCGGTTGGTGTGGCACCTTCCATAGAAGCGAATTACGTTTAATGCTATAGATAGTGTGCTATGAGAGTAATCTTCATAAAATTTTGTGTCGAGGTGTCGGTTGCAATAAGGTTTGAAATGAAATGAAACTTGACAAGATTGCATCAGTGGGCGTGGCAGCTCCCTCATTAACATAAAGTTCTAAGCGCTATTTTAAATGAACTATTGGAGCAATTGATCTGCAACTTTATGTAAGTGGTTTACTGGCTATTAAGTATATACATATGTATCAAAAGCTGGCTAAATAGCAACAGTAGGCGTGGCACCTCCCATACAATTAAAATACCTTAAGTGGCATAACTATCGAAATATTTTTATCAAACGAATGAAAAATTTCAGTACATTACAAATCCATAATAGGAATACATATAAATTTTTTTATACAAATTTCATATGTTTTATAATGGTGCATTCTATAGTTCATAGAACTAGAAGCGAATGCAGGTTTCTTAAGTCTAGTACACAACTATTGTTTGGGGTCCTAAGTTTTAAAATTTGATGCTATATAATATTAAAGAAATGTTGTAAATATGCAAATAAATAAAGAAAGATGTAAATATACCAAAAAGTAATTAATTTAGAAATTAAAAATTAGTCGAATTCTTTATTATATTATTGAAATTATAGAATCTATTTCACAATAATTGAAATTAAAAAGCCATAATTTTACCGTTTTAAGGGCGGGGTAGGGTTTTAAAGGCGAGAAAAACGCATGTTTTTATGATTTTTTTGCGGCGACATCAATAATATAATCTTATTAAATTTTATAAAATATTATTGTACAACTTTTGAAGTATGTCAGAAAAAATTTTCAAAGAAAAATATTGATAAATAAGCCGGTGACGGTGAATCTCCAGAGGCGCCTCGAAAAAAAGTGGTCTTGCGGTGAACATTATAAGTCGTTACCGGATTATCTGAATCAAAAAAATTTATATGCATTTTAAACGTGATGTATTTCTCGAGGTAATCAGAAAGAGTTTTTTTTTACTTTTTTTTTTTTTTGTATTTTTTACAGCACTTTGAAGTGAAAAACGCGATTTTAGCTAAAAAAATCGCGGTTAATTTGTTATTAAAAAATAGAAAAAGATGAAAAAAAAAACTCTTCCTGATTACCTGTTGATTTATGTGAAGAAGTAATGTTCAAATTTTCAAAAGGATCGGTTCACCACCCCCCCCCCCGCCCTTAAGGAAAAGTTACTTGTTTTGAATAATACTTATATTGTTCGGCAAATTGTTATACAGTCTTGGTGCTATATTTCTGAAATATTGTAGAAAATTTTGTATGTTGTGTGGCGGTATATAAGATTTATTAAGACTATTAACCCTTAGATTAAATCTTGGGTTGTTTCTGGTTATTAGATAAGTGCTGTTATGAAATTTTTTTAAAACCTTGTAGAAGTACAAATGCTTGAGTGGTAAAATGTTGAGTTGTTGACACATCTCTAAACTATTTTCGAATCGGCCTTTTTTGCAAAGCTACGGATTGATTTTGTTTTTATGAGTGCCTCCTCAGCAAACCAAACCGTATTCTAATTTCGAATGAAAGACGCCATAATAAATATTTGTGAGTAATTTAGTTGAGCAAATATTTTTTAATACATAAAATTGACGTAAAATGATCATTAAGTATCTCTTAAGACCAGTTGTATGTTCTCGCCCAAGACATTTTATTATCCAAAATATATGAGCAGTCATACTGAAATTGGTGTAGGAGGTTTGCTTATGGAAAGCTATTTCTGGAACAAAATCGGACTGGATTGTACCAGTGGGTGTGTCACCGCCCTAAATTTTAGGAATAATTATGGCACATAGCGCAAACTATACAAGCTATTGTGCGAAAATATGGTTTGTGCATGTCAATCACGAATATCATTTATTAAACTAAAAGTGGGCGGAATTGGATGAGTGGGCGTGACATATTACATGTTTTTCATTTCTATTCTATTTTTTCAAGATTTTCCATATTGTTTTGCCGTTTTCAACCTTTTACGTTTTCCCATTCAATTTCATTCGACATTTTCTTTATTCTTTCGACTCTTTCATCAATTTTTCAGCATTTTTCATATTATTCGACTTAACTATTCAATTTCTTTCAACTTTCTTCAATGGATTTCATATTTTTTCAACATTTTCAGTTTTTTCCAACACTTTTCAATATTTTTTAAACTTTTTACATTATTTTCGACTTATTCAACTTCTTCAACATATTTTTAATATTTATTTAAAAAGTACTTTCAATGCAGTGTAGGTTATATGAGTTTCGGCATTGCCGAAGATAACGTCTTTACTAGTTTTATTTTCTTTTTTGGAAGGCCGATATTTATTGATTTCCTGAATTTAGCAGAGTTACACAGTTAGTCTTATTGCAATAGTAAAATAAAAAAGTCCCGAGTTTGTTGTTGATTAAAACTTGTTGAGGAAAAATTGTCGTATAGCTCTGTAATTTCTAATTTCATGGGATACGCGACTCAAATTGATGGTTTAAAAAATGTTTGATTGTAATAAAATACAAAGTAGAATCTGCATTTATAAAATATTTTTGGAATAAATGTAACTACCGTGTGTACACTGCAATATTTCATTGGCACTCAAATCAATTACATTTACAGTTTTTCACTTACTA
This sequence comes from Meiosimyza decipiens, assembly GCA_963680825.1. Lineage (NCBI taxonomy): Eukaryota > Metazoa > Arthropoda > Insecta > Diptera > Lauxaniidae > Meiosimyza > Meiosimyza decipiens. The sequence continues at coordinate 66,411,233 of OY804258.1, read as the reverse complement.
TCCAAGCATTACAGGGCAAAACTGTAATTATTATCGAAAGTTCAATGAAACTTTGCAGAACTTTTTTTCCGTGTACTTCGAAAAAGCACCAGACGAACAACTCACCCAAATCAAAATCTTAAAATACTAAAATGAGAGAATTATTAAAGATAATTTATTTCACACATTTAAAATATGATTCTAAACACTATGCTGATAGAGTTATTCAAGGTAAATAACCCTAAATTCACACAAGTAGTTCGTATTATCGCTGGGCAAGAATGAGGCACATTTTAATTTTACGCGCATTTTTACTTTTAAAAAGGAATTTAAGTTTTGGCCAGGAAAAGAAAGACTCTTTGCAGTGATTTACTGCATTTTACATTTTCGACAGATGTTTGTAAAACATATGTGTTCATAAACAGTTAAGCGAAGCATGACAAAAAATTTTTTTTTAGTAAATTTGAAAACCGCGCTAAAGCAAAACCGCATGGTTCAAGTACCGCGCAATTCAAGAGATTGTGTATTGTATGTACGCGCAGTTTCATTGAAAACCAGCAGTCCGATTTTAATCTAAAATGTTTTTGGTTAATTGTTAAATTCCTTTACACATGAAGTTTAATTTTTCCCTTAAATTCTGCTCATAAAATCCTTATGTAGATAAACTTATACCATAATAGATAAGGAAAGGACAAACAAATTTAAAACCATTTATAAGAATATGGCTGTGTTACCTGAATTTATCATGCACAAGTTGCCGCTGACGTATTTATCCCACGCTTAAATTTGTTTCAAAAAGTAGATATGTAGCTTTATTCTCGTTTATTACTTGTGTCTAGTTCTTTTAACTTTTGTTTTTGTTGTCTACTCATACACTGATAGAAAAATTTGCACAGAGAGGACAAAAGTATCCTGTTGGTCCTTTTTATATTAAATGATTTATTGGATCTTTCTTATTGGAAAAGACTTTTTTCATCGAACTTTTGACATTTTTAAAAAAAGCGTGTCAGAGCGCTCCGCTCCGTTGTTGAAACTTAAGACTCGCGTAATTTTTTGTTGAATTTTTATAAAATGTCAATTATAGAAAAACCTGTCAAAAACAGGTCACCTCGTGAGTTAATTTGACAGGTGACAAATGCAGTTAAATTGCATGTTATCATATGGCAATGCTCAGACAAAAAGCATGCTGTGATCTTCGATGCGTGATGTATACATAAAGTTGCCGAACTTTCAACTTTTTTAAGCATCGAAGCATTGACAAATAGATTTGCAGGTGGAAAGGCAGGAAGTGTGACAATCGCGAGCCATTGAGAAGTGTGATGCAAACTGTGATTCGCGAACGCTTCATGCCTCCACCGTATCCGATTCTCCAAGTGAGCGGAGAACCGATTTTGCCGGAGCCTGAAGAACACGATGGAAAGTCTTTCGCACCGTTTCTGCCTCACGTTCTATCCCTAACATGAAGGCCATTCCCAAATTCCGTACGACTACTACTTCCCCTCTCTTTTGGTAAAGAACTCAACTATGCATAGGAGATGCTGCAAGACTTTGCATCTCGTATGGAGCTGTAAAAAAATGGTTCAGTGCTGCATGCAAGCTAGCGTGCACCTGTTGTCAGGGTTTGCTCAACGCGCGCTGTCACCCGTCGGTTGAAAAGCTGTTGTGCGCCGTGGACGATAGGCTGAAATGGCTACATGAGGAGGATGTAGATACGTCTAATATACTATCTACCTTCTACTAAGAGACATGGACGTCATGTATCCAATCATCACAATAGACGAAGCACATAAATGCCCATGGAGTCAGTGAAAACTTAGGAATGGTGGTGTTGCAACCTATAAACATACATAGAGCACATCAGTGTTAACACTTAGGTATTTAATAAAATGAACCAAAATATATGAATACATCAAATAAATTCAACTATTTAAAAACTATAAGGCAAATCTCACCAAAGGAAGTGGAGTCCGAATTTTCAAAAAAACACTTGACGTAATAAATGGACGGCCCCTAAGGCGTGTAGCGCGTCCATTTTGTAATATTATTTAGTAAAGTTTTTTAACTTTAAATAGTTAAGTAGTTGCGACTTTAAGCCAATGGCTTAACGGCTATGCAAACAAGCGAGAAAGTGACAAGTATACAGATAACAAAAAAATGGAACATTATGTGTGGATTGAAATAGATAAGCGCACATTGTACACCTCAAGGTCATGTCCCCAACAGCTCAAGTGTTAAGAGCGACCGTCAAAAATAAAATTGCACGAGAGCGGTCAGGGGTTCGATTCCATGTACAACATTAACAAAAAAACTGGTCTGATGAGGCTATGTATATACATATGAGAATATGTATTTATGTCGTAATAGTCGAAACATATGTCAATAATTACCAGGTTATCTTTGTCATGTTTGTTGAATAAAAAGCATTGATCAATTAAGTAAAAATTTTACGATCATTTTGGTCTTTGCAAGTTCAATGTAATAATTGTTAAGTAGTTGCGTAAAATCATTACCATTTTTTTATTCCCTTATACTCCTTTGTACCTGAAAAAATTCGCAAAAACACTTCGAGTTTTACGGTTTCAATGCAAGCTAAATTCGATGTCGTCTGTCCCACAGATGAATTGATTGTTCCCCTAGCCCTGCACATTCTGTGCAAACCGGTTCAACCGGACCTGAGGTGGACAAATCATATTCTCGGTGCGTCTTTGTTTGGAAGTTTCACATCAGTCCCATTGATTTTTTTTACTAAAACTCTAAACTGAAATTAAACTCGCACATATGCCTTGGGTCTCCAAAATGGATTTGGAACTGTTAGATCAAAAACAGGCGTTAAAATGAATAAAGTAAATCCAAGATTAAAAGATTTTCGAAGGCGATTTACTTCTGCAGGGGTAAATGGACAAAGCAGAGACCTGAGGTGGATGGACGGTATGTTTGATGTATATTTCAACTATATTGTACCTTAACTATAGCACAACTTGAATATATGAGTCGAAGCGCTAAAACACTCGTTTGAAGCTGCATATTCGACTTCAACGTCGTTTTGTAATAGGTGATAGAATATCATCTCAACCACGCAGAACGTAAGAACAATTGTCAGATTATTAATTTAATTTACTTATCTAAATGCACTTGTATGAAACTCAAAAAACTAAGATCTATCGCTGCTTAGGTACTTTGTTATTTAAGATAGTAGATCTTTTACAACGTACCTAACAAACTGAATATTTTTGCAAGTACTCATATCTCGAAAACAGTATGCGTTATTCCATAAGTTCACTAAATTATCTTCTTAAAAATAAAAATGTTTCTGAAATCGATTTATTGGTTCCGTACTTACAACGTTTTTTAAAAAAAAAATATTTGCGGGACTTCCCAGCTTTTGATTCCATACTCGCTATAGCATTAAAGCTTATTTCAGAAAAATAAAGCTTAATAAAAAAAAGAGGAGCAAATTACAAGGTCGATGCACGGGCCAAAGACGTAATCGGAATTGCAAAATTTTTTACGTGAACATTATTGAGGCTGTTGGGAAAATTTTGTTATTGTACCAAATCAAAACTCAATAAATGGCGTTATTAGAATCCCCTCTAATGTGCAGCTTTTGACCATGATGTCTAAACTAAATCTTTTGTATTTTGATATGAGCCTTGCAGATGAGGTCTAATGTGTGTAGAAACATTATTTATAATCTCTTCTTCATCACTGCTTGAAACTATATAAGTGAACAGATTTTTTAGGAATTCATGAAACGCATTTTTCATTTTGATAATTTTTGTACATCAGATGACAGCAAATGCGACTTATTAGCAGGCCACAGGGGATCAAAATTGGGCAATGTATTCTCTTGTTTATTGTTGCCAACACTAATCTGCTCCCAGCTTATGTTATAAAAATAACAAAGAAAAATTTAAGTGCAGAGTCATAAATACTGCGTCACATACCTGCCCGACTAAGACCAATACTGGCCAGCCAAAAATATGGTTGTCAATACTTGCCCAAGTCTGAGCCCAACACATACTGCCACTGCTGGTAAAAGCCGAGCCAGTTGTCAGTTCCATCACTCTCCAACATGGTCTATGGACGTGATTTTTAATTTCGCTTTGGTACATCATTTGAAAGTTTTTCAATACTACAAAAGAGATTTTTGACAATCTTAGTTTCAATATACATTGGAGTATGTATGTAATTTTATATTGAATGAAAAATTAAATAAAGTTAAGCGGAAAATAAAGAGCTAACTATTCTTTTTATTGGTGCAAAACTGTAGGCAAGTTAAAAAGGCAAAATAAATGTCTCAGAAACTAAAAAAAATCGAAGGAAGAAGTTGAATGAGCCGCATCCATTTGTTATATGACCTAAGTTTATTTCCGCACACTGCCTAAGTTAACTTTGGCAAGTAATTAATAATTTTGTGTGATATGCGTATTTGAAATATATCTAATTATAAGTTCTTGTCGATTTTTCCAAACACGACACAACCACGAATCACAAATTTCAAACACGAACGCAACACGAACAGTTTAAAACTTTCCCAACACGAACACGACACGCACGACTTTTTCAACTTCAAAATTACATCTTCGAATGATCGAAAACCCATTATTGTTTTACGTTAACATGTTTATTAATACTTATTTATATATTTTTATTTACAAACATATATTTGTTAAGGAAAATTAATTTGTCCAAATTTGCGCTCAATAATGTTATGCGTGTATTTTGACTCTATCCTTTTAAGGGAAAAATTCACTACGCAAACAGTTTGTTTTATTTTTGTTTGTAGCGTTGACAAAATGCTTATTGTATTGGGTCGTGTTAGTCCCAAAATTGACACTTCCCAGTAGGCAAGGGCATTCTTTTTTATATGAATCGTCCCGATAAAACAGGCCTGTTAGAAATACTCTTCAAGCAGGCCTTCCTACATCGCTTGCGTCAAGAGCCCTTCTAAGACCGTTTACCGTAGAAGGGGTCACAGAAGTAGTTACTTTGAAAAAATTAAATCCTAATACGTCGTGGGACTCTCTTAGTTAAATGTTTTTTTTTTTTATCTGCGTCAACCTCCCTTGCGTTGATATTTTTAATTTTTATTTTTTGTGACGTTTTCTTATTTTATAATTTGACATTGAATACACATCACTCTACCACTTTAACATAACATGAAACAGAGGACCAGCCTAGCAACATGCACACCGTTCCTTATTTCTAACCTTTTATCTACTTTTGATGTCGTATAATTATAATGCAATGACAAAAAAGTAATGTCGAATCATAAAACGTTGCATTATAGTACATAAAAAAAAAAATAATACATGAAGTCCTTCTTCTTTTTCTTCTAATATCAGGCCTTATAGCACTGCTGCAGTGGGAAGGCATAATAGCACGTATACACTCAATGGAGTGTAACTATTCTGCTAATAAAAATTCCACTACTTATAAAATTTACTTATTGTTAATATCGACAGATTGTAAATAAAAACAAAAATCATAATACAAAAATGAGCATAAATGTTTTTACTTGCATAATAAAAAATAAATAAATAAAAATTCCAAAAAAAATTCAAAAATTATCGAAAAATTAACAAAACCTCTAAGAAATCAAAAAAAAATAAAAATTTTTAAATTTCAAAAATTTGAACAATTTCCCAAAAGCAGAAAAATTATAAAAACTGAAAAAACTTTCAAAACTTACAAGTAGCGAAGATTTCAAATTTTAGAAAAAATTATAAAAATTAGTTTTGAGAAGGCCTCTTACAATCGCAGTAGTGCTAGCAGGCCTATTCCGGGGAAGGCCTTGTTCAATTGCCTGCTGGATTTGTTTAACACGAACCACGCACGAGCACGCACGAATTCAACACGAACACGAGCATGTTATGCGTGTTCGTGTCTCGACAAAAAATACGAAACGCACCCATCTCTAGTAATCTTAAAATGAGGTAACGGAATGGGCTCTAGAGAAATACGTGAGCTGATTCGCAGAACTTAAGACGTTCCGGCCCATGCTTTTCACTTCACGCTGGTACTTAATAGAACATTTCACTATCGCTATTGTTTATTCTTTTACCGCAAAATTAAGTTTTGGATTAATCGCCCATCCATGATATTGTTGCATCAAAAAAAAAAATCTTATATGGACAATAGTTATCCATCCATCCATCATTGCCAGCATGGTGCAATGTGTCTGCCAAATTTCATCCTTGGACAAGTCTTTCCACATGGAAAAATCTCTTATTGATTCGACTGTATGAAAAATCATATAAAAATAGACAAATAAATGAAAGGAAAACTACCACGCCCACTTCTACTGTCATTCTCGTATAAAACCTAAAGGCCTTATCTTAACCGAAATTCATGGATTGTCAACAGTTTTCTCTCAGTGTATTTTGAATATTACAGTCATTCAATTCAATACGAAAGTGTAGTCCATGCGACAGCTGAGTTGTATAGAGGTGCTTAGCGCCAATTGGCGCCACACGTCATACTCGTCAATTCAGAAGCTCCAGTAAACAATGTTAGCTGACTCTGAGCACGTTAATGGACTGAGGTTCCAACACGACTGTTAGCGCTGTTGTTGTTGACTTTACAATTAATGTTATTCACTTATTTTATTTTATTGTTGTTGTTTTGCTTATTAGCCAACAGCAATCTGTAGTTAATAGATTGTGTTGGCAGCAATAAGCATTCACAATAGACACAAATCATACAGAAGATTTTCGCAATCAAATAATAAAAAGAATTTGTTAAATTCGGTTGCTATCACTACATCGGGAGTAACAAGGAAAAACATATTATTTTGTTTAGAGACTGATAATATTGATAATAACTAAACAATGCTACATTGATCTTGAAAAATTGATCAATGCTTTTTTTGTTCAACAAACATGGCTTAGATAACAAATGTATCAATTTAACCTGGTAATTGGTATCATACTTAAATCATTTGAATCATTTTTTGCCAGCAAAGATCAGAAATTTTATGAGTGTGGAGTCATGCAGCTGCTAGAAAGATAGCAGAAGATATTCTACAAAAATCGAGAATATATAATTTAATAAAATATTTATGCACTATAAGAAAATCGTCTTTCATTTTCACAAAAAAAAAAATTAAATTTTTTGATGTGTAAACATCTCTCTCTATTGGCGGAGCGAAAACCTATACTGGAGTGAATTACGGTACGGTTGACGGTTCATGCTAACCACATCCCTCCTCATGAAAAGACAAACATTTTTTCCATTTACACTTCCAAAGCATCAGTACTCCTTGACCTACCTATGAAGCATTTTAGTCAAATTTTCTTCTTTACTTTCCCTCAAAGACCAAACCGTTAAGTTACTTAAAAAATTATTTAGTTAAGTGCATCATAAATTTTATTTACAGCCTTACGATTTTCGTATCGACGGCTCCATTTTTTTGGCACTTAAACTTCCCAGACATTATATCAAAAGTATCTTGCAATTTTTTTGAGATGAGCATGATGACCAGAATGTGAAAAATGGATATATGGTGCTTCAAGACTTTTAAAGATGCAGCTAGATTAAGGTTTTGTGCTAGGCAATGAACATAAATAGCATTAGGATAATTTTCCTTAATGATTGCTTGAAGACCTTTGTGTTTTGATGACATCACACTCGCGCTATTGTATCACAGTGCAAGTATAGGCACATTTCCAAACCACATTTTCCAAAAAAATCAGAAATGATCGCTACCAAACCCTCTGCATCCCTATTAGTAATGCAATCAGTAAGCCCCATGAACGACTCTTCAAACCCTATTGCATATCTGAAAAAAAAACAACACTTTTTCTTCTTAAGTTAGGTTAGGTAGGAGTGGCAGGCAGTTATGAAAAACCGACTCACTTAGACCAAATGTGATCCATTGTGATACCACAGGGTGTTTGGCTATACCCTCTCGTCGAACCAACCAGATTTCATAATGAAACTAAATGGCTGACCTATAGTGACATGTCTAAGGTCATCCAGATCATCAAATAAAAACGACCCAAGTGCTTTGTGGCGATTTCTAGCAAGTGCGGGACAGGAGCAGAGAAGGTGTTTAATATTTTCCTCTTCCTCCACATCTCCACAACTTCTACAGAAGTCAAAAGACCTAACCCCAAATCGCTCCGCATGTCTGCCGATGAGGCAGTGGCCAGTTATGACTGCGACAACTGTCGAGACACTATGTCTAGTGCAAGAAATTAGTTCTGACGAACGCTTAGCATCCCATTTCGGCCAGATTTGCCTAGTTATATTACAAGTTGACCCTTCAGTCCATCTTTTATTAGCATTTTTGGCCATTTCTTCTTTAAGCAGAAACTTGCAGGTAGCAAGTGGCATGCCAACACCTTCCTTGTCCTGAGGAATTTGTGCAGTAGTCCCCTGCTTAGCAAGTTCATCCGCTTTGCAATTGCCGTCAATGTTCCTATGTCCAGGCACCCAGATGAGGTGAATGTTAAAATGTTGAGCCAGCTCGTTTAGAGACGAGCGACATTGTCGGGCCACTAGTGAGCTTAGGAAGACTGATTCTAGAGATATGAAAGCTGCCTGACTATCTGAGAAAATGTTTATATCCTTTTTGGATACAACATTCTTCCTTAGCCAGGATGCTACCCCCTCTATTGCTATAACCTCCGCCTGAAAAACGCTACAATGATCTGGTAACCTCGCAGCAATTCTTAACTTCAGTTCCTTGGAGTAAATACCATAACTCACTTGGTAATTTAGCTTGGAGCCATCAGTGTAGAAATTAATATGGCCCCTTCTCCCCGGGAGTCCTCCCTCCAGTCATCCCTAGATGGAATATGAATTACGTCATCTCTGTTGAACTTTTTCTCCTTTGTAACATCTTGCTTCATCCACCAAAAAAAAAATCATGATTGAAAAAATCCAAAAAAGAAGACTATTCTATATTTTTTAAAAAATTTTAATAAATAAAAAATTAGTGCTTCAGGAAATTTTTGGTTGCTTGTTGGCTTTTAATAACAATAATTAAATGATAATTGAACTTCAGCCATTTAGCAGCGGTCAACATTCAAGTAAAATTTTACAAGTTGATACGATGCTTTATTTATTAAACAAACTTGACAACAAAGGAACGAATCAACAACTCTAGAATTTAGACATACATATGTTTCGATTCTTAAAATCCCATCAGTATATTTTTGGTTGATGCCTACGTCAGCACGCAAATTACACACGAAAAGCAAATTTTTAATTTCAAGCAAATGTGGCAAATTCTTAAGCTAACACACCATTGGACACTTTTCTGGCCAAAACTCAATTTATACAATTGATGCTATTTAATTTTTGTTGTTGTAGTGTAACGGAGGATGCATCAAAACAAAGAAAAATGCATTTTGTTTTTGAAAAAAATAATTTATCGCTTTTGAGAGATGTCTCAAAGTTAGTGCCTTTGCATTTTGCTGATGTAGCGTAAACAAGTGGCGATTTTACCCCTTTTTTTTGAACTATTGAGAAGTAATTCAAATAATAATTTGTTTTTTTTTTTTCTAAAACAAAAACGGATAAAATTTATTATGGTATGTATAATACAATTTAGTTTAAAATATTTAAATATATTTTGGTTTTCTGTGGAAAAATCTAAAATTCAAATGAGACCTCTGATTTTTAAAGTTTTCTTTAAATATGAACTTTGTCGAAGCTTTTAAAATTCTTATTGGGATTTGTTAGTCTTAAGGAACCCGAATTTAGTTAGATGTTGCTATTGTAAATGTTATTTAAAAATTTGAAGATGCGATTTTGTGCGTTTTTTAATGAACTTTTTTGTCAGGTAACTTATTCTTCCGTAATTCCGATTTATTCGAAGTCTGGTTGCAAAAGACAGACAAAAAGGGGAAAAAAGAGGCAGCTTCAAATTATTTATTGGAAGATACTCAGAGTGCTACTAGTTCAAGTTATTTACGGCAGAGTGCGCATTATTTTTGCATTAGAGTTTACGATGGATTGTTTTCCAACAGCAAAATATTAATTGGCTTAAGAGCGAAATATTGGTAAGAAAGCAAAAACCTTACACTGAATTCCCATTCATTCATGGGATATTACTAAAATGCGTCTCCAACTTCCGTCAGAAGTGATCCAATTATTAAAGTCACAGACGAAGAACTCACCTTAACAAGCTATGTTAAAGCACGCCAGAATAAAGAAGAGGACGATGAAATTGAGGAAACCGAAATCTTGAGTTCAATGTATTTAAGCGTTTTAACAAATTTATCTTCAAAAAGTGATGTTCAAATAAACGTCATGTATTTCTTAACCTATTGTTGAAGTGCAAAAATTGAAACATACCTTTAATTTTAACAATTATGAGATTTAAAAAAAAGTAGTGCGTGCCATTTTTGACCCGGTAGTGCAAGGGCTAAGATTTTTTTCAGAATTCTTCTTTTAGTCTAGAGTCGAAATGAGTAGCCGTTATTAGTTTTGGCCAGAATTTGACCTATAGTGCGTTGCGTTGAAATTTCAATCAGCTGTTCAGCGTTGTTTATACTATTAATGCATGACGTCACATGAGTACATTTACCGAAAATTCCTTTGATAACGTAGTTTCTCAATTATTTGTTATGTTGCAATGCACAGCCGTTGGCTGTGAGACACGACTTGTTTCATATTTTGCGGTCCAGGTGCATCGCAGATTTTGAGGGTTCGGCGTGTTCCCCATAACTTAGAAATTTTTGGATGTTTGTTGGCTTTTTGAGTGCTGACTTAGGTATCATCCAAAAATATACTGATGAGATTTTAAGAATCGAAACATATGTACATATGTCTATATTCTAGAGTTGTTGTTTTTTTCTTTTGTAATCAAAGTTTGTTTGATAAATAAAGTATTGTATCAAATTGTAAATGTTGAACGTTGCTAAATGGCTAAAGTTCAACTATCATTTAAGTTTAAGGAAATTTATTTAAGGTTTTTTTTCATGCTATTAAGCATAATTTTTGAGATATTTCGTTTCAAAAAATGTTCACAAAAGTCAACAAAAAAAAACAAAGGATGCAGTTATTTAAAGAATGACCGATGTATCATACATCATAAATGTACACTTCAACAAACTAGGATAATGCGTTTTCTGAAGTTGAATAAAGGTATCCAAATGTAAGTAATAAAGGATTAAGTAAAACAAGTTCCTTTAGGTGTGAAATATCTTCAAAATAGCGTTTTTAGTAGTGTAAAGAAGGATATCTAAAAATCCTGATATTTCGGAAAAAAATTTCAAATGAGACTTTGTTTGGCACGCAAAAATTGTGTGTATCTTTTGGTATGAGCTTGATAGAAATTGATATTTATATATTTTTTAAATATGTCCAACATGTCTAAAGGCATCTAACAATTATAAAAACTATTCCTACTGTTGTTTGTGTAGCAATAAAGACTTTAATTGCAATTGTCACGAATTAATTCTTATTTATCATTATATCATATCCTGTATTAATTGATGTGCATGTATTTCTTATTTTCTAGCTTCAATTACAATATTAGCGCCAACACCAACACCGCCATTACTGAAACCACTATAACAATAAACATTGCACAACTCCTTCTACCACTCCAGTTAACCAGACAGTAATGGCAACATGGACAACGAACAGCCGCATCAAGAATTAGTGAAGTGTGTTCTGGTCGGAGATACAGCTGTTGGCAAAACAAGATTAATATGTGCGCGTGCATGCAATAAGCATGTGTCGTTATCACAATTATTGTCCACGCATGTGCCCACCGTGTGGGCCATCGATCAATATCGTATTTATAAGGACGTGAGTACTAAGAATCACTTTAAGATGACTGCATTTTAATTAAACTTATTTCCACTACTGCTAGGTATTGGAACGATCTTGGGAAGTTGTAGATGGTGTAAATGTCTCATTACGTTTATGGGACACCTTTGGTGATCATGACAAAGATCGCCGTTTTGCTTACGGCAGGTAAGTTGTGTCTAAATATAAAGTTTTTATGAATTTTGGTAACTGAGTTATGTCAGAAGCACCCCGTATGGCGTGTTTTTGAAATCGCATTTTTTTTGTAAATCAAATTGAGCGATTGAAATGAGATATCTGGCGTCATATATAATATAGATTGAAGTTTTATATTTCTTGTAATATTCCGTTAGCCAATTCCTTAACTAATTATACTTTGATTTATGAAACATGCAATTATTTTTCTATAAAGTAAACACAATTTTCATATTACGCTTAACACACAAATATGAAAACTAATATGCACCAAACACATTAATACGCAACACAAGGATAGTACACTTAACTTCCTCGCTTTTCGCAAAATATCAAATCGTTCACCAAATAATGTAATGAGTTTTATGCTGGAAACTAACCTCAGTTGGTTATACATCACTGCATATTCCATCACTATTCAAGAAGTCTTAAGCAAGTCTAACATCAAATCTTTTTATCGCAGTTGTCTGTTTGTGGTCTATTCCTAAAATTATGTATACAGTGATTCAGTGGTTTAGTGATTCAGTAGTAGATTTGGATGTAATAATATTCAATACAACTTTAACACACCACACAATTAACTGGTTACATTAAGTGCTAGTTGAATGCTTTTAAAAAAACTTTGTATAAATTTTCAATATAAAAAAGTAAACTGACCCGCTCGCTCTATGACTTCACACACGTATATATAGTAAATTAACCCATTAGATGAAAAAAACTATAATGGTTTTGAAATGAAAAACTCCCAGTATCACATCGATGAAATTTTGATTCTCATGGTATCAATACTGACTTCAACTGATTTTTACTTGGTTCAAAGCTAAATTACTAAGAAATCTAATAGCTGTAATATCTATACTCTATTATTATTATAAATACTTTGAGAAAAATTGTCACGTATTTATGAAGGGTGTTTTTTTTAGAGGTTTGTTTTTCGAATAGAGATAAAACTGGCATTTTATGGTCAAATCTGGCAACTCTAATGTCATTTATGTTCAGTTTGGTTTGCCATTTCATCATGAACAGGTTGACAAAAGAACAACGCTTGCAAATCGTGCAAATTTATTTCGAAAATAATGGTTCAGTTCGCGAAGTTTACCGCAAGCTCCGTCCATTTTATGGTCGACATAATCGTCCATCAGAGCAATTAATTCGGTTAACCATGGATCGTTTTCGCACTACGTTTACTCTATGTGATAATACGCATCCGCAGAGACGTCGAACAGTGCGCACCGAAGAAACAATTGCCGCTGTAGAGCAAAATGTTGAAGAGGACCCGAATGAATCGATTCGCCACCGTGCACAGCAATTGGAGCTTTGTCCATCAACTTTATGGAAGATTTTGCGCAAAGATCTTGGCTTGCGACCTTACAAGATCCAGCTTGTACAAGAATTAAAGCCGCGAGACCATGCAATGCGTCGTGATTTTGGTGTATGGGCCGAAAATGAGATTGATCTCGATGCTGATTTTCATCGCAAAATTTTGTTCAATGATGAGGCTCATTTTTGGTTGAATGGCTACGTCAACAAGCAAAATTGCCGCATTTGGAGTGAAGAGAATCCACATGAGACCCTTGAGACGCCATTACATCCACAAAAACTGACTGTTTGGTGTGCTCTATGGGCTGGTGGAGTCATTGGGCCATACTTCTTCCGAAATAATGCTGGCGAGTCAGTTACCGTTAATGGAGACCGGTATAGAGCCATGATAACCGACTATTTTGTTCCCGAATTGGATGGCATGAATGTGGATGAGTTGTGGTTCCGACAAGACGGCGCTACATGCCACACAGCGCACGTCACAATCGATTTATTGAAGGAAACATTCGATGAGCGCATAATTTCGCGGAATGGACCTGTCAATTGGCCACCAAGATCGTGTGATTTGACACCATTGGATTATTTTCTTTGGGGATATGTGAAGTCGCTCGTCTACGCCAACAAACCAGAAACGTTAGGGGACTTGGAAGCCAACATTCGTGGCGTTATTGCCGACATACGGCCCCATATGCTCGAAAAAGTGGTTCAAAATTGGACCTGTAGAATTGGCTTTATTCGAGCCAGCCGCGGTGGCCACATGCCCGAAATCATATTTAAACATTAATGGCATAAAATTATCCTTCCAATAAAGCCAAATTGATGGACATTAAAACGATTTTCTTGTATTTTATTTCAATTCGAAGCTCTATACCTCTAAAAAAAAACACCCTTTATATTGATAAATAAACGAATTTTCTTTCCTTAATACAATATAAATGAGATATTAAATTGTGAAAATGTTAAAAAAAAATTCTTTAATTTTTTCAGATCTGATGTTGTATTGCTATGTTTCTCCATTGCCAGCCCCATGTCGCTGAGGAATTGTAAAGCCATGTGGTATCCAGAAATAAGACGTTTCTGTCCTGACGTACCCGTCATATTAGTTGGGTGTAAAAATGATTTACGTTACATGTATCGCGATGAAACGTATCTCTCGTATTTCGGCGAAAGAAGCCCTTTTGTGCGGTACAAAAACAACAAAAAACGATTACATATATCAGCGTTTCTTAAACTATGGGTCAAAATACGAAATGTTGAGATCGCATTTTTTTAGCAGAACATTTTGAATCACAAGCTAGAAGTCTCTCCTTAAATCGCAGAGTCTAAAGTAATTTGTTTTCACACTCTCTGATCCATCTAGAGGTATCTGCAGCAAAAAGATTAGCAACGGATTTGACCGATCTGCATCAGAAAATTGCTAACATTTTAAACTTTATTAAAAGCCGTGTCCTCACAGCCGTTTATTTTCAAATCAGAAGTAAGACGGATGTCTGGAGGGGAAATATTAAAACATTTGTGATATCTTAAGACGAAATTATTATATTTTATCCGAACAAAAATCTGATTTTGGTTGAACGTGAAATGCAACATGGCTGCCTTAGCTATGCTACTTATTTTTCCGATGTTCGTGAGAAATTAAACTTGTCTCTTCCTCCAAGGGAAAAAAAGTCAATATATTTTTTTTTGTAATTGATATAACTGATGGTTTTATTAATAAAATCGACATATGGAAGAATAAAGTGACAAATGATTCATTCGAAATTTTCGACAATGTTTGAATTAATTTTAGTGCCTCCACTGTAAATTTTATATAGATCATTTATTAATAAAGCCTAGAGTTTGCACTTTAGATCAAAATAAATATATCATGTTGGATGACCCTTTTATTTTGATTTGCATCAATATTTAAGTTGTTGAACCAAATATTTAAACATATTTCTTTTAATGTGTATATTGTGTACTAAAGATATAAATTATTTGTATGAAAATATTAATTTATACAAATACATATGTACGTACATTTATTTTATATAAGGGATCATGAGTAAAAAAGTTTAAGAAGCGCTGACACACATACATTTATACATATTTATCAATAAAGTAAAATAGTAAAACATTTTATTTTTATTAGGGCCGCTTTAAAAAGTGATTTAGTTATGCCCGATGAAGCACGTGCCGTAGCTAAGGAACTTGGTGTAGCTTACTATGAAACAAGTGTTTTTACGTACTTTGGTGTGAATGAAGTTTTTGAAAATGCTATACGTTCAGCATTGATAGCGAGGCGGCAACAACGATTTTGGATGACCAATTTGAAAAAAGTGCAAAAACCTATGCTTCAGGTGAGTTATTTGATTTGATTGCAAAAAATTTTGAAGTTTTTAATAAACATTTACTTAAATTTAATTTTATCATAGGCGCCATTTCGTCCACCTAAGCCACCACCACCAGAAGTGACTGTAGTTGTTGGCAACTATCGTCAAGACATGTACAATATGTTGCTATCCCAATCCTATTCAGATCTAATTATTATAGTGGGGTCCACCAAGTTTGCTGTGCACAAATTTATGCTTGCCGCTGCATCAAATATTTTCTTTCGACTACTGACTACAGAACTTTCGGATATGGGTGGACGAAGTAGCAGCGAATCAAGTATGGTAAGTAATTTAATTGAATAAAGATAAAAAAAATTTTTCCCATATACCCTGTATTTAATGAACGATATTTTTGAAATGGTAAATAAACTTTTTTTATGAAATTTATTTACATGTATAACAGGTCAGTTCTACATTTGGTGAAGCTACTACGGCGGACTTTAACGATGACACTGAGTGTCTGATACGGCATGAAACACGTACGCAAAGGTACATAAGTTATTGTAGCTAAATTTGTACGTATGGCTCAGTTATAGCTCGCAAGTTGAAATAACTCACGAGTAGTAGATAAACAATCCTTATTTGTGTGCTTACTTTTTTTTCAATAGAATGTGGGAACATTTAAAACGTCGTTCCAGCTATCAAGCACTTCCATTAATTGAAACCAAAAAACCCAATGATCTGTATAAAGATCTGCATCATCCAATTTTCCAAAATATACGTATCGTGCAGATGGAAAATAATCGTGGTGTCAATGTGACACAAACAATTGTCACACTCACTAAGATAATCACGCCGCAGGCGCTGCAACAATGTTTAAAATTTATATATACAGGCACAATCGAAAAAGAATTTCACAATTTGCAGGTACTTGTTAATTTATATTTGATTAATGTTTTTTTACTTATGTTAATCCTGTACGTTTTTAGTTTATTTAAATGTAGTTATAATTTATCTTCTACTCTTTTAAGAATTACACAAGCAAATTCTATTTAATCTATGAAATTTGTTTTTTTATACTGTATTAAATGTTTTATGTTTACCAAAAAAGACGGCACCAATAGGATTACTTTTGGTAAATACAAAAAAAAAATAACATGAATAAAAAATAGTTGTTTGAAAAAGCTTAGAATGATATGCAGAAAGTTTGTAAAGTTCTGTTGAAACTCAATTACAAATTTAAAATATTTTATTCACTTTTTATTTGATATAAAATTTTATTTACAATGACAAAATGTTTTTAATTTTATCAAAAAGAAGAGTTAAAAATCAAGAAGATCACAATATTCAAATTTTATCATTCAAGTATGTTTTTTAGTAAAATTTCCCAAAAAAAAATTAAGTTTTTTCAATTTTGCGGAACAAAATTTATATTTTGGGAAGACCGTTAATTCATTGATTTCAACTTGACAACACTAGGTCCAAAACAATTCATATTTTCTCTGACTGGGGCGAAACAAACGGCGCGGTGCAACCCCCTCCGAAATCTAGTTTCGACCTCTTCGCATCAATTGGTGCAATAACTTTTTTTTTCCTCAAATGAGACCTAAACGGATGGGTAGAGATGTATTTTCTACTTTCAACTGCTACTTAGTATGGTGTCATACTTTACATCACGTGCGTACTACTTTTTTTATCGAAAACACAATAAACAAGGTTTTTTATAAAAATTTTAAAGTAGATACAGTACTTCAAATATAGGTTAATAACACATTTTTTAATTATTAAAACAAAATTTTACGAAGTCATTGTTTTCGAAGGCAGGAGCTGAATTTTAATTACCAATTTTGATTGATATCTATATTAACAAAATCGACTCACTCTTATTTTATGAAAGGTATATCCTTTTTATAAATGGTTACAGTTCAAAAATGGACCGGCGTGACACATATTGATCAAATATTGCTCCTTAGAACACAAAAACGTGTCGGAAAAATTGGGTTTACTTAAAGATAGAATCGCCCCCTAAATAAATTGTTTGCGTACAGTAAAAGTTTAATAAGGTCATTAATTTTTTCATAGTATTAAAAATAGGATAGTAAAATAGGGCTTAGATCCTTATAGAACTCTCTCCGGATCCGCCGCGGACAAAATTTATTTTTGCACTGCAAAAAATGTTGTTTGTTGTTTTGTTTTATGTTTCTATGCGTATTTTTTCTTCCAAACTTATTTCAATACTGTTTTTGTTTTTAATTTTTACAACACTAGGAAATTAAACAGGCTGCTGATTTTCTAGAACTGCCGCAATTGACTTTATTACTTTCCAAGCCACAAAATCTTTTAGCCAGCTTAACTGAGGAACCAACACAACATTATTGTTTAGTAAGTTAAACCAAATAAAAATATTAAACTTATGGGCTGTGACATTAGACTTGTGATAGTTAAATATTATTCATACGTGATAAAAGATCATTTATAAAATATTACAGGTTATGATTATATGAAAATATAATATCTCGCGTGCTTTTGCTAACAAATTGTAACTTAAACTGTGTGTTTTTATTTGTATTATATCTATATGCGATATAACTTTATGCATACTGGTCCTTTTTTTAACTTATAAATGCATATAGCTTTAATGGCCGTCTCCGTTGTATACATCAAATGGCAAATAACGTTTTTGATTTTCAAATGATTTTAAATTGTTTGTTTTTTAGTGGCCGTTTTAATGTTGCAACGAGGAACTTTTATTATTGTTGAACAATTAGCAGCGATCGATATTCTTGTAAACTTTCAAATCGATTCAATGCTGTTAAATATGATAACAGAGGTGCAACAACATGGTAACGTTCACAATGTTTTCTTCATATAATCGCGTAGGCTTATCGAAACGAATTTTCTTGGACTTTAGCAGTGCAAGCTAAATATGAATCACAATGCACTGGTAAACATGTTGAATGAGAAATTATGAATTCTGCCTTTAGAAATTCACTCTTACAGTCATGCCGACGACGCCTACAGAACACAGATCATGCTACAAAATTTTAGTATCTGCTAAATTCTATTTTTATAACTTACACATGACCTCAATGCTGACATGTTAAGGTCTGATATATTTTCATTGGACAAATCTTATTCATGGTTAGTTTTACACTACATTCATCAAGCAAATGCTCGAAACACCGAAGTAGCCCAATAGAGATGTATCGTATATCCTATAGTATTTCTATAGAGTAACGTAGCGTCCAGGCTTAGTGCTGAAGTGGCTTATGTAGACCACCAATACCAATGCATACCTATAGTGTTTATAAATATAAAGTAACATTGTAAAAAATAGGTGTGTCAGCACAAAGCTCGGAAAAGTACCAGCGATATTTGATATCACTGGACCACCATTTCTGTTGTGATTGCTACAATCATTTAAAATTCGGACAACTTTCGAAGTGTTTCTTAATTTTAAGTTTAGTTTTATGAATTTTTTTAAGATTTAATTTTGTATATTTTTGCCGTTTAATTATGTGTAATGTAGTGATTCTCTGGGGAATGCTGCAATAAACTTCTTTAATGTGAGATAAATACAATATTCAATAAAAACCCCTGAGGAAGTTTGAAAATACCCAACGAAACGTCAGGAAAAAATGAAATAATTGGTTTTATTCGCATTAATAAAATTGACCAAAAAGCCGAACATTCAAACAAACACAAAGTACACAATCTTGCAAAACTTTGAAAATTTTGTTCTAATGGATAATGAATAGTTGTTTCCGAGGTAATTTTTCTCGTAGAAACCGAATCCAGGCTCAGGAATGCTGGTTTTGAGATTTTATAACCTAATAGTGCGAAATTCACTGTTTTTTTTTCTCAAATATCTTTTCGCCGTTTTTTTATTCGGATTCGGTGTCAGTGAGAAAAATTACCTCGGAAACAAGTATTCATTATCCAAAAAGCAAATTCTCGCAGGCTTGTGGTATTAAATCGATTTGTAAATTTACGTGAATATACGTAAATCGCTGCTTATGACTGTAACTCTATATAGTAATAGCTATTAATTTTCTCTATTATTTTACAGAGCATTAAGAATAACATGGAAAAGCATTGTATCGGTGATGGTTGCTTCAGTGATGTAACCTTCGAATTGGATGATGGTCACATGAAAGCACATCGCGCTATACTTGTGGCGCGCTGTGATGTTATGCGTGCAATGTTAGCAGGTGATTTTCGTGAGGCGCATTCAAGTATAGTAGGTTTTAAAATTTCTGCTATTCACTTAAAACAAACAACTCTAAAGTCTTTCTTTTCAGATTGTTTTTCCGGGTGTAACACTTTATACATTCCACAAATTACTTTGTTATTTATACACTGATGAAATACCTCTAATTTCTGCTGACAAATGCTTAAATCTGTTAGAACTAGCAAATCGACTATGTTTGCCTAGACTTTTAAATTTAGTTGAGTTTCGAGTTATCGAAGATCTAACCATGATATCGCAAAATGAAACCAACGAAACCGTAGATCATTGCTTAAAGCTGCTGGAGCCAGTAAAGGTATGTGAAATTACGCGGACGTATGAGGAGTAGAAAAATATGTATGTAAAAATAATTATTTTGTAATATAATTTGTAAGGATTTTGTTTAAGCCTAGATCCATAACGCTCATTTTTACTACGTTAATACTAACACTACGTAAATATTACGCATTGATGAATATTCTTTTGATACACTTCAATAAGCTGCATGTTTTGCAGTCTGAATTGTTTTTTTTTTATAATCATATGAAATTATTTATTCAAAAGTAAACTTAAAAATAAAATACAATTTCATTAAATACATTTCATCGCATAAAACTTTAGGGGCCGAAAAATGCCAGCAGCAATCACATGCCGCGCGTGCACATTCGTACAGATATACCTATGTAAACATTTCAGTTTCAGTGAGATTTGTTGAGAATTTATTATGTGAAAAGGCACAAACTTACATTTCATGTACCTTTTTCACAAAGCAATTTATTAACAAACTTTCCAATATTGTGTGATGAACATTACATAGAAACTTTAAAACGGTTAAATCTTTTTACGGGCATGAAATTGATGTGTTTGGTCTTAATATATTTTTCTACTTGTGACTTACTTTCTGAGTTATTAAGCGAAAGTTTTTTCGTCGGCCTCTGACGACCAGCCCCACCACGATTCTGTTGACGGACGATTATTTCCATATCGGCCTTACTTAAACTATCAATTGCACGTTCATCCCCATTGAGCACTTTTTTCTTTTAATATACAAATTATAATCTAGAACTAATTTTGAATAACTTTGTACTTTCAGCTACATAATGCACATCAACTGGCTGAGTGGTGCATGTCATATTTATGCGTCAATTACAATATAATTTGTAAATTCTCACATAAGGGCTTAAAAGCTTTGCATCAAGATAATCAGGAGTATTTGCGTGAACATCGTTGGCCACCAGTTTGGTATCTCAAAGATTACGATTACTATCAGCGTTGCATTAATGAAATGAACAAAGAGCTCAAAAACTCAAGGCGTGATTCACCGAGTGATGATGAGGGCTGCTTATGTTTTTCAGGAGGTAAGTGTACTACACCCTTTACATGGAGTTGGTTAGATTTGGCAAACCTATACAGTTGTATGTAGAATTAAAAAAAGGCTTTTCGAAAGCTTTACCGATTATATATTTAATGTTACGCCAAGATGGATTATGTTGTCTGTGGTTTGTATAAATTAGCATATGCATTCCGATTGGCTTGCAATGCCTTTTCACAGAACATTTATTTTTCATAAAGTCATAAATTAGTGTGTGGTCACGTATCACTTGCAAAGTTGTTTAGTGTCAGTTAAAAAAAAATTCCAACAGACTTAAATCTTTCTTTATTAATTTGTTCATCACATTTTAAGTTGCATAGTTTTGAGTTCGTTCAAGAAATCACAAAAACTCTGAAACCCGATTTTTGGTTTTGCGTAACAAAAATTTTTTTCAAAACTATTTTATTGGGAAGCAAACATACTCAAAAAATACAAGAGACGCACGCAGAAGAAAAAATTTTTAAATTTTTGTCCAAAGCACAAAAAGAAACATTAAATTTATTTGCCCAATAGGTTCGTCAGAAACGAAAATGCCGTTTTTGGAGGGCCGAACTGACATAAACAATTTCTATCCAAAGTTTCGAAAATGTTTCGAAACTATATATGTATATCAAACATACCAAAAATGTCGCACATTTCATATGCATGGGTATGTCTGTGGACATTGACAAAAAAACCTCTTTCCATCTACGATAATAATTCAATTTGCATTGCATTGATTCTTTACCGTAGATAAAAAGAAGTTGTTTCATAAAATGTCCACAGACATGTATGTAGCTGCTATACACTCGAAGAATACATAAGAATTTTTGTGTTAATGTAGAAAGATTAAAAATCTTAACATTTTGCCCAGAAATAGAGTCATTTTGTATTTGAGCACAGTTTTGATAGTTTTTTCTATTGTTTATTCTAATTGTGTAATATTTTTCACTGATTGTTGATAACTCGCTGCAAAATTTCATTGAACATGCATAGGTTCATTTATCAGTTAATTTTAGAACTTCAAATCTTTTTTATTGTCGCATCGCACTGCACTGCCAAGCAAAAATACAAAAAATTTCGCATCATTGCTCCCCTTTTTTTTTGTTTTTGTATTAATTTTGAAATTTGGACAAAGTATTCTCTTGGCTATCAGGTAAATCCAAGCGCGCTACAATAAACGAGGCCAATGCTAATGGCGAGAGCACAACCGATAATCAAATGTTCAATCACAGCACAGGAAATTCAATGAATCACATTGATATGGAAGCCGAAGGTGATTTGAATCTCTGACATCCAGCCATGGGGCAAAGGAGGTAAGTTCACTGTCTTTGAATTTTAAATGTCTTATAAAGAAACTTATTAACTATTTTATTTCAGGTCGCTGCGCTTCATTGTGATCTTGCCCGTATTGATCTGTTTTATTTGTACAATTTTAAGTATTTTAATTTTATTTCAAATCTACACATAACAATTGCAATTAGTAAGAGCTAATGCGACAACAACCAAAACTAGGGAACCTACATCCAACATATGATAAGAAAAAAAGTAAATTTAGAAAAAAGAATAGAAATTTAAAAAAAGTGTATACTAGCTCTATGACTAAATAGAGTGTTAACGGCGCTGCTAACAACTAAATTTGATTCTAATGTCATGGAATATATCTGTCTTTTCGTTCACTTGTTAAAATACTTGCCGCAATTTTATTGAACAGATTTTGTTTTTGATAAATAAAGTTTTGAATTAATTGCGCGTAGCGTCGAGAGAGTATATAAGATATTATTTTATTAATCTCTGCAAGTATCACTCGCTCTGCAAATGCTTAGGGCATAAATTTGTCAAAGTTACCAAAACTGGAATAAAATATTGATATCGAGATATATAGAATTTCCTATAAATATAATAGTTAAAATGTAACAAATGTGCTGTCATATTTTAATCTTTGCAATGCCGGCGCTAGCATTCCAGACAATTTAATCATGAGTGCAAATATTAATTAGAAATTGACGAATTTATGACAAGCTTTATAGATTTCAGCAGTGGTTTCGGCACGATGACATATTCTTGTGAGAGTTTTCGATGCCATCTGAATAGAAGTAGTGGAGCTACGCACTTATAAGTAGCTTTCAAATTATCTATTACTTTTTTATTATAAATACAACGTTAAACGTTGAATACATCCAAAAAATGCATTGTTTTTAAAAAATAAATGAAAAAAGGGTTCATAATTTTATTAGAGAAGCAGTCACTTTCTGCCTTTCTTTTATGGTACACTAAATATGCTTATAATTAATCGAAAGCAGCATACGGGTCGTGTCATCATGGATATCACAACTTGTTACAATTTTAAAAGTTTTTTTTAAAATTGAGCTCAATAGTGTAAAAAATTGTTAGTATATGGAAGACTTGTCCAGAAATGTATGGGATTTTCAATACAGACTTTTTTAATGCACTGAAAGTTTATTCCTTTGCATTAAAAGGGGTTTTTCAAAAAAAAATATCGGAAATGTTTTTTCCTCTACTCATCGCAAAGTTGAATTTGACTGTTAGTCAGAAAAAAATAAATCCATTGTTTCACAGAAAGACTGCAAAATTAAAATAATGCAGATAAGATAGTTAACATAAGATATGTTTAACATAAGATATGTTTAGAATAACTAACCAGTTTCTGAAATCAAAACCAAAAATGTTATTCCAAATTTTTTTTTTACAGAGCTTAGAACGGGCAATTCTTTTTTTTTCTGAAATTCCAACTTTGACCTCAATTATTTCGGAAAAAAACTCAAATTATTTTGTTAATGTTATCTGGCCTACTAACTTGGTACAAAACCAAAGTAAGCTACATACAAAACAACATATGTATAATAAAAAACAAAAATAGTATCTGCTCCAGGTAGTAAGTGAGTATCGAAAAATAAGTCGATACCCAAGCAGTTTTTGCGGCAATGCATTACTTTTGTAACCATTGATATCTTACATGATACTAAGATGGGGACAACCTGAACGATATGGTTAGCGAAGGTGTAATGCATTAACAAATTATGGAATAGATATCTGTAGAACAACAGGCAGCATGTTCAAATCGTTGGGGCTGTGAGCCCATAATTCATAGTTCGATTCTTTGTAAGCCAGTTTTTTTATATCAATGAAAAGTTTAATTACTTGGTAATACAGAGAATCATGTACTACTATCCTATGGCATCGCCGTGTTAAAAATCATAGATAAAATCTTATCCAAACTGCTGTGTAGTTAATAATTAAATATCTTTAATGCATACATATTTCCTCTATTGTATAATGAAAGAAGAAATATAAAAGATCAAAACTTAGCATCACAATACTCGCGCCAAAACGCTTGTAAACGCTTCAAACAAATGCTCGAATAAATTCTACCAATATGTGTTTTATTAGCAAGTACAATAAGAAAATAATTTGAAATTTTTTTTCGGAAATATTTATTTCGAGCTTAAGGTTGGAACTTCAGAAAAAGAAAATTGTTCGAAGTTCTGTAAAAAATAAAATTGAAACAGCTGCGAAAACTGCGTTACCTTTATGTTGAAATATTTTCCTAAAAAAGGTTACGCAAAGGGCTTCAGCGCATTAAAATAGTCATATTTTGAAAATGCCATACATTTGTTGATAGGTTAATATATAGTAATGGAAAATTTTATGTTCCAAATAAGTTTGCATACTGTAGAATGGATTTAGTGTTATGTTGACAGCGCTGATTAGATGAAAATATATAAAAAAAAAATAATATAAAATAAATAAGAAACTCATAAACTTTGCCACACTGAATTGTTTGAATTAGGGAAATATTTATGTCTAGCCATTGCTTTCTAAAAGCATTTAATAATAATATAACGCTTTTTTAATTATAAATGTATTTATTTATATTGTATGCAAATATTACCAAAATATATACATAATAAGAAACACGGCACTCCTGGAATATGTTATGTTATGTTATGTTATGTTAAATGTTCTCATTTTAAGCGTTTTAAAACTGTTGATGGAACTCTGTTCTATTATCTCTACTGAGCGTTGTAAAATGGCAAATTCTATCGGGCTATATTTGAAAAAATAAGGTCGAAAAGTCATAACAAGACCCTCTCCAAGTGTCTTAAAAATTGGAAAATGCAAACTGTTTTTGACACCAATAATACGAGTATGAACCTCAATTTAAATATTTTTCAATGGCATATCCTTTCCTAAGGGTCCAAGGTTGTACGTTAAAGACTAGAGAAACCATGTATCCATTTGAAAGATATTTTTTAGAAATTTATTTCTTACCCGTTAAATAGGTATGAGACACACCACGCAGAAAAAAGCTTTTTTTGACTGTTTTTAGTGCATTGCGCATTGTAAACTGTATTTGGTATACCTACAATATAAGATTTCCTTACATAACTTAATAATTAATATATTTACTTATCTATCAAAACCTGTGAGTTGAACGTATTTTAGGTAAACAGTTTAATTAAATAAGTCATGTAAATACATATTAGGGTTTTAAAGAAATGTTGCACTTACCAAAGATAATGAGTAATGGCATCATGAAAATAATAACACATTTTGGCCAGACGCAAGAACGAGTTGTAGTACTAAAAATAATCTTTGAAACGAAATGCAAACTGTGGGTATGTAATAGTTTGCTATGCTCTTAAAACAGTGAAAATAAGTCTTTTTTTGGTTTGTTTTAATCCATATCATACTCTCAATCCAACAGGATATAGATTTCTTGGAAAGAAATTAAGTACTATAAAAGGCCTATCAAACGCAATGCAATCTTTGTTATCTTGATTTTTGACCGTCTTTAAAATTTTTGATTTTACAATGTACAGAATAGATAACCGAATCGATTACACATATTTTTGGAGTGCCGTGAAACGTTTCAAACAACAACAACCAGATTATGTAGTCTCTTGTCATTTAATATACAATACAAACAATTTAAGCATAGCTATTAAAAGATCAAATAATTTTTTCAACTAAAAAAAAATTAAATACATAATTATTAAACAAAAAAAAATCTATTTACAATACAAACACGTATTTATGTATTTAAGTAATTTTATATGCTTACAATCGATTTATATATACTTTTCCATAAAAAAAATGATATGTAACTCCCTCTAATTTTTGTTCTTTTTAAACTATTTGCTATTATACTCTTAATACTATATTGTATTTGTAGGAGAAAAAAATATATGAAAAACCTCTGCCGGTGTTTTAAAAACAAGCCCAGTAAAATACAATAAAATAGTGAGGGATTTTGTAAATCTCAATACTTGATAAGCTATTTTTGTATTTGTAAACACAAAGATTTACATATGTGCAATTTGAAATTGTGATCTTTCTAATATACCATATATGAACAAAAGTACGAATAATTCCAATTAAACTAAAACTAAATATATACTGAAAAATTACATTAAAAATTATATTTCGAAAAAAAAAAGTTTTTAGTTTTCTTTCGGATATTGTCAAGTAGTAGAAAATCGGAGTTGATATACACGGGTGTGTGGAGTAATATTGATACTACATACTAAGCTACAAACAATAGTCATGAAATTTGTTATAAGTACGACGGGGCAATATTTTGATTAACTAACACAAAAAGAATATACATATACACATGCAGGCACATAAAACACATACAAACAAAAAGTTTTTTTTTGAACCGCTCTA
This sequence comes from Meiosimyza decipiens, assembly GCA_963680825.1. Classification (NCBI taxonomy): domain Eukaryota; kingdom Metazoa; phylum Arthropoda; class Insecta; order Diptera; family Lauxaniidae; genus Meiosimyza; species Meiosimyza decipiens. Next base: position 66,384,391 of record OY804258.1, on the reverse strand, counting down.
ATGCACATATTTGCCCAACTACAAAAAGTATTCAAGAAACTGTCTTTTTATTGTTACATTATAATTAATGGATTAAATTCTGGCTAGGCGAGTCTTAATCCTCCAGTTTAATTTAAAGTTTTGTGTATTATTTAAAGTTTCGTATTAGTTTATTGTGTTAAAATAAATGAACAAAAAGATATCAAATCACTCTTTTTTTCAAAAATCTAAACAACGAGCCGGATTTTGTGGTAAAAAATGAAAAGTGTCTAATCGAGACATTTGAGAGAGTAAACGCTGAAATTTCTCTGACTAAGTAGTCGAATCACCACAATTTAAAAATCTCAAAAAGTTGCACGTATTTTTGTGAAGTAACACTGGCAGGGTTCAGGAGGTAAAGCCTGCGTCGTAGCTACATAACCATTTGTTTAATATTTTCTTGTAGCATATTTCGAATAATCACCAATATCCTATTAAACTTTCTAGATCTTGTTCATCTGTTTTCCTTAAAAAACTAAAATGTGTGCAGGACCTTCAAGAAATAGTGAATTTCAAAAGCTTTTTTATATTGCTCCTTCTTAACACAACCTTTCAACAAAGTGAAAAAAATCAAGTGCTGAAAAATAGTTTATAAGACAAGTATTGGACAGATACAGTTGAGACATGAAATTTTCTTTCCCTCTCATCAGAAGTGAGTCTCTAGTCTCGTTGCCTATGATTTTGACATTCTTCAAGTTTTACCCACAACAAATTTGTCTGGATGAAAAATGAAACTTTTCTTTGATAGGGAAGTCATCAGCTGTTTTCTTACTCTCATTTTTTCTCTCTCAACCACCACATTTCTTTTACGGCTCGAACGTTTTTTGTGGTAAAACTTTAGAAATATTTATAAATATTTACATATTTCACATATCCCTCCGATTGAATCGAAAACCATTTTTACGACGTAATGCGCATTTCAATTTTGGGTGTCAAAAATCCCTGAAAATTTTTTACAAATACGGCATTTCTACCCTAACCAAAATAATTAATTTTTCTAAAAGAACTACTTATCCTCTCTCAGAATTAGGAATTTTTGAAATTGTTGAAAGTTGATTTTCTCAAAAACCCCACATTTTTACTAAGAATTCTAGGGTATATTTATACTAGTATGAAAAGAAATGATATAAGTTTCATGCGGGCCAAACGAAATTTGACGTCAGGGAACTTTGTTTTCTCATAATCGAAATTAAAACTTTTTTTTACATTGTCAAGCAATCTACGCACTCTTTTCAAAGTAAATATCAAGCAATAACTCTTTGCAAATCGTTCTTGCTCTCTGCATAGTTTTATTTTACCCTTCAAATTAATTGGATGTACATTTTTTACCACCTCGAACCGTCGGATGTGTTCTGGCTGGATCCCTATACATTAACTTGTATTTTTATGGGAAAATGGCAATGATGGCGCCACAATCTAATGTAATTATAAATGATGTATGTTTATATTTTCGAACTTGTGTGGTTTTCTCTGGCTTTCACATGTGTTCAGCTAACTGCTTATACAAAAATAATCAAAAACTAGTAAAGGTGTTATCTTCGGCCAGGCCGAAACTCACATACCCTACACTGCATTGAAATTACTTTTTAAATAAATGTTAAAAAAATGTTGCGGAGGTTGAATAAGTCGAAAATAATGTAAAAAGGTCCAAAATGCGGAAAAGTGTTGGAAAAAACTGAAACTGTTGAAAAATTATAAAAACCATTGAAGAAAGTTGAATGAAATTGAATAAGTCGAAATATAGGAAAAATGCTGAAAAATTGATGAAAAAGTAGAAAGAATAAAGAAAATGTCGAATGAAATTGAAGGGGAAAGGTAAAAGATTGAAAATGTCAAAAGAATATGGGAAATGTTGACAAAAATAGAATAGAAATGAAAAACACGAAATATGTCCCGCCCACTTCTCCAATTCCACCCACTTTTGATTCAATAAACGAACCAAATTTTATCACAATACTAATTCGACTGTTGCTATTTCGCCAGCTTTAGATTCATATGTACCCAATACCCAGTAAACCACTAACATCAAATTTCAGATCGATTGCTCCAATAGTTCACTTAAAATAGCACTTATAACATTATGTTAATGAGAGTTCAGTTTTCATTTAATTCCGAAGCTTATAGTAACCGACACCTCTACACAAAATTTTAAGAAGATTACTCTCATAGCACACTATCTATAGCATTAAACGTATTTCGCTTATGTGGGAGGTGCCACACCCACCGGCGCACTTGTGCCAAAATTTTGCAAGAAGGCACCTTTTAGCAAGTATATCTGCCATATTAAATTTCATAACGATTGCGTTGTTAGTTCGCTTTTTATAACGTTTATAAATATTGTAGGCTGTGCCACGCCCTTAAAATAAAATTTTCAGTATATTGACGTGGCTTGTATTATTGACAACTTTCAGTGGTATCATCCCTAAAATTTTAATGAAAATCGAATGTGCCAATTTGGAGTTATGCGAAATCCAAATTTTTAATTGTTAGGAAATGTCACGCCCACTTTTACAATTCCGCCCTCTTTATGCGTAGTTCAAGATTTATAAGATCTGTAGCCGTGTACCAAATTTCATCACAATATCTTGCATCATGGCGTCATAAAAGTTAAAATTTAGGGCTGTGTCACGCCCCTTTAAGAGCCTTTGCAATTTTAAGACCTAGTCTAATCTTAATGTTGTTCTCATATTCACCAAATCACCAATTTTCATCAAAATCGTAGCAACTTTTTTTCAAAATGGACTTGGGTATATTTACATAGAGTATGGGCAGAAGGCGTGGCCGTGAACTGATTTCGCCTATTTTTATATGCTAGCAGCTTGCAAGAAGGTGTGACCTGTGTGTCAAATTTCATTGAATTAGCTTACTTAGTTTTTGCGTAAACCTGATTTCAACAGACAGACACACAGACAGACAGACAGACAGACGGACACAGCTATATCGACTCAGGTGGTGACGCTGATCAAGAATATATATACTTTTCCATACCTGCCACGCCCCCTTCTATGCGTTACAAACGGAATGACAAAGTGAATATACCCTCTGTGTGGGGTATAAAGTGTGCCGAACGTAAAAAAAATTGTATTCTTTTCGATAATTTCTGTGTTTTATTTCGAAGAATACATAGCCTAAAAAAATTTTTGTTCTCTGATCTAGCGGTCAGACCATATCTACTATATGTTATTTTCGCTGGATCTGATTCCAACCTCAGAATCGCTCCATCACGTCAGGTTTTTAAGTTATCCTAAGTAAAAAAAAATAATACAAAAATCAGGTTTTTTGGTATATTCGAGAAAATGTTCATATATTACAACGCAAATTAATTTTTCTCATCAAAACTCATTACGGCGCGTGAAAGTCTTGCTCTTCCCTTCAAGGACAACTTTGAGATATATCTATATATATTTTCTCTCCAACGAACGATCATCATATAAACTTCCGAATGCAATAAGCCTCGAGTGCTTCAGAACATTTTATTTGTACTCATCTTCCCTGCTTGATATTTCCATTTGTTTTGATTTAATTTTTGGTTTTTGTGCAAAAATTCGATTGACGCTCAACGTGGCGAGTGGCTTGATGGTATTTTCAAGTGCGGCAGGATAACTGAAGAAAAAAAAGAAGATATCGATATATGTATGTATTTCAAAATGAGGTTTGAACACATATTCACGAACCACCCGTCCTCTAGTCGCGATACGTAACATTGCTATGACCTTTTGGTCTTTTGTACGGAAAGCGAAAAGTTTCAAAGAATCTCAGGGACCTTTAAAGTGATTGAATACGAAAACTAGCACCGTCACACAGTAGATCGTGTAGTCGTCAAAAACCAAAAATGTTTTTATCTCGATACCAAAATAGGTATCGTTATAAAGTAAATCCAAAACATTTGTCAAAAAAAACAAATATTTATGGATTGCATAACTCTTTGAAATCAGTACTTTTCCAGAATTTTACTATTGTAAACATTTTTGTTTTGAGCCTCTAGGAAAAAATATTTTTGGTAATACATTTTTGAAAATATCAAAACAGTTTTCGTTATTTGAAAGAAAAAAATTAAATTGGATTTTTCACAGAACTATCCAATTGAAGCAGTCCAACAAAAAAATTCCAACTGAGTCCCGCATACATGTTAACAAATATCGCAAGATCGCTTTATTGTATTCCGAAGAAAATGTGTCGCTGAACAAACTAGATCCAATGGAAGTACCCATGTGGGGTAACCGATTTCAACTATATTCTTTTCTAGCATTCTGACCGAGATTCGTTAAGATCGGATAACTTTTGTATGTGCCTCCCATAGAAAAGCATGTAAAAAATTAATATCAGTCCAAGGGATGTACCCCTAGGGACTAGAGATGGGCGCTTGTCGTATTTTTCGTCTTGATACGAACACGCTAAGAATATTGAGCGCAAATCTAGACAAGTTAATTTTCCTTAACAAAAATATGTTTGGAAATAAAAAGATATACGTAGATACTAATAAATATGTAAACGCTTAAGTATTTTTTACAGTTGAAAAAGTCGTGTCGTGTTGTGTTCGTGTTGGGAAAATTTTTAACCGTGCGCGTTGCGTTCGTGTTTCAAATTTGTAATTTTTGTTCGTGTCGTGTTTGAAAAAATCGACACGCGCCCATCTCTACTTGGGACTGACCGATATCAATTATTTTTAAAAATGTTTCATAAATCTCATTATCATAGGAGCACTCTTTCTATTTTTGTCAGACTTTTGTATCGGCTCAGTCTACAGTGCGTCAGTCAAAAGATGATTTTGCGTGTATCGAGTAAAAAGAGAAAGAACAAAAACTAAAAACCTTACCACAAAAGTATTGTCCCTAGACTACAAGTGTTGTTACACCACTGGATTTGATCAAAAGACAATACTATCCAGACTTAAATGTAATCGAGAATTCAAAATATAAAAAGCACGTATCTTTTATTTAATTCTATTTTAAGACTATGCATAAGTAAATAATTAAAATTTTTCTATTTATGTATTTTATTTATATGTTTAAATCCTAATTTTTTTTTAACTTAAAAGAATTTCTTAATATCTAGCAAAAAACGAATAGAGATAAAAAAAATGTCAAATAAATTATTTTGATCATTTCTAATGTCAATTTTAAATTACAGCATTTTCAAATAAATAATTCTTCAAATCTTTATACGTTAGAAATTGTGTCATTTGTATGATGAGCTGATTTTGTTGGTGAACTATCTTCCACTTCAAGTCCTTCAAGCATTGCTAATAATTCGGCATCAGTGATATCAATTTGTTGAGTTACTCTTGCGTCATTGTTATTGTTAGTGTTTAACATAGTTGAGTTTGCTGTATTAGTTTTAGTAGTTCCTTTAGCACGTTTCGGTGTTGAAGTAGATGTATTTCTCTCTGCTTCGCCTAAGATTTCTCTTAGCTCACTCTCCAATGAATCATCATCGCTTAGCATGCTGTCAGCTATGTTGGCATTGGCCAATGCATCTTGTATTTCATTGTGCTTTTCAAAAGTCTCACGTACATCCGATATAACTTCATCAACATTATCATATTTCAAACCCGAAGAATTCAGCATATTTTGTAACGCCTTCGAACCAATTTTATAAGCATCTAATATTTCACCACTTGAATGTGTTTCTTCAACGCTGCAGAGAAGAGTTTCAACGTTATTTAGGGCCAGGCTACGCTTTTCTATACAAAAAGAAAGAAATCAAAATATACTTGTTTCCACGCAAAGATTTAAAGATTGCAATAAAAAAAATTAAATATTGTATGTATACTTGGTTAAGAAATCTGTACTTAAAAAAATTCATTTAAAGTAATAACCGTGACTTAAATTTTATCACGCATATAGAGTTTCTATTAATAATAATTTTATAAAGCCTAGTTTTATAGGAAAAATCTCAATATTAATAAAAATTAGCAAGTGTCATTTCTTTAGCCTTTCTGAAAATTAAATACCCTAATCGCATTTACTGCTTAAATTGCGCGTAGGTCTTAAGTTTTTTATTAAAAGGGTATTATTTCCACTATGCCACGTGTTTCATTTTCAAAACGCGCCCACCGTTTTGTTCTTATATGTGTGTGCAATTTGGTTTCATAACCATAATTCTCTTAGTATAACGTGTTAAACTAAGTGTTTGCCTGCACAGGAGATGCCACGATTTTTTCTTAAAATTCATCCAATTTTTTTAAGGAGCTTGTTCCAACCATTGTCCTAGTATTAGTGTAGAATTTGGTAGCACTACCTTAAAAATCTGTGAAAGTGAATTTCATATAAATGAAATTTCGTTTTAATTTCACTCGGAAGGTAAATTTAGAACATGCCTGAATAATGATGTTTCAATAAAAATTGATTTAAAACATGTAAAAAATATTTATAATAAAGCTATTTCATATGAATATATAAAAAAATTGAAACATGAAAAGTAAGTAAGATGTAAATAGTACTTATTTGCATATTTCTATATTGTACATTGAATTTAAACACAAAAAAAAAATTTTGACGATCTCTTGTCAGTTTATTTCATTACGCTGTTAACTGATTGTAGCTCCAGCTTGGAACGAAAGTAACAATTCAAAGCAATTTTTTAATGTCTGGAGAATAAAGCTGATATTCCTTTCCACATATTCAATCAGTTTTGGTTGAGCGTGACAGGTGTTATTGGTGACGATAAAATCATTTTAACTTCTGGGTCACTTTGAGCAAGTGAAATGGCATCAGCTCGACATTTTTTTTAAATATGTTGAGGTTGAGTTGAGGTTGTGGAAATCCCAAATGCCAAATTCTGCTGAATTGTAATCTTCGAATTGAATTGTTTGCAAATTTTAAAATGTTGTTGAGATAGGAAATTGTCTGACTTTTTGCCAAAGGATTTTTAAAGTGGTTTACTTCAAACCTGGGGTATAAACAAGTCGTAAGAGCTAATATCAATGAATTCTCAAGCGTGCAGAACCTTTTAAATCTGTTTATTAAATTCAATTTTTAGTTTATCCACAGATGCGCAAGTTATTTCTACGAAGTGAAGAGCAATTTTCATGCATTTTGCTAATGGTATAACATTACTTACTGTAACGTAGAGCTTCGATTGTATCCCTTACACCTCCAAGTTCGTTTGTCGTCACCATACGAAGGGCATCCAAACGTGTCAGAAATATATATTAATTAACGGTGCTAGTTCGGCAAAACATTAAAGCATATGAATGGTATTTCAATAGGTGTGATACATTTTCCAATATGGATTGCGTCCGACAGGGATGTCTGACATACATATGTAAGTTGTTGATTTAATGGGTAAAACTAAATATTATTTTAATTACGTTTAAATACTATTAAATTTGTGATATATTATTTTCGGTTATTAAAAAATTGCATGCAGTACCTGGTAAGGTATGGTAAAAGAGTACATTCTTACAATAGCAATTAAAATTTACATACAAAACTCAAAAACACAAAATTTATTTTTTTGTAGATGCTCAATCTTGCTTGTAAGCCAACGATATAAGTCAACATGGATCACTATACGAATGGACAACGTTTGCAAATTGTAGGAATTTACTAAGTTCAGTAAAATTACAACTTGAAATTCACTCAAAAGTGACATAATTGTTTGCTATTATGAAGTTAATTGGCCACCAAGATCGTGTGATTTAACAAATTTAAACTATTTTTTGTTGGGGTATGCTGAAACAATGGCTTATGCCAGTGATCGGCAGCTTATATGGCCGTAACCGAATGAAAAGAATAAACATTCGCTCTTGCTTAACGAATCCAGAACTTCAGTTTCAATTGAAACATTGAATGAATGAGTTCGCGCTGCGCATTTTGTCAAGTGAACTGTTTAACGCTAAATGGAAACAAATATTTTTTCGGTAAATATTTTTTTTTTTTTGAGGTACACAATGGGAAGATAGAATATATTTCATGTCACTCCATTAAAAATTACATACATGAAAAAATAATTTTTATTTATTTTATATAATTACCTCTCATGGACTTTAATTAAATTTTTATATAATTATTTAAAGTATCCCAATATTCTGGGTATTTTGTCACATATTCCATTAAAAGAAATGAATACATTATTTTTCATAAGCCTGCCTTTTCTAATAATTTCAATATACATATAAAGTTTGAATGAATTTTCTTTAAATAATTTGTTCCTATCCACTCGGTACAAAATAAATAAAAAATCAAAAACGAGAACTGCGATCGCAATTGCAAAATTGTAAGAATTTATGCAAAAAAAATTCAAATATACAAGAATTTCTCTCAGTGCTATGTTAAAACATCGAAGCTTCTTCCAAAACATCTATATGAATTGACGTCAAACATTTGATCAAATAACTTGCCAAATTTTGTGTTCACTCATAATTTAATTATTTTTTTTACTTAATTAAAGCAACAGCACTAGACATTAATTATCAGTTTTTCATTAATTAATCAGTTCTAACAAGAACAGAGAATCAGACTTGCAATAGTTCAACCGGCAACCACATAGGATCTTAATTTATGTAATCCAAACCATCTCTAGCTAAGCCCTCATGTCGAAATTCGGCAACATTTTTTCTGATGCCAGACTGAACCAGATTTTGTCTTTGTGTGAAATTTGGTTCCTCATTACCTTAAATAATTCTCTCATTATAAAATTGAAACGAACTTTGGCAGAAATTCGCCAACTATTTTTTCCAGAGCTTATCCCATTTATTTCTAGTATTTGTGGGAAATTTATTTACAATACTTCAAGTAACTCTTTTAGTATACCATTTAAGTTATATTTGTAGGTGTGTCTGTGTACTAAATTGCGTTTAATAATATCACTTGGTTTTCCCGTAATAGTAATTTCTACAAACAGGCAGACGGGCATGGGTCAGGTGGCGACGCTGATCAAGAATATAACATAATTTTGTATAGATGCCACGCCCCGTTATATGCGTTAAAAATCTACTAACAAATTGATTTTTGCCTGACTGTAGGTTATAATAAATATATCTAATTGTGAGCACATACTTCTTTTTAAAATAAACTTACCGTGATTTTTTTCCAGTAGATGCTTTTTTCGAAGATAAGTTTTAGCTAGTTGCCGTTTGCCTTCCTTCACATATTGACGTACTTTTTCGTCATTTAATTTGATATCATCTTCTAAATCTTCTAATTGCTGTAATAGATTTTTTTGTGTCATTTGTAGATTGTGTATAGCACGATTGGTTTCAGTAATTTCAACGCTTTCGTCGGTTTTGCCTGAAATATATATGTTGGTAGTATTTTTTTAAATAGTATTTTCATACTGTCTTACTTGGAATTTTTATTAAATGTATGTGCTTTTGATTATCTTCCTTTTTGTATTCCAAACCGATGCGTCGTTGACAGTGCAACGTATGCAGACACAAACAAGTGCTATCCTCACTCATTGGAAATTTCTCATTGATGTCTTGCTTAAGCGTTTCATAATGTATCAACTGGCCGGCACGTTGCTCTAGCACTTTTATTTGTAAATTAGTACACAATTTCTGTAAATTTAAATATTTAAATAAAATGTCTTGAAAAGATAATAGCGCGCATATAAAAGATCAACCAAATGAGAGTTAAAAACCGTGCGTAAAATATATGGGCCAAATCTTGTCATAACCGAAACCATTAGAGAAATTCTGTCCACAGAATCGAATTCAGCATGTCGAAAACCTTCTAAAAAGTATATTTGGCTTTTAGATACTGAGGTTTGACCAAATTCTGTCGGCTAGTGATATTTTTAAATACAAACATACTTTAATAATTTTTGGACTAGAAATAAAATTTTTTTTTCCCTTTATTTTTTTAAGTGATATTCAATGCAGCGTATTTAGGAATGAGCAACTGTTGTGGTTGTGTAGCAACAAAGATTAAAATTAAGTTTGTGAGTTTTCTTGCCGTTTCATAAGCAATGTGGGATAGTATCTGTTAAGTATAATAGACAAAAATAAACTGCAATCTAAATTCTACGATCATTTTCGTAAACTCATGCTTGAGGTGAATATTGAGGATTTAGTGGCCTCGTAAAATATCGAATCCCGAACTCATTTGGTTACCAATCATACTTTTATCTCAACTAGGATTGTGAAAAGGCGCTGGAAATAAATATGTATATCATCGGGAACATCTTTAGAAACTTGTCGATCAACGGTTTGGTGGAACCTCCAGGGTGGTAAATGCAGAGGAAGTCCCAGTGACCCAGTGATTTTCGTGGTGGAAATTAGTAGAAAAGAATATGTCAAAAATCGAACCAGTGTTTTTCCGCGAAAATTCGGTCAACCTGTTTTATATCTTAAATAATTTGAGAATTTTCGGACCAAAAATTAATATTTATTTTTGTTTTTTTTTTCACAGAAAAGGTGGTACGTATATTTAATGCCATCGGTTGATATCAGTAACTATATCAAACCATTTTTTATCAAAATCGTGCTGGGACCTATTAGTAAGACAAAGCTTATATCATTCTGAATATAAACCTATCTGGTCGCACAGATGATTTATAAACTGTTTAAGTTTATATCATTCTGTTCATAAGCCTATGTGGTCACAAATATGAGTTATGAACTGTTTAAGGGAAATAGTTAAAGGATCAATGAGCATACGCCAATTTATATCGGTTTCATTTATTTTGAACACCTTATTACTCCTCAATTCGGACAAAAATGGGCTAGTACTTATACTTTTGTTGAGGATGGCATAAGCTATATCATACTACATTTCAGCCAAATAAAAACTGTTGCGTACTTAAACTACAACTACTCACCTCAATGCTGTCCTATAAGAGGCCTCACAATTATATTAGATTACCTTAATAACTGATATATGCACATATTCAGTTTTGCTTAAATCCTGTTCAGCACCACCTACAATGGTTATTTTACTCAATCCCCACCAAAGTGGCTTCTTAACAAAACTATTAATGGCCCAGCCTGTCCAGGAGTTTTCTGGATCATACTCATATTCTGTACGCATGCGTATTTGTTTTGTCTTTAACATTTCCGCAATAACATTATCCAATCCGTAAGGTAAATGTTCTTTCCTCGCAAATGCAAGTTGCACCTCACGTTTGTTAAAACTAGCGCTGCGCTTGAATTCGCAGTAACTGCTTATCATATCCTGCCAGAATTGCATTTGGAAGTCGTAGCCCTGTGGATTCACTGACCGCAAACGAAAAGCACCCATAAGCTCATCCATATGCTGATCGTTGCTCCAGCATGGAGGATATGGAAAATCACGCGTCAGGTCTTCACCTGCAGAAATCATCGGATTCTTTTTCCAACTGCTATTATTCGTAATGTTGATATTTCCATTAGCTACTTCGCTTTTTATTGGTGTCTTGCTATGCATAGCCATATTTTATTTATTTTACTTCAATTAGGACGTAGTTTATTATTAGAAAAATTACGAACTACTTTATTTCGTTGTTTTGTTTTGATTGCGTTTTTAAGTGAAATTAAAATGTCAGATTGTTTTTACATCCAAATGAACAGCTGCACGACGGTTCGATTGAATACTTTTTGCTTCATCAAACAATAGAAAAACTGAGGTAGGATTATTTTTTTAGCAAAAAAGTAGTTATTTATTAATTTAAAATTTTTGCACAAAAAAATAAAACATTTAAAACTTTACAAACGTTTAGATTACCTTATGTCAAATTTTGACAGATGGTAAAATATGAGATGTGTTCAGAGAATCATGGAACAGTGGCTATTTGAAATTAAAAATAATTTCGACGTTTTATTGTAATGGCAACACTTATAAACGAGAACAATTCATTTCAAACCCATTAGCCATTCAAAATTTTTTTGAAGGGTTAGGGGGTTAGAAGCAAAAAATATACTAAAAATGTGTCGCTCGGATCTAGTTTCAAAGATATATCCATCGAAAGTTGTGGACGTAGCTTTTGTTAAAAGCTTTATATGGTGGAACCCTCGTAGTTTATATAATTAGAAAGATAATTTAATGACCTACAATAGCGGTGAATAAACTTTGAACATTATGACTCTGCATATTTTATAACTAAATGAAAAGTGCTTATATCTCCTCAACAACATTGGTATAAGCTAACGAGATCATGTGATCCGCGTATTTGGTTTTATGCCCCGATTGGTTCCCGTTTTCAAACTTACCAAAGTGATTTGTTTCCGTCATAAAAAGTGTATATGAATATGAATATGTGTGCAGTTCACATGCGGTAGAAGTCAAACTTTAGAAAACTCACACTTAAGCTCTTAGCTTATTGACGCATAGAATTTATCATGATTTCTCGTTTTATTTTTGTCTCGCATCTCTTACCCAATGTGCTTAGATAGGAAAATTTGTGTATGATTTTTTATTGAGTTTTGTATGATTTTTCAATATTTTTGGTGCTCTTGCTTAAAAAATAAGAAATTTAGAAGCTTACTATGTATTATTTGAAAAATTAAGTTAAAATTATTTTTAACTTTTCCATTTATTTATACACTCCAATACACTTTTATTACATACTCGTATTAATTGAAAATCTTAAGTAATATAGCTGGCTTGCTGTCATGTACAATTTGGATTCAATTTAAAGTAACTCTGATATAAATAACAAAATATAGTTAAAATTTGTTTTTTTGCAAACACAAAATGACATCTGAGTTTTCCGTCGTCGTCACCATTCTGTTAACTCAAGCGGATCTTATTATGGTAATGGATAAGCTGTTCAATAACCTTATACGGATTTCCCGTCGTCCGTCGTAATTGTCAAAGTCATTATACATACTGAAAATGTACATATTTATTTAATGCTACATGACCACTGTGCAGAAATGCAATTTTATCAAAAGGACTGTCAAAAAAAAGAATGTACACTTGACGTTTTCACCATATGTCGTGTGTGCGTTTTTTCTTTGCAGATATTCGATGCTTTTGTCCCGTTTTTATACGAATTTCTGTCGAGAATTTACAAAATTTATAAGAAAAACTGAAAAAAGTAAGTTAACCATAAAAGTTTAAAGTGAATTCTAGTTAGTGAATTCAAAAACAAGACAAGATTGTTGCGACGTTAACCAAGAAAATACAAAACAAACAAAACTGAAAAGGTGCATTTTCATAATTTAACAAATAAAAAAGAAAGTGGAGCCTGCGCCATACAGTGCAAAGCACATTAAGCTACCACTGTAAGCAAGCACCAACTCTCGTTGCGGCAGTCGCATCAGTTGCAACATCGAGCACATGCCACTCTGATTTGTGACCTTTCTCAAGACCCTGGCGTGCTGCACCGTCTGCTTGGTTCCCGCGATAAAGGAATAAAGAAAGTACTTTTGTTATTTGCAGCTGAGTCATCATTAAATCTCAAGAACATTAGTGAACAGAGTGCTGATAAGAACTAAAAAAGCTTTGCAATTCATTGTCACCTTGTGAACCTCTGTCACTGTGCCCTGCTTTTGGTGTTTGTTGTGTTTAGATTATTGTATTTAGTTTATTGTATTCTGTCGAGTTGCTCTAGTGAATATTGCCGGTTTTGCTAAAGCTATTGCTGGACGTGTTGCGCATTTGCTGTATCTATAAAAAGAGTTTTTAAAACACGCAATCAACGTTGTAAGCATGACGGACGAAGCTGACGCGCTTAAGTCACAACTGGCAAAAGGTGAGTCAATTATTGCCAACTTTTATCAACACCATCGCGTTCGTCAATGCTGTGATTTTACATTGACAAAATTTACGGACAATCTAGTTTGTTTGTTTTTTTATTTCGGAAATCAGACACTGTCGCTGGGATCTGGTTTAGGTGATAAAGCCATCAGAAGTATCGGATATATATTCTCTAGAATTGCCATAAGTTAAAATCACTACACCAATTTTAAGTCATTTGAAGTGTAATTTAATAAGAAGAAAATGTTATCTCATACAAAATTAAAATTTTCGAAGTAGTTTCCGAGTTCTAGGAAACTTTATAAAATATGAGTATATATTTTGAAAACGGTAATTTTTTTTGAAAAGTCTTTTTATAAAAGAAGTAAGGAATAATTTTGTTTTGTTTTTTTTTGACAAATTGAATTTTTTTAAAATAAATCACTTCTTGTATTCAAGAACTGTCAAAAAACATGGTTTGATAGAGGCAGGATAGACCCGTACCAGCTTCTGGTTAATCTGCAGTAAATTTGAGAGTTACGTTAGCGTTAATGTTTATATTGATGAAAAAGAGCATATTCAGTAGATTAAATGAAAGCACACAACTATGTATTTGAATCTTTTGGATTAAGACTGTTAGATTTTAATTTAAATTTAGTTGGTTGGTATAAATATCAACAATGCAACATTGAATTGCTTATGAAATCGCTTCGTCAGAAACTTGATCTTTTTGGTAATGCCGATTTTTTGTTATTTGACAATTTCTGTAGTAATATTCGTGAAGCATTTATCATTTCAAATCGTTTTATAACTTTTGTTTAGGCTATAATTCCGAATTATGCAACCATTCATCATGTAAGTATTTTCGAACAGTTTAACAGTTTAAATAATAAATAATTGCATGTTCATACATAATTATGTATGTTGCCGGCCAAACTAGTTCTTAGGAAAAACTAGTTCAAACGAAGCGTACTATAATGAACCAGTTTAGCCTAGAAATATTGTAGTACGATAGGCTAAGTGGGCAGCCTTGGGCCGCGTCTCAAGGACTACATCCTTCTATATATCCAACATCTGATTCGCGAGGCCGTCGGCTGCGAATCACTGTAGTACATCAAACACCGGTGTGTTAGCGAAGCCCGTGTTGGAAAAATTATAGTGAACCGCGGCCGAAGGCATCCGCGATGACAGTATTGGATTTATTGGAGGATGTAAATCCTGAGCCGCGGTGAAGGTCTCGCACTTACCTAACTCTCAAGAATATCGGGAGTGAGACCGTTTAAGTAAATTGTTATCCTAGCTTATCCTAGGCTAAACTAGTTCATCCTAACATGCATCGTGTGAACTAGTTTGTCATAGAAAAATCTGAAAATTTGAAAAATAACAAAAAATTTGCAATAGTGAATGAAATAGTTATTTGGAGCGATACATCAATTCTTTCCATTTACTTATGATTCTGATTGGCTAAAAAAAGACTTAAAAATAATAAAAGTTAAACGGTTTTCTTTGAAATTACTTCGTTTAAAGACTGATAACTACTAAGAATAATTAAACAATTTTACATTCAACTTTTATACTCCAACACACCAATTACAAGGTTAGATATGTTATATTAGACATGTTTGTTAAATAAATAAGCACTGGTCAATTTCTAAGAATTTATAGTATTAATGGTCTCTGCTAAAAATTACTGAAAAAGTTCAATGTAACATAAATAATTTTCATTTGGCCGCATTTTGTCCTCAAACTATTTCTCTTTACGCTTTTGATTTTAATACTCACACGCAACTAAATTAGTGAAAACCCTTCTCATTGGGTTCTCAAAAGATCTATGCAAGAAAGGAAACATATTAAGCTTACGTATTCTAACTTATCGACTTAAATTTACTGATAAGACCTCCTAGCAGAGGATAACACTAATATGACAATCTTTATATGTAGCCCATTTTTATTTTTATTGATCTTATTAAAGTGCTAGCTCAATAAAAAAACAATTAGAAATTATTTTCTGTGCGCACATACCACAAAGAAAAAAAAAATATGTAACAATTTCTTAAAATAAAGTGTAAGGAAACACATTTTATCCTAATAATTAATTTAATTTTAATAATTAAAATAAAATGTGCTTCCGACCATCAATTAAAATTTAATTAATGGTCGCACAAAAAGTAAATCTGGCTGCATTTGGGCAATTTAGTATAGCCAGCAAACAGCCTTGCCCGCCACAGACATTCTACATAAAACTTAGGGTGCGGCTCAGGGTTTAACATTGATATTTTTATTATTGTTGAATGATATTTCAATGGGATTTATTTCAAAATAAAATAAGTTTCAAACATTGCCTGTTATTACATTTATTTACTTGGAATTATTTCATATCGTTTGTGAATTATTTCATTGCCACACCTTAGGTTTTAGTTCATATTTTTTGGACATACTGCAAGGGGGGTGTTGTCATTGGAATATATTTCGTTGGGTGGTTACTTCGTGCACCTGCTAGGTATACTATAGGATGTAATCCAAAATTGGTTTGATTGAGGTATTATTTGCTTATACATATTGCGTTTTTGTAAATTAGAGAAGATTTCCTTTTATAACTTGCCAAAAATGATCACCTCATAAAGTCTATTTTTTATTTAGAGTAAAATCGATATATACCACATGTAAGTATCAAATTTCCACTTTAATTAAACTACGACTTGTACCATAGTAAATTCTATAAAATAAACCCGTAGGCGGTTTTTTAAAGAATTGCAAAATATTCATACCGGCTTCGTTAATTTCTAAGTCGTTATTCAATACTTTTTAATGTGAATTTCGTTTCCGTAAAAATACCGAACTAACGGACTAACGAGTAACGAAGTAACTAGGTGGCATGCCTGATAGTTTTCAGTTAGTTTGTTGTAAAAAAAAAGAAAAAAAAAAACAGTTGTGGAAGCATAAAAAGAAAATAAATTTAAGATATCTATTAGATTTTGCGCCTGTGCATGTCATTTTTGTGTTTAAATTTAAAAATTCTATTTACTTTTCAGATTATAAACACAAAAGCAGTTGTTACTGACAGGTTAATAGTTTTACCAAATTCCCAACTAACGATCTAATGAACTAACAAGGCTGGTGTGAATACCACTATTATTTAATTTGAAAAATTCAGTAAGCATTAAATCTGGAACTTTTCTCAAACACCTCAGAATGATTACAAGGGAAAAAAATCATTTATAACTTGTCCGAAAGATTTCATTCGAAAGGTTCAGAAAATGTTGAATGTGAAACTTTTCAAAAACATTTCACAATTATTGCATGCGAAACAGTAATTTGAATTATATAAAAAACCTTTCTGTGACGTTCCGTTTGCAACATTTAAACTGAAACATTTCTGGTACGTTACACACTATTTCTGGAATGTTACATGCCGAACCAATAATGTGAAAAATTTGACACGAAAAATCAATTTTTTATTTAGGCTTGCATTGTCTTGCCAGATTTTCAAATTTGACATAGTACGAGTAGAGTTATGCACCTATAACTAAATGTATTTAAGGGTGCAATTTATTTTTAGTCAAGCTTTGTTAAAATTTTTCAATTGCCATAACATCAGAGGTTGCGGTGCATAAAATGTTTACTTTATTTTCGTGTTATATCTCTCTTAGCGCCTTCTCCCTTATATTCATTTATATTTTGTGCCGTTAATGCATTTTTTTTCGTAAAAAAAATGTTTGTCGTTTCTTGCATCAATTAACAATAAAATCCCAGAGAAAATTACAAAAACAAGAAAAATTGATTGATAGCTAAAAGTCGCTTTGGTATTAATTAAAATAAGTTTATACCTGGAAAAGTGCACGACCCAGGTTAAAACTTGGTATGGTGAACTTGTAGGTAGTGTTATGATGCATTTAAATATGAATAAGAAAGCTACATTTACTTTACGATAATTCTGAACTGGAAACACGGGTAGCAATATGTGACATAGAATACGCCCATTTTGTATACCTGACAAATGGTTCAAAAGGTATCGTATATAAGTTCTTAAAAGTGTGGCCTTGTGCTGGTTAGAATTATAGAGAAATCACTATTAAAATTATCCTCAATCCTCTACAATGCAAACATTCAGATATCACTGCGCTTACAGCAAGCTGGCTTCTGTGCCAATCGCACAACTACCTTTAATAGCATACAAGAAGAAGAACTTAGAAATATGTATATATTAAATTAGGGTGAACCCGTGACCCATTTAAGAGCTCTACTGCAATAACAACTGAGCTGGGGCTGCAAGTGTCCTCCAGTACTGTTAGGTAGAGCTTTGTACAAAAACATCCTTTTGGAGGAATATCGTGAAAGGTGCCCGATGTTGACTTAAAGGCATAGGCAAAGGCGTTTGTAGTTGAATGTGACACATTTCGCCAATTTTCACCATTCTAAGGACAGTCCGGCCTCGGTGAACGCAACTAATAAAAACCAAGTCTGTTGCAATAACCGCAGTAGTTGCAGTGATGGAGTCAAAAAATCTTCAGTACCCGGGTGTAGACATTTAACACGAAATAGCCTTAAGTTTAAAAAAAAAACGTCATTGATTTCTTGATGAAACCAATTGTATGAACATTTTTCCATCTTGGGATGTTCACGAACTCGGTTTAACATCGGAAATTCTACAGAGAGTATTCAAACGACATACGTGTAAGAGTTGCATTTATCGAGGGTTGCGTTGACCACGGTCGCACTGTACCTGCCCAATCAATGTGGGATTTCGTAAACAACAAACGATTTTGCCTGTGCCTTTAAGTCAACATCGGACACCTTTCACGATATCCTTCCAAAAGGATGCTTTTCTACTAATCTTTGCCTAACAGTACTGCAGCCCCAGCTCAGTTGATAAGATTGCCATATTTTTGCAGTTTTACGTTTTCTGACTTTTTTAAATTGTGTTTTTATTGGCTTTAGAGCATAGACCAATCGATCGAGATGTTTTTCGTTTGCTTATTTTTGTATTACGTAATTGGTTAATGATAGCACACTCTTTTTTTTTGTAAAACTCTTGGTTCCGCCCATATTTGAGCGTCCTAATATTATTTTTTTGTTTTTTATGTCTACTTTAATCAGAAAATTAATAATTTTATTGTATTAAAGCGTGACCCTATTTTTTGTCCATGTGCAACTGCTGCTTTTCGTCATATCAAGGATATAAATAATTTACCGTTTGTTTTCAAAGTTTCCAAGCAATAATTTTCGGAGCTAATAATACCCAAAAATAATTCCCCCCAAGTTTTCGTTTGGTGTCGTACAAGGGTTGCGAAAAAATTTAATGTATATTTCTTAGCTCGTATGTATGCATATGGAAATAGTGTGGAGCGCATTGAAAACGAAGAATAATCCTACAAAACTTATTAATATTATTAAGGCGTACTGCAACAAACTTACAATGCCTATCGAAGCAGTCAAACAGTGATACTTTTATTTACTTAAAGTTTATTATGATTTTTTAAAAATTACGATTGATGATCGATTTGTATACACAAAGACGTACTATATTTTTTTATATATGCACAGGTACCGATGTTATCACAGAAGAAAAATCACTAAATTGCACTGTGCGAAATATGGACGGGATTAGACAACGGGACGTGGTACCTGCCTTACAGCATAAAGACTTGAAACGCTATATCTTGGCATCTATGGCAGCTGCAGTTGTCAAACTTGATACGTGAATATACATTGTTTGTAAAATAAAACATTTCAATGGTTGTACATGATACTTATACCAAGTTGTGAAATTGTGCAGTAAGAACTGCGTACAATGTAAGCGCGGTTGTACAACGGCGAGTGTGTGGGCAAAATCGCGGGTGCAGCTTGTAATAAATACATAAATATAAACGAGAGTAGCCGAGAAAGCTCGTCGAGAACTAGACGAGAACGATACATTTCGCATACGAGATAGCTTGGCGCCAATACGAGCACGATACGATAATATTTACGCACATGCTTTTTATGAAGAACCATCTAGGCTATAAATTTTGTCTAGCTGACAGTATTTATAAAAAATGATTTTTGTGAACTACATACTTGAAAAAAAAGGTTTTTTTTTCCTTTATGCAATTTTCATCTAAACTAGAAACCTTTCATATTTTTGGTGTATTCTTGATAACCTGCTGAAAGCGATGGTGTTGCAAAGCTATGCCGTTTCGAATTTTGGATTACCTTATTGATTTTTGGCTCTTCTGAGAAGTATTGTCCGATTTTTCCCTTGCATCGATCATGGCTTAAGCTGTTTTTGACAACGATATGTAAAATTTGCCAAGTTAAACTTTTTTGCATATTTTTTCTTGGGCTAAAAAATGCTGTATCTGTATGTTTATTGAAGCAATACAATGTAATGCGTCATTTCTTTTGTGCGCTATTAAAACGGCGTGGTTCTTATTTTCTAGATCTTAACGCATAAAGCATGAATCAAGTAAATAAATCATTAATATGAAAGCAAAAACTTTATTTTTCCAAAATGTAAATAAATAAGCGAAAGCATACATCACTTAATTGAGAAATCATAAGAGATTACATTGTATTGAGATATACAGTATATTTGTGTCATAATAGTAATTCAGCGAAAAGAATTGATGTTTAATAAATTATTTATATTATTTGTTGTGATATTTGACGCTTTGTGCGTATCTGACTTAGCGGCGTCATCATTTCTTTAAAATTCCATAATTCCCCTTAAGTAAACAAAAATGATTAGTGCGCCATTATTATTTGTGTCAGATAATTTGAAATTTTTTTTTTGTAAAAAAAAATACCAACATCAATTACACAGTCCGAAAATTTCGATTTTTTTTCAAGCACATCATATAAAATTTTGCATAGCACTGAGAAATTGATCACATTGAACATTTTTTCATTGGGTCACATTTTTGAAATAATGCCTTAGGTTTTTTCGTTTTTCATGCGCTATTTTACTTAAAATCTAATTTAAATTTGTGGCTGCAATTAACGTTAATGAAATTTTAGGAATGCTTTATGTATATCCTAATTTAAAGAATGGTACGGTGTACAAATATGAAACCGGTAATTTTTTATTCAAAAAACACGTTCATTTTGCGAAAATAGTTCCAAATTAAATCTTCAAAGTAATTCCCCTCGCTAGCTACACATCTTTCCCATCTTTCAGGCAATTTATGGATTCCTCGCCAAAAGAATTCTTTGTTTTTTGAGGCTATCCATTCATCGAGCCATTTTTGCACTTCCTCGTAAGAATTGAAGTGCGAATCGTTGAGTGCGTGTCCCATCGATGAAAACAAATAGTAATCGGATGGCGCCAGGTCCGGTGAGTACGGCGGGTGGGGCAGGGGCTCCCAGTTGTACGATTCTACCAAGTTTTTATTGACCGCTGCTCGATGTGGCGATGCGTTGTCATCTTGGAATACAATTTTGTCATGGCGAAGTTGAAATTCGGGCCTCTTCTGACGTATAGCACGGTTCAAAGCGATCAATTGTTGATGGTAACTTGCACCAGTAACTGTTTCACCTGGATTTGGGTCGTTGGCCGGGGCTCAAATATGATTTTTTTCGTTTGGGATTGTTGAAATAAATCCACTTTTTATCGCCAGTGATGATTCGATGGAGAAAACCTTTTCTGTTTTGCCTGGCGAGCAGCAATTCACAAGTGGTTTTTCGGTTTTCTTGCTGCCTGTCGGTCAGTTCATGTGGCACCCATCTACCGACCTTTAAAATCTTTCCCATGGCCTTCAAACGCAATTAAACGGTTTGTTGTGTCACATTAAGTTGTTCAGCGAGCTGTTGTTGCGTTTGACCATCATCTTCGTCCAATAATGTTTGCAATTCGGTGTCTTCAAACTTTTTCGGTGGCCGGCCGCGCTCCTCATTTATCACATCAAAATCACCACTTTTAAATTTATTGAACCACTCATTGCACTGTGTACGACCAAGAGCATGCTCGCCGTAAGCTTCAACAAGCATTCGATGCGATTCAAAAGCGTTTTTCTTCAAATGGAAACAGAAAATCAATGCTTCCCGCAAATGAGAGTTTTCAGGCACAAAATTCGACATCTTTACGAGCGGAAAAAATGCGTTGTTGTATGAAACTTGACAAATTGTGAACTGAATATTGTTGACAGATGACAGAATGAACAATTAAGACATTTGGTGCGGTTCGGAAGCTCATACATATACGGCTATGGACCGCTAGATGTCATTACCGGTTTCATATTTGTACACCGTATCTAAAGTGTTGTAAAATGTCCTCCAGTTACGGTGTTATACGCATTTTTGTTGTTCGTAAATTTGATATAAAACTGATATCTTAAATCCGATGCAACTCAGAGTTTAATTAATTTCGCGATTCCTCCAATATCTTAAAGCTTTGAAATACAATTCAGGCTTCATTTATGATCGCTAAAAACTTATTATGCTTTAAATAATTTTACATGCGTAGGTATGTAGTGCTACATAAATTTCGATTGTTATATTGGCTTAGCAATCATTTTATATAATTGCAGTATGTATTATATAATTTTCTTGAAAAATATAAAGTCCGCCATCCAAAGTGCAGATGTACTAAATTTAAAATTATCAATTAAACTTTTTTTGTATCAAAATTTAAGGTACTCTTGATTACTGCTGTGTTCCTATTCAATATTTCTCTTTTAAATGTTCATTCTCTTTTTTGGCTTTCATTTAATTGCTACTCGAAAGCTACAAAAAAAGTTAAATGTTCTTGAAAAGTTTGCACAAGCCACTTATTATTCGAGAGGTAATACGAGACTACAGTCGCATGCCGTAGAAGTTTGTTTCTAAATAACATTTACAATACAGAATTTTAAGTATTTATAATATGTACTTAAATTGAACTTTTAATTTCGAGTTTTACTTAGTACTTAAGATGTTTTTTTTTTAACGTAGCATGCAAAAAAGCTTTACTGATTTATCGTTGTTGTCATCTTAAAAACACGCTTCGCGTAAGCTTATCGTTTGCAAAAAATAAAATCGCATACTGAAATGATCGTATGATCGCTTTATTCATAATTTAATTAAGTATTGTTTGCAAGCATACACTGGTATACGTGTAGGAAGTTTCGTTAAATTCGATTGTGAGACTTTCTAGATATGATAACTTGAAGTTTTTCATTCTATGATTGATGCCACTCCTACTCGTACAATTTCACTTACTTTTCACCTGACTGGTGCTTTTGCAATTTTTTGTATTTGTACAAAGGATAATGTCTATAAGATTACTAAGTACCTGAACTCAAATAATCGGCTATCTCTGCTGCAGTCTGTCTTTCGGCTTGGCCACAGTTGCTCGTTTGCTATTATAAAAATTATTGATCATATAAGTGTCGCTTTTTATCAAGACTTTTAAACCTTGCCTACACTTTAGCTTGAGGCTTAAAAATAATTGTCCCAAAATATAAGCTTCCTAGCTCAGAGTTTTTGTCTGATTTCATTGAAACTTTACGAAAATACGTAGAAAAAATCTACATTAAGTGCCACGACATAGCGTTTCAGGTATTTTTTTGTATAGGAGAGGCCACCCCCTATGGTCAAACCATGCCCACATTTTTCGTGTGGCTGAAAATGCAAACAAATTACACCCGAAGGCGGTTTTTTTTAGAAGTTTGCGGTCCCATTATCCTTTATTATAGAATCGGTTTGAAGAAAATTCTCCCAACATTTTTAGCTTCCTTGAACAAACATGCGAACTGTGCAAACCGTTTGTTTCTTATTACAATTCATATGGGAAAACAAAAAAGCTGAAAAACCAAGGATAGGTTTTTTTTGTGTTTTAGTAAAAAAAGTCGTTGCGGTAGTCGTCTAGTAAATATTGGTATTATGAACTCTTCTTGGTCCAGAATTTTTCTTTCAAGAACTTATATGCAATCTAATGTTTACATTGATTACATCTAAACCTACCATTCTCGCCCTATCTGAGTTATAGGCTGAATTTCGACCTGCGTTCAATCAACAGATGGGCTGTTTTTATCGCACTCCTCATAAGTTCTTTCATATAAAAAACTGCGCCGATTGCGAGGAGTGATGTAAGTCTGGTAGACATCCCCCTGTTTATTAGGACTACCAAAAAATCGAAAAATGTTGAAAAATCTAAAATTTAACAATATCGTGACCGTAAGCTTCAAAAGCCTTTGATGCTTACGGTCACGATGCATAAAATCTTTACGTGACTTGAACTGAGTTGGTTTCTAGTTAAAAAAAGCTTGTGCCATTCATAACTTTCAGAAAAATATTAAGTATCAATTTAAATTTCAATTAACTGTTAGACGGTGTTTATGAATAAAAATTAATGCTTATGAATATTAAAAATGCAATTAACTAAAATCAAAATAATTTATAGTGTTGTAAGTTCGCACACAAGGAAGTAAATTTGCATCAGTTGTATTGAAGCCACTGTGTCAATAACTCTGTGTTACGCGTCGGTTGGTTGCTTGTTGTTGTTTGTCAACGTTGACATATTAACTATATAATTTTTACCAACAAAGACGACTACACCTAAGAGAAAACAAAACCACTGCTCTTTTGAAGAGTGTAGACGAGCATGGTAGCGCACATCTTGAGCACTTTCGGTAGATATCGATAGGAGCCGCTTGAAGACGGGCCCGAAGCTGAGAATACGAACGTCAAGTTTCATTCAATCGTTGGTTGCGCTTCAGTACGAATGGTCAACGCAGCTGTGGTGAAAAAAGGCAAATAGAAATCGGCTGAGAAAATGTTTACAAACTAAGCATTTAATTTCTTTTTGCTTTAGCCAAAAAGTTCCAATAAAAAGCTGTCAACTTATGATGGGAAAAATCGTTAAGCATAAATCAAATCCACAGCAGCGAGACCAAGAAAAAAAATGTGAAAAGAAATCAAAAAAATAAAACTTAAAAAAGGTGCAAATTTGCCAACATCTCATAATTTTTGCAACGAACGCATAAAAATAATTGTGCGTCTGCTGTTACGCCTTAAAAACGTGCGCGCATGCGTAGCTGTGATATTGAAAAATGATTACATAAAACAAATCAAAGCAAACAAAAAAAAAGAAGAAAAAAACTCTTTATTGTGATTTTAATACTTAAGTCAAATTTACTTAATTTTATTTAATTTACACTGAAAGAAAAATCTAATCAAGGTAAAAACAAATCAAAACAAAATGAAGGTTCCAATGCGCGGTGATACTCAATCGAAGTATTCATTTAATTTTAAAATTTTTAAACTACAAAACGGCGCCAATAGCAGTGATAAGAAATCAACGTCAGGGTCATCTTCATTAGCCAGCACTAATGGCATACCAAGCAAACGTAGCTTATGGAAATCATGGAAACTTACAAGAGGAAACACCAATAACAACAAAAACACAACAGATAACAGCGCCCCTTATGAAACAATCAAAAAAACATCGGAAAATAAATTTGAAAGTGCAACTAAAAACAACAAAAGTCCACAATTGGAAAATGCAGCAGAAAAGCAACAACATGTTGGTGCCAGAAACTGTTGCAATACATTGCATGTGCCCTCTACTTCCGTCAGAAATAATGACGAATTTATGTGTAAGTTTTTCTTTGAACAAACAAAATACAGTAAATCAGCTGATTTCCTAAAGCCCGAAGGCAATAAAAATGATAATGAACTTGTAAAAAAATCGGTGGGTAGTAAGTAATACGCACAATCTGAAAGCAAAACGTAAAAATACTTTCATATGTTAAAATATTAGGGCGATTCTTCAAACTTCTTTTTTTTTGTGCAAAATATAAACAAAATTAAAAAAAAATAGCACAAATTAAATGGTTTAAAATTTTCGATAGTTTGTATACTAAAATGATAATATTTGAGTAGTTCAGTGAGACTGGAGCACGTTTCGTATTTTTAAATAAGTTGAACTTAGTCAAAAGATCCTAAAACTAAGCATTGATTTTCTAACCAATTAGTTGTCTATATTTATTTGAGGTAAGGTCTCTGTGCTTATGGAATAACAGACAATTTTCGACTCAACTATTAATATATTAGTTTTTTTTCGTCTTAACCTTGCAGAATAAATTTATAAGATAAGATACATAAATACTTATTTCAGTCTGGATTATTGGATTTCAGTCAGAGTGACAGCTGATAATAAACTATGTGCATACAAATGTTTTCACCAGACTCCATACATTGCGGAACAAAAAGACTTTAGAGGCATGAATGCAATATGCTGCAAATTATTAACAATAATAACTAATTACATTTCCAGCCATGGGCATAGTAAAATTTTTTGACTTCTTTTAACCTCTAAAATTTCCTTAAAATAAAATTTGGTTTATTTCTGAGCCTTCGCATAGCCTTTCTCGTCTCCTTGCTGTTGTGCCAATATATTTTTAATTAACTTCGGAGCAAAGCTACAAAATAGACCAAATATCTATTATTGATAGAAATTATTAAGACTTAGAAATTTAGTAAAACAATTTCTTGTTGCTCATTTTTAAATGAAGCTTTAAAAATTAAGTAGACAACTAAATAAGTACACATGCACGTATATATGTACTTTTTCTAAAACTGCAGGCTATCGGCAATGTAAAAAATATTTCCGATTCAAAACGGCTAAAATTCAAAACTTTTTATCTGCTGTGTATGGAACATTAGGGTGTCCATTATTTCACAAGTTTCTTTGATTGAGGAGTTAAAAAATAGAAAACTTTTGACGTTAAAAATTTCTATCAGATCGTTTGATATGCAATATTGTGGGTTAAAAAATGTTCTTTTTTAGCTATACCAAGCTGTTCGATTAAAGAAACTACAGACACCCTAACGTCACATATTAGTATGAGTTCTCAACGCAAATGGAAACTTTATTTATTTATTGTGCATTGTTGGAAACTTTAAAAAGTGTACGCGCTTATCAGTTCGCAAAAGAAAAAACAAATTAAAAACAAAAATGTATGTCTAGCAACAACCTAAAAATTTAATTTCATTCAATTTAATTTACATTTTTGTTTCAATTCTATGTATTCACGTCATGATATTTGCCTGCGGTACCTGAATTGCCAATGAAGCACTAAAGTTGATATAGCATTATTTGCAAAATCGGTCAACGACATTAACATATTAATCTGAGTTCCTTTAACAGGTCAAATTAAATTCTATAAATTATTTGTATCATTTGTTCATACTTATTGAACAACATTTTGAAGCAAATTCTTCACATGTTCCAGTACAAAGATTATTGGAAAAGGACAATCTGCATCGCTTCGCATACATTGTTCGAATGGAAAGCTTAGCCGGATTTTTGGGAGCGATTACTGTTGACCGACGAGGCTCATTTCGAATTCTTTGGTTTCGTTAACAAACCAAATTGTCGTTTTTAGGGTCAATTCTTCTTCAGAGCTGATGAAAAAATATTGGTGTACGTTGAGTTTGTGATACAGTAAATGCGTAAAAAGTCTGGAAAACATATGGTTCCAACAAGACGGCGCGATATACCACACTGCGCACTTAACAATGGACCTATTGCATCGGAAGCTTGCATTGAGTAGACTGAGATGGCGCACCCGTTATATTTTAAATTTGTTGCATTTAAATAAATCTTTGAATGTATTTGTCTTCTCTACAACCAAAAAAAAACTTCGTTGACATATCATCGAAAAGATATTCGCGAATTGTTAGCCTTTCAAGTATCGATTGCATTACTTTAAAGTAAGCACTGAACTCTCATTTGTTATAAACTTTATAAAAATTCACCTCTCTGACGAATTCTGTATGGAATCGAAAACAAAAAAAGAGGACCAGAAAATACTGATACATTTTTGCTGGCGAATTTTAAAACAAAGCAAAGATCGCATTGTAAACATTTTTTGAAAATAAAAAAATCGCAAGTATGTACTTGCGATTGGCATGATCATTGATATTGAACATGATGGCTGGCGACTAGCAATTGATAAAGTGTGGCATGTTTTGATTGCGATTATATTAGACGAAATTTTTTAATTTGATTAAATTATTTAATAAGCGATAGTCAAGTAGTTGCAAATACTTTGAAACATTTGACTCACCTTGAAAATGAAACATTGATATGGAATAAGCTAAGGAACTAATATTATTTTAGTATGTCCGATCCCTACTATGCCTTGTTATACAACTTTGTTGCACACTTTAGACCGCTGGATCGTTTTTTTATATGAGGCATTTCTTTCAGATAACGAACGAAAAAAAAACATTTATTTTAACCGATAATTGAAATTGCTGCCGGCTCCGATAAGTTACCTGCTCTTTTGTTGTGTTGTATAGTATATAACTTTCTTCGAGAATTAAATTATATTCGCTCATTAAAAAGTTTTCGATTACCCCTTCGTTTGTATCACAGTTTAAACTATTTTTAGTGTATTTCCTGTAATCATTCACAACGGTTCCTTCTTTGGAGTTTTTTTGTATGGAAAATAGAAAAACCATTGGTGTTGAATTTAAAAGTATTGTTCTTAATTGTTATTTTTGTTTCAAATCACTTACCTCATTCAATTAATTATATTTATAATTTAACAGTGATATATCGCTTTTAATATAATAACTTGATACGATTTATTAAGTCTACTTCCTCTTGTTATCCAGACGCCAAGTAATTTTAAGTGTAATAATTCAAAACGGAACTTTTTTTTTGGAAAATGTTTTATTTGTACTTCATAAACGATTGAACTTTCCCCTTTTGGGGAGATCGGAGTCACCCCAAAAGGTATACTTAATAGCGTTTCATTTAGATTTCTCGTCAAATTTGCTTTTTAGAAAAGCGATCAGAAAAATTTCAAATGTTACCAAAATAAGTTCAGACAACATTTTGTCGAAGGTGTTAACGTTTCGATTTAAAATAACTTAAACTTATGGTTTGTACATGCAATTAGTACCTATATGGGAAAAATATAATTATCAATAAAAAACGATTTAATTTTTTGAAGCTTATGATCTTAACATATGTTGTGATACAGGTAATTATGGACGAAAATATATGAATATCAGCCAGTTCGTGAATTATAGCCCCATGGAAAAATGGGATCCGATTTCTTGAATTGAGTTCTCGATATTTGCTTAAGAAAGCAATTAAACATTATTTTTAATGGCGCATCATGATATGAAGTAAACTTTGAACAATAAGGTCAAAACATTTTTTTAAGTTAGATATCGATACATCATTAAAAAACCCGACTTCTGAAGAACAAATGCTTGTGTACCATTGATTGTTTTGTAAGTTGTTAGCGGAACTGTAGCCATGTGAGCATGTTTCCATTAATACCAAAAAACATTTACTTCGAAGTGCAGCCTCTATTCGGTTTGGATCTTCTTGGAAGACCCACACAGTCGACTGCTTCTTAGTTTCTGGTTCATACACGTATATCCAGGACTCTATATATAAAACAAATAGATGTACCAAAACAGCAAACTTCACTAGTAAGCCGTTAGATTTATCCCTCGTAACTTTTATTCGAGCGCCATGAGTAGGAATTTGTCTCCGTCGTATTTTTAAAATGTGTCACTCACCATTGATGTATGAAATGCGAACTTCATTATTAGTCGATAATATTTGTTTACTTTAAGATTATGTATGTATATAAAACCAGCAAAAAATATGCAAAGTATACAGTTAGGAAATGAGGCCAACATTGAATGAATATTAAATTTTTTTAATATATATTAAACTTACACAAATTTTGCTTAATAATATAATGAATTAATGATTTCGAAAAAAAAATTCATAAATAGTTTCTATAATCAAATAATTAATTAAATTTACTTCTCGTTCTTTCAGCAATGCCATGGTTTGGCATGGATATTGGTGGCACTCTGACAAAGCTTGTCTATTTTGAGCCTAAAGATATAACACCAGACGAACAGGATCAAGAGGCAGAAATCTTACGGAACATACGACGATATTTAACAAAGAACTCTGCGTATGGAAAGACGGGTCATCGAGATACACATCTACAGGTTACTAGCAATTTTTTTGCAATTTATGTATATATAGTTTTCGTAGGTATTTTTGTCACTCTCATCATAATATTTCGGCAAGATAAGCAAACAGGATGTTCAAAACAAAATCTTAAAATTATTGGGAATGCAAATAATGTTGAATATTTGAACTTGGGATTTTTTAATTTGCATTGTTTATGACTTGTTGTTTTCGATGTTGTAATTGCAAACCAACAGCAGTAACTGCGCGTTAACGCTACATAGTTTTAGTTTTAGCAGGTTTTTTGCTTTGACCTTCACTTTATATTAAATTTGTAAATAGATTCAGTTGAAAAATACGGTGTTATTTGCTTAACAGATGATACTGTACGCTTGCTCGCTCACTTTGGACTCCGGCTTAGAAACTTCCCTACAACTATGTATCTTGTTTTGCTCTTGCGGTCATTGCATTTTAATGTTAAGTGTTTGCATATGTAAAACATTTATTAAGTTACTTGGCTATTCACTGTATAAAAATAGAAAATTGCTTTTTGTATATCAAAAAACTTCAAGTTATTGGCTTAGTTTATTTCTTGATGCATGCATAGTGTGCGTATTTGTTTCTCACATTAGCTATATAATTAATGTAGCATTCGAAAAGTTGTTTGTTTCAAAGATATTGCCCTTTGAAAAAAGGTACAAACTAAAACTTTCTGCGTACAAAACTAATAACGAATTCAGAATTTTGTTGACAAATAAATCGTTAATTTCAAGACAGGGTCAATTTTATAATATTCCCGTCTGGACTGGTTAACACTTATTGAACGTAGAGTGCATTTAAGGTCAATAAAGCCCATTCAAATTAGCCGTGTCTTCAATTCATGATTCTCAATATCTCTTTATTTATATAAAGCACTGCGAATTGGATAATGTACATTAGAGCGGACCTTAAATAGGCCATTTCCCCGAAAATAGTTTCACGTTCAAAACAATTAAGTCTATTAGAAACTGTGCCTGAAGTCCCATTTGTTTTTCCATATAAAAATGTATGGGGAATCAAACGTTATTTTTTCCTATATAGCTGTAATTAGGATGGCTGTAATCGTTCATCGAAGGAACCTCAGATTAAAATTTCAGTAATCTTAATTTCGGAAACACAAAAATTACAATTTTAGTAATCGTTATCTTATAGCCTTCAACGAATGCTTACAATAATTTTAATATAGAAATTTTTTTAAATTACGATTTTTGAGTAATCGTAAGCGAAGTAATTCAAGAAATGTCCAAAAGTTAAACGCTCTACCTTTGAATATAATACGAAGTTTAATATTAATTACATATTTATGAATATGCTATCCTACTGTCACACCATAACGTCCAACCCATAACTTTTTAAAATGTCTTTAAATTATTTGTTGTACTTTTATCTACATATATGAGCGACTGAATTTTTATGTGAAAGTAAAAAGGTCTATTACTGATGCAACATTTTGTAGAAAAGGCTCATCAAGTCAAAACTGCAACTTTCAATAAATATATAAGATCGGTTCTGGACAGTCTACTGTGACTTCTAGTTAAATATTGCTTTTTATTATCTTTTTTTTAAAATTATGTAACAAAAGTTAGGATCAACGAACAAAACAATGTCGACAGTTTAATGGTAAAACTCTCATACCCGTGACAATGTAAATGCCCATGGATAAATTGGTTGCTGAAAACTTTTTTGAGTTCGACATCTTATTGTTAAGTGAAGTTCGATAATTTTTCAAGATAGTGACCTTGGTAGACTTAATGATCAAAAACGCACGTGGGTTTCAGTGATATGTAAATCATTCTACTTCCAAGCGAATTGCAAAAAGAAAACAATAATAATGAAATAAAATAATGGCTAATAAATATACAAGCGAGTCAATGGCATTCATAACATCCGAAGGTGTTTTTTTAATTTGCGGTCCCAGTATCCTACATTACAGAATCGGGTTTGAAGAAAAATCTCTCAAAATTTTAGCTTCCTAGATCAAATTTGCGAACGGTGCACAGTTTGTTTCTTATTACAATTCATATGGAAAAACGAAAAGCAGAAAAACCAAAGGCAGTTATTTTTTGCGATTTATTAAAAAAATCTTTGCTACCAAATGAATTTTAATAGAAAACAAACTGTTTGCGCCGTTCGCAGGTTAGATCTCGAAAGCTGAAATTTTGGGAGAATTTTCTTCAAACCCAATTCTATAATGTAGGGTAATGGGACCGCATATTGAAAAAAAAAACATCTTCGTGTGCATTTTGTCTGCATTTTCAGCCACACGTAAAATGTGGGCATGGTTTGACAACAATCCAGTAGGCAAGGGCAGGAGCTAGCAATGCTTCTAGAAGGCTTTCCTTGGTAAGTTCTAGGCCGTGCCATCTCCTTTCAAACCGTACTTTCGTTTTTGTATAAAATCTCCCGATAAAACAGGCCTTCTAAGATCGTTTGCCATAGCAGGGGTCACAGAAGCACTCTGAGTTAATAGATTCTTTCTTTTTATCCGCATCACCTCACTTGTGTTGATGTTTTTAATGTTTATTTTCTTAATTTATATTAATTTGACATTGAATACATAACGCTTCTACTACCTTAACATTACTTGAAACAGAAGGCCAGCCTAGCAACATGTCGTGGTTATGTGATGTTCTGTTGTGTGTTTAACTCGTGTGTTGTAATCAGGCTCTGCTGTTAATGATGGATAGATTTTGAGTATGTTTGTGTACTTGTTGTCCAGTGTAATTAATTTTGGTAGTGAAGTTTCGGTGAATGCAGTGATCGCATTAACTGATAGATTTGTTAGTGGATCGATCAGTTTCTTGTGTTTTAGGTCTATTAAGAGTCCATATTTTGTTAGGAAATCTGCTCCTATGATAGGTCTCGAAATGTCAGCCAATATAAATGTAAATGGGAAATCGCGTCTAAGTTTTAAGTTAATGTTTAGTAATTTCTTGCCGAAAGTTGAAATTGTTCTACCGTTCGCTGCTGTAAGAAACAAGTCGGAATTCTTTTTGTGGGTTTTGAACTTTTTAACTGGAAGTACTGATACTTCCGCTCCACTGTCTATCAGAAAGTTAATTTTGTTGTCATTGTCATAAATAAATAAACGACGTGTCAGTGTGGTTTGATTTCCATCATTAGCCGTTGCAATGATGGAGTCATTTAGTTTAATGTATTGTGTTGTGTGTCGTTTTGAACAAACGTGCATGGCTGTTCACATTTTCTAGCCTCTTTACCGAATTTATATTGGTATCTACATACCCAGTTGGCCGGTCGCTGTTGTGACACACTTCTCGAAGTGGATCGACGTCTTGAAAACCTTCTGAAATTAGAGTCTCTAGATCGTGAACGGTTGTATCGTTCACTTCTCAGTTCTTGGACCTCGAGTGAGAGTTTATTAAAACTTTCTAAAATCTTTGATGTTGTTTCTGCAAACATTTGCGTTACCATTGTCAGTTCTGAATTTGGAACAGATCTCACCGTGTGACGGGAATTATTGTTGATTACAGAAACTTCCGAGTATGAGATAACTTCGCATAAGTTATCTGCGAGCTTTAACTGATCGTCTAGTTCTCTATGACCTGATCCAGTTAAAGCGAAGTAGTATATTCTTTACGTTCAACCATTTATCTACTTTTGATGTCATATGTATACAATGCAGATGACAAAAAAGTAATGTCGAACCATAAAACATATGTGAAATAAAAAAGGCATAGAAAGCCTTAAAGTAAATAGAGTCCTGCTTGTTTGCCTTCTAATATAAGGCCTGATAGTACGTCTGCTGTGGGAAGGCATAACAGCATTTCATGAGTATACATATTTTTATTTGCATGAACATATAGTTTTGCGAAGGCCTCGTACAATCGCAGCAGAGCTAGCAGACCTTCTCCGAGGCAGGCCTTGCTCAATTGCCTGCTGGGAAAGGTGGCCTCTCGAATACAAAGAAAATATAAATTTTCTATATTTTAGCAAGCTGGTTTTTTCGTAAAATTTCAACAAAATCGGACATAAACTCTGACAGCGCCGTTTAGAGGTTTGAGCTAGGAATCTCAAATTTTGGGACAATTAATAAAAAAATATAATCCATCTGCAAAATTTTCAATAAACACACCCCAATGTACATTAATGTACCCATGTATGTACGTGGAAATATTGCAAGCTGTTTAAAATCATCTAGTAATAATGATATGAACCAATGGCACACCAATAGGGTATGGTCAACAACAAATTATTGACATGACCAGGCCTACGCCCGGTTGGCAGTATGGCCCGTGCTTTACACCAATTTATGGAAAAGGTTCCACTGGGGTCTTGGTGTCTTCCAAGTCTATTTTCGACAATTTCCCATCGTTTGATGTAAAAAACTTTGTTGTGCAAATAGGACCAAAACAGGGCGGTTGAAGTTTTTCTTAAATCTGTTTTCGATCTTTCCCCTTAAAGTGTTAGGCGAATTTTCCGGAACTTTATTTTCGCTGTAATCGTTGGGAGGTGTCTTAAATAAATTTTGACCACTAAGGGTCGTTCCCGGGTCGGACTATTTTTGGAAAAAAATTTGACTGCCTCTTGAAAACCATTTTGGGTCTCGATGGGTGGTGCACTGCCGTAGTTTTTCAAAAAAATTTTGTTTCACCAACCAATGGAAAATGATTTTAAGTGAGTTTTGGAAGTCCCCATAGGTTCCAGGAGTGTTTTGGCCCCATTTAGGTATAGGTAAATTTTTTCCACAAATCGATTGCAAGCGGTCTAGATTGGATTTCGAAAATAACTAGGGGAGTTCTGGCCGTATTTGTGCACACAAATTTTACAGCACCAATCTATTCGAAATTGTCAAAAATAAATTTTAGAAGTCACTTGGCCTCAGACCCCAATGTTGTAGTTTCTTGGCCCCATTTGTGAGCCATCGGAAATGAATTTTAGAAGTCACTTTAATGACTCTAATGTCTCCTACCCGCCATAAATACATATGAGTTTAACAATGGCCATAGAAGATTCGTAGTTTGATTCTAGCAATTGCTAAAACTCAAATTTCCCATTTATAAAATAATGATCCCACCAACTTTTATTTAAATAACTTTTGAAGCAGTGCAATACAAGGAACACAAAGGACTACTTCGATTTCATTAAAAAGTGGAACGCCTACCTCTATCTCATTCGCCAATCAGTGTGGGTGTTTTCGGTTTATCCACTGAATTTCTTAATAATATCGGGTATCTTTTTAAATTTTAAATAAGTGAAATCTCTATTTATTTGTATTGAAAATTAAAGTACCTTGGTTCCGGTAAGTAAAGATAAAAAAATCGTTCTATTAGCCTCCTTTGCTAACTAAGCATCATTTGCTCGATGATATTGTCTTTGATATATGCTTTGTTGCACAGTACTGTTCAAGAAACCCCATAAAAAGAAAGCTAATGGTGATAAATCGAATGACCTTGATCGCTAGTTCCAACACTTTCCTTGAAAATATTCTCAATTTCTTATTTTGCTATGGCCTAATTAACGAATTGCTAATATTTGAATAATGAAAGCACGTTTGTTTCATGTTGTTGTTCATTTTAACATTTAAAATCTGTAAGCACTCTGACTTTCATCAAATTCAATAAAGACGTTATAAAAATAAATGCAATAATTATTCCCTGTGCGGTGTATCGGAACAGAAAATAATTTGTAATTATTTTACTGTGCTTATTGTTCAGTACAGTGTGTCAACACCAAAAAAATTACACAAAACAAAGATCAAAAAAAAAGAGACTAAAGCATTCATCCATTGCTAAATGGAATCATCAGTGACTTTTAAGTCGATAAGTTAGACTTTTTTTACCACAGAGATACGAGTATGTTTCGCTTTCAGAATAGGATGTTAACAAAAAATATTCTTTCTGTTGTGTGTTTGTCTATTTGTGAAAATGAGCTTGAAATGAAAATTACGCTTTTCTTGAAAGCAATAATCATTTACATTCAAAATGATTTACTTCAAGGGATGTACATATGAGTTAGTTATACGCAAAAATTATCTTTTTCATCGGAACTCTAAAGTTTTTCTGAGCCTTACGACTATGGGCAACAAGACGGCATAGTTATTGGCGTTTTGGTGACAATTTTTAAGCTTGCTTTTTTGTCTCGAAAGGTAGTTGACCTGCGGGAAATATGGTTTGACTTTTGTTTGTTGAGCTTTTAAGAATGAAATAAAAAATACAAAAATTCTGCATAGAAAATCGTTGAAGAATTTTTTTTCAATATAATTTTTTAAAGCTCATGAAATAATAAACAAAAAAATATTATACCATTTTTTTTGTAGGCTTACTACTTTGAGAGTAGAAAAATGAAAAAAAAAACTATGTAAGCTTTCATTTATTTTTTTTTTAACAACAACATTGATTTTAACCGATCTCTTCGATTAACGAAACTAAAGATATAAGCCATAACAACCTGAATAAAATGCTGCTCAAGATAATCAATAAATCACTGTCACACTTAAAAGTATACTGTAAAATTGCTATATTTTGCTTGAATATTTTAAATTAATAGGCAAGAAAACAACAATCAAAGGGAAAACACATCAGCCCTTAAGTTAAAAGGGTTTTTTATTCTATTAAAGGAGACAAGAAAATAAAATCAGCAAAATGCAACATACATAAGCGAACCGGAAGGAGCTCACTCGCCAGGTTGCATGGCCCTTTGTTTTACTCATACTTACAGCATCTTTACTGTTTTACATACTGCGTCACTTATTTTTGTGCTTAAAAATAAAAAATTAACTAAAAATTGATTTTTTGCAAGATATGCGTGTGAGAAAAACTCTACTTGGGCGAAAATATCGCAAAAATCAGTCATTAGATTTTTTTTGGGTAGCTATCAGTTCTTCATAAAAAGGATTTCCTCGAAAATTGTAGCCAATAAAATGTCCACACTGAAAGTCTCTTAATAAAGGGTGTTTTTTTTTAGAGGTTTGTTTTTCGAATAGAGATAAAACTGGCATTTTATGGTCAAATCTGGCAACTCTAATGTCACTTATGTTCAGTTTGGTTTGCCATTTCATCATGAACAGGTTGACAAAAGAACAACGCTTGCAAATCGTGCAAATTTATTTTGAAAATAATGGTTCAGTTCGCGAAGTTTACCGCAAGCTCCGTCCATTTTATGGTCGACATAATCGTCCATCAGAGCAATTAATTCGGTTAACCATGGATCGTTTTCGCACTACGTTTACTCTATGTGATAATAAGCATCCGCAGAGACGTCGAACAGTGCGCACCAAAGAAACAATTGCCGCTGTAGAGCAAAATGTTGAAGAGGACCCGAATGAATCGATTCGCCACCGTGCACAGCAATTGGAGCTTTGTCCATCAACTTTATGGAAGATTTTGCGCAAAGATCTTGGCTTGCGACCTTACAAGATCCAGCTTGTGCAAGAATTAAAGCCGCGAGACCATGCAATGCGTCGTGATTTTGGTGTATGGGCCAAAAATGAGATTGATCTCGATGCTGATTTTCATCGCAAAATTTTGTTCAGTGATGACGCTCATTTTTGGTTGAATGGCTACGTCAACAAGCAAAATTGCCGCATTTGGAGTGAAGAGAATCCACATGAGACCCTTGAGACGCCATTACATACACAAAAACTGACTGTTTGGTGTGCTCTATGGGCTGGTGGAGTCATTGGGCCATACTTCTTCCGAAATAATGCTGGAGAGTCAGTTACCGTTAATGGAGACCGGTATAGAGCCATGATAACCGACTATTTTGTTCCCGAATTGGATGGCATGAATGTGGATGAGTTGTGGTTCCAACAAGACGGCGCTACATGCCACACAGCGCACGTCACAATCGATTTATTGAAGGAAACATTCGATGAGCGCATAATTTCGCGGAATGGACCTGTCAATTGGCCACCAAGATCGTGTGATTTGACACCATTGGATTATTTTCTTTGGGGATATGTGAAGTCGCTCGTCTACGCCAACAAACCAGAAACGTTAGGGGACTTGGAAGCCAACATTCGTGGCGTTATTGCCGACATACGGCCCCATATGCTCGAAAAAGTGGTTCAAAATTGGACCTGTGGAATTGGCTTTATTCGAGCCAGCCGCGGCGGCCACATGCCCGAAATCATATTTAAACATTAATGGCATAAAATTATCCTTCCAATAAAGCCAAATTGATGGACATTAAAACGATTTTCTTGTGTTTTATTTCAATTCGAAGCTCTATACCTCTAAAAAAAACACCCTTTATGTATCGTTTTGTAGAACTTCCTGATCTTGAGGAAACTTCCGAAAAATTATAATCTTCGAGAAGCATGAAAATTGGTTTTGGCTTTTCCTCAGAATATTTATCCAGGTTCTGCTTCTGCTGAGTTTTTTCAGGTTTAAAGATGTTAAGTACATATTAAAAAGTATCTATGAATATGCGCCTATATCCCTACTCAACGATTTATAAGGACAAAAAAAACCTTAAACTCTCAATAACTCCTTTTTTCATAGATGTCACTTAGTTAGTTTTTCTTCTTAACCGACAATATAACAACATACATTATCAACAGAGGTGTCCCCGGGGCTATCAGTTGCAATAATGAGTGCCAAAAAAATATTTTTTTTGACTATCGAAAAATTTTGTGGAGCAAAGAGTCTAGCAAAATGAGATATCTTTCACTTTAAATTCGCGAAGTTAGGCACAGAAGAAGTTAGGCACAGTTGACAGTTACTTAGAATATATGGTAGAAATGTAGCAACACTGCTCAAAATTTCATTACAACAAAACATTATGTGCATGAACTATATTGTGGATAATTTGAGACAAATAAAGATGATGAAAATTATCAAACTCTTATTTTTGGTGTGTTAAGTTCGGTAGTACTTTCTGACAAAACATTTAATATAACACGCCAATACGTCACTCGTTAAGAAAACTTGTCCAAATATTCAGACGCTCGTTCTGTTTCAAACAACATTAGACCTTGTTTATTAATAGAAATAACCCTATGGGTTTGTATTAGTGATACCAATCCCGGGATCCCGAGATCCCTGCCTTTTTCCATTCCCGAAAATCCCGGGATTAGTTTCATTAAAACCCGGGATTAATTAAATGTGTGTTTCGCTTATCATCTGCTAGGTACTTGTAACAAATTTAGGCCACGTTTGGAGGAAAAAAGAATAATTTAATGCAATTTATTTTTATAAAAAGATTTCCTCATAAAGAATAGACTTGATTACTTTAACGTATAACTAACCATGCCATTTATCCTGTATTTTACAGCATACTCCTGTATTTTCAGCGAATATCCTGTATAAAAATTACTCCTCTTTTTTTTGAAAAATCCTGTTTCAATTCCATTGCATCTTTGCATTTTTCTTGAAAGTTAACGATCTTGCTCAGTTTGTTCTTGATAGTTTGTGTTCGTCAACCCTTACGTTGATAACGTGATTAAAACTGTTCTACAAAAAAGTTGTGAAATAAGGCATTACCATATCAATTATTTTCCAAGTTTTGAGAGTTTTGTGTTTGTTGCGAAACGATGGGTTGAAATTAGTATTCAGTTTTAAACTGAGATTTCCGATTAAAAAAAAAATGGCAGCAATAGTGGAATAGGGTCTTTGTTTGCCCGACACAACCTCTATGGAACGAGTATTCGCTTCCATGAACAAGACTTGAACAGATGAAAAATATCAGTAGAAGCTTTGAAAGCCATTCTAACCCCCTAGATATATTTATAACTGGATATGCTGCGGAAAATCAAAGTGAAAGACAAGCATTTTGTTAAAACTCAAGAACGAATCGAATTCGAATCAAATGAGGAGGAATACATGGACGAAAACTCTGAATAAATTTAAGTGCCAAAATATTTATTCATACACAAAAATTACTATCTGTTCTGCTTAGAAAGAAAAAAAACTGTAAAAGAAAAAAAAATCAATCATGTTTTCGGAAAATTAAATCCTGTAAAATGCCCATTTTTCTAAAATTGTTTTTTTGTTGTTTTTTTTTACTGTCATGAAGAAGTTTTTAGTTTTTCTATTTATTGTTTTAGATAAATGAACATTGCCACGTTATAAATAGTCAAAATATTTTTATTTTTTCCGACTTATAGGTAAATTTATAATTCTTAAAATTCTCGAATCCCGGGATCGCATTTTAAATCCCGAATATTGGCATCCCTAGTTTGTATGAGCTATAAAGTTAATTTTTACAATACTGTGATTCGTGCATTGACTTATGAATATTAGGGTGGTTCTTATTTGGATTGAAGTTGGATAAAAAAAATTTTAGGAACTTTTTCAAATTTTTATGTTTAACCTTTACTGACCCCATTTCAATGTGAAATTTGGCTTATGCCGCCATTATTTTAAACTATTTTTCCGATCAAAATATGATAAATTTCTGTAATGCAGTACGTTATTTTTGAGCACAAAAAATGTATGACCTTTATTTTTTTTTTGGTTGTATAGAAACAATTTTACCTCCAATTAACGGCCTTGGCATGCAATTAATGGCCTAGCGGCCACTTGTCCAGCCTGTACATGAACTTGCCTTTAACGAATTGTTACTGTTGCAGTCTTTTGGGAAACATTACGGTAATCGGCCTGTTTTAATGTTACACGTCAACTCATTAAGAATGATCATCATTGAAAATATATGACAAATGTGTTTAAAAACGTTACGAACTTTTTCCTTGACCTACTATATTATAAAAAAGATTTTTAAACCAAATTTATTTTTTATTATTATCATTGGTAAAAGGTAGCAGTACTTTGCTATATGCTCGTAAGTATAATCAGCCATTTATGCATTAAAACCATGGCGTACACTGATCCCTTTCGTGTATTTCAGTTCCCTTACAAATTTTGACAGTTCGTAAACGCCATATACGCATTTGCCGATTTACGCCTTATCAGGACACATAAGTCATTGCATGAATACCATTAGTATGTTTTTGATTAATCTTATCTTTTTAAAAATTTCTATTTCTAGATGGATAATGTTGAGATACGCAAGCGCCGCGGTTCTTTGCATTTCATACGCTTTCAAACTACAGATATGGGTAATTTTCTCTCGTTGGCCAAGCAAAAAGGCATGGCTGAGCTAGTGACTACAGTTTGTGCTACAGGCGGTGGAGCTTTTAAATTCGAAAATGATTTTCGTGCGGTAAAATTAACAATTTATTTGAAAGAAAACAAAACCTGACTTTTTCTCTTTTATTTTAAAAGCAAGTGAATATGAAACTAGCAAAATTCGATGAATTGGATACATTGATAAAAGGCATACTCTTTGCTGAAGTACAAAATCGTACAGAATGCTATTACTACGAAAACGCAAGGGAAATTCTGTAAGTTGCTCACAAACTATAACATTTTGTATTAAATTTCCTTCATTTTCTGGGTTTGTTTTGATCAAAAAGGATGAAAAACATTTCAAAAACCTTAAGTTTTAATTGGACTTCACTCGGTTTTTTCGTTGTAGCTGCGAATCCTCTCATCACAGATGTCCAATTAATTGCTTGAAATGCACCACCGTTATGTTAAGCGATGTTCCGGTTGGAATCCCATTGTTCAACTTCATTCAAAATATAGATCACTCAATTTATCGAAATGATACAGATCAATAAACTTTACCTATTAGGAAAGTAGACATGTCAGTAGTTTCAAACAATATTTTTAGCTTTTTTAAAAAAAAAAATTAACTTAGGCGCGCAACCGAATTCGACTGATTTCAAGATTCAACACAGAAACCGAGCAAAGTCAAATCTGCGCATAATATAACTTTTTACTGCGAAAAGAAAATTTAAGAAAAACAAGAAATTTGACTTTAAATTAAATTAAAATCTGTATAGTTCAAGTCTCAAGTTTAGAACGATTTGTGAATTTACAAGAAATCTTGTCTTTGCTTAATTAAAGCTGATCAAAAGTTAACTATGTAGCTATTAATTTTTTGAATATTTCTTGACTCATTACAGGTCTGTTCCAGTCGAACTTTGTGGTACAAATTTAAACTGTCAAATCGCAATTTTTGAAAGAGTAAAATCTGAAATTTCTTAGACTAGTCGAGTCACCACAATTTCGGCTGGAACGCAAAAATGTGTAAAAAATTAAAATTGTCCAAAAACTGGCTCATAACCATTTGATTAATACCTTCCGAATGCACGCCAAGTGTATCCGTTTCGAGAATATTATTTGTAAATAGGATATAACTCAAAAGTGAATAACCGATTTTAAAGTTTTCTACCCGATTTTTATACCAAATACATATGTACACAGGCGCGTTTGAAATGTGGGGTTCTGAAATTTGAATGTAACTGCAAGGCAAAAGTTTTACATTCCGCAAAGGTTTTTAAGGAGTTCACGTACAGCTTATTAGTAGTAAAAATGGTACACCAAATTTTTTTGTTCAAACAGAAAGTTATTTTGAATGGAATTGTACAAACAAAAACAAAATTTGGGTAACTTCGATTTAGCGACACTTTCCATTTCTTATGTGAAAGCTGT
The DNA here is from genome assembly GCA_963680825.1 of Meiosimyza decipiens. Lineage (NCBI taxonomy): Eukaryota > Metazoa > Arthropoda > Insecta > Diptera > Lauxaniidae > Meiosimyza > Meiosimyza decipiens. The sequence goes on along the minus strand of OY804258.1, from coordinate 66,342,365 downwards.
GCGCATCGAAAAACACTATTTTAGAAATAATTATCTGGTTGACGTTCAACTCTACTATTGATTTTCAATAGCAAATCGTTCAACTATTTAATTTTTTTTTTTATTATAATTTTGTTTTTATTTGCAATCTATCAATATTAACAATAAGTAAATTTTATAAGTAGAAAAATTCTTAATTAGCAGAATAGTTACACTCCATTGAGTGGAACTATACAAATAGAGAATATTTTGGAGCAATTACAAATTTATATGTATGTATTTTTCATTATACATATGTATGTATGTACATATGTGAATGCACCAACTAACGATCAGGCAAGTCAAGGACATGGTAGCGCTTTAGTCTCCTCGTTGTTAAGCTATTATCTAATAGTTGGAGGGCTAACGTATTAACATGATGACTAAGACGATTTATATATCTTCCACTAAATTTAGCTATTTCAGTTTTAACAAAGGGAATATTTAAATCTTTATGTATTTGCTCGTTCATTATAAACCAGGGTGCATCAAATATAAACCTTAGTGCCTTTGATTGATAACGTTGAATTAACTGCATAGCTGAATTGCTTGCCGTACCCCAAAGTTGAATTCCGTAGGTCCAGATACGTTTTAATATGGTCTTATACAATCTTACTTTGTTCTCTAAGCTAAGCTCAGATTTAGAATTGAGAAGCCAATACATTTTTTTGATTTTTATCTTAAGTTGCTGCTGCTTCGCCTTGATGTGATTTTTCCATGTAATCCTCCTATCAAAATGAACTCCAAGGTATTTGACATGGGTACTTTGTGGTATTTGCGGGCCATTTAAAGAGACAGGTGGGCAATCAACCCTCCTCAGCGCAAAAGTAACTTGCACTGACTTCTCCGAGTTAACTTTGATTCCACTCGTTTAACCACCTCTCAATTTTATTAAGTTCACCTTGAACAAGCTCTGATGCATCTGCTGACGAAGAACTGCATGATATTATGGCAATATCATCTGCATAAGTTGCAATATGAACATCATCATTTGTAGGTAAGTCAGCTGTGTAGAAGGTGTATAACACTGGTCCCAGTATACTACCTTGCGGAACACCTACATTAATAGCGAATTCCTTCGATGTTTCACTTTGCATCTTAACATAAAAGTGGCAGTCACTCAAGTATGATTTTAGAAAGAGAAAGAAAGGGGCAGGGAGCAATTGCTTTATTTTAAATAAGAGTCCTTGATGCCATACTCTATCAAAGGCTTGTTGGACATCTAAGAAAACTCCATTGCAAAACTCCTTATTTTCCAAGGCATCACTAAATAGGTTTAATATGCGATGACATTGCTCGGAAGTTTCGTGTGCGTGTCTAAACCCAAACTGGTGTTCCTGTATAATGTCATATTTTTCTAATACAGGTAACAATCGCCTTAAGAAATAAATGAGCATTAATCAAAAAATATTCTAAATTTTAGCTGTTAGTTATGTCGCTCCTTCTTAACATAACCTTATAAGGAGTGAACAAAAATGAATGCTGAAAATTATTTTGTAAGGAATGTATTGGACAGATACTATTAAGACAGGAAACTTATTTTCCTTCACTTGTAAAAACTGTGTTTCCAATTTCGTTATATGCGATTTTGACACTCTTCAAGTTTTAGCCACAAGATATTTGTATGGGTTAAATCTAATTTTTTTTTTGAGAAGAAATGATCAGCTGTTTTTTACTTTAATTTTTTTCTCTCCCAGTCATCACATTTTTTGCGACTGGAAATCTTTTTGTGGTAAAACTTTATAAACATTTACCTTTCTTTCCCGGCTGGAACAGACTTATGCATGTATATATGTATATTTTGAACATAACTCAAAATAACATCATGTGCTTCGAAAATTGATTCATTTTCGAGTATATTCTGGTTCAAAAAAGGAAAAAAAGACTTCTTAAGTTCCTACTAGAGCTTCAAAATTTTATTTTTTCGAAATTTTTTTTAGTGTACATTCATTTTTTATCAAATACTTTATTTCTATTATTTTTTCATAGCAAAAGTGAGAAGCGCGCCTTTGATTTCTCACAACCTTATCCTTTTATATTGGTCAATGTTGGCTCTGGAGTTTCTATTTTGGCTGTGTATGGTCCAGATAATTTTAAACGTGTTTCCGGCACAAGGTAAAAAATTTTAATTATTATTTATTAAAAAATGTATTTAAAATTTATTTTTTCACAACAGTTTAGGCGGTGGTACATTCCTTGGGCTATGTTGTCTGTTAACCGGCTGTAATACATTCGAAGAAGCTATACAACTTGCCACCAAAGGTGACAATAGAAAAGTAGATAAATTAGTTAGAGATATTTACGGCGGCGATTACGATCGTTTTGGCTTGACAGGTGATTTAGTAGCTTCAAGGTGACTTATTTGTGCTTATCATATTTAAAACGGAAAATAACTTATGTTTTTTTCTACACAGCTATGGACAAATGCATCTTCAGGAAAAACGTGAATCTGTTTCGCGTGAGGACTTAGCCAACGCAACGCTTGTGACAATTACAAATAATATCGGTTCTATTGCTAGAATGTGCGCGCTGAATGAAAAAATTGACAAGGTACTTATCGATTGACGATTAAATTTCTAACCAGAAGAGTCGTTTAGAAGGTTTTAAATTAACATACTCGATGTTAGGTTAGTTTAGCACGGGAGATGACAATTTTCATCATAACTTAGGCCGCAGTTGGGCCCATTGTATACCCTGTTTGTAACTGTTTGGTGACACATGTTTCGGCTATTACGACATATATACATATTCAATACGTATATACACAGCTTCATCAGACCAGTTTTGGTTAATTTGTACAAGGATTGAACACCGACCATTCCGTGAATTATATTTGGACAGCCGCCCTTAGCACTTGAGCCAAGAGGGGCTCTCTCCGTGAGGTGTACAAAGCGTAGTTTTTATGAATTACATTTCGCACACAATGCGCCACCTGTCATCTCTTACAAACAAGAAATAACAATAAGAGATGACAGGTATTTGAATGTCAAACATGCTTATGTGATTAGATCTTTCATTAGATAATTAGTTCAAAAGATATCGATGAAAACAGGTTAAGTGTTTATAAAAATCTAATTTTACAGTGTTCTTGTGGCCACGAAAAAATAGAAATCGGAGAGATTTCAAATTTTACTTCGTTTACGTAAAGCTGATACTTTAACATAAAAAAACAGACTGACCAAAAGAAAATTGATCGTAAAATGACAAAGTTGGGAGCGATTGAATGAATAATTCAATTTGTTGAGTTAAATTGCATATCTATGGTTTTTGGTGTTTTAGTATTATCAGAATAAGTTTGCTTAAAACTTTGATAGCTTAGAATGCACCGATTACAGTGGAAAGAAACTAGGTCAAAAAAAAAGTTCATTTGCATGTCTGTATTCAGCGGGAAAAAGTACATACGAAAAGTAACCTGCATTAAAGGAACATAAACAACAAACTTTTTGGTAACGAATAGACTCAGCAAATTGTCGAAAAAATTAATTAATTATTTATAATAATTAATATTCAGAAAATGTGGCATTGGATTCACTCATTCCTAACGTTGTCATTTTATCATCGGTCGATTTTCTTCTGGCATGTCTTAAGTTTTGCGTAAGAGTATCAGCTCTGCATGCATGAAGTAAAAATATTTTTTTTTTATTTTATTTCAATTTTTCCAATCTGACCTGTTTTCATCGATATCTTTTGAATCGCTTATCCAATGAAAGATTTGAATCGCTTATCCAATGAAAGGTATGGGTATACATGTTGATTTGTCATTTTAATATGTTAAGTTTGATGTCAAGAACGATGAAATTGGACATTTCTAGCTCAAAATATGAGTTTTAAAGTAAAAAGAGGTAGAAAAAATTAAAGAACCATAATATTTCGAAAACTCTACGTTTCAAAGTTTTCATTTTCATTTCCAAATTATGAAGGAAAAAGAACATAAAAAAGTAACCTCTCATCAAAGCAACAAAAAAAAAATTATTTTGTAAACTAGTTTAATTGTGGTGTAATTTTATTCTCTAAATTTAATTTAAGTGAACATTTTCTTCAATACCACAAAATGAGTTCAGTTATAGTGAACATTTTTTGATATCACTAAATAAAGGTCATGTTAGTCATACCTATATGTATGTTTTATGGCCACTAAATATATGTAGTAATAGTAAAAAATTATTCACTAAAGAATAGTAAAAAATTTTTCACTATTTCTATTAAATGATAAACTTTTTTTCACTATGCTATAAATTTAGTACACTACCATCTCTGAATTCTTGCTTAAACTCGGTTAGGTAAAGTTTGGTATAGAGACAAGTCCTGGGAGAGGTAGTAAAGTAAGTTTGTTAGTTATTTTACTAAATATAAGCTAATTCCATATGTCTAGTTTGACAGGCAATTACTAGGAAAAAATAAAGTGCACTCGTATATGTTTAAATAAAATTTCATAATCTTTTCTTTTTAAGGTCGTCTTCGTTGGCAATTTCTTGCGTGTAAATCCAATTTCTATGAAATTACTGGCATATGCGATGGAATTTTGGTCAAACGGTGTTACCAAAGGCTTATTCCTTGAGCACGAAGGTTACTTTGGCGCACTAGGCTGTTTATTGCAATTCAATGGTGAAATTGCGGCTGCACTTAACGAGACATCAAATGATAGTAACGCACAAAAAACCCCAACAACAACACAGGCGGACAAACCTGCTACACAATATTCATCAACAATTGAATCATCATTAACAAACTCAACACCATCAGCAGCAACTAATGATAATGATTTGCAGCGCAATTGTTGATATTAATAAAATGCATACATATATTTTCATACATTAAAATAATTAAAATAAGTAAATGGATAATTAGTAAAGTGATCATCCCATCCATTAATATATTTTACAACATCTTGTAAATTATTTTAGTTGTTTTTCTCTGTTTAGTTATAAGCTATTTTCCATGCTATCTTAATTCCAGTTTATATCAATTTAAGTCACTTTCGAACACAAGATGTCAAGATAACAACCCTGCTGAGACACTGATAATGATACCATCCATATAATTTGTCTAAAAGGATGTATTAGGTTCTTAGCTGAACCAAATGTATTGTATTGCACACTAAAAGGCACTTATTGTGACTTTATTACAATTTTTACGGATGTTAAAATAGGGCAACGAAGGTATGATTATATTGGCGCATAATCATATTAGGACAATTATTTTTAAAATAAATTGTTATGTTATGACTTCAAACACAAGCAAGTGCACTATGCTTTATAAATTACTTAATTTTCAAACGTTACAAGTTTGTTTTTTAAAGCAAAAGTGAAAAACATTGCAGCTTAGTCATAGCTATTTTTAAACTCGAGTATATACCATATAGTAGCATATTAAAAGCTCTTAGACACATGCTAGACATGGCCACGAGCTGATGCTAACTTTAGATCCGGGTGTAAAAATTACTTAGAATATGCGCCATAAACTAGAATCTTAAGTGAGAAACAACTACAAACAAAGCTTAAACAGATCGCTATTTATAGATACTTAGACTTGAGCTTAAAGAACTTTGCTGAGATGCATGAAAAAATGTTATAAAGTTTTGCTGAGGGAATCGAAAAACAGAACATAACAAATAAAAACATTTTCTATAACTTTGAGTTTTTCTATTTAAGGCGTGTTTAAGTTTTTATAAGCAACAAACAGCTTTTTATCTTCTTAACAAACATCTATGAACATGCGCCAATATTTTTAAAGCACACTATATGGCTATACGTCATTGTTCTTATTATTATTTTTTAAAGAGATCATGCGTTTTTTGGGTGACCGTATTTAAACTAGATTCTTTTAATAAAGCATTGTTAACTGTTATTTTCTTATAATTGTAAAGTTTTTTGGCTTTCGTTTTCATAAGAAAAGACAAGAAGACTCGCACAGACTCTGTTGATTTTTATTTAAAGCCTTGTAAATGTGTTTTCATAAATGTATGTTTCTTTTGCATAAATCCCACAAAATTTAAATTAGACTTATTTAAGTTTTTATTGAGGCAACGTATGTAAATATTTTAACAATTCATGCTTGCATACATTTTAAATTAAAGAGAAAAAATCAGTTACAATATAAATTAAAAAAAAACAACAAATATATTTTTTTATACGAACGTGCGTAGTTACTTTTCTTTGGAAAACAAGGTGTTTATCTGTAATCAATTTATTTATAGCATGTAGGTTAATGCCTAGTTTTTATTTGAAAAATATTTTTATGTGAATATGTAAATTATGTCCAAATAATAAAAACTGAAAGTCGAAAAGAAGGGAAAGAAAAATTATCCATTGTTTATTTTCGAATGAGAAATAGTTTTCGTAGTGGAATCTTGTTTTCCTAATTGCCGATTATTTAAATATGCGGCTTAATGCTTACTAATTTTTAACCAATAATTCGAAACTGAGTCGCTCAAATACTAAAATATGTATACAGTAATCAGATTTGTTGGATAGATCAGGGCAAGATGGCTTATCTATTCATTAAAACTTATTTTGCCGCCTTCAAAAGGTAGATAAGCAATATTTTGTAAGCATCATGAACCGAATGTCCGCCAAAAACGTCACTGGAGCAGCTGAAGGCTTTTCCTCAATCAGCCTATGAAAAATATGTGAACTGGATCAAGCGATGTCGTAGTTATCGTAGATAGCGGCCGGGCTTACTTCCAAGTTTTATTTTAAAATTTTGGACATTATTACACAGAATTGTGTAACATCATGACATTCAGCTAATTGCAGTCGAATCTAAATGTCTTTTTAAAATTAAATATTAACCAAAGGCCTATGAAAATAACGGCAAAAGATAAAAAAATTCTAGTGAATTTAGAACAAAAATTTACGCATTTTAGAATTGAGAAAAATAATCGAAAGTATGCATAGTAATACTAATGTTATAGTATATGAGGCATTCCATGAAAAATCGAACATTATTTTGGTTTTGCCTTTAAAAAAATACTTTACGATAATACTTTGCTATTTTGAAGTTTTAAAAATAAATCAAAAAGTTTAACTAATGTCTGATCGATTTTCTTCAAAACTTTTTGAAAAAATGTTTTAGTTATTTACCGATATTAAGTCTAGTCTGGCAATGTGCAAACGATGGGATGTTTTTTTTAAATTTTTTATGTTAATGTTTTAGAAATCCGTGTTGAAAAATATCCAGATTCGGAATTTGAATGACAGGTACATTTTCCTATATTTTATTTACTATCATTATATGGAATCTTATGCCTTTCTTATTCAAAATGAAGGTATATATTTAGTAGTGCATAAGGTGCAGTTGTCCAAATGCAAACTAAATAGTTGTTTTTATTTAATAATGCAATTTGTAATTTCAATTTATTTTTTAGAATATTTTTTCTTATAAAAATGTTCATATATTTTCTTGAACAATTTTTGAGTACTAACAAAAAGTTATATATTTAAAATTCCATAATTCAAAAGCGACAAAGTATTTTATTTATTGTACAGTATTTCGTTAGTGTGTTGTAGTGAATGTGTATGTGTTACTATGCAGACACTACATATATGTACATATATTGCTAAAAATTATGATCTATTTTTAAAACTTAAAATCATCGTTTTAAAAAATGTGCAATATTTTTTATGAGAAGTATGCTTAAAACCAAAAATTTTAATTTGGCTGATTGATTATTCGGTAAGTTATAAGCATTAAAAAAAACCGTAGGAAAAAAAACTTTTGGAGAATACTTTTAACCAGTACTAAAGGAAAAAAATAAATTAGAAAAAATCAGGGAAGCAAAAGCAACTTTGTGTCAGATTTAGCGTGGAATGTCACATACACAGTGCGACCTCGGTCAACGCAACCCTCGAAAATACAACACCTTTATTATCGCAGCAAGTAGATTTCTTTCATTACACACTCTGTAAGTGCAACTTTTCAAACAAATTTTACCTCGCTTAGTGCAACATATGTCCTTTGAATATTCTCTGTACCATTTCCGTTGTTAAACCGAGTTCGTGAACACCGCAAGATGGAAAAATGTTTATACAATTAGTTTTTTCAGCAAATCAATAACGTTTTTTTTAAACTTAAGGTTATTTCGTATTAAATGTCTACACCCGGGCACTGGAGATTTTTTGACTCCATCACTGCAACTATCACGGTTATTGCAACAGGCTTGGTTTTTATTAGTTGCGTTGATCGAGGCCGCACTGTAAGTATGTACATCTGTATATCTGTATTGGAAAAATTTAACAGAAGACGCAAAGAACTTTCTAAAATTAAAAGTAAACCAAAATTTTTCAATATCTTTTCAGATTAAGCGTATTTGATAAGAACGAATCAAAAAGTCGATTTTGAATTATTTCTAAGTTAGGGCTTTTTTGATTTCATATGATGATATATCTGTATGCACATATCGTCACCTAACATCCAAAAAGCCGTAAGTCAACGTTTATACGAGCAAATTCGGTCTGAGAAATTCTTGTCTATTCTCTTTTGTGAATTTGATTTGCGTTTACACACGAAAACCAGAATTTCTTTGTGCAAGAAAATATCAAAGCAATTACTACGTCAACCCGCCACAACAAACGTAAATTCAAAGCATAATATCAGCTAACGAATATAACGAAAGGGAATTTGCGGGTACGACACCACCCTTTCGTTTTTCCCTTCTTGCCTACAAACAGGAAAACTTTCTTTCAAGAGTTTCCTCGTGTAAACGTTGACTTATGAATTTCTCATGTAAAAGATTACAAAGAGTCAAAACTTATTTAGATATCCAAAGAACTCAAATATTAGGTTTGGTTTTTTTTCATGCAAGTATCTAACGTCTACTTGCTATGTGAAAATCATAAACTTGTTACGGCCGTTAGAATTTCATTAGTAAAATCTTTATTATTGGCAATGTGATTTTTAAAAAAAAACTTTGTGGGGAAATGTAATTTAGTCAAATGCATCATAGTAAATCAAAAACTCGATTATGGATTTTTTGTGGTTACGGCTTCTTGAATGTAAGGTGCCGATATGTATGTACACATATGAGCTATAAAGCACATAATTTTTTTTTTTTTTGTAGAGAAACGTAGAAAGTATTCAAATATATGTATATAAATTTTGATCAGCTGTAACCAGAAAACAATTCGAGCTTAGTTATCAAATATTTAAGTATATAGTGTACGATGAAATTGTCCAATTCCTGAAGCTTTTCCGATTATGTTATGTAATATAAATTTTAGTTTTGAAAAGCCATTTTGTTCAAATTTAATATTTCGCTTATTTCGACGATGAAGGATTAGATTCAACTATATATTAACTATATCTTCAATATACATAAAAATCAATTGGAGTGCGTTACTCTCGCAAAAGCTCGAGAATGCCTAAACCGATTATACCGCAACCGGTGGGCTGCTCGAAATGCTTAAGTTTTTTTTGGATCCAGTAGATGGCGTTATAGTCGAAATATTTAAGGAAAATTGTAATACATATTATAATTTGGGATACATATAAGAGGGGTCAGCAAAACGGCTGCCGGGTCAGCTAATCTTCAATATTTTTAGATATCAAATAACCAGTTCAGAGATATCGTGATCACCGCAGAGATACTCTCGGAGATCTTCTGCAACAATTTCATAGATCAATATTTTTACGAAAAAACAATACGAGAATGTAAATTTAATCAAATGTAAAAGGTTTCTTGTAAATACCCGAAACATATTATTTATTGGTCTAAAAATTATCAAAGTGTTTTATAAATAATTAATTACAACATTTTGCTAATTAGCTACTTTTAACAGTGCAACAACAAGTTTTTACAGTTTTTGGTCTAAAAATTGAAGATTTTAAGAGATATTCATGTAGTGGCGTTGACAATTTTAATTTAAGCTATTAAACAATTAAAACAAAGGCTCTACTTGCAAGATCATGATATTGTTTTTCCCTTATATACATACGTATAGGCGATCTACTAAATATAACATCACAACTTCTAATTTTTCTAATGAAATATCTATTTCTGCGGTAAAGTTTAGGTCAGTTGGTTGTTAAAGTCACTGATTGCGAATAGATATATTGAAAGTTCCTCATTTTGTGTTTAAACTTTGTGAAAATTCCCTGTATGTTAATTTGACCGAAACACCTCTGAAGCATCAAACACCAACATTTCATCAGCACTTACCATACATGTTCGATTTGTTATGAAAACACCACAAAATTTATAAAAGTTTTTCAATCAAAATTTTTATCCTAAAATCTACGTATGTTATTTAAAAAAGTATTGGTTTAGATAACAATAAGCAAAGGAATATGGAGGAATTCAATTCCAAATATCATGCGTAAAAATATATAAATAACTATGTATTCAAAGACAAGAATACAATAATACAATTTTTTTTTAACAAATGCTACACATTTACTTAAGCTATTTATAAAAATTTAAATTATTTCATTTATTTGCAATATCTAATTCAAGTTAATAATAGTAAATATGTTCTATGCTTTCAAATTGTGCTACACAGACAATTCTTATATTCTTTTCATCTCACTAAATATATCACTATAGTCACGGCTCGAAGCGCAATCTGCCTTGAAATCGAAAACACGTAAGTTATGATCTGTGGCTATAAATAAGTAACGACTATCGCAGGCAATACTATAAACAGGTGAACTAGACTGCCTTTTGCGATACGGAAAGTAAAGTTGCATATATTTTCCTGGCACGCGTATATCATACAGATTAACACGCCCATGATACTTGGCACCGCATAACACAGCATACAGACCATCATAGTCAAGGCAGTAGAAGGATGAGTCAAACGGGTCCTCCCAAATGGCTTCATCGCGATTTGACCGGCGATCGTGCATACGGAATGTTGTATCAAAATTAGCGGTGAAAATGACATTATCGTCCTTTAGTTTGAGATCGTAAATGGATATAGTGTTAGAGTTGAGTATGGATTGGGTGCCACTAAAATGTAAGAAAAATAGTTAAAGTTAATAAAATGCCATGTAGAGACTTTTGAAGTATTGCTGAACCGTTTTTGGCTAATGTGTACATTATTCATTTTTTATTTTTAGCGAATAAACATTAGAAATAAAAATAAAGAAAAAAAAACTAAGTAGTTATGTGTATTTCAAAATACTATAATTGCCGCAAATGTTGATAAGTTTAAAAACCATTTACTAGCGACACTGAGTTTCAATATCATCGAAGTGTTTTTATATTAAGCTAGAAAAAGCGTCCAAATTTTAAAATTTAAAACCAAATTGTTACATGTATGTACAAGCTTGAGAAAGCTATTGGCAAAATTTTTATTAAAAAGTTTAATAAAATTTCAAAAATTGAAGAATATCGTGTAAAAAAAAATTGAAAAAAGATATGTTGAAAGTATTTTGAGGCACTGGTGTCTTCATATTTTCTAAAGTTATGGCGGGAATTTCGAGTTGAAAGCATATACATACGTACATTCTTAGGGTTAACTGACGTAAAAAAATAAAAAGAAAATATATGCATAGGTTATATCGAAGATATTTTCAAAAACATTTTTTAAAATAAAATAATTAATTTTTATTATAATTTTTTTTTGGTTTTTTATTTTTTAAATTTAGGCGGTTTTTTAAAATGTTCCCTATAGTTTTTTCGTTTTAAAAAATGTTCAAAATATTAACAAAAAAAACGTGTGCAGTTATTTAAAGAATGACCAGCATACATAGGGCGCTATAATGCAATTATCCGTCTTTTTGCATAAGCGGGTGTATGTATTTTAAAAAAAAAATCTTATTACGATTTTATATCAATTTTGCTCACCCATTTTTGCTTTGTGCTATCACCCGTTTCTGATTTATTATTCAAAATCTATACAGATTTTGTTTTGATGCAAAATTTTTCGAAAGTTAAGCGATGTAAGGTGCAAGGTCTAACAGTTCCACATTGGCTCATTCACCTTTTCTAAAGTTAAGCGATGTAAGGTGCAAGGTCTAACAGTTCCACATTGGCTAATTCACATTTTCTACATGTATGTGTGTATGTGTCCTGGTTCAAAAATAGCTAGCTTAAATTTCAAAAAGTAAGTAGGATGCACAAATTTCATACTTTAACATTGTCATACTTTGAGCGCAAATTGTAGGAACTGGTGGGCTTGTAACCAATAAATTCGGAGATACCGGCTTTGATTTGAAATCCAGCGTATTTCCTATGTACGTTTTTTCTTTTTCAAAGCTGATTTGAATTTGAAAATGAATCATCAAAATGTAGCTAGTTAGAGAATACTAGCTGAATTTAAATAATCTACATCCAAATCGAAATATTCGTTTATAAAAAAAGAAAGCATCTTATGTTACGGTTTAAAGGACAAGTTTGATTACGATAGATTTAAGAGTAGGGGCCGATTGAAAAAGTTAAAAAATCTTAGTAGATCCTGAATCTTTAAAATAACTCCAAAAGATATCGAATCTTTGGGACACTTTTGGCAAACAAAATAATTGAATTTCTTCCTAATTATCTTACCTTTCGACATCCACTTCACGCAACGCATGCCGGTTAACATCTGTATAGAGACCACCATAGAAACGTTCACCACCGGAATTAAATTTTAGCGCTTTAAAGGATTGTTTCTGTTCTCGCATTAAATCCAAATGCACCAAATCAAATTCATTAGCGCGCAGCCAAAGTTTGCTACAATGGTCGGTGCTCGAGACATAGACATCATTCTTAAAATCAACACAGAGAAGATATTCCTTGGGTGCGTGTAAGCGCTGTTCGTGCACAGTTCCATCCTCATAGATAAAACAGTTGCCACAAACACGACCCGCAAATATCGTTTCGCGATGCTTGACGAAATCAGCGACATCTGTCTTTGTACTGGTGGCAATCTCTGTAAGATATCGTCGCTGCAGTGGCTCATTGCGTAGCCGCTTGTGTACACGCAAGTATCCAGCATGTGTCATGTAGAATAGTTCTCGTTCTAAATGCACTTTGGTGGGAAACATTTGACTATGATGAAAATATTCGGATTCACGGTAGCGTCCTTGCCGCCAATTGCGAGCGATGCGTAGACGATTGCCATAAGAAAGTAATCCGAACGTTCTGGAATACGAGAAAAAATTAAGAAAAGAACACTTTTTAAGAAAGACATTTCCTTACCTTTCGCCTATTGAGGGATCATTGCGGTGTCCACACATCAGCAGATCTAGACTACGATTGTGAAATATATTTTCATCGATTATTTGTCGAAAAAACCAATGGGCGCGGCATAAATTCGCCAAGTCCTGATCGTTGCAGTAGTGAAAAATGCGCAGCAGGCAGTCCAAATTTAAATCATTTATTTTCATTTTTAAAGTTTTTTATTTATTTACACGTATTTACATTTTGGCGATTTAGGAGTAGAAAATTTCATTTCGACTACAACGTACATCTGATTTTGACTTAATAATCAGCTGTTTTGTTGACATCTACATATGTGGAGCTCCGGTGAGAGAATGGCTTGCTTAAGATTTTAAACCAAACCCTTCACAATAAAATTTGCAATTCTATAGAAAACGATTCTTGCACTCCTTGGTCCTTTCCTTGGCCCTTTCTGTAACAGTATAAATATTTTTATTTTTGCTGTTCGTTGGTTTTTTTCATTACTCGAGATTTACTGTTGCACTTTACCACCTTAGTCTGTTCGAGCCGGAAAAATTTGGTAAATATTTCAAGATATTTCTAAAGTTTCACCACAAAACAAACTGCTTCAGACGGAATGCTGTGATTGTCTACGTAGCAAAAAAGGTTTTATAGCTTCTTTTACAGGCCTTTTAGGCACAAGTAAATAGACAGTATATTTTATTTATAAATTCTTTATAGGAGCTTATAAGAGATATTTGGCTTATGAAGTGTAAGGAAGTTCCCCCTCTTTGTTATCTTTCAATAGGTCTGTATCATCCGAAAAAAATAGTTAAATATTTATAAAGATTTACCACAAAAAGTGTATCATCCGACAAGCAAATTTTTGAAATTGAACTTGCAGTTTGGAGATATGAGGATTTTTCTGAAGTTATGTCCAATTTTTTTTTTAAATGTTATTTATGTTTAAAAATGTGTTTTAGCATTCTAAGAATGCTTAATTTATTTTCTTTCAAATAATTTTCATCAAAAGTTTCCTCGTGTAAACGTTGACTAAACAAACAATGGCAGGGTTCAGGAGTTAGAACTTGCGTCGAAGTTGCATAACTAATATACTTTAATACTTTTTGTATGCAAACCAAGGGAATCTTTTTTGAGAATATTATTGATATATAAGATATAACTCATAAAGCGAACGAGCGACTTTAAAATTTTGTACCTGATTTCTATAACTTTTGGTGGGGAAGTGCACAGCTGTCAGTGGCGTTAATTCGGTAGGACTGGGGAGGGTATTGGCCCTCCTATTGGATCTGATACTACTTATTATTCAATACATAGATTCAATAAAACCATCCAATAGTGGTGGAATTATAATTCTTGGCTCCCCTCAAGATTTCGGTGAGCTATCAGCTGTTTTTTTTTTTACTCTCAATTTATATCTCTCAACCACCCCATTTTTTCTGGATAATACGCTCATTTCAAAAAATTATGTTTTTTTTAGAGGTTTGTTTTTCGAATAGAGATAAAACTGGCATTTTATGGTCAAATCTGGCAACTCTAATGTCATTTATGTTCAGTTTGGTTTGCCATTTCATCATGAACAGGTTGACAAAAGAACAACGCTTGCAAATTGTGCAAATTTATTTCGAAAATAATGGTTCAGTTCGCGAAGTTTACCGCAAGCTCCGTCCATTTTATGGTCGACATAATCGTCCATCAGAGCAATTAATTCGGTTAACCATGGATCGTTTTCGCACTACGTTTACTCTATGTGATAATAAGCATCCGCAGAGACGTCGAACAGTGCGCACCGAAGAAACAATTGCCGCTGTAGAGCAAAATGTTGAAGAGGACCCGAATGAATCGATTCGCCACCGTGCACAGCAATTGGAGCTTTGTCCATCAACTTTATGGAAGATTTTGCGCAAAGATCTTGGCTTGCGACCTTACAAGATCCAGCTTGTGCAAGAATTAAAGCCGCGAGACCATGCAATGCGTCGTGATTTTGGTGTATGGGCCGAAAATGACATTGATCTCGATGCTGATTTTCATCGCAAAATTTTGTTCAGTGATGAGGCTCATTTTTGGTTGAATGGCTACGTCAACAAGCAAAATTGCCGCATTTGGAGTGAAGAGAATCCACATGAGACCCTTGAGACGCCATTACATCCACAAAAACTGACTGTTTGGTGTGCTCTATGGGCTGGTGGAGTCATTGGGCCATACTTCTTCCGAAATAATGCTGGAGAGTCAGTTACCGTTAATGGAGACCGGTATAGAGCCATGATAACCGACTATTTTGTTCCCGAATTGGATGGCATGAATGTGGATGAGTCGTGGTTCCAACAAGACGGCGCTACATGCCACACAGCGCACGTCACAATCGATTTATTGAAGGAAACATTCGATGAGCGCATAATTTCGCGGAATGGACCTGTCAATTGGCCACCAAGATCGTGTGATTTGACATTGGATTATTTTCTTTGGGGATATGTGAAGTTGCTCGTCTACGCCAACAAACCAGAAACGTTAGGGGACTTGGAAGCCAACATTCGTGGCGTTATTGCCGACATACGGCCCCATATGCTCGAAAAAGTGGTTCAAAATTGGACCTGTAGAATTGGCTTTATTCGAGCCAGCCGCGGCGGCCACATGCCCGAAATCATATTTAAACATTAATGGCATAAAATTATCCTTCCAATAAAGCCAAATTGATGGACATTAAAACGATTTTCTTGTGTTTTATTTCAATTCGAAGCTCTATACCTCTAAAAAAACACCCTTTATTTATTATAGTTTATCAGAGGTAAAAAAATTTATTTTAAAACTTTAATCAATAGATGTAACATCAAGCGATATTTTAAGGAAATTGTTTACACAAAATCAAAGATCGCTTTACCCGCATGTTCTCTGCTAAGTATATTAGCGCACATACTTGCATACCATATATCGAACATTCCCAGTAGGCAAGGGCAGGAGCTAGCGGGCCTTCTTCCTTGGTAAGAATAAGGCCTTGCCACCTCCTTTCAAACTTACTTTCTTTTTTATATAAAACGTCCCGATAAAACAGGCCTTCTTTAGCAAGCCTGATAGAAATACTCTTCAAGCAGGTTTTCCTACATCGCTCGCGACAAGAGGCCTTCTAAGATCGCTTGCCGTAGAAGGGGTCACGGAAGTACTTTGAAAAAATTTAATTTTAATGCGTCGTGAGACTCTTGTTAGCAGCTAGCTAATTGTTTTTTTTTATCTGCGTCACCTCCCCCCTTGCGTTGATCTTCTTAATGTTTATTTTTTGTGACGATTTCTTAATTTATAATTTAACATTGAATACACAACACTCTACCACTTTAACATATCATGAAACAAAAAGACCAGCCTAGCAACATACACACGGTTCCTTACTTCTAACCATTTATCCACTTTTGATGTCGTATAAGTACAATGCAAGGACAAAAAAGTAATGTCGAATCATAATATCAGGCCTTATAGCACTGCTGCTATGGGAAGGTTTTATAGCACTGCTGCTATGGGAAGGCTTTATATCACTGCTGTTGTGGGAAGGCCTTATAGCACTGCTGCTGTGGGAAGGCATAATAGCACGCCTGCTTTGATAAGGCATAATAACATTTCATGAGTATACACTCAATGGAGTGTAACTATTCTGCTAATTAAAATTTACTTATTGTTAATATTGACAGATTTTAAATAAAATCAAAAATCATCATAAAAAAACAAAAAAAAAAAAATAGCATACATGTTTTTATTTGCATGAAAATTTAGTTTTGAGAAGGCCTCTTACAATCGCAGCAGTGCTAGCAGACCTTCTCCGGGGAAGGCCTTGTTCAATTGCCTGCTGGGTAATTGCGAGTATTTTTTGCAACAATTTTCCTCACTGACAAATTATTTGCACATACATAATTACAGGTAGCAAACTTCTTTCAACTACCCATCGCTGCTTTCACAGCTGTACTTTTGCAAACTCAGGTGGTCGTTTAGTGCCAGAAGCCTCGCTACGAGTACCTTGATTATGCAGTAGATTTGGGTTTTTTGTTAGCTCATTTTTCATTTTTTACGCACCGCATGTGTTTACAGGACTTAAAATCGTCTTAATATTTTGCAGCATAACAATTAAAAAGGTCAAATTCCATATAAATCCAATGTGTGGTAGTCTTGCAAGAGTTGTATTGATTACTTTTTTATTTAGTTTCATTCATATTTCTAATACAGGTTTTGGTCAAATCATGCTGAAGAAATTTAATAAAAGTTGACAGATTTATAATAACACGTTAGTATCAACGACCACGCACAAAATACACTGAAATCTGTATACGGAATATCCCTGGACAAGGGTCTTCATATCACTCGTTTGCTGCAAGACCGTCATAACTCAAAAATCCTACAGTTGGTGAAAAATGCATTTAAAGTTTTCAATAAATTACTTTTTATATGAAAATTAAAAAAAGTTCATACAAAAGAAAACATGAAATGGCGGATATTGTCACATAATTAACTTGATAAAATATTTCTTTGATTTTTGTTGGGCATAAAGCAAACGAGCGATATATACATCGGTCAATCTTTTACTAACTTTTTTTTTACGTTTTTGAATATTCCTTTATTCTATGGGGAATAAAAAATAAATCAAGGATTTTTTTTTGCTTAAAAATGCTTTAGTTATGTGGAAAAAAGTAGGAAATCTTAGATAAATTTGTTTAAACATTATTTTTTTATTCATAAAAATGCTTCTCAAAATATCTTTGATATGACATCTTCTGTTTTTTTTTAATTTTGTATATGTTATTCTTCAATCAATCCCAAGAAGGTATTTGCTTTTATATTGAAATCCCGTCATAACTTTGGAAAATTTGAGTTTTTTATAAAGTCGCGCATCAGTCTAACTGTTTGAATTGTATGTTGGGATTTTCGATTTGAATGTAGATAAATTCTTAGGATTAGGATTAGGATTAACTGAAAATATCTTTAAAAAAAAAACAAAAAAAATTTTATGTCGAAGTTATTTTGAACTAGTAAAATTGTTATCTTCGGCCAGGCCAGAACTCACATACCCTACACTGCATTGAAAGTACTTTTTAAATAAATGATAAAAAAATGTTGAAGAGGTTGAATAAGTCGAAAATAATGTAAAAAGGTTCAAAAATATTGAAAAGTGTTGGAAAAAACTGAAAATGTTGAAAAAACATGAAAACCATTAAATAAAGTTGAAAGAAATTGAATTAGTATAAATAAATGATAAATAAATGAAAAATGGTGAAAAAAAGAATAAAGAAAATGTCGAGTGAAATTGAAGGGGAAAGGTAAATGATTGAAAATGTCAAAAGAATATGGGAAATGTTAAAAAAAATTAGAATAGAAATGAAAAACAGGAAATATGTCATGCTCACTTTTCCAATTCCGCCCACTTTTGGTTCAATAAACAAACCAAATTTTAGCACAATAGCTTGTATAGTTTGCAATATGTGCCGTAATTATTCCTAAAATTTAGAGCGGTGACACATCTACTGGTGCAATCCAATCCGATTTCGATCCATAAATACCAAACCAAATTTCAATATGATTGCTCATATATTTCGATAGTTATGCCACTTAAGGTATTTTAATTGTATGGGAGGTGCGACGCCCACTGTTGCTATTTCGTCAGCTTTTGATTCATATGTACCTAATACCCAGTAAACCACTTACATCAAATTTCAGATCAATTGCTCCAATAGTTCACTTAAAATAGTACTTACAACTTTATGTTAATGAGAGGGGTGCCATGCCCACTGATGCAATCTTGTCAAGCTTCATTTAATTCCGAAGCTTATAGTATCCGACACCTCTACACAAACTTTTATGAAGATAACTCTCATAGCACACTATCTAGCATTAAACGTATTTCGCTTATATGGGAGGTGCCACACCCACCGGTACAATTATGCCAGAATTTTGCAAAAAAACACCTTTTAGCCATATTAAATTCATAACGATTGCGTTGTTAGTTCTCTTTATATAACGTTTATATATATTGTAGGCTGTGCCACGCCCTTAAAATAAATTTTTCAGTATATTGACAAAGCTTCTATTGATGACTACTTTCAGTGGTATCATCCTTAAAATTTTAAAGAAAATCGTATGTGCCAATTTGGAGTTATACGAAATCCAAATTTTTAATTGTTAAATAGTGCCACGTCCACTTTTACAATTCCTTCCACTTTATGAGCAATTCAAGATTCATAAGATCTGTATTCGTGTACCAAATTTCATCACAATATCTTGCACGGCTTACGAGCTATGGCATTATAAAAGTTAAAATTTAGTGCTGTTCCACGCCCCTTTTAGAGCCTTTGCAAACTTAGAACCTAGTCTAATCTTAATTTTGTTCTTATCTTCACCAAATCATCAAGTTTCATCAAAATCGCAGCAAATTTTTTCAAAATGGACTTGGGAGTATTTACATAGAGTATGGGCGGAAGGCGTGGCCGTTATCCGATTTTGCCCATTATTATATGCTAGCAGCTTGCAAGAAGGTGTGACCTGATTGCCAAATATCATTGAATTAGCTTGCTTAGTTTTCCCGTAAACTTGATTTCAACAGACAGACACACAGACAGACAGACAGACGGACACAGCTATATCAGGTGGTGACGCTGATCAAGAATATACATACTTTTCCATACCTGCCACGACAAAGTGAATATACGCTCTGTCTAGGGTATAAAAACATCGTGCGCGTCATCAATAAAAAATTCGTAGTTTCAAAAGTTATGGCGGGAACTCCGATATGAAATCACATGCATTTTTAGGATTGATTGAAGAATTTTTTTTTTTTTTTTCGAATTGGGCATATAAAAATATATCAAATATATTTTGAGAAAAATTTTTTTACACAAAAAAATTAACATTTCAACAAATTTATTTAAATCTTGTTAAACTATTTATAAAGTTATAGTATTTCTGAACAAAAATGAACACACTATTTTCTATCCTATCCCATATAGTTTTTGAGATATTTCGTTTCCAAAAAAACAACCAAGTGTGCAGTTATTAATAGAATGACCGATATGTATCTACACATGTAGCATTTGAGGGCGACCAAAGGTGTTGACTCGCGTACACCCAAAGGTATTGCTACCTCACTCACTGCATACCAGGGTTGCCAAATTGAATACAAGAAATTGCTGGCCCTCCAAAAATCAAATTTTTCAATTCCTACAAGGCCTCCAGCTTTAACATGCAATTAAAGGCTTGACCGCGTCAAAAGCGACCACTTGGCAACCCTGATTCATGCTATCTAACTGGGTGCGAAAGGATAGCAAAGGGAGGTGCCACCAAATAGTCCGTTGTTGGGTAGTCAGATTTGATTCCATTGGCGAGGGAATCTCCTTACATCATCATGCAAGTGTGGGATTTGATGACGAACATAAAAGTTAAAGGTTACCACTTCTGCGTCTCTGGAAAATGAATGTAATTACATTTAAAAAATTTTGTATTAAAAATGTCAAAGTTTTAAATAAATGCGGCAGCGCTGGGCTCCCAAGGTGTGGCTACGTTGCTGCCTGACGGCGTTAGCTTACAGCTCTATTTGATCGTACCACGTTCATATTTGGTAAAAGAAACTTGTGCAGTAGACATTCTTTTTGTGTTTTTAATCGCCTCACGGACAGGGTTGCCAAGTTGAGAAGAAGGAATTCCCAGTCTCCTCAAAATAAAAAACTTGTTCTCAAATTGGTGAAAAGTAAAATTTTGCTGAGTTGTATTTCTCAATTTAAGTACATAACTAAAATACTCCAATTACCGGCATTTTAAGAAATTTTTCAATAGCTACAAGGCCTCCGGTTTTAACAATCAATTTCAAGCTTGGTTGGGTCAAAAGCGGCCAATTGGCAGCCCTGGTCATGGAGCATAGAGCCTTCAAAAAAGTCTTCCAACGTGTACGATCAGAAGCGAGTGCGTTCAATTCTCTTCAACATTTCCTCCATTCACATATTTTTAGTCTCGCAGACATTTCTATGATGAAGGCAGTAGACATGCGTACATTTTAAATCATAAAAAATTAATAAAATGCAAAACTTTTTTTCGAAACAGGTTGATTTGTATAATGTAGTTTTTTTATTTCTCTTTCTACCTCTCTCTTTTTTTTCGAGGAGAAATCTATGATTTTTTTTTCCTTATATAAATATATTTGTATTTCGTTTAACGGCTTTTACCTCCAATTAACGGCTTAACGGGCTCCTACGCGGTTTTGGCATCCAATTAACGGTCTCGCTGCGTCAATATCGGCTACTTGGCAACCCTGGGTGTACATACATATGTATGTAATTATCTTATGATCTAACAAATGCGTTTATGCCAAAAACCTAATTTTTTAGTAAATTTGAAACACCTGTTCTAAATACTGCAAATCGCTGCAGCGGCAGTCTGATTTCAGCTAAAATCTGTAATCACTATTTTAATGACATTTTCGCAATTATTTAGCACAAGTTGTTGAAACATTTATTTCTTAGAATGAACAAAAAAAACCAAATATCGTGAATAAAAATCAAACACTGTACCAAATACCATGCGTATTTTTATAGACTTCTAATAAATATTTGCATGCGCTTATGCAGAAGACTTCCTGAAACGTTTAAAAGACTTTCTACAGAAATTCTATGGTGTTGGCATGAGGTGGTGTGCATTTCGCTGTTGTAAAATTTCTATTTTTACACGATATGTGGCTTGCAGGTACCTATCCAAGCATGCAAGCAAAGACGGCACTTATTAATTGCCTCAGAAATACCAATAAAAGTGTTTTATTATAGACAATAAATAGTTTCCTTTATGCATTCCATTTGCACTCAAATAGAATGATGTTTTCAACTAAGCATCACTTAGCAATGAACATTTTCTTTTTCTTAAGAAATATTAAACACAACGTTTAAAAGTCATTAATCATTTATGATGGCCGCGTGTGAGGTATGTTAAAAATTCTCATAGAATATAAAATGCACATATATGTTATAAATATCTTAGTTTTCGCAGTTGCATAGCGAATAATTCATACAGATGACTTAATCGCTTTCAAAGGGAACATCTCCAAGATTTCGAATACAACAGGAAATGCAATAAACCATCCCTAGTTCAAAATATTGAAGAGCAGGCAGTTCTCTATCATACCAAGCAATGAAACCTAATACAACGACGGATACTTACAATGTCCCTGAAAAATGTTATCCCGTTCGAGATATAACCCGTAAATACATTGAGCCTATGTCCTCTTAATGTTTTGCATTGTCATTTATTATAATGAGAACCATCATGCCTAGTGGTCTTTTCGCGTTAAGGGAACCGCTCGCGTCATTTCTGAATCCATTTTAAAGTCAATATCTAAAAAATCAATGAAGTTTATTCAAACTTTCACCAAACAATTTGAAAGAGCAAGTGACTTGAAATCAAAATCACACTTACAAATTGCATGCGATGACTGGAGAACAGCAGGATATTTGTTGCTATTGTTGCAAGAGCTGGATGAACTTCGAGCTGCGCATTTTTAGTTCAAAGGACTGTTTTGAGCCTAATATCTACTTTTCGTTTTACGTTAACTTAACATTATTAATTTTACATAATTACTTAAGAGTCCGCTTCCAAAGATCTACAAAGCGGATATACTTAACTTTTTGTTGTTACAAAAACTAACAGCGTTATTTATGGTATATATATTAGACATGTTCAAAATAATCCCATGTTCTAAAATTTTTCGCGAACACTTAAAATTCCCCAAATTTACTTCTTATCAGGTATATCTTCCACCAAATACAAAAACAAAAAATACTAGAATTGCTACCAGAGCTGTAAAATTGGCATTTTGTGAAATTCGAGTAAAAAATTATAGAAAATTGCAGTTTTTTCTTATTCGAATTTTTTTCTTAAATTTGTTTATAATTTTCCTGTTGTAAATTCGAAAAAAAGGAGTCTCTTATTGATTGAGAATATACAATACTCCAAAATGAATAAGTTTTCGAACTTTAAGCGTTCCCGAAGAATTCTAGCACATGAGGCTATTTTGAACATCTCTAACACATTTTACATATATGCACATACATATATATATTATAAACAGAACAATTGTAATTTCAAATTCTTTAACATAGCCTTAATTCAACTTGCTTAAAGTTCATCCGTCCGATAATTTTTGCTTAGTTTTTAAAGCAGGGGTGATCATCACAAATCTGTTAATCTGCTTGTTATACAGCTGCACAGAGCAGTGATGGCGTTTTTGGTACATTTGTTCTTTTTTAGTACATTTGCGTTGTGAAAAATATGTGTCATTATATTTGACATAATTTTAGTACATTCGGTAGATTCATATGGCGCATTTACAGTACATTTGGATTAATTTTAATAATTTCATTCTTAGCGAACTGCTACAAAATACATAAAATAAACGAACGACCTCCATTTTTTGCCTTTTTAGTAAATTTAAGGAAATATTTGAAAATTTTGGGTGCCCTTGACAAAAAAACATTCGCACTCTAAAGGGCACTTTCCAAGTCAGGATTCAGTACTTTTCCACAAAACCTAAATGCCAGCACTGATACAGAACCATTACTTATGTGCCTTGAAGTTGTAGAAAAGTTTCCAAATTAAATTGTTTTTATGTATGTAGATATGTAGTAGTGTTTTTAAACATTTACAGCAGGCTCTTAACGAATCATAAACAAATTAGCTTATACTCTGAACGATGATTAAGTATCGATCCACAATTTCGGCTCGGGCACAAAAATGGGTAGTAAATTAAAATTCTTAAAAAAAGGTGCGCGTATTTTAGTAAACAAACTACGTAATCAGTGGCAGCATTCCGGAAGTAAGGCAAGTCAATTGAAACCTTTTTGAAACAACTATCAATAGGATAAAACTCGAAAGCTGCTAGAGTGATTTTAAAGTTTTTCATCGGACTCTTATAACTAGATAAATTATCTTTGAATTGTCGGCATAAATTGCAGGAAAAGTTCAAAAAATCGTTCACCAAAAAATGTTTTGATTTCAAGCCATTTGTTATGTTGCTCTTTCTCAATGCAACAGTTTAAGAAGTGAAAAAAATGAACTGCTGAAAAATATTTTATAAGTAAAATATAGGCCAGACATTGAGATTTGAAGATTTTTTTCCTCGCTTGTCAAAACTGAGTTGCCTGCGATTTTGACAGTCTTCAAGTTTCAGCCACAAGAAATTTGTCTGAGTGAATAATTAAAATTCTTTTGGAGGGAAAGTTTTTTATTCTAATTTTTTCTCTCTCCATCTCCACATTTTTTCCGAATGAAACGGGGTTAGCGGTAAAACTTTATATATACATTCTTTTCCGGCTCCAGTAGACCGTATATACACCAAAGTGAAACTATAAAATAAATATTACTTAGAATTTTACTTATGTGTACTTGTATTGCTATTAATGTTGAAAATATTAAGACCGATTGTTACGTTTTCATGGAAGTTGCTATAAACGCCTTCTCTGGGTCAGACATTTCCTTCATCCACTAGGACATCCGGGGTCGTAAGTGTCGCCATCTCTTTGCATGAGAGATGCCCGTGCGGGCACACATAGAACTTTAAAAACTTGAGTAAAGTGACTGAAAATTAAAACAAATTATTGTTATTTTTTGTGATGTACCCAAAATGTTTTCAATATATTTTTGGTAAAACTGAACTAATTAATTTTTTTATTAATTAGGTAAACTCAGCTTATTCAAGCTTTTCAGTCCCATGACGAGTTTTGATTGATCATTTTTATACCCTACACAGAGGGTATATTCAGTTTGTCGTTCCGTTTGTAACGCATAGAAGGAGATGTGTATATATTCTTGATCAGCGTCACCACCTGAGTCGATATAGCTGTGTCTGTCTGTGTGTCTGTCTGTTGAAATCACGTTTACGGGAAAACTAAGCAAGCAACGCTTGCAAGCTGCTGACATATAAAAATGGGTGAAATCGGATAACGGCCACGCCTTCCGCCCATACCCTATGTAAATATACCCAAGTCCATTTTGAAAAAAGTTGCAGAGATTTTGATGAAGCTTGGTAATTGTGATGAAATTTGGTACACGATTACAGATCTTATAAATCTTGAATTGTGCATTATATGGGCGGAATTATAAAAGTAGGTGTGGCACTTTAAGCAATTGAAAATTTGGATTTCGTATAACATTTTAGGGATGATACCACTGAAAGTAGTCATCAATACAAGCTTCGTCAATATACTGGAAAATTTCGTTGAAGGGCGTGGCACAGCCTACAATATTTATAAACGTTATAAAAAGAGAACTAACAACGCAATTGTTATGAAATTTAATATGGCAGATATATGCTTGCTAAAAGGTGTCTTCTTGCAATAGTGCCGGTGGGTGTGGCACCTTCCATGGAAGCAAATTACGTTTAATGCTATAGATAGTGTGCTATGAGAGTAATCTTCATAAAATTTTCTGTTCAGGTGTCGATTGCTATAAGGTTTAAAATTAAATGAAACTTGACAAGATTGCATCAGTGGGCGTGGCAGCTCCCTCATTAACATAAAGTTCTAAGTGCTATTTTAAGTGAACTATTGGAACAATTGATCTGAAATTTGATGTAAGTGGCTTACTGGGTATTAGGTATGTATGAATCAAAAGCTGGCGAAATAGCAATAGTGAGCGTGGCACCTCCCATACAACTAAAATACCTTAAGTGGCATAACTATCGAAATATATGAGCAATCATACTGAAATTTGGTGCAAGAGGTTTGTTTATGGAAAGTTATTTCTGGATCAAAATCGGACTGGATTGCACCATTGTGTGTGTCACTGCCCTGAATTTTAAAAATAATTACGGCACATATCGCAAACTACACAAGCTATTGTGCTAAAATTTGGTTTGTTTATTGAATCAAAAGTGGGCGAAATCAAAGAAGTGAGCGTGACATATTTCGTGTTTTTCATTTCTATTCTACTTTTTTCCAACAACTCCCATATTCTTTTGACATTTTCAACCATTTACTTTTCGACTTTCGACTTATTCAACCCCTTCAACATTTTTTTAACATTTATTTAGAAAGTACTTTCAATGAATTGTAGGGTATGTGAGTTTCGGCCTGGCACAAGATAACACCTTTACTAGTTTAATTTTAGGTCTGTAATACTTTAAGCAACAGAATACCAAATAACAAAGTATCGCTGGATTACTTTAATACAAAAGTTTTCATATCTATGTTCTATTATATTTGAAAAATCTACCTCTCTACTTAGAATTCTCTTTATGCTTCATTTTTCCAGGAAAATTTTAGTAAACGTCATAACATGAAGCATTACATTTTAGCGATAGTTAGGGAATGTCTTACTTAGTATATGCGCATTTTATTAAACTTATGGCTTTACTTATTATGTAGCAGATAAGGATTTACCCGAGACATAGGACAAATATTATGCTCGAAGGTAATCTCTATAAAATACGTAGGTATAGGGTGCATGTCTCGTAGTGTCTGGAATTTTTAATTGTTTTAAAATGCATATTACAATAATATGACTAGCAGTTTTGAAGGTCTAATTTTATAAAGACACTTACAGGCAAGAAACAGCTCAATTTAGATATGTCCTTTATGGTATGCATGCGTTCATTCTTTGAGGATCGAAACATTATGATGTGTAGACAAGGGCATATGTATTTATAAAACAATTGATTTATAATTTTCTTGTGAAAATTGTGAAGTAGGTAATATATGCACTATCACAAAATTACTATTTTACGCTATAGCTAGGAAAGTGTATGAAAAGACAATATAAAATAACCTTCAATGGAAATTGACCTTAATTTTGGATTGAAGTGTAAAATTAAATTTTTTTGGTAAAAATGATTCTCTCAAGCTTTTTATGAAAAGTGGCCTTCTAGTCAAATTGACTGAAACTTTAGTACATGCCATTTGACCTCCTTTATATCCAAAACTGACCAAAAGTCAGACTTGTGGCTTCATAAACTCATAATCATATTATAGCTTGTATTACTTCACATAATTTTACTTAAGCCTCCATTACTGACGTAGCGCCATTACTGACGCGGGTGTAATCCACCCATGCTTTAAAGTTATCATATACCTAAAATTTGTTTTTTAAATCGTAAAA
This sequence comes from Meiosimyza decipiens, assembly GCA_963680825.1. Lineage (NCBI taxonomy): Eukaryota > Metazoa > Arthropoda > Insecta > Diptera > Lauxaniidae > Meiosimyza > Meiosimyza decipiens. Next base: position 66,315,145 of record OY804258.1, on the reverse strand, counting down.
TATTATTGTTATAAGTAAAAGCACTCAATTTTTCAGTTCAGTTAAAATAAGAAAAAAAGTTTGATTAAATTATTGAATTTTTCACGTTAAAACACAATAGCGGTATTCACAATCTGTAGCATTGGTCTTGTATGTATCTTTGATAAATTTTATATTTGTAGTAAATTTGAAATCGTAACAAAAACTTTTCTCAAATATTCTAAGTATCAAAAAAAAAAATGACAAAACCCCTTTGTAACTTTTTCAGAAATCAAAATTCTTTTTTTATTTTCACTTCTGGAACGAGCTTGGCAACTTGAAAGAATATTTAAATGTTGAATCATGTGAAAGTCAACATACGACGACCTGGCCTGTTCCCTTTCGCAGATGGACATTAGCACCCAAAAACTTTTTATACTGAACAAATATTATTTACTAAAAATACAATTTCATCTAAGAACAATATATTGTCGTGGGTGTAGTACAGCCAAAATAAGTGTAACGCAATTACACTTGTTGGTGTAAGCCACCCAGACACATTTTAAGTGAGGAGGTTTTGCATTTCATTCAATTTGGAAAGTGTGGGTGGATTCCACCCTGCGTTAGTAATGGCGGGTTAAAACCATTTTACTGGATCCGACGGGATGTTAGATTTTGAAAAAAATAAACATTAGTGTTCACATATGTCAATATTTTTCGATACCAGTTTGAACGTGTCGAGCTATTATGTTCTTTTTTGTAAAGTAATAGCTCACAAAGCATATGACATACCTTAACTCCTATGCCTATTGAGCAATCGTTTAATGTGCCCTATTTAAGTAAGGTTTGAAACATTTTGCAGAGCTTTAAAGTTAGTTCTTAACTGAAAACCTTTTGCAGTTACACTCTTCCTCAAGATGTTCATAGTTTTATGAAAACGACGGGATGTTTTTAAAGAATACCCAAGAACATATAATGGTTGAAAAACAAAACAAAGGCTATTTGGCATAGTCATGCAAATGAGAAAATTGAAACATTGCCTTGCAGTCCAACACTTCGTACCTTATTCTTTTATTATTAAAAATATATTCAGTACTCTTGGAATCCAAGGTTAGGTTAGGTTTTGAAGGTATCAGCAAGCCTACCTTGACTTAAACTATAATGTTGGTTCATATTGGTCACTACAAGCCAAGGTCATGCGTCAATCACCAGAGGCCCAACGAGTCAAAATTGGTCAAAATTTTTCACATTCATCTTAATCGTAAGCAAATCCGACATCGATTTTTGATGTTTGAACTTGAATATCATGGAAACGGATAGCCTATATATATTGTTTGTGTGCCAAAAATAGTGTCGGAACAAAATGGAACGAGATTTTGTCAAAAATTGACTTTTCGTTGAAAACTTTCAGCAACATTTTTATGCAAAACTGGCGTATCTGTAATTATAAAATCCTCGTGGAAATAGTGCTTATGACTTATTCTATGTAGAATTAACTGATCTGCATTCTTCGCTGACATAAACTGTTAACAAATTGTAGAAAAAGAGATACCTACAAGATACCGATTTTTTGGTCACGATCTCGAACACTGATGTCCAATTTCGGAATTGCATAAAAGATATGTTGACAGGTTAAAACAAAAAAAAATCTAGGTGGGTAAGAGGATCTAATTATTCCCTGAGATTCCCTGTCGTGCTGATACAAAATGTTTTTCATTCACGCAATGGCAGTGAAATGGTGAAAAATGACCGGTGACCGGGATTTAACCGCTCAAGCCCGGAACTTCATGCCAAAACCGAGGACCTGATAGGAATTAAAAAATTTATGAAATAGCTGTGAATCGGACGATATTTGTGACACGGATCTCAAGTTTTTGTAAAAAAAGATCATTAAGTTTTTTGCACCAAATTTTTTGAATCAATTTTTTAATACTGCCGACCAATAAAAAAGGTCAACGTTTTCACTTCCTGTAAACTTTTTAACATTTGAGGCAAAAATTATTTTTTTGTGGGCCGGAATTGCTTCTGTACGACTTGGCAACCCTGGTCGTAGCATCCATGCAAATTAGCCTAATTTTGAGCCATTCCTAAAGTTTGTTGGGAACGTAGCGGCGGGGGAAAGTATTTGTACCCAAAATCAAGTATAATTTTAATTTTTCTTATTGATCTCAGGTATTAAGTTCAAATACATCCATAAATCATTACTGAACTACCACCGTGTTTCACTGTTTGGCGGTGTCTGGATCTTTAGTCCAATACCAAACATGCCCAAGCAAGTAATTTTGACTTATGAGACAGAAATCTATTGTTTCCAGCCCCATGGGCGTACTTGATATTGGACTAAAGATCCAGATACCACAAAAAGGCATCAAGTGTGCCAAGCAGTGAAACACGGTGGTAGTTCAATAACGATTTATGGATGTATTTCGAAAAATTGGAGTGGGATACACATCGATGGAATCATGCGCAAAGAACAATATCCTGTGATCTTTCAACAAAATTTTCGAGGTGTAGTTGGCAGTTGCTGTGGGAGCGAATCCTCAAATTCTGGAATATAATTCTGCCTAATTTTTTGCCTCAATGCACAACTAGTATATCAAATTGCATTAAGGACCTCAAAAATTCAAAAGGACTCTGGACTAAATACTTAAGTTTTGTGTTCCTTATAAACTATAACATTTCACTTTTTTTCTTCATTTTATTGGTAGGACATTTTTTTTTTGTAATCGGGCGACGTAAATTAATTCTAGGGATAGATATTAAGCCCACCAATAAAACTGCAAGGCAGAAAAAGTCACTTCATTTGGAAATTAACAAGGTAACAGTATTAGTCGTCAATGTATGCTCTCGCCTCTAAGCGCCGAAGATCAGTTCCGTTCTCGAACTTTATTTTCTCCAGTTTTTTTTCATTTGAGTGATAGCACCTCGCGAAAAGACATTTTTGTGAATCCACGCATTCTGTGTTTTTGAACCCGAAAAAATAATTTTCGTAACCGATATTGCGTCTAGACAGTAATGTGAATGTCTGAAATAAAAACAATATATATTTTTAGTGAAATTTTTGAAAAAGTTCAAATGGTCATTGTAGGGACCAACAGCATTCCAGAGCTCTAAATCTTTTATAGTGCATTGTTATTCAAACATCAGAATGTCATGCAGGAATAAAGATTTTTGCACACAACAGGAATTAGTGAATTCGCGTGGTCTGAAAGTGAAGATGACACCAGACGACAGCGTCACCGACGCCAAATTCATATTGACGCTCTATTATGCAATTTGAATTCGGACGATGATAGTGACAATAATTATAGCGTAGACATAGCAGTTGATGTTAAAAACGATAATGACCCAAGATCTGAAGCAAATCAAGGTGTGATGGTTTGCCGCATGTCTATTTGTTTACAATAGGTTAGTTATCAAGAGAAGACAGTAATTATTGGCGATTGCTCTGGATGGTAAGAATATCCACAAGATTTTGAGCACGTATCGGTTGATAATGACTCTAATGATTTCAAGAAACCACTATGGCGAAAATCTTATCTTCGAATCCATTCGAATTTCATTCGTTTTCAAGAGGTTGATACTTTGACACCCGAAATTATGGCATTGTACTTACCGTATCAGTTTTTCTTGTTTTTCAGGTCTCACGATATCATTTTAAGTATTGTAATTGCAAAGGGATTTGCTCCATCCTCTAAATACCACTGCTGATGAAGTCAAAAGGTTTATAGGGTGTAATTATTCTATGTCGATTTTTGAATATTCGAGTGTGCGAAGCTGTTGGGGTGACTATGGTTTTCCACGGAAGAAACATGGGTTTGTTTGTGAAGTGGCTTATTATTTGACAAATTCTGGTGTTGAAATTACACGAAAAGATCAGCCAAGTAATGTTGAAAGCCCAACTGCTACCAAACGGACTCGTCCCTTCTTTTCTCCTGAGCCACGGCGCGATATTCGATTGGATAACTCAGGTCATTATCCAGAATATATAGATGAAGGAAAACCTAATGCAAATATCCAAATTGCACTACTCGAACAATATTGCGACGCAAAAAATGTGGAGTCAACTTGTATTTTACTCCAGAAAAAACTGCTTTGCTGACTTTCATCATACGTAAATTTTATATTCATTTTCTTTTAATAATGGTAATTTGTGTTTAGTGGGTGTGTCTGTCACCAGTAAACAAGCGATAGAACAAAAGTTGTCTGGAATCGCAGAATCTACAACACATTAGGCGTCCAGTTGCAAGTTCGGTCAATCCCAAAAAATTAAATTTTCAGATTTTCTCATATATCAAAATCTAGACCGTGCTTTTATTTTTCTACTAAGTTTTTTGAATAAAAAAAATTTTGTCATAGAAATACTACATTTTTAAATTTATTTTTGATGCATAGATTTCAAAACCGCCCAAGTCCATGAACTTGCTTTCAAAACCTGCTTGTACATTGATATAAAAACCGTTCAAATCCACTTTTTTTCAAGCAAAATCTCCAGTTTTTAAGATGAAACTAAACGATGTGGATATTTCCTGAGGTGCTCATAGACTTACTTCAAATTGAGAAAAATTAAACATGGTACCTTCATTCACTCATGTCTTCAGTTAATAAATAACTTATAATAAAAAAACTAGTGAAGGTGTTATCTTCGGCCAGGACGAAATTCACATACCCTACACTGCATTGAAAATACCTTTTAAATAAATGTTAAAAAGACGTTGAAGAGGTTGAATAAGTCGGAAAAAATGCAAAGTGTAAAAAGGTTGAAAGAGGTTGGAAAATGTTGAAAATGTTGAAACAGCTGAAAAATACTGAAAAAGTCGAAAAAATATGGAAAAACTCAAAAAAAGTTCCTAGTGGTTGAAAAATGTTGAAACATTTCAAAATCGATGGAAAAGTCGAAAAATTTAAAAAAATGACGTATAAAGTTGAAAGAGGTTAAAAGAGTCGAACAAACACATGTGGGCAACCCTGGGGTCTATGTTAGGCTATGGCCGCCACCAAAACCTAACATATGGGATGTATTGGAAAAACTTAAAAGCTTAAAAAAGTCAAGAAAGAATAAGGAAAATGTTGAATATTGTCTATAGAAATGCAAAAGTCAAAATATGCAACGCCTACTTCTCCAATTCCGCCTACTTCTGCAACTCCGTTTGCTTTTGCTTCAATAAATTATATTCGTGATCGACATCCGCATGCCAAATTTTAGCAGAATAGCTTGTAAAATTTCCGATACATGCCTTAAACCTTAGGGCGGCAACACACCCACTGGTACAATCCAGTCCGATTTTGGTCTAGAAAAAGCTTTCCATAAACAATCGTCTGCCACCAAATTGTAGTGCGATTGCTCACATATTTCATAGATATGCAAATTAACATATTTTACTTGTACTGGAAGTACCACGCCCACTGCTGTTACTGCGGCCGCTTTTGATTCATGTATGTACACCTACCTTATAAAAAGTTAACCACTTCCATTAAATTTCATATCAATTGCTGGAATTAAGTGTTAATATGGGAGGTGCCGTGCCCTCTAATGCAATCCCGTCGAAATCCATTTAATTTTAAAGCTTATAGTAACTGACATCTATACACAAAATTTTATGAAGATGACTATCTACAACATTAAACGTTTTTTGCCAGTGTCGGAGGTGCCCACAGGCACTATTGCACCAAATTTTTCTAACAAGATACCTTATAGCACTTATATCTGCCATATTAAATTTCGTAGCAATTACGTTGTTTCTTTTCTTATTATACCGTTTATAAATATTGTGGGCTGTGCCACGACCTCTAAAGAGTTTTGCCAGTACAGTGACTAAACTTGTATTGATGACTGCTTTCGGTGGAATCATCTCTTAAGTTTTTATGAAAATCGTATTTGCCAATTTCAAGATATACAGAACAAAAGTTTTCAATTGTTGAAGTGCCACGCCCACTTTTTGAATTCCGGACACTTTTAGTACAATTCAAGACACAATTTGTATCCGTTTACCAAAATTCATCACAATGTCTTGCACGGTTTACGAGATATGGCGCTATAAAGGTAAATACTTAGGACTCCTGTAGGAACCTTTGTAAACTTAACCCAATCCTTATTGTCTTTGCATGTGCACCAAATCACAAATTTCATCAAAATCGCGTAAAATTTTTTCAAACTGGGCTTGGCCTTATATACGTAGAATATGGGCGGTAGGCGTGTTCGTGAACCAATTTCGCCCATTTTCAATAGCAAGCAGCTTGTAAGAAGGTATGACCTGTGTGCCAAATTTGATTCAATTAAGTTTCTTGGTTTTCCTATACACGTGATTTCAACAGACAGACAGACATATCAAGAATATATGCATATACTTTTCTATGCAAGCCTCGCCCCTTTCTATGTGCTACATACGGAATGGCAAAGTGAATATACCCAGTATTATAACTGATATTTCCTTCGTTTCATAATATGTCTCCAGTTGCAGTTTCCAAACTTCAATATACCCACGTTCTTTAATTTTTTGAACGAATAATATTATTTAGTTTCACTTTGTTTAAGTATTAGTGTATGCATAATATGTTTGTATTTTTGTAAATCGAAAGAAAACCTGTTGAGGCACCCTATTTATAAAAATTTTTAAATTTATTTATTTTTGTTTTTAATGCATTTACTTCTAATTATCGTTGTGTCCGTGATTTTTATTCGCTACGCAATAATAAGCAGCAACGACAGACAGTGTACCGATATTTCCTGCTTTCTTCGAGCAAAACCATCAGATATTTCCTCATATTTCAGTTCTACTCGCAAACTATGAAGGTAAACTGTTTATTTTTAAAATATTAAAACTTGTGAAAGGTTTTTGCTCATAGTGTTGTTTATATTTTTCGATATCGCAATACAAATGCCGCAATTATTTTTAAATAAAATGCCGCACTGTCTACAGCGAATGTTGCCAATTATTTGTCAAGACTTTTTCCCTAATTCCCCTGTGATTGAAATGCGAATCTGCTTTCGTTTTATTCGAAAAATGCTAATTATTTTGATATTTTATGTTCTTCCGTTGGGCAGGTGATTAATCGAAACGGATGATCTTAATTTTTCTCAATATCTAAATTTAATGTTATTTTAATTATCTTTATTAAAAATTTATTGATACGTCGACAGCATCTTAATCAAAATGACACTATGTACAATAAGTTATTCTCTTAATCCTACAAAGGTCGCTTTGCTAAATATTCCAGAAAGGCTGATCATTAATCGAAGCGATTAACAGTGGAAGCGATGTAGTTATCCCGAAAATTAATGTATAATATACCCCGAGCATAGGGTATCCAGACAACTCTTCCAATGTGCACAGTTAATATCGCGTGCCTTCAATTCTATCCAACTGCTCGTTGGAGTCGCTTATTTCCAAAACCGACCTGAACGTTAGGGTAACTTGTCAGAAATGGCGAAAACCCATATGCTGCACTTCTGTTTAGGTAGTGTTTTGCAGAGAAGTGTACTTTTCCAAGCACTTTTTAAGGCATTTGTGAGGGGTTTGGAACAAAGTAACTTGCATTATTGGGTTGCATTGGATTTCTGGGGTGATTTAGATAAAGAATTTGTAGTTAACTCAATTTCATAAAAAATCGATCAGGTCGCGTTTTTACTAAAACCTAAAAAAACTTTTCCATTCAATTTTCTGCTTTTTCTTTTTTTCCATTTAAGTTGTAGAAGGAAAGAAACTGTCTCCGGCGTTCACAGGTTTCGTCTAGGAAGTTAAAATTTTGCGAGAATTTTCTTTACGCCCGAAACTGCAGTTTCTCCAGCGCATTTCCTTATGTTGTAAAGTTACGTTAAGTTGGGACAACGAGTCGTTTTCAGTGCTGCAAAATCATTGCCTTCTGTGGAGTTCTCTGTAGCTGTTTCTGATCTGCGATTCGAAAATCAATTTCTTCACATTTGCTGATATATGGTCAATATCGCTTCACAGCATCCATTGCATGTTCCTCGAATTGTTGTCATTCATTAAAGAAGCTACATTGTCATCCTGTTAGAGTTTTCATGAGTTTAAAAATGAGTATAGGAAAGGTATTGCTAAGTATTTAAACCAGCGATGGGCAAGTATAGGCACTTTCCGCCCTCATGGCCCGAACCATTATTCACAGCACAAGCAACCAAAAAACAATTCGCAGAATCTCAACGCTATCGACGCACAGCGTTGACTTGAGTTCAAACGAAAACAAAAACAACACACATAGGCATTAGGGACGGCGCCGCATTGTGTCTCGACGAATGTATCCCAGCAGGCAATTAGAAGGCAAAGAAGAATGACTTCATGTATTGCAATGTTTTATGATTCGACATTACTTTTTTGTCATTGCATTGTACCTATACGACATCAAAAGTAGATAAATGGTTAGAAGTAAGGAACGATGTGCATGTTGCTAGGCTGGTCTTCTGTTTCATGTTATGTTAAAGTGGTAGAGTGTTGTGTATTCAATGTTAAATTATAAATTAAGAAAACGTCACAACAAATAAACATTAAAAATATCAACGCAAGGGAGGTTGACGCAGATAAAAAAAACATTTAACTAAGAGTCCCACGACGCATTAGGTTTCATTTTTTCAAAGCACTTCTATGACCCCTTCTGCGGTAAGCGGTCTTAAAAGGGCTCTTGACGCAAGCGATGTAGGAAGACCTGCTTGAAGAGTATTTCTATCAGGCCTGCTAAAGAAGGCCTGTTTTTTCGGGACATTTCTTATAAAAAAGAAAGTAAGTCTGAAAGGAGGTGGCAAGGCCATATTCGTACCAAGGAAGAAGGCCTGCTAGAAGGCCTGCTAGTAGGCCTTGCTAGCTCCTGCCGTTGCCTAATGGGATAAATTGATTTTGATTGTAGTGCAATTTGGTTTTTTTCGTGCTGTTGGCGAATTTGCAAATGAAAGCAAAAAAACTTTAAAATTTAGTTTGTTGTTGTTTGATGTTGTTATTGTGCCCTTTTGCTAGATTTCCATGCCCACCACTGTCTTAAACCAAAGAAACTAAATTTCAATTTTTGCTTTCATACACTACTTGTTAGATAATAAATAATTGTAGGCGGTATTATATTATATATGTAGATGTATTGTGATACCCTTCACTTTGCCAATTTTAACATTTAAAGCATTTACCAACAGCAAGACAAATACAAAAGACCGGAAGGATGTAACATTTGTTGGCCTGCGATTTGAGTAGCCAGAGGTTAATTTCTATTAATTTTATCTTTAAATTCCAATCGTGTTGGCTGAAGAGAATGCTTTATTTATGTAATTTGTAAGTCAATTAACATAATGAGTAATTCAATGTATTGCCTAATTGCATTGTCTAATGTCATAAAGAAATATGTGGTTGTAAACTCATTATGCTCTTTAGGTCAAAAATTAAATGCCGATGCAGAAAGAAATCCTTTTGTAAGGATATTTTTTTATATCTACAACCGGAAACAATTTGATGGCATGGTATTTTTTCTTATTCACATTCTCAACACCGTACACTGAACAGATAACGTGGGAATGTTTACTTAGCAGTAAACATCGGTTCGGCATTTTAATGCTACAATTTTGTGGCATTCAAATCTGCCACGCATTTTCAATTTTTGTTTTTTTTTTCCGATGTCTGAATGGATTTGTTTTTGAAGTTCAATGTGATTTCCGCTAGGTAGAGTATTAAAAGTCAATTGATATTGATATTGTTGTCAACAGTCCATAAATGATCTGCTAAACTAAAAATATTTCAAATTAATCAAAAAGCTTTCAAAATAATGAAAGAACCTATTGAAATTATTTTTGGGCTTACTTCAGTGGCGTCACTTTACCAAACATTTGGAGGGAGGGGGGGGGGAGCGAGAATTATAGTTCCACCACTATAAGACGATTTCTAGGTATCAGATTCTTGGGGGGACACTGCCCTCAAAAATATGATTTGTTAAAAGTTACCAAATTACGAGCATGTCCATGCCAGAGTCCATGGAGGTCTTAAACAATTTTCGACTTCTTCAATTCCGAAAAATTTAAATGTCCAATTTGAGCAAATATATACTTGAAAAATTTGTAAACCCATTCTTTTCGATACATCCTAAATCTTAAAAATTTAAAAAAGAATGAATTTTGGATTTGAATGGAGCAATGGAAATTTTGTAACTTTTAAAAAAGACCAAAAAATCACATTTTTTTACATCATAAAATCTTATATGATTCTTATCAACAGCAATCCATTAAAATGAAGACAAAACTACCTTTTGAACAGTGTGCAACCGATATAGGTCGAAAACAATAACAAACTAATATAAATATGGCCAAGTAAATGAAAAGAGAAGAGCAGAAAAACGGATTTTTTCGAGATATCTCGAAAATCAAAGGAAACAAAAAAATTTTGGTATTTTTGGAGTCTACGTTTCAAAATACTTAGAAAAATGTAAGAAAGGAAATTTTTTTTATGTAAGCTAGTGTAATAATTAAAATCCAATTTTTAAAAGTATTCCTTAAAGTTGTGCAATTTTTTAATCACAATAAATCCATTAATACTCGTAGTTCTTTTAGCTGCCTGCTAGGTTCACAAAGAACTCTTCTTCCAGCATCTTCTATACCGCTATCTTATATAGAAAACTGGAACAACATTAATTTTGTAGTTTCCGATGTTAGCCCGAAATGTTCTCCGAAGCTTCAATTTTTGTAAAAGAGCTATTTTCTGTTAGTTACTATATGTTACAGTGTATGGTGCTCATTTTAAAAAAGAGGACTGGTCAAGAAAATATGCACCCCTAATTCAAATGCCTAATTTCCCAAAAACATATCGAGATATAGTCACTTTATTTTTGGCATTCTTAAAACCAAATTGGAATAAGAATGATTTTTAGATTTAGGTCACACCTTCTTACAAGCTATTATGAAACTGAGCAAAATCGGTTCACGGACACGGTGCACATGTGAAAAAAATTAATACTGGGCTAAGTTTTATGTTTTCAAAGGCTCTTAAAAGGGCGTGGAACAACCCTAAATTTTGACTTTTATAACGCCATAACTCGTAAGCCATGCAAGATATTGCTATGAAATTTGGTACACGAATGCAGATTATGTGTGTCTTTGAGGGGCGTGGCACAGTCCACAATATTTATAGACGTTATAATAAGAGAACTAACAGCAAAATCGTTATGAAATTTAATATGGCAGTTATACTTGCTAAAAGGTATCATATTACAAAAACTTGGCAGAATAGTACCGGTAGGCGCGGCATATCCCATATAAGCAAAAACTTTAAAAAAAAACTATAATTGGCATATCTATCGAAACATGTGAGCAATCATACTGAAATTTGGTGTGAGATGTTTGTTTATGGAAAGCTATTTCTGGATCAAAACCGGACTGGATTGTACTAGTGGGTATGTCACCGCCATAAATTTTAAGACTAATTACACCACGTGTCACAAACAATGCAAGCTATTATGCTAAAATTTGGTATGCGTATGTCAATCACAAATAGAATTTATTCCACCTAAAGTGGGCGGAATTGGAGAAGTGGACGTGGCACATTTCGACTTTTTCATTTCTATTCGATTTTCTTCAACATTTTCCAAATTCTTTTGACTCTCTTAACTTTGTTCAATATATCCCCTATGTACATATTTGTTCTAATTTTCAACCCCTTTCAACTTTCTGCATTATGTTCTTTATTTTTAAGGCATTTTCACTGATTTTGAACATTTTTCAACCTCTTCAACTCTTTTGGAGTTTTTCAACTGTTTTCAACATTGTTCAACATTTCCCATATTTTTTCCACCTTTTCAGCATTTTTCAAATGTTTACACTTTCTATATTTTTTTCCACTTTTTCAACCTCAATCAACTTTATTCGTCATTTTCTTTGTTTTTTCGACATTTTCATCAATTTTTGATTGTTTCAACATTTTTCAGCGTCTTGTAACTTTTCTTGGGTTTTTTAACCGCTTTCAACATTTTCCATATTGTTTCGACTATTTCAACATCTTTGACTTGTTTTTTAACTTTTTCAATTTCTTTCAACTTTCTTCAATGGTTTTTTTTTTTTGACTTTATCAGTCTTTTTGAATTGTTTCAACCTCTTTCAACCTAATAATTTTTAACTTATTCAAACACTTCAACGTCTTTTTAACATTTATTTGACAGGTGCTCTCAATGCTGTGTAGGGTATGTGAGTTTCGGTCTGGCCGAAAGTTTATTAATTTTTGTTTGTTTTCAAATGAATTTATTAGGTGCGCAACTAAGTTCTCGCTGTTTGTCAGTAGATGGCGCTAGCGATAAGAGCTGGTCGATTTGGTTCATATCGAAACGGGAGGTGTTGATTTTCTTCTTTCAATCGAAGAAAACGGAGGCTGACGCGCATCGAGCTCCAAAAAGTTTACGGAGATGGTGTTCTGAGCGAAACAACGTTTCGTCGCTAAAGACCATAATTTCGACATCGACAATCGACCACGTGAAGGAAGGCCAAAAACCTTCTATGATACGGAAATGGAGACATTGCTCGATGAGGATTCGGCCCAAACGCAAGAAGAGCTTGCTTCTGTCTTGGGAGTTACCCGACAAGCCATTTCCAAGCGTTTGCATGCGTGAAAAACGGCCCCAATACGAACAGAGGCACGATAAAGTAATCCTATTGCATGACAACGCTAGGTCTCACGTTGCTAAACCATTGAAAATATAATTGGAAACTCTCAAATGGGAAGTCCTACCCCACCCGCCGTATTCCCCAGATATTGCTCCGTCAGACTACTACTTGTTCCGTTCAATGGCACATGGTCTGGCTGATCAGTAGTTCAACTCATATGAAGACTTCAAAAAATGGCATTCGAGCTCTACCAGAAAGATGGGGAAAAGTGGTATCTAGCAATGGGCAATACTTTGAATGATTCATCTTTATCTATTTTTCTAACAAAAACAGCAAGAACTTAGTTGCGCACCTAATATTTTTTAACGTTTTCAAAAAAGTTAAACAATTTTCAGAACAAAAATGATTTGCTTAAATCATTATTGAAAATATCAACAAAACTTAATTACAGAGTGGCCAGGCTACACTCCACATAATAAAGAAAAAAAAAACTTCCGAAATTCAAATTTTTTTAAATGCATGCGTGTGAGTAGATATGACCTTTGCAAAACTATTAGTCGATATGGCATTCCTTTCATAATACACGTGTTCACTGTTGTTGTTTATTAAATTGGCTTGTGCGTTGTATTAAATTTTAGCAACGAGGCGTTATACCTCATAGAATCGAAAGTAGTGCTCAGATACAATGCCACGAGCATGTTTAGGTAAACAAAAAACTGCTCTCTTTCCATATTCTCCGAGTTCTTGGTGATAATTAAAATACAATTCTATTTTTTCAACATCTGTTTTTTATTGACTTTAATTAACAATGTTTCACTCAATTATGTCCATAGTAACTTCGGCTCTTTTTCATTATCGTAAATAGTCAACTATTACATCAGACTGCTGCTGGCACGTGTTATAGTACAGCTTTTGTTTAAATTTTTTTGCGTGTTAATTTGCTACATTGTGGTTGAGGTACTGATGCCAATTACATCAGGCATTCATTAATTTTAACATGCCAGTTTTTCTGATGCAAATATTCTAATATTCGCGAGGTAGCGTTGCATTTTTCACGTTCATTCCTTCCCGCTTAACTTTTTATGCAAATGATAGTTCAGGTATGGCCGATAATCGAAGTGATCGTCAGTTGCCAAAATCGTGGCAGTGGGTGGACGTGACTTCCGCCCTATAGCTCACAAAGTAAGCCAAAACTAGAAAAATATATTAAGGCTAATGTTGTAGAGGAGATAAAAGCACATCCAGATAAATCTCCATACAGCAAAATTTGTCCCACCTTTCACCGTTTTAAAGTTCCCAATAAATAATGAAAAATGCAGTTTTCAGATATGAATGAGTAATTTTAATTTAAAAATGTCAATAGAAACCGCATTTCTTGAAAAGGGGAGATGATAATTAGAAATTTTAAAACCATAAATGTTGGGTCAAATCTTGTCATACGGATTTTTTTTTGGGCATGAAATCGATTTGCTTTCATCTCCTGCATAACTTTGGTGCCAATATATTTTTCAACTTATGGCTTAATTTCCGAGTTATTGAGTGGAACTTTTTTCGTCGTCCTTTCACAACCAGGTCACCACGACTTTGGTGACTGACGCTCATTTCGATTATCAGCCATAAAAAAAATCTTTACAATTTGAAATCGCTATTAAACCAGTTAGATTTGACCACCAAAAAGTTTTCAACTCAAATACTTGTGAGCATCGCTAAGATTGGTGCTGAAATCGATAAGTATTTCAAGAAAGGTATTGCGGTAAATAAACTTTAAAATTCTACACAGCATGTACCACAGTTTTTTTGCTAATTCAAGCAATGGAATTTATGGAAAAAAAAAACATTTTTTTTAGGTAAAAGTTAACTTTAAATTTAAGTATTTTTGAAATACAATAAAAAGTTTCCTTAAAAATTGTTAATTAGAAGAGAATAGTTAAAAATCTCTTTTGAATTATATTTCAAAAGTCAAAAAAAAATTTTATTAATAAAAGTCAAAAAAAAAACATTCTAATATCCTAAAGGCATGTGTTGGACCCATTTTTCGATTCGATTGTGCAGTTCCTAAAGACATATTTTGGGTTCGTTTTTCGAAAAATGGCTCCAAAACATGCCTTTAAAAAGGCCGGGACCAGTTTTGTAGCTTCCAAAATCCATTTTCTGCTTTTTCGCATCGATTCGTGGAGTAAGTTTTTTGAAAAATTGGTCAATAACATGCTTTTAGGAGGGTCGGGCTATTATGGCATCCAAAATCAATTTTTGACCATTCACAATCATTGGTGTAATATTTTTTTTTAAATATAAGTGCATAATTTTCATGAGTTTTTTATTTTGAGAAAATTATTGAGTATTTGGCTTTCGATTTTATAATGAACTAGCATTACACTGTGTGCTACGCTCCTCCTTTAATTGAAAATTTCATCCTAATTTTTAAAGTGGTCATTGTGAAAATGGTATTTAAAAAATATTTTTGTGTGAGGCCACCCTAAATAGAAGTTTTGCCTTAAGATGTGCCACGTGGTGTAGATTCGGTGTGAATAGATTAGCCGTCGAAATGATACTTTAAAAATATTTTTGTATGAGGGCCACCCTATATACTTACCCCAAATAAAGTTTTGTAGCCTAATCTGTGCCACTGAACATAAAATACAATGGTGTAAATTCCAAGTGAATCGATGAAGTGTTTTTTGTGGAAATGCTATTTTAAAAATTTTTTGTATGAGGGCCACCCTAAACATAAATTTAGCCTAAGCAATTCTTTTTAATATGAAAACTACATGGTGTAGAGTCGGTGTGAAGATGATATTTTAAAAATATTTTTGTATGTGTGTCACCCTAAGGGGCCATCCATAAATTACGTGATCGATTTGGGGGAATGGGGGGTCATGAAAAATACTACGAAAAGTAACGACAAGGGGCCGGGGGGTTTCGCGAAATACTACGTGACTTCAAACTGTAAAAATATAAATTAGATTTCAAATTCAACGTCCAGATTAAGTAGTAAATTTAGAAGCTCCAAGTATCATTTTAGAAAAGAAATACATAAATCTGAAGATAGCGTTTCTAGAGTTCGACCTTTGAGAATATTGAGTACGCGATCAGGAGAACGTTTATGTATCATTTGGAATGACGATCCACCAGAGTGGATCGATGTAGAAGATATAGAAGATGTAGAAGCTGTTGAACTGGAAGACGAACAATTAAATATAGAGAAAAACATTAATTTAATTTAGGATATATCTTCTTGGATAGATGAGGAAATTCCTTTCTTGGAAGAAATTTAAATATTGAAAATTATTTATTCATTTTAAATATGTTATATCTATTAAAATATAAAATGTAATGTTTTATGTTTAATATTGTCAATAAACCATGTATTTTTTTTTTAAATTCATGAGTAGAAAATATTTTTAAAAATCATGCTGCAACGAAATTAATTAGGGGGAGGGGGGTTAATAGAGTAAAGTCACGAATCGTCATTATAGGGGGGGTAGGGGTCAAAAAAAAAAGGTTTTTTCGGTCACGTAGTTAATGGATGGCCGCTAAATATGTCTCCTAAATAAAAGTTTCGTAGCTTAAGCTATGCCTCTGAACTTAAAAGACATATGGTGTAAATTCCATGTGAATCGATGAAGTGGCTTTTGTGAAAATTCCGTTTTAAAAATATTTTTTGTATGAGGGCCACCCTAAATAAAAGTTTTGCCTAAGCTATGCCCTTTAATATAAAAGCTAAGTTGTGTAAATTCGGTGTGAATCGATTAACCGGGCTTTGTGAAAATGATATTTAAAATATATTTTTGTATGAGGGCCACCCTAAATATGCACCCTAAATAAAAGTTTTATAGCCTATGACACCCACCTGATCGATACTAACGTACTGTAAAAATTACATCTAAATCGGTCGGATAGTTTTCAGTAATCCAAGATATTATTTAAGGATGTTTTTTTATTTTTTCATGCAAAAAACAGATTTATCTAAAACTTCTTCAACAAAACTTTTCTGTTAGACTTTTAAAAGTAAAAAAAACTTATTACTTATGTGTACAATTTTTTTGGAAAATATTTTACTCAATAAAAGTTTATAATACTTTTTATAGGAAAAAAGGTTTCCGGAACTTTTATTTTCATAACTTTTTAAATAAAAGTACAATAAAGGGTGATCCAATAAGAGCTTCCTACTTGGTGATGTAAGGCCCGTAAACCGAAATTAAAACGTAAACCAATATCAGCCGTCTTCAATTCTTGTACGAGCTGTATTTTATAGACCTTTAAGCCAAGATCACGCCTCAAGATCTGCCACAATGATCCATAAGAAATACCCAAAGCCTGAGGCCGGCGACAAATCGATTGTTCGGTTCGGTTTTCACGAACACTCTCTGCTACTGTAGAAATATTCTCAAACTTACGGGCTGTATGCACTCTGGTTGAATGATGAAGGTCCAATAGTGTAAAATTGATTCGAAATTTGGTGATGGCGTTACGAATAGAGCGCTGAGTTGGACGCTCATTACGACCAAAAGAACTTCTCTAACTAATGACTGATTTTGGTAGTAAGTTTGCATAATTAATAAACGTTGTTCAGGAGTAAGTCTATTCATGATTGACTCGTAGTCAATACTGAATACAAACGTCAAATGGACAAGCCATTTGACACATGACAGCTGTCAAAGCAAAAGCTTAGCGTTCGATATACATATGCACATAGATGTATATATATGAGGTTCAAATGGTCGGTTTTTCAAGTAATGGCCATGTGTATGTAATATATATAAATAGAGACAATGAGCCAATATTTCTTCATTGAAACTTTTACCGCCATTGCGTATAATAATTCAACCGATTTGGTCAACTTAGCTTTTATTATGTACTTAGTACCTTGCAATATATGAATCTAAAATAAATCAGGAAAACCCCATCATTAAAAACTGAAATTATTTTGGCACTGATAACAAAAAAATATGTCGGTGTTTATTTTGTGACTTGAAATAATTTTTGTTCATAGCTTGTAGTCGATAATTTTAATTTCACAATACATACACAACTATACAATACACACTTTTTATCTATAATACCAATTGCTAAATTATATACCAAATAAAAATAAGTTAAAGGCTGATTATACCCCTTGATATTTCACTCAAAAAATAAGTAAAATTGTTCAATATCTCCCGGTAGAAAGTTAAGTTACTTAAAACTTGCACAAAAACAGCAAAATTCACCAAAATGGGATTAAAATCAAAACCTTGAACTTCTCTGATTTTTTTAAAAATTATATTTCTGCGGAAAGTTTTTCTCAAATTCAGAAAAATTATAGCATTGAAATCGCATATTGATATTATTGCTTTTAATTTTTTACTTTATTTGTTTTTTTAGCAAATAAAATATATATCTGGGGCGTATCACATCAACCGGATCACCTGAGCACTCAAATTTTGTGTGGTCTATTTGCAGCAAGTCCTATATCAAAATCTTCTTCTGAGTCTAAAATTTCCAGCCTTTTTGCAAATTTCAAAATAGTGGTCTTCATCGCCAGAGTCACGTAAAGTTTTTTTTTTTTAAATATTGAAAAAAATGTGGGAAAGATCAAAAAAAAATTCTTATAGTGCACAGTTCGGATTGATTAGAATATTTTTAGATTTCAAAATTTTCTGAAAAATTTTAAGTTTATGCGTTAATGATAAAAATATGTTTTGATCAAAATTTCAATTTTCATAAAATTTTTCTCAAAACGAAAATTCCCATTAAGTAAAAAGTTTGGTCAAAATATTTAGAAAAAAACATTTTTTTTTATTGTAAAATTGTTTTTTCCATGACGTCATAATTTTATTTCGTCGATGAGTAGGATTCGTAAAAAGTTGCTATGAGTTAAAAGTTCTAAAAATTTGTCAAAAAACATAAAAATTATGTTTTTTTATTTTTTTGTTACTTTTTTTTTAAATTATGACGTCGTTCGTTGTTGCAACAAAAAACATATTTTTTTGAATTTTTTGACCAATTCTAATAACATTTTACTCAGTGTGATTCATCCAAAAAATTTATAGTTTTGAATAAAAAGTTGACGAAAGATAAATTTTGACCAAAACTGTTTTTATCACTAACGCAAAAACTAAAAATTTTTCAGAAACTTTTAGTAATTCAAAAATCCATACAAAATATTGGTTGAATTGTTTTCAATATTTTGTTCGATATTTTCAAAAAAATTAATTAATGTTTCTTTGCCTTCAATTACAAATAATCAAAAAAAAAACAATTTTTTTTTTAAATTTGGGCTCGAACGACTTGTTGGCATTTCGGTTAGCTTTAATTTAAAAAAAAAATTTCCGTACCGGACAAGATTTGCGCTCTCTCGCTCTTATTTTTGAACAAGAAAACTAAATTTGTGACCACTTCAATATTTTCTCAAGGAACAGAGGTCAAAAACTTTCGAAAAAAACGAGAAAAACTGAGAACCTAACTACATATTTTTCATAAAAGTTTCGATGCACGATTTTGTGTGAATAATATTAAAGAAAAATACTACGCCTACTTACTACTACTACTACTACTAATAGAATTAGGGTTATTTTATTGCGATGCGAAATTTATGTTCATTCAAGTCAAAACTCAGTTCAATTTCTTCAACTATTTTCACCAGGGACCTCGAAAGTTGTAAAGCCGCCACTACATAGGAATGGGCTTTATTTATTTGTTTTAGAAATAAATTTACAAAATAAAACGCAACTGCACTCTAAAGTTGGAACATCAAAATTGCTATAAGAAAACAAATGATTAATTTATTTGCAGATTTACTATCTGGCTTCATGTCATTATCTATGGCGTGTTTTTCGTGACGAGAGACGCGTCGACTTTCACTTTAAGCGATATGCATTTATCTACGCAAATAAGAATACGCCGAGATATCTCAAGCTTTTTTGATGAGATTAGAAGCGGTAAAATTCCATATAATAAAAAGTGCTTGACGTACAAGCAATAAGCATTTCAGCCCAGTTCGCGAATTTCACGTCAATCACGTGTTTTCAGTTTGGAAAATAAAATAATAATACATTTAGATTTTGACTTTTGAGTTATGTACATTTTACCACGTAGGTACTTGCATTTTCGAGTGCTTTCAATTAAGAGCATGAAAGAGCTAATGCGGTAAAACGAAGGAAATAAATTAAAAAGTTGATAATTTAAAGAACATTAACTTTGTTAGTTTGAGAACGAGTAGGTAGATCAAAACTGGCATTTGCAGAAACATGAAATTTCATACATCAAGGTTTACTTTGGATATCGTTAATTCATTATCTAGGTTATGCACTTAGCATACTATAACATACTTTACACAAACGATAAATTTAAATTGAAGTTTCTTATCTGCACGAACGCATTATAACATTCTTTTGACAAACTGAAACCAGTAGTCATTATTAAATACTTGTAGCAATCATTGTTTTATAGCTGATCAGTATGTGCTGCCGAATTAAGCATTTTTTCAAAATATTTATTTGGCGAGTGAATCCGTCGATGACATTTTAAAATTAATACCAAACAAGGTCGCACTTATGTAGACTTGTCCGAAGTGTAGGTCCAAAAATATTTGCTGAAAAGGATTTGCTATGTTTGCAATATACCATTGGCGTAAATAAAGATTTTTTCAGGCAGACTAAGACCCTTAAGCTTGGAAACTTTTGTAGGACTCTGGACGGGTTATTAGAGGCCTCACAGTCAAAAAATTTTCTTAATGATTTCGACATGAGTCGTGCTTGTCAACAAGTTCTGTTGACACGGAAAACGATTAAATTGTATGTGTCTAGATTTGATTTGGTAATAGTTAAAAAATGGTGTATTTGATGATAATTAACATTCTGCACATTTATAATATACTATTTTAATTAGTCATATATTTGGTGATAATTATCAAATCCTACTTTGGATAAAACCAATACTTTCGAGTTCCAAAAACTTACGTGCAATTAATTACCCAGCAATGAATTGGGCGCAAAAAATATGTCATTGTTAGAAACTTACGACTTTTTCGATATTTGGTAATAGAAATTTATATTTTTTTTAATTTAAATTTGAGTTTTTTTTTTTTGAGAAAAAACGTGTCAAGGATAAAAAGTAATTAGGATATTTTTATTGATCGAAATAGATCAGATTAATGAAATGAAACTGATCAAAGTAAAAAAATTAGTGATAGCTTAAAAACTGATATTTATTTTACAGTCGAGAAATTACATCTGATGTTGTGCGATGTCCACTCTCTGCAAAACCATCAGTAAGTCTTAAAATTTGTTAAAGCACATTTTGCATGCAAGCTTTCTTTTTTTTTTAAAAAATCTACCTTACTTTCACGACAAGTTTTCAAAACTCAAGTTATTTTCAAATCTACTTATGTACTCTTGCATAGACACACCAGTTCACAAAACTGGATTCAATCTACTTTCTTTCTAATTAAAGTTGTTGTTCTAGATTCTGTTTTCACTAACCTACATCATTAGTTTTAAGAACGAAAAGCTGACTATTCGCTTTGAAACTTAACTACATAGGCAAATAAACATTTAGCTACTTAACTGATGGTATCCGTGGCCATGATGTTTACGCTTTGACATACCACAGTAGTTCAAATACATACATACAATAGAATAATAGTACCTACATACTGCCATAATTAAAATCAGAGCTGTAAAGAAATACCAACAATTGGACAATCTTTTCCTCTATTTGATATAGAGCCATCAAATATTTATTTGGGTCAAACTTCTCGTATGTTGATTAAAGCATATTATGTTTGACTCAATCAAATATTTAATTGCTCTACATCAAATATAATTTGTTATATTCAAACAAATCGTTTTCTCAGTGTACCATGACATACATAAGGCTCAATCAATGTATTGGAATAAGGCAAATTTTCCTCGTCGATTATCTTCAAGTTTTTTTTTTTCTTCGCAAAGAACTTTACTTGTAGTCCAACCGTCGAATTTTGTTTTAATAAACTTCAACATGTGTGACCTAACTAACCCTGACGGTTAAGAGCATCAGCCTGGAACTGATAAAGTTCTAGAAAGGTCTGGTCAGTAAAACTTTTCCTATCACTAGATTTATTGACTGAATAGTTAAGTTATTATCCAGCCAACAAAGCGTTTTTGGCGTTGTTATTTATCAATTACTTGTTTAAAGTCACGGAGTCTAAGAGTGACGAAACATCCCATGTAGAACAATAAATAAATTCAGATGCATTCTTGCTTAACACAATGGTCCAATGGCATTGATTTAGAACAATTTAAACCCTGTAGTCTCTTAACAATTGTAGCTCGTTATGTGGTACCTCCGATCAGAGCTCTGTTAGAATATTTATTTTTTGAATTAAATCTGTCAAAAATACTACGGAATTGGATTTTCAACTCCATCCCAAAGCCAATTAGTTCATTGCAGGAATCAAAGTTTGAACTCGAAAAACTCTAATTCCACTCCAAGGAATTTGATTTTAATTTCATTTCGAATGATTGTGCTTCACAAGAGGCAACTTTGTGTCATTATCAAAGAAAGTAGAGTCTGTTTTGCTTCCACTTCTGAGAAAGAAAAAAAACTTTCGCACCAATGGATATGGAAAGGGTAAAAATGTGCCTTAAACGAAGTCTGCGGGTTACCAGGACCACCTCAAAAAATGTTCAAACCACATTTTCGACGTCTCCGCATCGCTTAGAGCAAATAATTTTTCCAAAAATGGTCCAAAGTATCACGATTTGAGTACCTTGTATCGTCTCTAGTGTCGTCCAAATTAAATTTTCAACCTTTTTTCTTTTAATCTTGGTGAGTTTTCTATGAAAAAAGAGCTCATTACTACCTCTTTCCAATTCCTTACTGAAATTCTTTGAACCGAATCCAATTCCGTGGAATGCATTTAAAATATTTCAATTCCAAATTTCGATTCCTTGAATAAAATCGACTAAAGGAATTAACTCCTTTCATCGTGGAAGTGAAATGATCAATTCCGGATTTCAATTCTTTCGAATCTGAATCAAAAAGTAATCATTCCTACCCAGCTCTGTTTCGACAAAGTACGTATCACGTAGCTGGTCACTTCGTTCGCAAATTTGTTTTCGCCCCCAATAAAATAAAAACCATAAAAACTAACAGAGAGAGTGAACGAGAGAGAGCGAGAAAGTGAATTAGCAAAAAAAGCTTAATGGAGAATTCAGGAAATAGATACGCCAGCAAACTGAAAAAATGTTATTTCAAAATGACAATTTTTTTTACATCACATGAAATGTCATAGTGAAATAAACCCACCATAATTTCAGGAACGTTCGCAATTTTTCTACGACTTCTAAAATCGCTTGAAAACGTTATCGTTATCGACGAAAGTACTTTCTGATAACAAAAAGGTACACAAACAAAATTCTCGTTACTTAGAAACTTTGTAATTGGGTTTTTTTTTGCGTATTTCGTTGAAAAATTTTAACCTTTGGCGTTGCTAGAGATTTAGCTTGAGGGACTTATTCCCCTAGATATCGGTTTTTTTTCTGTGAGTTTTATGCTCATAGTTACGTTAATGAGTGGGTAATTTATTTTGACATCAATAATAGATTCTTCACTGAATTTAAAAAAAAAAATTATATTTGAAGTCAAAACCCTAAACACAAATAATAAATTCACCAGTACATTAGTAGCAAACTATTTCATTAGTATCCGATGCGTGACATGCAACTCGGCTTGTCGACTAAGGAAGCACTAATAATTTTGTCTCTCATATCGAAAAGTAAATTTCTCAAACGAAATGGCTCTGACGCCCTTTTAAGGTTCTTTTAATAACATTAGTATGATAACGTTATCAAGGACAATACCAGAAACCGTAGAGACATTACCACCATGGCTTGGAAATCTTCGCCAAAAATTTGTAAATTTTCTTGAGGGTCAATTTCCTTCTATGTAGGTATAGGTCATTCTATAAATAACTCTACGCACTTTCTTTTATTTTGACATTTTTTGAAAAAAAAATATCTCAAATACTATGGCGAATGTGATTGTTTTATAATACAAATTAGAAACTTTAAATTAAATATGTAGTTGAAACATTAATTTTTTATTTTTAAAATTTCTTTTCGAAATATCTTCGATATAACAACTTTGTGTTCGGTCAATCCTAAGAATGTAGCTACTTTTAAATCGAAATTCCTGACATAACTTTAGAAAATATGAAGTTTTTAATGAAGGTGTGCACCAGCCTGTATAAATTGCATGATATTTTTTAAAGTTATGTCGATGATATCGATTTGAAAGACATATCCTTAGAATTGATTCAGGAATACCATATGTAGTAGGAAATAAAAAAAGATATGTTCAAATATTTTGAGAAAGATGGTGCGCGCCTTTAAAAAAATCTTACGTATTAAAGAATCATTCATGTTTCAAAAATAAAAATATTAAAATAAAATAACTTTCAATTTAAATTAAAAAAAATACCATATCATACGATTTGATTTTCTTTTTTTTAACAAAGCAAAATTATTTTTAATTTCTTCCACATTGGGACTGATAACGTGTATTTCTTCTATAGGTAATTAGGTTTTGTCGAATTGACGAATCGGTAGACTAACCGTATGACTGACAATTACCTCTGCTGCTTGTGCAATAAACCGTCGTTGTTGCGATTTTAACATTGACGTTAATGATAATGGTGATATTTGAAGGCGGAGTGAGGTAGGCGCTCCACTGTGGTAGAGGCAAATCGCAGTTCAACAAAATTTCAATGTCAAGTTTTGTAATAATATTTTCGAGGAGTGTTGACAAGGCAATTAATTTTGAAGAGATAACTTCTTTTAGTTACAAATATGTACTTGAGTTTCTCTAACGTAAATACGCAGAACTTGATTTTTGTAATTTATTAATGAAGCGCCATATACAAGGATATGATATGAAAATAAAACAAGTAAATATGTAAAAATATATACAAATATTATGTCTTCCAAAAATGTCATCAGACAAAGCGCATAAATTCAATAGATTTCGCAGTGCCTATTTGGGTCAGAAAATGCGTAATTTGCACCAATAAAATGACAGTACTGATTTTTATGGAAATGTTAAAAAACGATGTTATGCGGAAAAAAAAAATTCAGCATCCTTTTTTTAACAAAGTCATTTCAAAATTAAATTTTTTTTAAATAAAAGCTTGTTGTTCTTGAACGAACGAACCGAAGGAGATGAAATGAACTTTAGTTAAACGTAAGGAAATTTCCAATAAAATTATTTTTTAATTCTTTACAAAAAACTCATTATTTTTTTTTTTTTTTGTATTTTAAATTAATTAATTCCATGTTCTCTGTACCCAATTCCAAAAGGTATATTTCGTGTATTCTTTTTTTGTTAATAAATAAAACATAAATTGTGCATTGAGATCAAATTCCAGTTTTATTTTCATTCATTTTAATAAAAATTTTGTGTTATTTCTTTTGTACATATTAATTTTACTATTTTTTTTTTGTTTTTTTTTTAATTTTCGTATTGTTAACATTAAATTAATACTTATAAGAAAAATAAACAAAATTATAAAAATTTACTGCTCTTCAATAAACAGTAAATTTAACAAAATAAACAATTTTAACAAACATTTTACTTTTTTACTCTACAAGCGCAAAGTTAAACTTTTGCTTAAATTCTTTTAATTTCCACTCTATTTTTAGCTGCCAGCTGAATTAGTTACATAATGGCTGGACAAACGCATTGCGTCTAATAAAAATCCCATATTGGCTCAGTCAATGCAGTAGCTGCCTAAGTGGGCAAACGACGAGCTGAGGGGTGGAGTACTGAACAGCGTGTTTCAAACGCGCGCGCTCCATTCTAGAGTACATACAAGTACAAACGAAGAACTGTGTTTAATGGCATGAATCTCTAGCAAAACGACATTGGAAGATGTGAAAGGATTCATGCAACGCTTACTGCCAAAAGCAAACGGCGTCGCAACAACAATGACAACAGTAACAAGTCATCATCCCATTTCCACATCATCGCTGTCGTATTGTTGTGATTGTAGTTTCTGCTGCTGGCATTGATAGGCTAATTGTTGCATATTGGCGCAAGAATAGTCCAGCGGCTCCAGGCCACTATCACTATCCAGTTCATCACCATCTGGTATAATAATATCAACAGGAATGCACATATAATAGGGCTGCTGTTGACGCAGCCAGGGCGAAAGGAAAATATGTTCAGCACGTAGACGTTCTTCGTAATTTTTACGCAACAGTCCAAGTAGTAGCCAACGAACAGGTTTGCTTAATGTCGCTGGTATCTGAACGTGACCATGACGTATAATTGTGATGAGATTGCAATTACCCTTCTCATAAAATGGATACTGTCCAACAAGCATAGTATAGAGTATTACACCAAGCGACCACATGTCGGCCGGTTTGCCATTGTAGGTAGGATTCGGACAGAGCAATTCCGGTGCAGTATAGAGTGGGCAGCCGATTTTATCACTGAGGACATCATTGACAGGATTGTCCAAAATCATAGAACCTTCCAGTGATTCATATTGCAATTTGGTTCTGCAAAAAAGAAGAAGCATAATTAATTTTTTTTTTCAAAGTTTAAAGCTAAGTGATATAAAATCTGACATAAATTATAGTAAATATGTATGTATGCATGTACATATGTGTATATAAGGTAAAACTGATAGTAAATACATTCACTTCCGATAGTAAATACTTGCACTTATAATGTAGTACATGCTTGTGTATGTACATCTAAATATACAAATACTTTGTGTTGACTGAATTGGTGTCAACACCCAGAGTTATACATTCGAAATATTGGATCCTCACAAGATAGATATTCGGAAATTAAAATCATGACCTATGTATAATGCAAATTGCACAGACGTGACAAAAAGTCGCGATAAACATAAAGTGGGTGGTACACCTCCCACAGATCACTCGAAAAGTTGGCAGGACACCTCCCATAAAAACAAACATTTAAAATTTACATATCAGAAAGGGTTTTCAGTAGAATAAATTAGTACAAAATCTTTAAAAGTAAATCATACAGAAGCAGAAATTTAAAAGTATCGTATCAAGCAAGTTTTTCAATAGACGTTAAGTGTTACAACTACGGTCCAGATAAAACTAAGATGGTTTGGACCAGTAGTAGGTTTGGAAATCTGAGCGTATCAGTTCTAATTAAAACAAAATTTTCCAAGGAAACTTAATGAAATTTGGTAAGTAGCAGCCGCTAGAAGAAAGGAATAGACATTTCCTTGAACTGTTATATCTATGATATTACCATTTTTCATAAATATGTGGAAATGTACAATAAATCGAAATTATATGTATTTACATCACACCACAAACAAATTGCCTTACATTTTTCAACACTTAACGAAATATGAAATTAAGTAACATGTACCAGCTATAGCAACAGTCAGCCAACAAAGCCAATGCAAAGGTTAATGTAATCGCCAAGAGAAAAAACCACAACAAGTTCAAATACAAAATTTTTCAAACAAATTAAATTTCAGAAATATTTTTTATTTTTTCAACACCAGCCAGCAAATTGCATAAAACAGTGGAAAGGCGAAGGCGGCGCACCAAACGTCTATCTACAAGATCATTATTTGTAGTATGTACAAATGTATACGCATGTGGGTTGGCATCAGCAGCAGCGACATTTGGTCAACGATCGCTTCTACTGCAGATTAATTAACACAAACAACAGCAATGGCAATGAAGCATAAAAGCGAATCAATCATAATCAAATCTGATTTTGATGATGAATGGAAATCATTTTACAATTGAGTAATTAAATTGCTAAGCCTTTGTTTATTCAGTGGGTCGCATTGACCGCGAGAATGTGAAAATAGTTTCTAGCTGAATACTTTTTATTCTTCATTAATTCAACTAGTTCAGCAGGTCGTATGAGTAACACATGCATATTTATAACATATAGTTCACTGTTCTTATTAATGAACCGTTGAACTTGAATTAAATAAATTTCACATGTTTCATTACAGCTCAAGGAACATATTGGTAGTTTTAATCAAAATCGATTATAAAATTTAAAATGTTACCTCGTACAGACAAAACAAGTTTCCATATTCTCCTTTAGATGTGATCATTATGATTATCATTATAATCATAATCATGCCAATGTCAGTCATTCAGATCATTCAACCAACAAGCATTGCGATGATGACGACTATAAACATTTTGCCACTCATTACAAATAGCGCCACAATTGTGACACACACACACACCTAACCGACATTGATTGCTACAAGTGGTGGTGCAAAAGAGTATATCATCAAAAAGTACCACAAGCCACAAAAATATGATATATTCAAAACTATTAACACAGGCAAAATGTCTACTGCATATCATAACAAGTTTGGAGCGTTGCGGTGTAATCACTTACGGCACCAAAGATACCACCAAAGAGTATAGCAAAATAAAAAACTGAAAAGTATTCGAGCAATAGCAATAACAAATCTGAACATTTTGAAAAATTTAATGCAATGAACTACGAAAAAGCAGATTGTTGTTATTGCTACTAGCTCTGGTAACATTGACCCATATTTGTAACAAAGTTTCGTACAAATTGTGAAGAACCAGGCCAAAGGTAGTTGGCATAGGCGAGAGAGGAAATGCAAAATAATAATGAGAAAATTAGCTTTGAAATGGGCATGAAACAATTAAATCTTACAAATATATGAGCATGGTGCAATATTTGAAATTGAGAACTGCAAATTAAAGGTGTTTTCATTTTGTATAAAGTTTTCTTTGCATTCTTTCTGTAGTTCCTTTGAGGAATTATTGTATTTGAAATTGTATCAAGAAAAAAGTATACCATTTTTGGGTTGTTATTATCATAAAAATCGTTAAATATTAAATGGTCAGAGCAACGCACAGTTCGAGTTCAAAAATCGCTAAAGAGCGCAAATTTTGTCGGAAATGAATATTTTTTGTTTTGCCAACAAATCGGAGGATCCCGAATTTTGAATTAAAATTCACGTTTTATACTACAGTGCGGCCGCGGTCAACGCAACTAATAAAAACCAAGCCTGTTGCAATATCCGCGGTAGTTGTGATGGAGTCAAAAAATCGTAGGTCGGATACCTAGATATTCATTAAGAAATAAACATTTTTCCATCTTGGAGTATTCAAAAACTCTTAACATTATTTGTTTTCCACTTACTGAGTCTGTAATGGAAGAAATCTACTTGTTGCGAATTTCGAGGAGTAGCATTTATCAAGGGTTGCGAGATCGCACTGTATATCCATGCCATATAAAATGAAATCAAAATAATGTTTTATGATTCCCCGTTTGATATGTTAAGTATAGTTTATTGTTAATTATAAATTATGTAATGTCACAAAAAATAGCTGTGATGACGCGGAAAAAATTAAACAATAATTCAGAGCCCCTATGACGTAATAAAATATTGGTGCGAGAGACGCAGAGTAAAAAAAAATAGTTCGATGACAAAACAAAAAATGTTTGTTTTTCCATTAATCTTACAAGATGTCTGTAACATTTCAAAACTCAAATGAAATTGTAGAAGGCTTTCTGAAATGAAAGAACTGAAACGTCAGTGAAGCTTTGTAGATTTCATGTGAAAAATTTCTGAAAGGTTTACGAAATGTTGCATGTCGAATAGGAATGTACTAAATTTTTTTTTGTCATATAAGAGAAAAATTAAACTACGTTTAAAGAATTTATAAACTAAAAAATAGGCTGTAACACCACCTCTCTAATTATTCATTCTTGTGTCTACATCCTATTCGTGCAGCCCTAACCCATTTCGACTAACGTAATTAATGAACGCCCCCTATGTACTTACATACATAAACTCATTTTTCTATGATTTTACTTTGTGCAATGAATGGAATGATTGAACAAAATTATATTAAATTTTGAAATGTTAAAAACCTAAACACCTAACTCTTGCAAGTTCATTTGATAATTTTGAATAATTTTTGAACTGAGTTTATATAGCATGCTCCGAAAAGTAACTTTTTTTTTAACTTAGTCAAGTTATTATTAATAATTTATTGCTAAATATCTAAAGCTTTAAGAATCCATAAAAAAGCTGATTATTTTGTAATATTTGCTTGTGTTGTAAAAACTGAACAAAAAAAAAACATGTTGCAATTTTAAGACAACAAATTGAGTAAATATTCTTGTAGCGAAAAAAAATCAAAAAAAAACAAATAAATAAATAAAAGCTTCAAAGAAAAAGCAACAACAAGCGCACATAAACAAAATCATGGTGTAGAAAACCACGAAAACCTCGAGCTGACCCTGATATTAAATTGCGGCTAAACTGAGAGACAAAAACACAAAAAGCTATAGACGAAGAGAAGAAATCAAATCAGGTAAAGCAACCTCGTATAGGTTTAAATGTAAATTTAAAAAATAAGCAAAGATCAACTAAACAAAAACTGTAAGATTGTTAACTTACGTAGAAATGAGCGGAGAAAAATAGATTTAACAATAGAGATTCCAAACATGAAGTAATGAGAAAAAAAAAGAGCAGAAAAAGTTAAGTTTTTATTTAATGTTGCTACTCGAATTTAAAATATTCTCTACACAGTGAGCATTTAACAATATACATTTTTTGGAGGACTTTTAACGCTACGAAAATAAATACAAACTATTTAGCAGATTGTAAATGAAAAAGTTTTTTTTAATTAAGAAAATGTGAGCACAGCACATGCTGCAGACAAAATTTTTTAAATTTTTACTCGTACACACAGAAATTCATTGAACAGAGTCAGGGTCAATTAGTCTAATGACCTTAGAAAATCATTAATTTTAGGCGAGGCAACACACGCACAGCAATTAATGTCGAAATTAATTATTAAATATAAAGTTTTTTTACTTTTGTTAAATATTGTACAAGCACTGGCAGCAAGGAAAGAATTTAAAAAGCATTGACGGGCGCGGCAAGGAAGATAAAATGTGGCAAGTTTATGTTAGTTATAAAATATACAAAATATTACATATCCGACAAAGTTTTTACACCCTACACAGAGGGTATATTCACTTTGCCATTCCGTTTGTAACGCATAGAAGAGGGCGTGGCAGGTATAGAAAAGTATATATATTTTTGATCAGCGTCACCATCTGCGTCGATATAGCTATGTCTGTTGAAATCTAAGTTTACTAATTCAATAAAATTTGGTACATAGGTCACACCTTCTTACAAGCTGCTAGCACAGCCACGCCCACCGCTCATACTCTACGCAAATATACCCCTGCACATTTTCATTTTGATGAAACTTGGTGATTTGATGAACATGTGAACAAATTTAAGATTGGGCTAGGTTTCAAATTTGTAAAGGCTGTAAAAAGGTCGTGGCGTAGCCTTAAATTTCAACATAAATAATGCCATAACTCGTTAACCCTGCAAGATATTCTGATGAAAACAAGTACACGGATACAGTTCAAAAATATCTTGGATTCTGCTTAAAGTGGGCGGAATTGGAAAAGTGGGCGTGGCACTTTTCGACAATTTAAAATTTTGGTTTCGTATAACTCACAATTGGCACACACGATTTTCATGAAAATTTTAGGTAATTAATCTTCAATCTATTTTTAACATTTAAGTATTTAAAAAGTACTTTCAATGCAGTGTAGGGTATGTGAGTTTTTGCCTGGCCGAAGATAACACCTTTACTAGTTATTGTTAGAATGTATTAATTATTTGTACATATGTTTATATATGCATACACAGGTAGAAGTAAAATATTGGCACACGAAAATAGATATGGTAACTATTTATGTTTCACTTATTGCATTTAATTTTTTTTATATACTGCAATGACTTAAATATTATTATGCATAAAAGATCCTCTTGAGCTCCTAATATTTAAAGTACAGAAAGGTATTAAGGCTACAAAAAATCATGAAATTGTTTGCTTGGTCCAACCCCGTAAAAAAATGGTTTATGCTAAATAAAATTAATGCATTTTCACAAAAAACGAATTCCTTTCCATAAAACACGTCTAAATGCTTTTAAAATTTTACATTTAAGAAAAACAAATATTTATTTGCTTCAAATAAATAAAAAAAAAAATGAAAAAATTATAATGAGCAGTCCGCAAAGTTTTACAAAAAGGGAATGAGCCAAAACACAAATTTTTTGAGGAAATTTATTCATACCCCACCAACAAGAAGCCTTGATGTAATCTCTATCGAGATAGAGGTTCCTAACCACTCCAAAATGGTCGAAGAAAAGAAATTTTCGTCAATTTCTTTAATAACATCGAAACTCATGAAATTCTTAAAATCGAGGTAGCCAAGTTTTAGAAGGTTTTTGTTTTAAAATCATTAGCAAAAACTCTTTTACTCCCACGTATAATAAAGACATCCGATGGTTCTTGCTATATTCACACCTGGGTCTAAATTTGACTAAATATATACACATATGCGCTATAGTCTTTGACTGAAATTTTAAATTAAATATTTTCCGAAACGGAAATTTCCAACGAGTTCTGTCTAGCAATATTTTCATTCGTTTCAATGTGTTATTTCGTGTTATATTATGGGTTTTTTTTTTAAACTTGACTTGAGTGCGTAATAAAAATCAGAAAAACGCAGCCAAAGGCAACAATATATAGTTAAATTTATGTAGTAAACCGAAATAATGTCGTAGAAGACAGCTGTTCTGAAGCAACTTCCAATCCAACAAAAGGACATAATACGCAGGTACTCAATAATACGATAGGGTAGAAGAAATGAATTAAGAAAGTTGCTAGCAACTGTTGCAACCAGCAAGTCTGTTTTATTTTATTCATTTATTGTTTGTACATAATCCACAGGATTAAGCGACACCTTAACAAGGATAATAATAGATGTGTATATATGTAATATACAAAAGGACAAATAAGGAAGAAAGGTGGTGGTGGATGGCAGTAACTCAGGCAAAGCCAAAAAGAATAAAAAGCATAGAACAATGGAATGAAAGACGCATTTGCTATACAGTCAGCGGCGATAGAGCAACAAGTGAAGCAGCTACATAGACGAACATTTTTTATTTACTAAAAGAAATTGAATTGATGCCTAAAAAATCAACAGCAGCATTGAAAAACTCAAACTGCTGTTGCTCAAGGAAATCATGGGGAAACAGTTTGCTGCGTGTAACGCTTTCAAGGCTTAAGTGTTGCAAAAAAATAAACGTAATACCAGAGCGGCATATATATTCATACGTACAGTAGTCAGATGCAACCAAAACTACACTATAATAAACAGCAAATGAGTTCCTAAGGTTTGCGAAACTACAGCACAATATTGTTGCTATCTTGCTGCTATTGGCGCTCTACATTAGTAAAATTTAAAACATTGCAATGTTTCAAGTTTTACTCTTTTTTTTATTACGATAAAGAACTCAATAAGAAGCCACGGTTGCGCTGCAAGTCAAGTCTAAAGCAAAGCCAACAAACAAAGATGACCTCAATACCGCCTACGTCACCAGCAGCAACAGTCGAAGCTTTATCAAAAAGACGGGCAAAAAAATGTTGCAAAATTCAATACCATTACCATTCGACAAAATAAAATGTTTTTTCATTTAAATTTAGTTTTTTTAAAAATTTTTCAACTTTTTAGCAATGCATTGATAATATAGCTTTACAAAAGAAATGTAGGTTCCCTAGGTTATTTGTCGAGTACTGTCTGCTCTGTATATTTTTGTGTGGTCAGAAATAGAACTCGATTCCCAAGAAGCTGAAAAATGCCACGAAATTTGTATCTGAAATATTTAGAGCATATCTGATATAATGGAATTAAACAGGATTCAGCATGCTAAACTACAAAAGACACAGGTCTGGATCGAACAAACAAAACCTATTTTTCTCAAATATTTTCAAAAGCCAAAAATTTTATTTATCCGCATACGTCAAACTATGTTGGTGCTTGCTTGTCAGATCACATAAGATTTTAGAAACTGCATAAATATTTTGCCCTGAATTCATTTAGGAAGTTCAACTATTCTCACCAGATTGTATGGGGAGCCAGTAATCAAAATATCTGATTTTCATTATCATTAGACTTCAATTTTCGAAAAAAACTGCGTGGTAGGTAATGCATATATGAAAACTGAATTTATTTTAATAAAAAAAATCAACTTTAAAAATTTTCTATGTTGGACAGTGTTATTAAAACTTAAGCAAAAAAGTATTTCAATAAAACATTGCAAACAAGAACACCGCCGCACTGTAGCAACAAAATTCAAATTGCAATAAACAGCAAAAATTGCAATGGCATTGGCATAAAAACAACTGCAGCAGCAGCAATGAATGAGGCGAAATTGCGTTATTACGACGACAAGCAGCCGGTTGCAAGAATTGTTATACTTGGTGTTATTGCTGCCTTTGTATTGCTCTACTGCTATTAGCCGCTGCTGCCGCAAGGCTTAAATGTATTGCAGCATATGCGTTTTTATGTCTTGTAGTGCTCAGTAGTGCAATGTTGATGTCTGCTGTCTGTGTTGCTGTTGTCATATGTTGCAATATCCACGTTTTGTATCACCGTCGACGACGCCAAATGTTACTGAAAGCGGTTTATGTAGACAAATTGCACATTTTAACGAATTTAAAACAGCAACAAATTAAGTTAACAGTGTGCAGGGAACTGATAGAGACGACCACAAAACTGAGCAAAATATATTTTCGTTGTTGCCAATTACTGCTTTTGGTGCAAAGCTACCAAAATTGCTGTTTGTCTTTCTTTTTAATTTGTGCAATGAGAGCAAGAGCAACAGGCCAAGATATTTTTGGGAGCGTATCTAGTTATTGCTTTTTTATCTTGTTGCAATTTGGGTTTTTGGTGTAAAAAGAGCGTGACTAACTTTTTAAAATGTTCCCAGTAAGAAATTCGTTTTTAAAAAAAAAAAACCAATTTTTCTGGTTGAAGAAATTTTTCCGGTTTTGAGCATAGTTTACATATGACAAAGTTCGTTTAGGAAAAACATAAATATTCTAATATTAATTAATTGAGATAAATTGATAATTATCCAAATCATGTTATGGATGAAACATATATTTATTTGCCGCAAACGTACATTTAATACGGAAGTTATTTTTTCTCATTTCGCCTTATTTTTGAGTTTATTCCAAAAATTCGTAGTAGTTACTCGTGAGAAATTTAGTTGCATTACCTTAACTAATACGCTCAGTGCCATACTGATTTTGATCAAATGCTCTGTGGGACCACTATGAAATTTTTATGTTCTGTGCGTGCACTTGTGTTCGTTTTTATGTTCTTTTATTGTATTTTGATCAATGAACATAGTTCCCTATGCAAAATCCATGTAAAATATGTTTACCAGTGGTTATAAAGCGCTAAAGCAAAATATACCCGGGTACCACCGGTTGACATGGGGTCCACTCGAGCTGGACCACAATGCACCACCCATGGACACATGGCGCTGAACGTGTTAAATAACTCTCTAGCATAGCGCTTTGAACGTTTTATTTGCACGGGTGGTGGGCGTGTCCGTGAACCGATTTCGTCTACGAGTTATTATTGAAAGTACAGTCGGTGTACCAAATTTTATTAAATTATCTCATTTGGTTTAGACTTTATAATTACCACTCTTTGAAGGACGATTATTAGGAATAAATTCATAACGAGACATGGAATCTTAATGGTTATTATATTTTATTTTTATTTATTTGAATTGATATTAACATAGCAATTCGTGCGGTACAAGTAAAATAAAAACATTTTGTTTTACGGTCTTATGCTCTGGAGGCCTGACTTCTAACTTCTGCTGCAAATTTAAGAAATTCATTATAAATATTTAGGCATTGTAACCCGCTGGAGCAACCCTTTTCTCCTGCATGCATGTGCTTTTCCTTAAATATTTATTTAGAATTTGGTCAACGGTGCGTATGAGTTACATTTAATTGAAAACCAAATATGGGTGTTCGTACAACCATTACAGTTCAACATTCTTTTGTTAAAACTTAATAAATTTGCAACATAATTGTGCATGAATCACCACCGAGGCAGCAGTGAAACTTACAGCAAAAACTGTTCAACAGTTCTTAAGCTATTAGCCAACATCTAAACAAACTTTATGAAAACCATACAGTCGCAAACATTTTTAAAAATTTTACAACTAAATTTGTGTTTCCAAGCCAGAGAGCGAACAGTAAGCATAAAGAATTTCGCATTTACAATTTTACTAAGAGCAGTATTGAAAGCGGGGATTATATTAACAGGGGCTTGCTCTTGGCCCCCTTAAAACGTACTGGTTTTTTTTCACAATGTTAATTTAATACTTGACGCTCTTTATATTATTTGCTGTCTTATGCTCTCCGTTTGGGAGGCCATCGTGTATCGCTCAATGTTATGCGCAATAACATGACACACACTTACAAAAGCAACGGATGGATTTGTATGTTGCAGGCTGGCGGCTGCCAAAGCCAATTGTTGCCATTCACATTCAATGATAAATTTTGTAAAATATCGCATATAAAAGTATGAACAAAATATGTAATATATGTATATCGTTTCACAACTTTATTTATTTTTTTTGTTTGCCCTCAAGCGCGCTATTTTGAGTTTTTATTTTTTTTTTCGATTTCAATTTTTTTTCGTTTACATTGGAGCGTTCGTTTACCATTTAGCGGGTGCCTGCTTTGGGTTAGTCCACCTATTTGCTACAAGTTGTAATAAGGGGCTAAGTGCAAGAGAGATACTTACAGTTCAGAGAGAGCTGAGCTGGTGAGAAACTATGGGTGCGCACAGGCAAAAGTGGCCCACAGTTTACTCGCTCACTTGGTATTGATTTCCAAATGTTCAACGTCGCAGTTGCTGATTGTGTGGTGGCGGCATTTATTGCATGGCACATTGAAATATTGAAACTCTTGGAAAAAAAAATTAAACGCGCAACTGTTGCCGCAGTTTTAAATGGAAATAACGAGTTTTTTAAGTTGAATGTTTTTTATTTTTTTCAGTTTTTTGCGTTTTTTGGTTGCAAAATTTTTAATGTTTGCAATGTGTTTTAATTTAAGCTGTACAAATAATTGCAAAATTTCAGAATTTGTCTGGAGATTGAAATGTTAAATGATTGAGAAATTTTATAAATTGTTTTTCATTATTTTGGACCAAAACAGAGCATATGTAAAATTTTTTAATAGTTTTAGGACTGTTTGAAATTTCATTCATATATTTAGGGTCGTACATACATACACACACATACATATATAAAACAAAAAAGTTTAAAAAAAAAAAAAATTGGTACAACTGTATGTGGTGGTGCTTAGTCATATCACTTGGTCATATCTATCATATCCCCATGAAGTTTTTCAATTCCTACAAAGCCCAATTTGACAGGGAATTAAGAATACAGGAAACTAAGGAATTAAGTTAGGATGT
This sequence comes from Meiosimyza decipiens, assembly GCA_963680825.1. Classification (NCBI taxonomy): domain Eukaryota; kingdom Metazoa; phylum Arthropoda; class Insecta; order Diptera; family Lauxaniidae; genus Meiosimyza; species Meiosimyza decipiens. The sequence goes on along the minus strand of OY804258.1, from coordinate 66,278,259 downwards.
GCTCAGAAAGTTAAATGTTTTGTGGAAAAATATTTTAAAAACAAAACCCAAACCGATATTTTGTTCATAAAATGTTTTCCATATTAGCACTCACAAAAATGTAATCGTATAAATAGGATGAAATAGATTTAAGACTTTTCAAACAAAAATTTTATTAATTGAACTGAATCAATAAGTATGTTGTTCAATGTACGAGACAAATCGAGACATGTTCATAGAGTTGCGGCAAGTATTCAAGTTTAACAAGCAATATAAATTTTAGGAACACCCATGCACTTTTTTAAAATCTAATTATTTGGGGCATAAAAAATAAATACAAATTCAAGTTAACTCCAACACTTTTTTGTTAAATAAATCGAGTTTAAAGCTTGGCTAAATTTGAAGAGCATATGTAAACGCTAATAAATAAAACTGCTCTAGGTAACAAAACAATTTCCTATCAAACTCTAATCCTGGTAGTGAGTTTGATAAAAAGTTTTGTTTCTTTTGCTCTTTTGAAGCACCTAGATGATAAATTAAAACAATCAAGCACCTTAAAGAATGCAATTATTAATATATACGAAAAACCAAAATTTTAATTATGAACTAATAAATTTTAGTGCAAGACATATTTTTGGAGAAAATCAACAAAAACTTAGAATTCAAGCGGGTATATTGGGTCTAGCGTTCTTTTAATCAAAAACTTTAAATAATTAAATTTTATTCAAGGATACATAATTTGGGCCCATTCTGTGACCCTGTTCCATCAACGGTGCGTTCGATCCGTGGCAATATGTGTAGACTAACGTGACCAGATATTTTTCAATAAAACGCGGAGCAGGAAAAGCTGATAAAAATTTTTTGAAGATTCGTTTGTTTTTAAAAAAGTTCCCCACTTTCACTGAAAACCCTAGCAATTTAAGATATTTTATTTCCAATAAAAACGCGGACCACGCGGAGCAGAAAACAAAAAACGTGGACTTGCTCCGCGAAACGCGGATCATATGATCACGTTAGTATAGACAATCACGAACTAACTAAATAGATATGTTAAATAGATCACAAATGAATCAATTTTTGAGACGCTACCTCCCGGACTATATGTACATATTGTATGTATATACATAGGTTATCTCATTTTGAAATACGCTATCTTTCGGGGCCATAGTGCTACCAAAATTTAATACAAAAAGTAAGTCCCAATTCAGACGAAGCAATAATTATAAAATTGAGAGCACAAATTTTGTTTATATTTTGTGCTGGGTTGACAAATATTGTGATGAAATTCGCTCTCAAATTCTTGACAGTCATTTATTATTGAATTAATATCTTCAACAAAATTTTTTACCCTTAACTCACACAAATTGAATAAACAATTGGTTTATATGGGTTTTACTGATTGTTTCTGCTGTTACTAAACTGACCACAGGATGGTCTTGTATCAAAACAGATTTTTGTTCAGAACCACATGAGCTACACTTCATACATCGTAATAAAAATTCATTCAGTTTAACCGAGTCGTTTCTCATACTCGAACAAATTGAGCGTGTTAGTTTTGGCTAAAATGGCAATTTCAAAGAGCTTTATTTCAGCCAATTTTGAGAAAAATTAAGTGCGAACAAATGTGTTTTGTCCTGAACTAAAATTGTTTCTTATCTTAATGCGATTTAAGCCTCTAAAGTCGCAATAGACTTAAAAACTCATTTATTTTTTTAAAGAAAATAAGTGATTTTTACTCATTTTTCAAGGTTCTATAACTTAGTTGGATTTCAACAGTTTTGGACAAAAGAAAAGTTTCAAATATTTATTGTACTTTTTGGCTTTCACGAAAAACTAAATAAGGCACCTTGAGCCCCCTATGAGGGGTAAGGTATAACTAATGTTCGAAACCTCAAAGGCTCCCACAATGTATATACAATACTTTCCTTATAAAAACATAATTCTTCTAAATTTACCTCGCTTCATCGATGAAATAGAACCGCTTCAATTTCAAATCCCTCAAAACGATGCCATTACGATGACACACCTGCACAGTTTGGCAAATTTGGTGAAATAACGGTCGCGCTTCCTGTTCGCTTAAACGACGTTTATTTCGTATGTACGTATGCAAATCCTCATAAATTCTCTCATGTTCTACAGCAGGCGAGGAACCTGCTGGAATAATGACATAGGTACGCTGCTTCGAGAGCGATACAATATCGCGCACACTCCTAATCAACGAATGCCCATAGATTTCACTGCGACAACCTGCCTCATCTTGTTGCAATTGGAAATAGGCCTGCTGCACTTTATGCAACGGTTCATTTATGATTTTACAAAGGAAATGTTCCTCGGTAAACACATCGGTGCACTTAAGATTGGACGATGTTAGGTCGATGAGATGACGATAAGAAATTGGCGTTTTAGCTGCTGCGGCAGGTGATATTTGGCAGGGTATCGAACTGATGAGGTAGCGTTCTTTTATCACATTTACTGGTTGAACTTCCAGGCGTAAGGCTTGCTGCAGATCACAGCCAGAGGGGGACTTGAGGAGTTCGCGTATTTTACGCAACATGCCAGGATCGAGTTGATTCTTCTTAGGCGTATGCAGCGATGTCAATGCATGATGATGCGTTGAACGCATGGGCGGCATAGCTCCTGATGCAGGAGATGACGACGAATTGGTTACAGCGGCATCGGGACTGCTGCTTCCATTGTTGTTGCTGACGATGGCGGCGGCAGGCGATGATGGTGCTGAATAAATATTTTTGTTGGCATTGGTCATACCACTAGAGGCAGTGGAGTTGGGCGTGCCAGGAACTTCTTGTTGCGGTAGATTGTAGGCATTTCTGCTTTGTACTAAAATCGTTGTTGCTGTTGGTTGCGCAGTGATGGTATCCATTTTTCTTGATATTTATATTTTATTTTAAATTAAGTGCACTTTTTATAAATTTACGCTTATTATCACAGTTTGTTCTCTTTCTATTTTTATTTTTATTTTTTTGCTGATTTTATGGATTTCTTATATTTGGCAAATTTGACATTTGACTCTTTTTCAGCAGCGTTGCCAGAGTATCACTATGTGCGTTGTGGTCTGGTTTACCTCAACATTTAAGCAAAGTTTAAGAGAAAATTCTATTTTATATTTCAGAAATAATTACAAATCCATTTAATTGTGATGAAATATTGCAAATTTTCACGAAATTCTTTTCAAGTTGAATTTGTATGGTTTACGATTTTAAAACAAATCTACGTATAAAATTTCAAAGTCAGCGCTCGCACTATTCTCAACAAAATAACTTTTTTACTCTTTGTACACGTCAGCCACGCTTGCTTCTACAAATTCAACTGATTTTTCTTTTAAATAAAATTTTAAATTTTCACATCAACGATGATGACGATGACGACGACAACGACAACGACAACGACAACGACGACGACAATGTTGTTGCCGTTTCACTGTGTCGGTGTGTGTGCGCGTGTATTTTTTGTTTTGTTCGTGGTTTTGTCATTGAATTTTGCCTTGTTTTCGCATTCACTTTGTTCGCTCTCTTATTACACGTCATTAGCTACACACAACATAAAAAATTTCCTGTTTATATACATTAGCCAAAGTGTAAAAGGTGCAACATGTGTACTGCTGTCTCATGTCAACAATTGTTTGTGATCGTTTATTTTGAAATTTGGAATTTTATTTGGAACTCGTGTATTTCTTTCGCATATTTAGAAGAATTCATGAGAGGCGCTCTCTCGGTATTCATATATACATACATCTTTCAAATTTGGGAGTGTCCATAAGCCACGTAAGGTTATTAAGAAGTGAAGGTATTGGCGAATATCGACATACCTTAGTAGTTTTTCGTCGATATCACATCTGATGACATTATTGTACTGGGTTCAAGTGCGAGGGCTTGATATATTAACTTTAATAATGGCTTATATATGTAAGTATGTACGTATATTAATTTACAAATAATTACATGAGATCCAAGTAAATGTAAATATTACTTAATTAATGTGATCAAACTGAATGCAAATGACACAATTCAAGAAACCAAACATGAATTTATGGACAGTAGTTTTCCAAACATTAATTTCATATCTTTTTTGAAGTTGTCACATTCTCTTTATTGAGTTTCTTATCGCCGAAATAATTAAATCCAAGTTATACAAATTTCAGCAATTTTTTCTTCTCTAAACCACTTCGAACTGATTAAAGTTGAAAAAATATCATATCGTAACTTACATGGAGTAAAATGAAGGAATTATGGTCGGAGGTGTGGTCCGCACCCTTAAAAACATGATAAAAAATAACTAATTTGAGGTTTGATAATAAAATCATATAATAGACAAGAGTTCCAAAAACGTTCGTGCAAATTGGAAGTTGAGTGATATTTAATGCAATAACATCTAATGCTCTTCTAAGCTGGGTCTGCAAAATATTGAGATATGTCAAAAATCACTTAAAGTAGTTTATTTCTTGGAAAAATTTAATGTTGGTGGACCCGAGCGGAAATATCACTCAGAAAAGTTTTCGGTTAACCAGTGTCAAATCTTTTACGTACATCTTTTGTTTGGAGCCTTGTGTGTAGAATTGCCCTCATACACTTATGTATGTATGTACGCAAGTATATGCTTTTGGATTAACTTTTATATACCAAGCTTCAGTTGAAAATTAATATATTTCACAATTTATTTTTGAAATTCTCTAAAGATGATTTTTTAAAAAGTTGTGTTCGTCACAAAATTCTCAAGAAGTTTCTTGATAGCGAAAATTCTCTCCTAAATATTCCTCGCTCATCCTAGCCGCTGATCGCATGATCTTTTATTTCGTTTTTGTTTTCCTCCACGATTTTTTCTGCGTTCTCAAAATCACCCTCTGTTCCTGCGTGAGCACTGAAAACGTCGATGAGTACTGTACTCGCATGCAAGGTCGTTTTTTCTTTTGTTGTGTTAACTAGCGAATTTTCATCATCTCCACGCTGTCCTTAGTAGTAGAGCAAAAATGTTCTTTTTGTATGACTACAATTCACTGCTATGTTGTTGCTTGGTAGGAGCCAGCATATTTCGGGTACATTGTATAGATTCAGATTTTAGCAAAACACCAAAATAATTACAAATATCATGTGTACAGTTGCGTAGGCATATAAATTAATTTTTCTTAAATTTCGAAACTTTCTGGATTTTTACAAACGACCCGGCAAACATTTGAAAGTTCTTCATATGCACCATGTGGAATTTCTAGGTAAGCGAATCTGTTATGTCTTTCGGAAGGTTAATATGCAGCAGTATGTGATTATTTGGCAACCCTTCTCTTGGATTAGTTGATTGCATTTGCCAGGCGATGAATTTGTATAACTGCAAATGGCATAGGTATGTTCATACAATAATCGTTTGAATCTCTTCTGTTTTATTCATGCACAAATCACTTTGGGCAGTTTCTTTCAGACAGACTCTATTTTTGCATCAGAATATGAGGTCGCGTGCGATCAAAATCATCGCATCCGTGATTACATTGCCAACGTTTTCACGAGGAAATTCGGTGAAGCAAATTCTTGTCTATTCTCTTTTGTGAATTTGTTTTGCGTTTACACACGAAAACTAGAATTTCTCTGTGCAAGAAAATGTCAAAGCAATTCCACCGGCAACCCGCCATACAAACGTCAATTCGAAGCATAATATCAGCTAACGAATAGAACGAAAGGGATTTCGCGGGTACGACAAATTCTGTACACCACCCTTTCGTTTTTCCCTTCTTTCGTACAAACAGGAATACTTTCTCTGAAGAGTTTCTTCGTGTAAACGTTGACATTATGACAATATGTTTGCTGGGGATAATTGTATTCCAACGTCTAGCAACATTTAATGAGACAGAAGTTGCAATTTTTTTTTTCTGTTTATTAACTCTGCTACGAAGCATTAGAGAAATGTTAAAGGATTCCCCTAGATCAGGTATGGCCAACAAGTAGATCGCGATCGACCGGTCGATCGCGAAGCGATATATGGTCGATCATAGTTTAATTTTATTTTTTTATTTATTAAAAAAAATTTTTTTTATTAATTTTTAAAATTAAAAAAAAGCATAATTACTGAAACGTAGTATTTTAAAATTTTAGAACAGCAGACTGAGCATTTTTTATAGTGCAAAACTTGAGCACGATTAATAAAAATTATCAAGTTGGTTTTACTATGTAGATCGCGACACATTTTTGAGATAAAAAGTCGATCTTAGGCACATACAAGTTGGCAACCCCTGCCCTAGATAGCACGTGATAAAGCAATTTTCCCATGTTAAATTATTTCATAGTTAGATTTTATTAATTAGAGCGAAATAAGGTTAATTTAACAATATGCATCGTCATTGATATGCAGCCTAATGTGCTTATGTATGTAATATTGTGAAATGTGTTTCAATGGCTTTTGAAATTCAGTGATAAATTTGTGCTAACACCAGGGATGCCAAGTACCAAGTTAAATTTGATCCGATATTTGGTACAATTTAATAATTAGTCATATCTTGAAATAAAAACGTACAATGTAAATACATACCTCAGTGATGACATTTTCAGTACATCTGTACTTTTTTCAGTACATTTGTGCCATGAGTCTTCATCAGTACATTCGAAAAGTTTTTAGTACATCTGGCTCATATTCAGCACTTTCGGCGCATTTTCAGTACAGTTCGACTATTTCTAAAAATCAGAATTGTTGTTAGCAAATTAACCGCGAAATATGCCGGGAATAAACTTTGCTAAAGCTTTTTTTAGTAATTTTAAATAAGGTTTTAATGTTCATGTCGATTCTGTGTTTATACTGGGTGGTCCGCTTTAGAAGCAACATCCACAAAAATTGGGTGTCCTGGATCACTGTGAGTAAAAAATTCGAAAATTTTCTGTTTTTCAAGTATATTCTCAATAAAAAAAAAATTCCAAGATTGCTACCAGAGCTTCAAAAATTTAATTTTTCGAAATTTGAGCAAGAAAATTCCACTTTTTCTGCTTTGAAATTAATTTTTTTTTTTATTTTTTAAAGTAAAACATGCACTTTTTAATTAGAGTGACTAATAGCAAAATATTGTAATTATTTGTTTGTAAATACGTTGGAAAGCTTTGCACCTAAAAATAAAATTTTTTTTATTATAATTATTCGATCTTCATGTAGTGGCATTGAGCATTTCAACTTATAGTTTATTAGGATGAAAACAGCAAAGGAATTGAGCTGTTACACAAGAACAACAAAAGTTCTACTTGAGTAGAGGTCATGAATTTTCTCCTTATAAATAGGATTCAAAAACAACGATTTCGATGCTTCCTCATGTACACATCTGGAAAACGGAGGCAAAAAATATTTAAAAAAAAACTTTAAATGGGAATTTTTTTTTTTTGAAAAGAGGTCAGTTAAGTTGGAAGTGTCGATATATGTATGTACCACAACAGAGCCAGATTTAATTATTATTACTGTCGGTCATTCTTTAAATAAATGCCAACTCTTTTGACTTTTTTTCTCTGATATATTTGATTTTTATATGTGTTTATCTAAAGATGAACTTTCAATATATGAATGTATATACATATAGTATTTAAAAATTTGACTCAAAAATGGTTTGAAACGGAATATCTCTAAGACTTTGAGCAATGGAATAAAAAAAACATATGATATTTCTTAGAAATGCTTTAGTTTTATTAAAGAAAAAATATTTTATATAATTTAATTAATTTAAAAAACATATAGTTATTTTTTTTATAAAAATGTTTCCCAAAACACCTTCGACATAACATTTTTGTTTATTTTTTTTAATTTTCTTATTTTAATTAATTGTTTTTCTTCAGTCAATCCTAAGAATTTATCTGCTTTCAAATCGAAATTCCCTACATTACTTTAGAGAATATGAAATTATTATTGTAGGAGTTTTATGATATTTTATGCTTTCTAGCAATAAGATTCAAACTGAGATCGCTATTTTGAGTAGTTTGCTGAATTTCCTTTGAAAATATCTACTGTTCGATGTGTTGTGAAATCGACTTGTCGAAAACAATGACTCTCAAGACATAATGCTATGTCATTTGTTGTGAAATTCTGTTAAGTTCTTGAATGACATGAGTAACACAATGTAACATTTTTGTCTTAAATTTAAGTACATACATATATAGTCATATATTTTATTGATAAGAATATATATGTACATAATATACCATAAATATTTACTGAGAACGCAGTGCACAACGTCAGCATTGCTTGAATATTGTAGCTATTTAAAAAAAAACACAAAACTCTATAATAACCTTTCAAGTACTTTAAAACAGAGATAATTAGTTGCCATCAAGTTACTGGAAAGAAAATTATGCAAAATTTGTCCCACTGTACTAGTGCCAGAGTGTAAAAAAAATTTTAGTGAGTTCCAATTTGGCACCAAAGTGCCCCGCTTCGTAAGCGCTGGTCATTGGGTCATTGTAAAAAGAAGTTGTTGCATCGATCGGTGGGAAAAGGTTGAACAAAAATTCCTCCGGGCTCCCCATAAGCTCGATGTGGGCTCATTTTTCCGAAATATTTTTACTGTAACGAATCAGGCGACGCCCTTTGTCATTTCTAAAAATATGCACATTTATAAGGCAGTGGTGACATTTTCGGTACATTTATACTTTTTCGGTTCATTTGCGTCCTGAAAAATAGTTGTCAGTACGTTCGACAAGTTTTCAGTACATTCGGTACATTTCCCAAATTTTTAGTACATTTGGCGAATTTTCAGTATATTTTCGGTACATTTGAACAATTTATAATAAAGGGTGGTTTTTTTAGAGGTATAGAGCTTTGAATTGAAATAAAACACAAGAAAATCGTTTTAATTTCCATCAATTTGGCTTTATTGGAAGGATAATTTTATGCCATTAATGTTTAAATATGATTTCGGGCATGTGGCCGCCGCGGCTGGCTCGAATAAAGCCAATTCTACAGGTCCAATTTTGAACCTCTTTTTCGAGCATATGGGGCCGTATGTCGGCAATAACGCCACGAATGTTGGCTTCCAAGTCCCCTAACGTTTCTGGTTTGTTGGCGTAGACGAGCGACTTCACATATCCCCAAAGAAAATAATCCAATGGTGTCAAATCACACGATCTTGGTGGCCAATTGACAGGTCCATTCCGCGAAATTATGCGCTCATCGAATGTTTCCTTCAATAAATCGATTGTGACGTGCGCTGTGTGGCATGTAGCGCCGTCTTGTTGGAACCACAACTCATCCACATTCATGCCATCCAATTCGGGAACAAAATAGTCGGTTATCATGGCTCTATACCGGTCTCCATTAACGGTAACTGACTCTCCAGCATTATTTCGGAAGAAGTATGGCCCAATGACTCCACCAGCCCATAGAGCACACCAAACAGTCAGTTTTTGTGGATGTAATGGCGTCTCAAGGGTCTCATGTGGATTCTCTTCACTCCAAATGCGGCAATTTTGCTTGTTGACGTAGCCATTCAACCAAAAATGAGCCTCATCACTGAACAAAATTTTGCGATGAAAATCAGCATCGAGATCAATCTCATTTTCGGCCCATACACCAAAATCACCAAATCTTCCATAAAGTTGATGGACAAAGCTCCAATTGCTGTGCACGGTGGCGAATCGATTCATTCGGGTCCTCTTCAACATTTTGCTCTACAGCGGCAATTGTTTCTTCGGTGCGCACTGTTCGACGTCTCTGCGGATGCGTATTATCACATAGAGTAAACGTAGTGCGAAAACGATCCATGGTTAACTGAATTAATTGCTCTGATGGACGATTATGTCGACCATAAAATGGACGAAGCTTGCGGTAAACTTCGCGAACTGAACCATTATTTTCGAAATAAATTTGCACAATTTGCAAGCGTTGTTCTTTTGTCAACCTGTTCATGATGAAATGGCAAACCAAACTGAACAAAAATGACATTAGAGTTGCCAGATTTGACCATAAAATGCCAGTTTTATCTCTATTCGAAAAACAAACCTCTAAAAAAAACACCCTTTACAACCTTTATTTTTAGCAAATGAAAAAATTAAAGTAATCGTAATGTGTAGAGTTTTGTAATTTAATAAGAACTATACACAGATATGTGATTTTTATAGGGTTTTTGATTTGTTTTTTAAGTAATTTTTAGAAAAATTTCGTGCAGTTAAGTAAAATTGAGTGTTCAAGACAAAAAAGTACATTCGGAAGCAAAAAAGTACATTTGGAGTCTCGATTTAGTACATTTTCACAGAATCCAAATGCCATCACTGGTATATGTTATAATTAATTTACATTCCATGACTTCAATTCAGTAGATCTGAATGCTTTGAACACTAAGCTATCAATGATATGCTGGAACAATGTCAGGTGCTATGAATCGGTTAATGATAAGCTGAGTGTATTTATGAGCAACGTGAGCCATGTTTTTGACCAAAATGTAGCCATTCGCATAGTTCGTTTCTTGAATCCCAATTACTCATGGTTTGCGAATCGATTTTGGGCTGCCATCAAAAAACGAAATAAAATGCAAACTAAATGGAGAAAAAATCGTACGCCAGAAAACTGGAAGCTTACTGAGGCAGTATAAAAATAATTTTTTTATTAGCAAACTGAACACAAACCTAACCTCAAAACAATTGTGGAATTAAACGAATTTTTCCTTAATTCCTGTCCCTCTGCGCCAGCACCTAGTGTGATTTTACTAAAATCCGCAAACATTTGCCATCAGCATCAAATTCACTCTTCAGCTGTAAATAAAAATACAGTGGCTAGATGTGTTTTGAAAATTACTTCGAATGCAGTCGGAAATGATGGCATTTCAATAAGGTTTATTAAATTAATTTTACCATTCATCTTATCGCATTTGACTCATATTACAAACCACTGTCTTACATGTTCCAGTTTTCCTAACCTATGGAAAGTTGCCACTATTACACTAATTGCTAAAACTTCGGTTGCCTCTACCCCGAGTGATTATCGCCCCATCAGTATTTTATCTTCCTTGGGAAAAGTAAGTGAAAGAATTATTTTTGAACAAGTCTCAGATCACATTAGTCAACATTCTTTGTTATATCCTTTCCAATCCGGTTTTAGAATGGAACTTAGCTGCGCAACTGCAGTAATGAAGATAATGATGATATTCGCCACTATTATGATCAAAACAATCTTACACTGCTTTGCCTTTTAAACTTTTCAAAAGCTTTTGAATTAGTCAATCATAAACGTCTCTGCAGGGAATTAAAATCTTTATTTATTTTTAGCGACTGAGCAGTAAAAACTATTTTGGGCGGGAGATCTCGGAGGATCTATTAAGTCAATTTACGTGGGGGTGCATCAGGGTTCCATCTTAGCTCCACTACTTTTTTCTATATTCGTATACGATATTATTTCTGTTTGCAAGTATTGAACAGTTCATGCATATTCTGACGATATCCAGCTTTATTTTTTCTTATATTACTTTTCCCTTTTTCCAATTAAAAAGAAAACGCACATTAAGTTTGCAGAAACAAATGTTTATTATTGCATTTTTTTTCGAATGTGATAGCTTACCATATTAACATATTCATTAGCTCTTTTTCATAAAACTTTTGAATAGTCAATGCTTTGCGATCGAAAAAATCCTCAGAATTTAGGATATAAAATCTGAAATTTATGTGATTTCTGTTAACCGTCTTTACGGTCATCCCCGTAGCTGACGGATAATCGAAGCTCTACTGTATATTTCAAAAACACAGCGGCGAAGGTATCGGCAATCGTGTGGAACTGAACTATCGCCCAGAAGATTTGACCATATAGTAATTTATCCCAAAAAAAATCCGATAAATCTTCTGTAAAAATTTCAGATTTCTATTTCGATTTTCAATCCATTCATTATTCTTTAGGAAAATAAGATTCTACTGCTGTCTGCAAAGGAAGATTTTATGAAAGAATGTGGCATATCTGATTAATGCTGCCCATTTAAGAACTTTTTACTTTTGTCAACATTAAGTTTGGTTTTTTTATTTATTTTATTCCAACAGTCCAACAGCAATTTGCGCACTGCGCGCGAAATTCAAAAATAACCGCCACGTGCAGCGCATTAAACATCCCAAAGAGTCATCGCTGCGAAACCAAACGAATCAACGATCGCGCGAACTTACGATCACCTCATTCGTAGTGCTTTACAAAAATACGTTTTATTTAAAAAAAATTTAAATTTTCAAAAGTTTCGCACGTTAAAGCTTCAGTGGTTGGTAGACCGCAGTAGTGACCAGACGAAAAAGGAACAACAAAAACAGCAAAGAAAACCTCGGCTTTGTGGAAAGAGCGTTGGACAAGATACAGAGAGTAACTTTCATATTATGAGTACTAAGAACAAGTTTTTAATTTCCTCTCTTTCTCATTGTTTTTGTTTATTCGGCATTTTTCAATCGATACGCCAATAAACTATGAACAAAATCCAAGCGAAACGTTTTAGGAAGTAATGGAATTCTCCCAGAAGTTGCTTGCTCCCCTTTTACTACGTCGTTAGTTGATCATCATAGCACTGATCTTCTCGTGCGATTCCGCGCTTCTGTTGCCAAGTTAAATTTGGAGAATAACATCATATTTCTGGCTCAAGTTTCTTATTTTGTTTTTTTCCTTAGGATGGTTCTTATGTTCCGTCGTCTGATGCGTCATACTTAATACGTTGTAAGTCAATGGTTCGTCATCAATTTGGTAGCTGATTGTACAGTGGTGTGTGCGTGAAAGTAACCAAATATTTTGTAACGAATTGATAAGAGCTAAAAATATGACGACTTCAAGAATTTTCGAGAATTTTTTCAATCAATGGAATAACTTTTGACGAAAATAATCATTCAAGGATTATTTTGTCATATACAAACGTAATTTAACTTGAACTGCAGCGATGCTACCAAAAATATGTTAACCCAACGGGAATTCTGGCAGCAGCTTCAAAGGGGAGCACGTCAGATGTGAGTCTTCCGATGCATTTAACTCAAAACTCTATATGCTGAAAAAATAATGTATTCCACATATACTGGGGGTTGAACCTGGGCATTCCGTGCTGTTGCGTGCAAAGCTGAACAACTTCAGCCAAGTTTCATGTTATATTTGACTTATCATTCTGACAGAAAACTAATGAAGTTTAAGCTTTTGTGATATTAATAATATGAGCATCTTAGAACTTTGACATAACGCAGGAGACCTAGATTCGAATTTGATCGGTGACAAAAAAGAATTAGTTAATTTTTTTCCGTATTAAACTTCAATGAATATATCTAGCGCATTACATATTTGTTTCCAAAAATGTGCTTCTACTCAACATCCAAGGAAGCGCATTTCAAATGCTTCCAAAGATGTTCATCCCTGCAATGATATCCTTTGTTAAACAAGATAGCAGTGAAAAGTGCATTGGAAGCAGCTTCCTGCTTTCCTTGAAGCACATCCAAAGCGCTTTGAACGCGCTTCCGTTTCACGTTGGGAAGATATTGCAAAATAATAAGAGTATTCATCTAAGCACGGAAACTCGAAAAGCATGCAAAATTCAAAAGTTTTCGAGTGTCTACGGGAACACCCTAAGCAAACGAACGAGCAATGGCATTTTACAGTTTGATCAGTTTTGCTGCAGCCATGAAATTACGTAGTTTACATAGTTTTCGAAGCATCTTCGCATCTTTGCTACTCACCCATATGACGTAGTAAATTACATAAAATTTTTTCCTATAGGACCCTATATACATAATTAGATTTTTGAAACTTAAGATTTTCCATACTAATCTCTTTAGTGAAATCGTAGTGCAGTATTTTTGGAGCGATGGGACCTGATTTTTATAAGGAGTGGGAATGAGTAAAAAACTTAAAAAATGTGGGTAAAATTGGAAAGTAAAGTGACGGATGGTATAGAAATAGTAAAAACCGGGAAGCACATAATATATATATATATAATATAAATTATATAGTCTGGAGTATTGTGCATATTTATTTCACTACTTCTTTTTCAAACTTATTGTTAGTACCCTTAAATTCACAATAAACATACCAAGAAGATATTTCCTATACATAAAGATATGTATATTTTGCAAAACATATGTAATGTGTTAATAAAGTTTGGTTCAACAATAATATGTTCACAAATATAATATTTATGTACATCAACTATTCCTTATAATTATCGTTACAAATTCTTGGTACAAGTAATTGAACTCTTTCCTTACTGTAGTATAGGATGTTTTTAGACTATCGTAGCTTTGAACTAAAATAAAACACATAAAATTGTACATATTACCAGATTTTTGGCTCTATTAGCTTGATAATTTAATGACATACAACATCTATGTATATACGGACATATGAGCGGCGCAACAGGACAAAATATAGCGCAACCTGAGGCTCAAGTTTTAATCACTTATCCGAGCAATTGAGTCAATTATGGCTGGTTCATCATCACAACACAGAAACTACACAATTGCCAGAAGAAAAAAATACAGTGGTGTCGAATCATGCGACATTGACGGCCAATTGCAAGAAATCATGTGAATTTTAAGTTCAGTTTTCAGTAAATTTAGTAAGGTTCCGCAATTTTCAAGCGTTGTTCATGATGAAATGGCGAAACTTAATCATCAGGACAAGTCAGCTCTCAAATTAACTGACACCAGAAACAGTGTTGCGAATTTAAAACCAAACACGCTTCTGCTTTAAAAATTATTATTTTGCACCACTGTGGATTGCAAAGCATGCAGACATATTTGGTCAATGACTAAGCCCGGCAAATATATCTGCAGTTCGGTGTTTTATTTTTACCTACGTACATATTTTGGAAATGGTATCGCATTGCAAATTCTTAAAGTTCTTTGCCTGTGAAAGGTTTTAAAAATAAGACCATAAGTGAGTGTGGCGCTCGCTGGAGTAGACAATACTGACGCCATAATAAAAGCTGGATGACTGACTGGCTGGCTGATATTTGAGCATAAAAAAATTAAATTGAGAATAAGAAAGAAGCGCCTAGCATTCACATCGTAAAGAATTTTATGCAGACTCAGATTGACTGATGGAAGATCTATTTTTGGTAGTACTCGCATGTATTGGAATTCGCTATTGAGGTATTCAGAGTATCCGTGAAGAAGATACAATTTCATTTGAATACGGTAAAATATGGTTTGAATATGGAACGTTCAAACTTATGTTTTGCAAAAATACAAGGACTTGCAAGTACATAGCACAAGTCATGATTATTTTGCTGCTGCGCAAGGTCGAACAGAGGCCGTCGATGTAGAAGTCAAACACCGTGACCATACACAACTTCTGTCATCTGGAAAAGTATCAATCCTATGACTTATTGGTGAAAGCAAGAGGTCGAGGCGTGATGTGTGAACCTAGTTATGCTTCGTTATGTTAGTAGGTTTAGAAAATGTTAAAGCAATGGAAAAATCTGAAAAACGTCAAAAGTCCCACACATGTTGAAAGAATCAAATAATGTCGAAAAATGTTGAAGGAGTCAAATGATATCCAGAAGTTTGAAAAAATCGAAGAATTCAAAAATGGTAGGAAAATGTTGATAAAGTCGAAAAGAGGTTGACTATAACCTTCATATAAATTGCAATAGTTTGGAAATTCCTAATTTTCCTACAACATAAGAAAGTTTTCTATCGACTAAATCGTTTTCGCGCTATCTTAAATTATTCTTAAGCCAGAAAATTATTAATTCTTATGAAATGGTACGTTCTTATAATTTTGCTATTAATGATTGTTTTCCTCCAAAATCTATGAGCTCACTTGAGATTTTCAAAGATAACTACTTATGTAAGTGCCGGAATGCTAATACCAGCAAAAATGGAGCTAGGCGTACAAGTACTCTATAATGAAGATATCAATTCACAATGGCAGTTTTACAAATTATGCTGCCCGTGAACCTTTTGTGCATTATTTCTCGATCTGGTACATAGTAAAAAAAATAAGAAAGAAATGCTTTGCCAAAGTTAACATTAACTATTGGAAAAATAGCAAAAAAGAAACTAACAATTTATTGAAAACTGTTCCATAGATAAACTCGGTTACTAATATGTAACAGAGGTCTGCGTGAGTGCGCTTGAAACGACCGTCAAGGCACTCGGCACGATTGCGAGCCTATCGAGCCCTTACGAACGCAAATCACGAATCAAATCAAATCAAAACAAATTAACAAGCAAGCGAAGTGAGTGCCGCACTCACAATTAAAATATTCTGCGAGTTAAAGCGAGTCGAAACACTCGTAGCTTATTCCAGTCGACACCGAGTGATTTGTTGTCTTTTACTGCGTTTGGTTTTTCTCGGAGTCCAAGTTCGAGGTTACTTATTTTATTGATCGCATCTATGACGATTCCTAGGACCCAACGATTGACACCTCTCTGGTCCAGATCGAACCCACTTTAGTTTCCACTCATGTAAGGCAAGGCGGGGCAAAGTGGTATACCTAACAGGTCAACCAAGTTTTCACAAAAAAAAACAAAATTTTTCGCACAGTGAAACATATAGATTATTAGTTCGATATATATTGAATCTATCAAGGTTATTAGGCTTATTATTTTCTCAAGAATTATTGCGACGCAAAAAAAATATGGAAGTTTCTACCGCTTTGCGCCTCGGGCGGGGTAAAGTGGTATAAAAAGTGCAATTATACATTTGTTTTTAAAATTTTCTAAGTATTAAAATCATGTTTTATGTGTGCAATGAATGGACGTCCAAAAATAGCTGAACTTTTCTGTTTTCCAAAACTCCTGAAACCTGGATAAACTGACGGAACGAAGTGATGAACAATACCGCTTTGCCCCTACCACTCTGTCCCCATGACCTATGTAAACATACAAACGCGTGAAACAAAAACTTATCAACATAAACAAATCATTGTCAACAATATATATATATACTGCGTCGTGGTATTTTGCCTTTTTTTTAATTGATTCGAATGGTGTGAATTTACTTAAGTCGATAATCCTCGAATTTTACATCGACCGCACTAATTTTGATGAACCTCGTGGTTGTCGACAACGGATGGTTGAAGTGTTGCTGTAACCTGGCATTAACCTGACTCAAACACAAACTCTTTATAATTACATTAGATGGTGCTGTAATGCAAGGATAAATATACCCTGTGCACTTCCTCGCCCTGTATAACGCTTTCCCTGTCTTCCCCTATAATCACTTTTTCAGCTCAGAGTCCGAGACCTAGATCACTCAATATATTGGCTGTTTCTATGACCACTTTTAGGACCCATAGATTGACTTCACTTTCATCCCAATCGAGCCAACTTTAGTTGCCCGTGTATATTTTGCCCAATATATAAGTTTGGTGTAAATGTTTTGTAGGCAGATTTCAATTTATTGCTTTTTCGCATGTTCGGTGTTGTAAATGTTTTTGTTCGGCTTGAATAACATTGACACTGAAGTAGGAGTCAAAACGAGTCAGAGTGCAAACGAATCAGAAGTCATGTCCTTCAATAGTTTTGTTTTGTGCGAGTCTACTCATGACTCGCACAATGTAAATAGAGCCATTGTACTCGATAGCTAGTACACTGATCGGTTCTCAAAACAGGACCACAATCATATATTCAAACCAAATTTTCTATTGCACTAGGCAACTCTGTTACGGCTCCACTTTCCCATTCCATAAATTTCGATACAATTTTGTGACCTCATTACAACGTCATTTTTATTGTTTTCATTGGACTTTTTTTTCGATTTTAAAGTTAAGACTCTGCAGAAAACTTTCAGCACATTCATAATTTTCATACACTAAAAATCGGCACCTGTCAGTCATACCGCAACCATTTGACACACATTAGCCATTTATTTTTGCACTTTACTTGCCGTGTCCTAAAATGCCACTTGTATTCCTTGGCGCCTAATCCCCGCATATACATACATACCTATGCACCATACTGCCACGTACTTCCTAACTCTTCTGGAATTTATCTAAAAAAAAATTATTGTATTCAATTTTATCACATTATCCGACTATCAACTTAATACATTTTTTTTTTTTTTTTGGTGAAAGTCGCTTATTCAGCCAAGCTGATCAGGTGCATTGACCTAAACGCAAGATCTTTTGACGTTGGCCCATTGACTAAACGGTATACATAGTACGAATATGGCGTGCAACATAAAAAGCAACAAATGGTTTAACACTTTCTTGCGGCAAAAGGGCCAATGAACTTAGCAATCCAATGGATATCGATATTTCAACAAAAAAACTGTTAGCTACAACTATCTATTATCACCCGAATGAATCGAGTTTTAAATATTTATAGTTCAAAATCACATACAACAGCTTGAATTTCATTGTTATTTATATTTACCACTAAAATTTGTTTTTTCTTTTTTGATATACATAACAGCATAAAAACTATTAATTTTAGTAATATCATAAAACTTTCCAAGATAACTTTCGTGTTGTTAGACGGTTACGTTAATGTAGGAACTCGTAGAATCACAAATTTGATTACGTTATTTAATTGTGATCGCCGTTCATGCGCTGGTATAGAAAACTATGCAATTGTGTCGTAGATGTGGATTTTCCGCATATTTTGTAAACACATTTTTGCGTTGAAATCAAGTCAGACAGTAAAGACCCGCGGTGACAGCGACTTAAAAACCGACAAGCCCAGTGACAGCAATTGTTGCAATTACCACGAAAGAAAGTGCAAATTGTAAAAAAAAATTACACATCAGACGAAGTTGCATGTATGTACATGTGGATGTATGTAAGATTGTCAATATCTATGATATGATAGTGTTGCCACACTGCGAAAAAACCTTTGATGGTATTTACCGCAATTTTATAATACTGAAGTTCGCCCAGTGGTTGAAAGTTGCGGATGCGGAACCTTTCAATTGATTTCAACAAAATGGATATCATTTGAAAGTATAAAAGTACACTTTTTAGCGTTTCATTTGTTGTGAGTTTTTATTAGGAATGATCCAACCCTAGAGATAATCAACTTAAAATTTCCGCCTTTGCGAAGTGTTCCATTTCAGACAAAGATTGGGCAACCCTGCAAAATATAATAAAAAACCTGGTGGTAGAGTCCGAATCTCAAATGATGAATGATCACTAGCAGTTAAACTACAAATCTTCGTGTACGGTGCTCACTGAAGATTTAATTGACAAAACCAACTCAAACGTGAACTTATGGGTTAGGTGCTAACAAGTACTAATTGCAACTGGAATCAGGAGAAGAAAGTGAAACTGATTAAGCACTCACTCTCCGTAAGTCGCGAAAAAAAGATTCGCAGACAAACTCTTGAATGAAATGCACAGCAGAGTGCGAGGGAGACCTAAGTTCACGTGGGATATGACATTCAGAAGAAAAATTTTTACCCGGAAGAAGATTAAAGTCACGATGGATCGATATGGATAGAAACTTTTTGTAGAAGCCGTTAATTTTACAAGAGAGGAAAGAACATAAGCAAACACATTTGAAAACTATTCTTCAGTAAATTTTTTACTTTTCTCGGTACCTACCTATGAAGACTAACTCAAGCTATGCTCAATTGTGTTCAAAGCAAACTCAAGAGATCATTCGCAGGCAGCAGGGCGGTTTCCGTACAAATCACTCTTGTACGGATCAAATAGCCAGTTTCCGTATGCTGGTGTATTGCTAATAACGCCTTGCTAGTTGCGTAAATTTAGATGTTAGTAGTATGCCGTTTTTACTTTTGATTGGACAAGAAGGGTGGTGGGTTTTCGTTATAGGTTTTGAAAAGTGCTGTAGAGCTCGCTTAGTTCCGGTTGCGAGCCGCTTACTCTGCGTCAGCCTCAAGATCATTAGCACCGTTGGCGTAACAAGGGGCGGACGTCTGCGGATCCCTACCACAAAGAAGTCCCACAATTGTTGATATTATGTTAAATTTTTGAGGATGTCTGTTTAATTTTAAGGGTAAGGGATATCATGTAGCAGGACCTCAGTTATTGCAGGAACTTCAGTGCTTCACGTTTGTAAGAAAACAAAAAAATTATATTCCTCGAGATGCAGTGTGATCAGCAAAAAAGGAAAAATAAGCGGAGAAAATGTTCTTTAACATTTCAATAATTTCAATATGTTGGCTAATCATTTCAAGAAAAATTATTTAAGAGGCCCTTATTCCCATTCTGGCTATATCTGCACAGTAATTCATTGGTTCATTAACACATCAGTGATTAAGCATTCCTAGCTATGTCGGTTTTTCACCGCATCTTGAAAGTGGCATGCAATCAATCTCTATAACCTGAAGTATTTGTGAAGTAGTACCATAGCTCAGCTATTTCTTTTTATTTATAAATTTATTGTAATTATATTACTGAGGGATCATCACTCAATATCATATTATTTTTTACTTAGTTTTCTTTTTGCTGTCAGTGTTGTCTTTTCGGCCTATGTCCAGGCAAACAAATGTGGTGAAGTTTAAAATTCTGGTCCATCTCATTAAAAGACGAGTGGCATTTCAGAGCCACTAGTGATTTAAAGAAAATTGGCTGAGGATATTTTATAGCAACTTGTCTATACGAATAAACACTATATATTATCTCTTATGTGCCTAATATTTCCTGTTATACTTCATAGTGTATTATAACGGGCTGATCATATGTCACATAACGCTGTTTCCGAAATTTTGTACACCCTGTGTCCCACAACTTGTCAAATAAGTCCGGACCCAATACTTAGTGTTTAACTTCACTTTCAACCATAATTTGGGTACTCAACTTGAAGCCGTCCCTGAAGAAGTTAAGGCAGCCGTTTCACTTTGGTATTCCACCTCTGAAATTGTGATTGGAAGAGAAGCAAGTCTTGAAATGCAAACTGAAATTATTTGACTCCCCCAAGTTGTCATTGAAGAGTTCATATTAAACTACTGTACAAGTGCGTCGTGGATTTACTTTTTGTTGGAGATATATCAATTTTCTTAAGTTTCTGCCACAATGTGGCAACTATGGTTACCTACATCAAGTAAAAGGAAAAATTATTCATTGATATGTAACTCACTGTGTCTGACTGTAAGTCTGACATTCAATCTCTACGAATCGTCATCGTTGTTTTTGTTGTTGTTACGATAGCTTTTGTTTTTTTGTGTTTTTATTACAGGGTTTTGTGTAATCATCACAGCTTATTGCATTTCATCAACATTTCTTTTGCTACTTTCTTCCGACGAGTACGACCAGAGGCCGTTGACTTACAGACGGGAGCGCCATCTACGATGACGTTGTTTCATAATTAACTTTTTCTACTCGTACGAGCAGTAGAAGTAGGTACCTATTACAAAGTAAGCCAACGTCGTCGTTAACATCACCAGCGAAAATGCTAAGAAATTTGTAGAAAAAGCTACACGCACGCAACACTCCGCTGATTGGGCTCATAAATGCAGCGAAAGTGCTTTTATTATTCATAACTAATACTCGTAGCGAGTAGTAAATGAGTGTTGGATATTTTGCAATAGTTCGTTCAACTTAATTTAGTTGTAAAAGAAAGTTTTTAAATATTTTAGGAAACGCTAGACGGAAGAAGTTGAGATAAGGGCATGAATAGTTCGAATCGGCTTCAGAAAATGTAAAAAAAATTGCTATGGAAATAAAAATTTAGACGTGAAAATTGAAATTTATGTGCTCATATGTAGACTTACGGAAAACTTTTCTCCAGTTATGCTGATGGGTATGAAGTAAGGTATGAACTCGTTTAATCCTATACTATATACTTTTAGACATTTTTCGATTTATTCGAATTTTTCGACTTGTTCAACACTTAACAATTTTTCAAATCTACCTACTACTTTTACATACTAAAAAACATCACTAAGCATACACATCACACAGCGAGTATTTGCATTCTCCACAAATTTTTGTTTAAGTCATTAGAGAGTTTAGTTTTTACTTGGTACAAAACAGATACGAATCTAATTCTTACTAACTACGCACATAGGGAAACTATTTGCTGGTGCGAGGGTAGAATAGGGCACTCAACTATTCTTCATAGCTTGAGGTCTGTACCCTCCAAGTTGGACTATATTGTTCCAGGAATCTCATTCAACAGGGATTACGTAACTCCTATTCCATCTAAGGATGACTGGAAGGGAGGACTCCCGGGGAGAAGGGGCCATATTAATTTCTACACTGATGGCTCCAAGCTAAATAACCAAGTGGGTTATGGTATTTACTCCAAAGAACTGAATTTAAGAATTGCTGCGAGGTTACCAGATCATTGTAGCGTTTTTCAGGCGGAGGTTATAGCAATAGAGGGG
Organism: Meiosimyza decipiens; assembly: GCA_963680825.1. NCBI lineage: Eukaryota > Metazoa > Arthropoda > Insecta > Diptera > Lauxaniidae > Meiosimyza > Meiosimyza decipiens. The sequence continues at coordinate 66,256,086 of OY804258.1, read as the reverse complement.
GTAGTATCCTGGCTAAGGAGGAATGTTCCATCCAAAAAGGATATAAACATTTTTTCAGATAGTCAGGCAGCTATCAAATCTCAAGAATCAGTCTTCCTAAGCTTACTAGTGGCCCAACAATGTCGCTCGTCTCTAAACGAGATGGCTCAACATTTTAACATTCACCCCTTCTGGGTGCCTGGGCATTGGAACATTGACGGCAATTGCAAAGCGGATGAACTTGCTAGGCAGGGGACTACTGCACAAATTCCTCAGGATAAGGAAGGTGTTGGCATGCCACTTGCTACTTGCAAGTTACTGCTTAAAGTAGAAATGGTACAAAATGTTAATAAAAGATGGACTGAAGGGTCAACTTGTAATATAACTAGGCAAATCTGGCCGAAATGGGATGCTTAGCATTCGTCAGAACTAATTTGTCGCACTAGACAAAGTGTCTCGTCAGTTGTCGCAGTCATAACTAGACACTGCCTCATCGGCAGACATGCGGAGAGATTAGGTGTTAGGTCCTTTGACTTCTGTAGAAGTTGTGGAGATGTGGAGGAAGAGGAAGAGGAAAATATTAAACATCTTCTCTGCTCAGTCCCGCATTTGCTAGAAAACGCCACAAAGCACTTGGGCCGTTTTTATTTAATGATCTGGATGACCTTCGACATGTCACTATAGGTCAGCCATTTAGTTTCATTATGAAATCTGGTTGGTTCGACGAGAGGGTATAGTCAAATACCCTGTGGTACCACAATGGATCACATTTGGTCTAAGTGAGTCGGTTTTTCATAACTTACTGCCACTCCTACCTAACCTAACTACACACATCATTTTACGAAAAACAAAGATGTTTGTTTAAGGAAAAATGATTAAATTTATTTTATCATTTCTTTCAATATAAAAATGAAGTTGCTCCTTTGAAATAGTAGTTAATTGTTTAAAGGCAAAGTAGTAAATTGTTAAAAGAAAATTAGGAGGATTGACAACATATTCTTGGTAAGAAATTTTTACTTCATTATTTCGTAAGTAATGTTATTATAAATAATTAAAAAAATACTTTTGGTATTAAAATACCGATGTGAAATGAGCTATTTTTGTCATCGCTTCCAAATATAAAAATCATGCTATCATTTTGCCCTCCCTTTGAGTTCAATAAACATATCTCCAGATCAAATTTTATTAAAATCGGTCCATTAGTTCAGTTGTGAAAGCATATTTTTCTATTGAAACCCTGGCACCGTCCACTTTAAAACAAATACCTTTCCTCAGGGTTCAATCTATTTCTGTACTAAATTTCATCTAAACCAGTCCATTCGCTTAGCATTAAAATCGTTTTTTCCTGTCAGAGGCGTGGCACTGCTAACTATAAGGGAAAAATGGCATTCTGCATTGCCCTTCTTCACAAGCTTTCCAACAAAAATAAAGTTAAGCGATTTTTGATTCATTTCCATAATATAACCTTGTAATTTTTGTTTGTCAAGCCATTCTTATTTGTTTACATTAACGAATTGCAAACCGTTCAAAAATGAAGAAAAATTGCTCAATCAATCGACATTTTCCGCAATTGCTAAAACTTTCAGTACTGTCCACCCTTGCAGTCGAACGATTTCGCGTAAGAATTAGTTTTGAAACGTACTACCTCTAGTTCCATCAAACTCATTACCATTACTCGTGTTTCAACAGTTCATACGAGTTTTGAATAGAACTGATGAGCAGGTAAGACATACATACGTCCCTTCTTCTTCCAGCAGAGATTATTCAGATAAAATTGTATGAATTATACATTTTTTTTTTTGATGTGTCAGCGGATATCTCTAGACAAAGCCCCTCAAAAGGATTTTCATTTATATTGAAAACTGAAATAGCGCCAACTATTTGAAGTTTTCTATTTTTTTAAATAAAGATTGATTTTTAAAATGGTGCAAGTTAAAAAGGCTATGAAATGTTCCAACAAAGTGGGGTTGAATTTCAGGCTATTATCGGTCGAGGAATTCGAATCCGTGACTCATTTGCTTCATCTTCATTTTTTCTTCTAAAAAATTTGAAAATGGACCGGAAAACAATGACAAGTTTTTACACCGCCGTTCCAGTGGTACATCAGTTTTAATGTATCTTTGTCAGCTTAACAGAATGTATAGACATTTTCAAAACCAAGATATCTGCATTATTCTACATTACCAGACCTGATATTCTTTGAATCAGAGTCATCAAATATATATACATATTAGGGTGATTCAATTTTTTTTTGTTTTAAACAGTTTTAATAGTCGCAGGTACATGATATCAAAAATCTGGTGCAAGGAGAGCTCATATTATTAATATTTATGGTTTCTCATCGAGCTTTTTATTTTTCCATACGATTTATATATGGAATAGAATGCTTAATTTAACATTTTCGTGAATAAAATATTTCGTCAGCTAATTAGCTTTCAGAGTCAGGAATATTTCAAAGATTGAGAAAAAAAATGTTTTTTTATGTAAAAATCGAATTTAATTCCATACCCAAGAAAATTTATGACAAGAATTATTATGACGAAGGTTGTTAAAATTACATGAAAAAATATTTATGTGAGAAACAGAATCATATAAGTATTTTGAGTCAGCGTGTTTTTGAAAAAATATAGAAATCAAGAGCTCAATAAGATAAGCAATATGAACGACTGGAAATATTTTAGTGCTGTCAATTCCAGTCCAAATACGGATTTTTAAATTGTTTTAATATATAAAATGACATTCATGTTTATCTCGCCTTACACTCGGAAAGTTTCTTTCTTTAAAGTCGAGTTCGTTTAAGAAAGATAGGCTTCTTGAAGCCCGAAAAAGAGCATAGACTACCTTTAATCTCGAAAAAAAATCAGGAGTTGACGCCCTCCATATAACAAAATCACTTAAAATGCTATATTTGGCACTTAAGGCAACTTTACATTTGAAATTTGGCACATGAATGTATATTGTCAGTGCCATGCACGTCGCAAAATGTGTGATGGATTCGACAACGGAGTGTGGCACCTACCATACAACAGAAATTTTTAAGCCGAAAGTTGTCTTCATGAAGCACCGCGAAAAATGTGAACTTGGTTGAACTCGCGGATTGGACCGTGGTTAATCGGGTATCACTATACAAAGAATCACCAACGAGCTTTTACGCTCATATATTTAGAGCATTCTTGCTAACGAGTCTTTGTAGAATATGGAAGCGGTAGCCACAAAATTGTAAATGATCGTTCTTTTGAAGAATGGAAGTCAAAAATTTCAGAAACAACCCAAATCTATGATCTAAATACTTAAAATGAATCGACGGTCCCTGAGTAAGTCGTGCTAAGAAACAAAAAGTGCTTAGATAACCAATTACACTACTCGACAGCTCAAAGGAATCTGGCTAAAAAATCAATGTTCTCTATATGCCAATAATTGCAGTTGAAAAAGCTTCACCAGAGACATTTTCGATTATAAATTTTTTCAGTTTTCAAAAAAATGTGGCTCCACTTTACTTCAAACAAACAAAGCATTATTTAATCGATTTTAATAAATTGCGTATCAAATTAAAGCAAACAATTGAGTTTATTTTTTTATTTGTTTTTTTAAATGCTTAACACTATAGCCCCACAATTACTTTAATGACAAAGCTTTTTGAGTTCAAACTCGAAGAACTTTAATTGAAATAGTTTTTGAATGACAATGTTACTAACTTATTAAAACCAGTGGTACTCGTACTAATTGAGATTATTAAATTAAGGTAAACATTATAGTTTTCATATAAGATAATCGAAGGAAGGTGCGTAATCCAATCTTATGCCATTTGAGTATTCAATATAGTGGTGTTCTCATTAATTTTTGAGGTGCTTACATGTCTACATATATATTTGATAGTTTTTCTATGGGCGATTGAATAAGAATACCCACAGCCATTATTTCCCCACACAGAACAATTACCGATCGGACATACGAGTACATATTCAGATATTCTAAATAATGTTACATTTCTCCATAAAATTTATCAACATTTCGTAAATATTTTCATTCTTTGGGATGAACGGATAAACAATGAATTGAGATACGATTTCCATGTTATGCAGGAATCGTTCTGGCATTACGTTACGTTAGATAACGTTGCACGCAATTTATTGTTCAAATACATCAACATATTCCAGCATTAAAATAATTAAATATTTATAAAAAGAACATCATCCATTTCTCGATTGCATAGCTGTCACGATGGAATATTTTCACAGTTTGTTATTTTGTTTTGTAATCGAGCTCATCTAATAAATAAATTTGTTTACAAATTAAGAAAACAACAAATAACGATTTTTAAGCTTTCCAAAGAGTTTTTTGGTTTTTTGTTTTTTTTCTTCATTTCATTATTTCTTGTAGTTGTACAACAGTTCAAAGACCCTAACGAATTGAAGAAGAAAATAGCTGCGTTTAAGATTTTCCGCTAGTAAGGGAGGTATCCCAAGTGACCCTAAGCGTCTTTGATTAATTTTACAACTGTTAAGAAAATAAATATTTTTGTCTATATGATGTAGATACGATTCAAAAAAATAATGTTTTGAATGTATACATGGTGGCCCAAAATGCGGGCATCGAACCTATGTGGAAGGTTATTAAAAGTTTTTCGTTATTATCCTACCACTCAAAAAAAAATGAAGTGGATTAATGTTCGTGAAATTTTATTTCAAGAAACGGATATCGGGGCTCAGCGACCCGGCACCAAAAAAAAATCTAACAAATTATGGTAAGCGCTACTGAAGTTTCGATACCGAAGGAATAGTTGGGCAAACCAGACCTTCGCGATATTTTTTCAGTATCTAACATTCCTCTCAATTGCATCTGGATTCACTGAAATGCTGAAATGGCTTCAGCATCATCCAGTCTTGTTATTCTCATCAGGGCCTAATACGGACTCATCAAATATTTTTTGTGAACTTTTTTTAAAATTGAGGTATAAGTTTTGCTAATTTTAAAAAATGTACTTTCATGGCCTGGTTCTTTGACTCTATTTTAAAAAGTGCTAACATTAGATCCTCGCTCCTATGGCTTTGAAAGAAAACAACAACAAAATTTTTATTTTTTATGTCTTTTGTTAAAAAAAATCAATTCAAACAAATAATATCAAGTCAATGAAACGGTAAAACATAAATATGCGTCGTCGATTCGACGAAGCATAGCCTTCTAGGGTTAGAGGTTGGATATCCCTGCCTAAGAACATTTCTGTTGAAGACACTAAGTGTTTTATTCCTACAAAAAAAATCGTACCAACTATTTCTGTTAATCAATGGCATGGTTGGGAGAACACGTCACATATTAAATTTTTCACATAAGTGATGGCATCTTGGAATACCTTCCTCAAGAGACGGCCTTTGGCATGTTACGTCTTTAACTCCACAACAATAGCAACAACAAAATTAAAGAAAATATTCGTAAATAGTCTGTAGTCTATTAGCAACTTAAAATTGAGGAAATTTCGGGAATCTTTTCTTTTTCTTTTTGTTTATCTTGAGTTGGCTCTTAGACCGCCGTTGTCTCTGACTGTTAATTTAGTGGCGAAAGTAAAAGTTGGGAAAGTTAGTTCGCTTAAGCATTTTTAGTTGTTTTTTCTTGTTAAATGCTGTGATATTTCGTGGCTGTATGGCATGGTATATACCAGAAGTAGCCTACAACAAAAGCAGAAGCAGAAGTAAAGGTGAACCACCTCATAGATTTGTTAACTATAGTATGCACGTGTAGTAAGATACTGGAAGTAAGCAAAGGCAAATGAATAATATGGTAATACATATCTCTGATGTAATATTGTAGCGCTGCATTTTAAGTGTCATAATAAAGAGTCATTTTCGAAATAATTCAATGTTCTCTATTATGTATTATACATATTTGCCAAATTTTGAATTATTTGTGCCAATATATAGTGAACTAACACCTCTGCATCGACCTAGGACGAATTCCGAAAGTGATGTTTGATCTTTCCCTACTTGGGTTTATTAATATCATAACTTATCCTGGTTCAGTGCAGAGGGGTATATCTAATGAACTCTCCAAGTATGTATGTACTACAATTCAGAAAAATTTACCAAGACGTTTTGCGACCTAATCTGCCTATCCTAGCTTCGCATGAGAGCTTTTTTTGGCTTTTATAGCATGATCAAATCTTATCCAGTACAGAAAGTGTTACACCATGCCTGCAAGCCTCTTTGTTCTACTTCGCCTACTTTTCGCACAGTACTCTTTTGTGTCACCATACTTGCCTTCGGAGAGTTTGGTAGAATAGTTTCTGCTCATAGTGCACAACAGGTTTTACTTTTCAGAGAGTTTTTACTGTTATACCAGACCCAAATTCTGTTTAGAGCTTGCATTTTAGCCCAAGAGCCCGCTGTAGAAAAGTCGAGTGTATAAGATTGCAGGATAAGATTTACGGGAATGATAGAAAAGCATTTTGGTGAAACTAACCAACCAGAGTTGCCTTTCCAAAGGCCGTGCCGATGCCCGAAAATGACTGAAATTCGCCCAATTTTGCTGTTTTAATTAAGAGTGTGCCAAACGATAGTGCTCGAAAAACCTAAAAAGAATATATAGGCTTTCTTAGTCGAATCCTGTCTTAAACATGGCTTGCAACCCGTTTTTATTGCGAATTTTTCTTAAATGAGTGGCAACCCATGTTCTGGACCGGATTCGACAAGGCATATATTCTGTTTAGGCTCATCGAGCTCTATCATTTGGAGCACATTTGAAGCTGTTACCGTTATTAATGAAAATTGACCCAAAAAACCGATGAAAACCCATGTCTGAGACAGGATTCTACAGTGCAACCCCATATGTTACGCTTAGGCCTCTTCAAGTTCTATCATTTGGCATACATTTCGAGGTGTAATACTATACAGTTCGGCCATCGGAACAGGCTTTGGCAAGGTAATCCGGGTTTGTTAATTTAATTTCACTAAAATGCGTATCTTTCCCGTAATCTTATACACTCGACTTTTCTACAGCGGGCTCTCAGCCTATTTGCCAACAAATGTCCCCCTACCAAGTTTGCTGAAATTGGCTTGAATTTTTTTCCTAGCGTTCATAGCGTTTCAAAGTTTTTGTTGAAGTAGGAGGTGTCATAACCTTTTACCTAATCCCTCCCATTTTTCTCCAATAGTTGCTTGCTTTGCAAAACATTTGTAATCGTAATTCTCAGTTTCCAAATGAGTAAAAATTTCAACCCAACGTTTGGCAGCAAATACAAAATTCTCATAACTTGGAAAGTAATTGATATGGTAATGGCATATTTTACAACTTTTTTTGTAAATAGAACAGTTCTGATCACGTTATCAACGTAAGGGTTAACGAACACAAACTGACAAGAGCAAACTGAGGGAGATAATGATCGTTAACTTTCAAGAGAAATGCAAAGTTTAAAATTAATGGAAATAAAGGATAGTTACAGAATAATTACAGGATTTTGCAAAAGATATTCGATGAAAATATGGGAACATCCTGTGAAATACAGAATAAATGGCATGGTTATGCATGAGTCATCTCCGCTTATTTGCAATCGGCACGCTTTTCTTTGGTTAAAAAATCTTTCATGATGTCACCTATCACGAAAACGCTCTTAAGATTTATATTCATCATCTAATAATCCATATAAAAAATGTGGGATATTATGTGGCTAAGTGGCATCAAAAGAAGTCACTCGATTTTTTTTTGTTCGCATAAGAACTCTACAATGTAAGAAGATATTTGGAAAAAAATCTTACACAAACAGGAGCTAGCCCGTTGGAAAGAACATAAAATTTTCCATAAAATCTTTTGGACTATTTTTTTCGTGAAGATAATGTTTCGTCTGTTTATTAGCTTTCAAAGTTCAGGATAATTTCGAAGAATGAGAAAAAATCAATTTTTTTTACTTTTTTTTTAATTTTATGCATTTTCCGATGGTCTCAGTACCGTTTGTGTCAGATTTTGTTCACGAAATACATATGCACGAAACTGTTCAATAAAGCATTCTATCCCATATAAATCGTATGGAACACTAAAAACCTCGATGAGCCAGCAGTATATTTTAATATTATGGAGCAGAATTTTTCTTTCAAGTACCTGCAGCTATTAAACCGGTTTGAACAAAAAAAAACGAGTCACCCTCATATTTGCAGATTAAGTGTTAGTTGACTGCATTAACAAATTTTTTTTCCAATATGAATTTAGAAGGCAAGGTTCCAGTTAAACAACTTAAAAATTCAAAACAATACAATAACCTTTCCATCAAAATGTACTCGAGCTCGCGGTGCTGCATTAAAGATCACAACTACCACAATGAGATAATGTAATCTGAAAGAAAAGGTCGCACTCAATGTTAAACTTGAAAAAAATCTACATAAGAGGATTTTCAAAAGATAAACCACCAAAGCTCAGTTTAACACAAAAAATATTTCAGATTTGAGTAAAATTAAGTCAAAGTCTGCAAACTGAAACAATGACTCTATGCTAATGTTACTGGGTACCTACACACGTTTAAATTAGGGTGTACCTTATCATAAGTTAGATATTTACTAAAAGCTTTCTTTATAAAATCTCAAAAACCTGACGAGATGAAAATTAGAATTCACAGCTATGATCGTTTTCGGGGTTATATCATGAAAACGGTTTGTCACATGGTAAAGATTCCATATAGTCTTTTTCAAGAAATACCATTTCTATGTAAAATTGTACAGTCGTTTGTTCCAACTTAAATTAGTGTTCAAACAAGATATAACAACAACAAAAAATTTAAATTCCGACTTCGAATAAATATCATGAGAACGTCTGAACTATTAAACAGGGAATTTGTCTAATTTATGAATTTTTGCTAAGCCAAATTTTTGTTCGGCCATCATAAAAATTAAATATTTATAAATAATTTTTATAAATACAATGTCAAAACGGTGATAATTAAAATAATATATGTATGTAAAACTATGAAATGGGTGTCAAATATTGTCGTTTGGGGATTTTTTGGATATGAATCCGATGTGGTTTTTTCTGCTCTACAACGTTGGTCCTAACATATTTTTCTAGTAGTCGCTTACTTTCCGAGTTATTGCGCAAATTTTTTTTTTGTCGGCCTCTCACAACCAGGCCTACTACGATTCTGGCGACTGAAGCTTATTTTGAGTACTAAGCTACCATTTTCAAAAAAAAGTAAGTGGGAGGAAATTGCTTCGAAAAAACACTATCCCCTGGACTATATGTAAATCTTCGATTGAGTTGGAAAATGAATTATGTCTAAGGAACTCAAACTGGTACGATATAGCAACGTTTCGTGATACAATCAAACACTGAATGGGCTTAGACAACAGGATGTGACATCTTCAATATAAGCAAAACATTAAAACGCTATGAGGGGACCAGGGCCGGTGCTAGAGCTTTTGGCGCCCTAGGCAAATTTTGATTCGGCGCCCCATTCTTATTATAAGAAATGTTACATATGTTGTCTTTAATAAAACAGTGTTTATGAAAAATGAGATCATATTTCCGCGGCCAGCTTTCGCTTCCATTGAAATATAACAAAACATAAAACTTTAATGTAAAGTACTAGAATACTAGTTTTATTAAATTTCGCTAGATGAAAAAGTGACTAAAAATTCTTTCCAAGCTGAACAAAATAAAATTTTTGCGATTTTCCATGAAGCGATAGGTGAAACCTTGCTTGCAGTTAAGAACTTCTAAAATTTTCTTGCTTTGGCTTCTGCAAAGGTTGTTATGAAATTATCGAAAACAATTTTTTGACAAATTTCGCTTTCTTTGGCCAGCAAGGCCAGACCGGAGTGCCTTTTTTGTGACATTGTGGATCTTACATAATTTTTTATTAATTTTATTTTCGAAAAGCTGCGTTCCTCACTAGCGACCGTAATTGGTAAGGTAAGTAGCATTGGCAAGGCAATAGCTACGTTTAAAGCAAAAAATTTTAGGCTTGATATAAGTGCCAATGCTTTTAATGGAGTAGCTTTTGGCTCTATTAACTCACATAGCGTAGTAAATTCCTCAAACATTTCGCAAGGTTCTATGTCATGGCTATCAATTCCGTAGGGATTGAGGCTAGTTGTTGACATTTTTCGCGCATGTCAACATTTTTAATTTTAAGGGATCCGATGCCACATAAAAATGAATCGAGTTTTCATGACTCCTTAACAGTTCAAAACGTTGATTTACAGACGATATTGCTGCAGCTAACACCGTATAGTAACATTCTATCTTAAACTTGCTCTAAGGATCCGAAATTGACTCATCTTCAGCTGCGTATGAAAACCTTTGCTTTTTTTACGAGATCTTACCGGAGGATCTAACTGAAGAATTGTTCCAGCGTCAATTCTTCCTACCAAGTTTTGTGCAAATTAAAGCCTGTTTTCGTAGTTTACTTCTGAGCGATAATTTTTCAAAAACTCAAAAGCCCTTGAAAAGTTAGAAACAGGTACCGATATTTGGTTGTCAATGGCTTGTAAGGGCTTATTAATCAATATAATTTGATTTGAGACAGTATGCCATAGCATAATGAAGCAAAACGAGTAAGATTGAATATTTCGTGAGAGACATTTTGCTTAAACCTTGAGTCAGCACCATGTGAGCAGTCTTGTCTGACGAATCTTGTAACGAAATGAACGAATTGATTCAACTGTACTTTCCCAACGAGTAGTGCTCAGTGGTTTTAAGGTTAAATTTGTAGCCATATGGCGTAAAAAAAATCCCAACGACGAATCACTGAGAAAGTTATAAGTTCTCTGCATTATCCTTAGAAATATTACAGCAATTTTTGATGATTTGCTCGCGTCATTTACAACTAAGTTTAAGGAATGTGCATAACATGGTACAAAAAACCCTCTCTTGTCTAAATCTGATATTCTTCTCAGCACATGAAGTCTACAACCTTTCATATTCGATCTGCTATCGTAACCCTGACCACGAATGTTTAAAGGAGCAATTATTTTCTTTTCTAATGCAAGAACTTAGAGAAGAAACTTTGATTACGTGTTGGGGAGTGCGTGTACATATTTATGGAGTATACAACTAAATAGTTGTGCGACGAAATGCCACCAGGTTACTTACAACGTTTGAAACCAGAGTGACGCTCAACTCGCACAACTATGTTGTGTGGTTCTTAAAACTTATTAGCCGACTTCTTCAACGTGTGGAGAACATTAGAACCGCGCAAATTTTCAAAACGTCAATACAGAGTTGCATCCCAATCCCAAAAACACGTGATTATAAATAAACAATAGTGAATGCATGTCTTTTATTTTTCAAAACTTGGCACCTTATGAGAGGCGACACCCTGGGCAACTGCCGTCCCTTCTGCCGGCCCTGGAGGGAATTATTAAAATTAGCGTTTCTTGACTCGAGCATAAAAACGTGCCATTTACCAAATGGTTATCAACCGTTCGAAATAAAGACGGATAATTAAGAATATTTACATATAACGTTTCGCTAGCCCCATTGGCAAGGCCATGCTAAAAATATGCAGCTATGAGCTGATTAGACAACCAGACCCTTGATGAAGTTTCAAAATGTGCAAACTAAATATAAGGGTCACCTCAATAATTTGTATATGAAACCTGCAGATTAGCATAAAGAAAAATTAATGATATGTCAGGCTAAAGTTAACAAAATAAACGAGAAGACACTCAGATAGACAGTGAAACAGATTGACAGTCAAACAGACAGCCGTTTGTTGTAGTCTCTTAAGGTTATGACCTCGGCAAGTCGCGTGAGTTTGCATCACATGCTAAAAACGTCACACAGCGAGTTAAGGCTTTAATTTTTGTTACCCTTTTTTGGTGAGGGCATTATTTTTAGTTTAATGCAACAAATTTGAAGGTGACTTACCTAATTGGTGGTGACTTAAGATTTCAATTTCGTTTCTCTGAACTACTAGAGGCATTTCCCACATAAGAGTCGGACGAAGACGACTGTAAAAATTTGAATGTCAGTCAGTGACAGCGACACGGGTTAAACGTTAATTTTCCAAAAATTGGCAGTTCCAAAATGTTGTAATATCTTTATGCCTTGATATATTTTAACGAGAGAATTTGTTTGTTTCGGTTTTTTGTCTCTTATTTTAATTTAATTGCTTGTGTCTGATCAGTAGAGGGCGTTGCAGTAGCAGCATTTTTTGTTTTTTTTCTGTTGATAAAATTGAACTCGCAGTTAATAAGTCAAAATTGCTACTTTTAGGTGCAACTCATTAAAATGATCTCAGTGTTTTTTTTTTGTATCTGTCAGTATGTATGCTCGCATGTCTGTTTATTTGCCTTTTTCAATGTCATTTCGAAATTCAAATTGAGGCAATGAATTTTGAAATTTCGAAAATGACGATGATGACGCCGATGCTGCGTCAGGCAATCAGATTTTATTAAAGACACGAGTACCCGCTGTTGAGTGTGAAGCTGCCAATGCGTAGTATTTCGTCATAGAACTGCTTGAATTTATTTTTGGTTTACACATACATATATAGATGTATGAATGTACATATATATATATATATATATATATATATAGCTGCTATTTTGGGAAATCATATTGTTCTGTTATTAAAAATTTGTTTATTAAAAATTGGTTGCCATAGTATTATTACCACATCGCTTGGGTGGTCGTGGTTATAGTCAGTAAAATATCTATATGGTTTTAAAGGGTTATTAGATTATTGTCACGCCCACTTCTCTATTACCATTCCCTTTTTAAAGATGCGAACTTTTGGTTCCCTTATCATGATTTTGAAGCTCAGTGCAGGAAAATGTTTCAATTATTTGAACAGAAAGTTTTGCGCTTCGTGCTTTGAAAAATAAAGTGGCTAACTTGTTTCACAAACATTTTTGACGGTATTTTTTTTATGACCTTCGCTAAAACTAAATAATTTTTTAGTTTTAAAGCCTTTCTTCTCATGTTTAAGAATTATGGGTTAGGGTAATTTTAAAAGTATTTCACTGTGTCACTTTATATCTGGCAATGCTGTTCATAAAAATTACGGTGACCATCCATCCTGTATTTCTGGAGACAGCACTGTAGTTTTATCTTCCTGTATTTGCTTATTGACATGACATGTAATATGTACAATCTGTCCTAACTCATTGAGTTACGTAGATATGTTTTCACATGTTTCAATGTTGAAAATGTCCTTTCAGGAGTGCACGTTGTAATGGGTAAGCTTGTCAAAATTTTGAGAAGCTTAAGAAAACCTTCTTCATTACAGTTTTCGAGGGCTTCAATTGCGCAAGCTGAAAGATTTATCACAAGCACTTCTTGCCATTTTTTTTTTTGCATAACTGAAGTTTTGCTTTTAGGGATTTCTGCTCCAAAAACTTTTTATAACAATCAAAATTTTCATATTTCAAGCTAATTCTGCTTATCCCACATACTGAACGTGTTTTTTTGAATAAAAAATTACCGGTTTCATATTTGTACACCTAGTATCAAACCGCATTTTTTTTATAAGATTTATTTCTTTTTCAGCGAAAGTAAGTCAATATTTTGTGTATTTCATTTGAAATTTTATTTTAATCTTAAGATCTCATCTCTCAATCCGTATCTGCTTAAATTACTCAATTTTTATACCCTACTCCGTGGGTATATTTACTTTGTCATTCCGTTTGTAACACATAGAAGAGGGCGTGGCAGGTATGGAAAAGTATATATATTCTTGATCAGCGTCACCACCTGAGTCGATGTCCGTCTGTCTGTCTGTCTGTCTGTCTGTGTGTCTGTCTGTTGAAATCAGGTTTACGCAAAAACTGAGCAAGCTAATTCAATGAAATTTGGCACACAGCTCACATCTTCTTGCAAGCTGCTAGCATATAAAAATGGGCGAAATCGGTTCACAGCCACGCCTTCCGCCCATACTCTATGTAAATATACCCAAGTCCATTTTGAAAAAAAGTTGCTGCGATTTTGATCAAAATTGGTGATTTGGTGAATATGAGAACAACATTAAGATTAGGCTAGGTCTTAACTTTGCAAAGGCTCTTAAAGAGGCGTGGCACAGCCCTAGATTTTAAGTTTTAGGACGCCATTTCTCGTAAACGGTGCAAGATATTGTGATTAAATTTGGTACACGGATACAGATCTTATACACCTTGAATTGTGCATAAAGTGAGCGGAATTGTAAAAGTAGGCGTGACACTTTTTAACAATTGAAAATTTGGATATCGTATAACTAAAAATTGGCACATACGATCTTCATAAAAATTTTACGGATGATACCACTAAAAGTAGTCATCAATAGAAGTTTTGTCAATATACTGGAATATTTTGTTGAAGGGCGTGGCACAGCCTGTAATGTTTATAAACGTTATAAAAAGAGAACTAACAATGCAATCGTTATGAAATTTAATATGGCAGATATATTTTCTAAAAGCTGTCTTCTTGCACAATAGTGCCGGTGGGTGTGGCACCTCCGATATAAGTAAAATGCGTTTAATGCTATAGATAGTGTTCCATGACAGTAATCTTCATAAAATTTTGTGTCGAGGTGTCGGTTACTATAAGCTTTGAAATCAAATGAAACATGACAAGATTGCATCAGTGGGCGTTGCACCTCCCTCGTTAACATAAAGTTCTAAGTGCTATTTTAAATGAACTATTAGAGCAGTTGACCTGAAATTTGATGTAAGTGGTTTACTGGCTATAAGGTATATATGAATCAAAAGCTGGCAAAATAGCACCACTGGGCGTGACACCTCCCATACAAGAAAAATACCTTAAGTAGCATATCTATCGTAATATATGAGCAATCAGACTAAAATTTGGTGTAAGAGGTTTGATTATAGAAAGCTATTTCTGGGTAAAAATCGAATTCGATTATACCAGTGGGTGTGTCATTACCCTAAATTTTAAGGTTAATTAAGGCGTATATCGCAAACTATACGAGCTACTTTGCTAAAATGTAGTGGTATGTAGATGTCAATCACGGATATAATTTATTGAACCAAAAGTAGGGGGAATTGGAGAAGTGGGCGTGGCATATTTATACTATTTAATTTATTTTCGATGTTTTTCAACATTTTCCAATTTTTTTGACTTTTTCAACTTTTTAATTTTTCCCAATGTATTTAATATATATTTTTTCTACTTTTTCAACCTCTTTCATTTAAATTCGACATTTTCTTTATTTTTTCGAATATTTCATGAATTTTAAAATGTTTCAACATTTTTCATTCTCTTGCAACATATTTCGACTTTTTAAATTTCTTTCAACTTTCTTCAATGGTTTGCATATTTTTTAGACTTTTTCAGTTTTTTCAACTGTTTCAACACTTTTCAAGCTCTTTGCACCTATAACATTAGTTTCAACTTTTTCAACATCGTAACATTCATTTGAAAAGTACTTTCAGTGCAGTGTAGTTTCGAGGCAAAAAAAAAACGTTCACGTTACGTATTCCTCACAAAATCAATTTTACGTAGGCTCTGTCCTTTGCAAAATCGTATCTATATAGTGTCCGTCAAAATATTTCGGAGGGAGATGGTAGGGGATAGAAACCCCCTGTCCTGTGTACACCGTACACGTGTCCCATATATAATATGTATGAAATCTTCGTTTATTTGCATTGAGCAGCACACAGTAAGGCAAAAGACGTAATAAATTAAAAAATGGATACTTCGGAAAATCAAAAAAAACATTTTTTGTAGAAACCAAAAACAATGAAATCATATGAATGGAATATAAGAATTGCTTTTGTGGAAAACTTTGAGCAGAGTTCAAATCTTTTTTTCTTCATGTGCCATCCGAGCAGTTCAAATAACCACCTATCCGCATGAAAGTTCAAAGTGCGTCTCCTCATTTTATGGAATTTTCATCGTTTACAACAAAAGGCACACTCACCCTAATGATTATGATGTTGCTGTTAAGGTTCGCGTTTAAGTCACCTTTCTTAATATTTTCAGGAAGTAAGAAATTTAAGGAAAAACTTGTTGCTTTTATCTGTAAAATGCAATAAAGGAAATAAATAAAAAAACCGAAAAAAACACATTTGGATTCGCTTTTAAAGGAGTTTTGGGAAATCGTACGAACAACAAAAAAGTATTGAAATATAAAAGAAATGGGGTTAATTTTACAGCGATAAAGTAATAAGTTTATGTGTCTCACAAGAGAAGGGAGTACTTAGATCTCTTTGTTTGCTATCCGGAAAATTCATTTGTTTGATAAATAAATATTTTATTTATTTCTGCGCAGTTAAAAATTGTAGTTTAATTGTGGAAAATTATCTTTAATTGTATAGGAATCGCATTTCCAGCAAGAGGGCTTATTTCATCAAATGTCAAAAGATTCTATTTTGGTCTATACAGGGTGACGCAAAATGATCATTGAATTCATTGTAACTTTTTTATTTTGGAGTAAACCATTACTTTTTGTTTTAGTGGAGCAAATGCTGGCCATTATTTGATTTGCTCGATCGAGCTTTTCTAATCCATCCATAGCCGTACAACGAACTTCAGGTATTATGACAAAGATTTTATTGCGAATATTGGTTTGTAGTTGAGGATAGTTGGTGGCTTAAGTGCTAACTCGTTCTCTCAAGTAAGCTTGCTGAAAGCAGCCGAGAGCGCTGAAGTTCGGTGAACAAGACGCCCAATTCAAAAGCGCTCGTCGAATATGTCCCACAACATAGCAATTGTGTCTCTGGCAGTATGCGATGTTGTTCCATCATGTTCGAACCACATATCGGAATATTTTTGTGTATCAGTTCTCAAAAACTTTTCAACATCAACCGATATTGAGCACCATTGATGGTAACTGCGGTACAGGCATGATTTTCGAAGAAATATGAGTCAATGATCCTTTTGGACGATATAGCGTCCACTTGAGAGGCTTAATTATCGCTGAAGAACTTGAACTCAGCATTGCTCATACCATAAAATTTTACTTTTTATCTAAACCATTTGATTTAAAATGAATTTCATGGCTTAATTTTTTCTGGGAACATGTACAATTTGGTCAAAATCCACTGTGCCGAACGTCTGTTTGTTGACCTTTCTGGACTAACTTGCACATTTTCCAGTAGTCATTGAATATTTTCATTCGGATGCACCGTACGTGGCCATAGTGTATCAGGGAGGTTCCTACTGACCCTTTTAGGCGAATCTTTCGACTAGATAATTAGCACTATAGATGCAATCCGCACATTTAAATTATCGAATCTATTGACAGTTGGCTTTCAAAATAAAATTCGATATTTCAGTTCAGTTTTCTGATATATATCGTTTCATATTAAGTTCTTCACGTTTTGCTTGCAAAATGCTGAGGCAACAAAGCAAATTAATTTAAAGGTTAAAAAGAGTTCAAGCCATATAAAACATTTTGAGTTCACGAATTAGCCCCCAACAAAATAAGCGCCTATGACAAAAAAACAACCATTGATATAATGCCCAGAAAACTTTAAGTAAGACCCAAGGTAAAGCAATGAAATAATCCTCAAACAAATAAATGAAGTAATAGCCAAAGTTTGGGCATTATTTCATTATGAAATAACTGCCAATAATAATGAAAGTAGCAATATAAGCCTTGAGCCGCGTCGAAGGCTGCTCACTTACCCTCACTCTTATTTGAATTAATTGCATCCTTAAAAAAGCAGTTTGTAAAAAAATAAATTCATCAAAAATAAATGCATTTAAGTCAAATGAAATATCAGTCAGATAAAATTAAAATAATCCCCAAAAGCGATTGAGTGAAATGAGCACCAACTGTAGTTTATTTCATTGGGTGATATTTCAATGAATATGAATGAAATAAACACCAATTGATATGAAATAGTTCCCAAATATTGGCAGTTATTTCATTGTAAAATCACTCGCCAAATGTATGGACATATTTCGTTGAGGAAAATGAGTGGCCTTTGGCCGTGGTTCAGACCGAATTATGTCCAACAACGATTTCGATAGCTACAGTAATTCGACATAGAATTTAGGGTAAGTGGGTGTTCACTGCTATTGTGGGCATAACGCCAAAAATTTGGTACTTAGAGATGGTCATGACACCAAAAATGAAATAGGGATTATAACCAACATTAAAACGTTCATTGGGCTGATTACCTGGTGCTGGATTTTACATATCGCTCGTTTGCTAGAATACCGTCATAGCTCAAAAACCTAAATTTGAAGAAAAACTCATTTAAAGTTTTCAATAAATTGTAAGCGTAAATAAATAAAAATATGACGAGACAAAGTCTTCTCACAAGGCAAGTTCATTAGATGCCACTATGATTTTTTCCTACAAAATAAATCATAATATGGCGATTGTTTCTGGATAATTTACTTGAAAACTCTATTTTTTATGAAGCCAACGTTTTTAGATAATTCAATTCCAATCAATGGAAAAAGATCCAAAATCTATTTTGGAGAATACCTGGAAAAATGTGTGGCATAAAAAATTTCAAATACTAGTTTGGGACATCACCATGGAGGTCCCTGATGTTTCTCTCAACGGGAAAAGCTCGAATATAGATTATAACACCATCATGAGGGGTCCTTGATTCACCTATGCAGCTGTTATAGTCTATAAAAAACAAAATTTATTTTCTTAAGATCGATCGCTGAGGAACTGCACCAATCGATGAGAAAGCATTGAAAAAAACTTGGCTCATCGTAAGGGGTCCAAGTATTCCAATCTGTTGCGTGTAAGTGTTTTGGGTAAAAAAAAATTATTGCATTAATCAATGGGAATTAGTCGACAATGAATTATGCTCATCCCTAAGGGGATTCTTACCCCTCTGAGTGGTGTTTTGGTCTGATTTTTCGAAAAATAAGCTTAAATCATTTAAGATATTTAAGTTTTCCTTAACTTTGAAGAAAACTCCCACCTATTATTTTACAAAATATTCATTTGAAACTTGTGCTAATCACACCCACTTACCCTGTATTATCTGAGGTATCCTTGGTTTATTTGCTCAAGAGTATAACATAATTATTACGCACATTTTATTGCTACGCAAAATGATTGAATGGCTTACTTTTATTTTTAAATCGATGTCGCAATAAATGCACCAATTATCTGGTGTCATTAGTCAACACCTTTTCTATTACTAGACCTATGATAATGGAGGTATAAAAACTCAAGAAATCGTGCAGAGGCGATACTCAGAATACCTTTTTCAGTCGGTTGCATTTGTATCCAAAGAAAAAATAAATGAAGCCATTTTTATTGACCAACTTAAGCTTGTTGGCATTAGTCATTTTTGCAAGTAGCTATCCACATAGTTTAAAAAATCAGCCAAATTCAGGTGGTTTTAGTGAAGGATTGCCGAATATTTCCATTGCATATTTTCGTTTTCATGGAGTACGCAGTGTAAACTTAATTGTTTGCCCTACTGACATTGGTAAGATCAATAAATATTGAATTATTTTAGCATCTTATGCGTAAGGACAGCATTTCTAATAAACCAAAAGCTTTTTAGCCAATAACTTCATCATTTCCGTATTTAACAAAATACCGGAACAAAGTTGTGTTCTTGAAAGCGTAGGCATATATAGGGTGTTCAAATTTAAGATATCTTTTAAAATTTTAAATAAAATATACAAATTTTGTGAAATCTGTATTTATTTTTATTGGAAATCAAAGTAAATTGATTCCGGTTTATAACTAAAATGAATTTCGTTCAAGTGACCTTCTCTGTTAGCTCAGCAGGCTGTCAATCTTTTACCAAAGTTTTGAATATCATTTTCACATAATGATGATTCAATGAGTGATATTTGCTCGATGATGTTGTCTTTGAGGTGTTGAACAGTTTGAGAATGATCCGCATAAGCTCTACTCTTCAAGAAACACTGATTCTAGTGTACTATTAACCACCCAAAAGTTAACTATACCTGGTATATGCCATCCAAATAGCGTGTCTGATTCAGATTGTTTGGTTAGAAAAACTTGTGTTTCTTGAGTAAAGACTGGAATATTCTCCTCATTTCTTCAAGAAAATTAAGTTTATGATGAAAACTGGTGCTGGAACAGGTTGAAGTGTAATTCAGAAAGGCACCTTTTCGAAAATAGTTTGGATATGTATGCGAGGATGGTGCAGTGAGAAGAATATCTAAGCGATAGTTGTGTGCATTGCCGCTAATAATTTGGAAATCTTCAATTTACAGTCATTAGGTTCGAAAATAAAAGGATGAAGTTACACGAGTCAGGTGATCTCTGAACTCAAGTCACTTGATGTACAAGTTTCCTCACGAGACGAGTAGATGGATAGATTGAATTTGATAATTTAAGGAAATGAGCGTAATACATTTTAGGTTTCCAGCCAATCCCGAAAATAGTAAAACTTACTACTATGTACTGCAAAGTAAATTGACACTGAAAACGGTGCTTAGTTTCAGAAAATATTATGGTCCTTGACAGTAGTAATTGAAAGTTTGGATTGATCGTACATGTACACGGAGTTCAAAATATTTTTAGCCCTTAGCTGGACTTCAATCTACTTCTTTTAGGGACCAAACTATTATATAGTATAAATATTTGTTCGTTGGGGTGAATAACATTAACTCTAATCGGCATTGAAAGCACATTTTAAGGAGCCCAATACTTTTTGAATGCTTTATCGAACTTAATTCTTTTAAGATTCAAAATAGCTCCGTAAAAAGCAAATTTCTACAGAGGGGTAATGTAAAATACCATCCGACAAACTAAAGATTTTCGTAGTGGCCTAGGCTTATATACTCACGGTCAATACTTATGATTTCATTCAAGCACCGCATATTTTGTATAAAAGACGTGTTGATTATTTGTTTGAAATGAAAAACTAAGTCATATCTTAAATATTGATGTCGAATGTGTGTTCCATTATTTACTTTATACATGAAGCTACCGTTAGCAAACATCAACAGCTGCTTTCTTTGACGCAAGACTTGGTCCTTAATGGTTTTTATGTGCGAATTTTCCATGGCAACATTTATATGAATGATAATGAAGATTTGAAGTCACCATATCCTTTCGCGCCACCGATTACATTTCACAATGACAACTGTACTGCACATCGCCTTAGGTTCATGCTGCAACCACTGGCACACAAATCGGGAATCTTGCTGCTTCAATTCGACAATGACTGCGCATTGAATCTTTTGCGTTGGTCTGCTGCAACCGAACTCAGTTTCTTTAGTCCAAATCGTTTCTGGTTGCTGCTCACAAATGAGTTGCAACATTTGCAGTTACTACAGGACGAACAAATTTTTATGCCACCGGATAGTGAAGTCAGGGTTTTATTACATTCACCAATGAAGACGGATTCTGATGTCTTTGATTTGATTGATGTGTACAAGGTCAATGCATTGAGGCCGGTAAGGCAACGCTATGTGTGTGCAAAGTTTAAGTCCACGCAAGAAATGTTGTCGGCCTTACGGCAGTTTGGCTCAGCAATTACTTACAGACACAATCTGGAGGGCACTGTTGCCAGAACGGGCTTAGTTATTGCGTTTCCGGACTTATTCACGGATATTGAAGATTTGTCGATGAGACACATTGACACCATATCAAAAGTCAATAATCGCTTGACCATCGAGCTGGCAAACAAGCTCAACTTAAGGTAAGTTTCAATTGAAGAGCTTAGTCCTTTACAACGTGCGACAATTTTATACTTTTGGTAGTTTCTGATTTGGATTTGGGTCTTCTGTGAAGTTGCCTTGAACACTTTTTAGTTTACTTAGGTCAACACTTTTGTATGTGTACTTTCAGCTTTAACACCTATCAAATGGACAACTATGGCTGGCGCAAGCCGAATGGATCCTTTGATGGCCTCATGGGAATGTTTCAACGATACGAGTTGGACTTTGCACAAATGGCCATTTTTATGCGCTTGGATCGTATTGCAGTGGTTGATTTCGTGGCGGAAACATATCGCATACGAGCTGGCATAATGTTTCGGCAGCCACCGCTTTCTGCAGTAGCCAACATATTTGCAATGCCGTTCGAAGATGATGTCTGGCTGTCGATACTGCTCATCATGATATTTACGACAGCGGTATTTGTGCTGGAATTGCTGTTTTCACCACATAGCCACGATATGAACTTTTGGGATTGTGTGATCTTTGTTTGGGGCGCAGCATGCCAGCAAGGTTTCTACGTAACAGTTGGCAATATCTCAGCGCGTGTTATTGTTTTTACCACTTTTATGACTACGCTTTTTTTGTTTACATCGTTTTCGGCAAACATTGTAGCGCTGCTTCAAAGTCCTAGTGAGGCTATACATTCCTTGACTGATTTAACACAGTCACCATTGGAGATCGGAGTACAGGATACACAATACAATAAGATTTACTTTAATGTAGGTATTATGCTTAATTAAAATATAAAATGTATCTGTATAAAGCTATTATGTTTCAAATAGGAATCAACCGATCCCGTGACCAATCATTTGTTTCACAAAAAAATTGCACCAAAAGGTGATCGAATTTATATGCGTGCACCACGTGGTATTGAAAAAATGCGCACGGGCTTATTTGCCTATCAAGTTGAGCTACAGGCAGGATATCAGATTATTAGCAATACATTTAAAGAACCAGAGAAATGTGGTCTCAAAGAGTTGGAGCCATTTCAGTTGCCGATGATTTCAATACCTGCACGGAAGAACTTTCCATATAAAGAGCTATTTCGCAGGCAGTAAGAGATACATTTTCTCGATACTTTAAGTTTTTATGAACCTCAAGAGATTGAGTAGTTTTCTATTTCGAAAATATTTCGAAATACAAAATAACCAAAAATAAAATGTGCTTGTCATTTCAGATTGCGCTGGCAACGTGAAGTTGGCCTCATGAATCGTGAGGAACGTAAGTGGTTTCCACAAAAGCCCAAATGTGAAGCTGGCGTTGCTGGATTTGTTTCTATTGGTCTGACCGAATGCCGCTATGCATTGTCCATGTTCGGATTTGGAATTTTAGCTGGAGTCATCATGCTTTGCTTAGAGCACGCTTTCAAGAAATTTATGCAAGAACATTTTGAAAGATTAAGGGAAAGAGTAAAGCACTTGAGTTCGAATCCCAAAAATATTTTACACTAAAAAAAAACACATTATGCACAAACAGAAGGGGTGGGTGTATTAATTGGAATTTAAGATGTTAATTGTGAATGACGGTATTTGACAAGTCTGGGTTGCCAAGTTTTAGGTCATCAAGTTTTTCCCACACAAATATTTAATTTTTTAATTACTCTTTGTAACAAAAAACTTTTCCTTTTCCCACAAAAAATTTTACTTTTTATCAATTTAATGAAAAATTGTTTTATTTTGGGCAGGCCGTACGTTCCTTCTTCTTAACTTGGCAGCCCTAGTCAAGTCCAGTCTTTGTCAACTTAAGTTATTTATGTGTGAAGCAGTGGAATAACGCCTAAATGATATTGAAATCCATTGAGACATGTCTTCTGCGAACTTCTTGGTGTTTGAGGTGAGTACAGTCGACCTACTGATTCTATGCTGTTCCATCGTTGAAAAAAAGTATCACATTTCGCCTAATCAAAATCCTATAGAGGCTCAAAACTCTGATGATGTGAACAACAAGTAGTTTCAACAGGGCCACATGCCATACAGCCAATAAATACGCATTTCCCGGTTGCACCATCCTTCGAAACAGTGACGTCAGTTGACCTTCAAGAACGTGCATTTCGACTACTTTGGACTTATTCGTTAGGGGTTATCTCAAATTAGTAACAAACTCAATTTCAGAGCTAAAATAGCTGAAAGACGAGAAAATAAGTCATTTAGGTCGAATGGAAGACCAAGTATACCGAAGTTTCATGAGTCAATCAAGAGCTCAAAATCATTACTCACAAAATTTGTTTTTTATTTACTTTTAACGTCTTAAAATCAGATTGATACACTCCAAAGAATTAGATATCAAGCAACGATATTCTGGGCTTGGAACGTATTGGATCGTAAGGCTTCCTGCATCAGAAAGTAAAATCTCGGGTCAACTGAGTAGAATCGTTATTTATTTTCTGATGCGGTGCGTTTTGAAAGGCTTAAGATATTTAATAAATTGAATTCCTTTGTCCAATTTAAAAAAAGGATAGTCTTTGGTCGGAGTTTATTTAAAAAATGTGAAAGAATCTAGGAAAAACCCAACTTAAAATAAGAAAAGGTCACTTCAGAATTTAGGATATTAGATCTGAAACTTAAGCCTAAACCAAAATAAACGTGACGAGATATAATGAGTAAATTCGTGTATACGGTAACCAATGTTTATAGCCAAAATTAATGAAAGTGAACCGAACATTTTGACGAGACGTGTTGTTCCGTAAGAACCGAATTTGAAACCGTCCCTACTCGTCATAACAGCTGCTTTGATTCGTTGGTTCAGGTAACATTTTGGGTTAAATGTCAAAACAGACGTAACACGTGCAAACGTTCGTTTGGTTACTATCGTCTCGTCACGTCTATTTTGGTTAAGGCTTTATGTGTTTTTCCTAAGCCGTCTTATCGGTCATCCCCGTGGCTGTATATATGACCTAGTTTGTTTTTTATCCATAAATATGGTCAACAATTCACACAAAATAAAATTAATTGATTGTATTTAAAAAAACTTGGTAATAGTTAATAAACGAAGTAGTTGACGTACCTAAGTGAAAAAAAATTTAAAGTATCTACTAACTAACCAGATATTTAAACATCACTGTTAAATCAATCATACACAAGCACATTTGTCAGTACTTACACTGAGAAAAAAACATCTAACTAAATTCCAGGAAAGATTTTCCTTCGTTTTAGTAGTTTTTTCTCATATTTAGGAATATTTCTTGCACTAAATCAATAAGAGCTTTGTCATTGGAAGAAGGAAAGATATTTTTTTGAGGACAAATTATTGCTAATGAACCGATTTTAATGAAATTTGATATTTCAATACAATGAAATCTAAATAATGTTTTATGATTCTTTAATACTTTTTTTGCTTTTAGAATTGTAAATACACAATATTAAATGCATATACGAGTATATAGTAAAGATCTGTGAATGTTGCCAGGCTGGCTCCCTTGCGCCTTAATGTGGTGCACAAGCACAGGCTGATAAGGGAATTTTGGGCCAAATATTATATATGGGAAATTAAAGTTGGTCAAAGTGGTGTCAATCGATATAGGGAATGTACTACAAAAAGTGAATGTGCCATATGAAAAAGCGCTTATATGGGTGGAATCTAAAGTTGGTCCGATCTGGACAAAAGATGGGTACTAGAAACACGGCTAATAAAATGATTTTTTGAAGTCTTCGCGATTTTCTAGTCAATTTAAATAGATACCTGGTTAATATTATTAACAAGCCTCAATTGAGTTTCACCATATATAGCTTTGAATTAACTAGATTCAGTTTTGTTATTTTCAATTAGATTTCTGGTTAAATTACGTTTCCAAGTTGAATTAACCAGGTCCTAGTTGATTTTTTTCTCAGTGTAGAAGCACAATATGGAAATGTGAGCAATTAAGTACAATGGGACATTGTGACACTTTCGTTCACTTAACTAACGGTGCATAAGCCCCAATTAAAAAAGTCTTAATCGTTCTATAATTTTCTATTTGGAATAAAGGTAAGAAAATGGAGAAGTTTTTTAGCTCCTTTAAGAAAACATAGTAGTCGTATTATATGTATGTATTTGCTAAAGTTTTAAATACAAATACAATATTTATTACAAAATTAAAAAGGTGCAAAAATTTTATAAGAAATATTTTTTTTTCAGGTTCTATTTCATAGCACAGCAGCGTAGGCTTGTGTAAAATTGATCGATTATCGATTTTCGCAAAATTTTTTTCAATAGTTATCGGAGATATTTTTTATTTTGCTATGTCGAAATTCGATTTTATTTTTCGACTATCGAATTTCGATATTTTTGTTTAAAGGTAGCTCCGTATCCAATTGAAAATGCATTCGTGTGGTCGTAGCCTAACAAGGAAATTATGTTGCTTCATTTTCGGAAGCATTTGGGATTGCTTGAGCCGAAAGGAAATCACATTCTTCTTAATATATTTCAATTTGAAATTGCTAATGCACTTTTACTATTTTCGTCTTATTTCTCGGCTATTACTAAAAAAAAAGAGGACGTCCTTCAACAGCAGCAGAGAGCCAAATCCAAACTTAGGGCTTTAGTACTCCAAAAAATCCTTTCCCATGACGGATGTAAAAAGCAAAAGGATACATCGACATACTCAAGTACAAAGTGCTATGATCAAAATAGGCCTTGGGTTATGTTTGGTGAGAAGGGGTGTTGTTGACTGTGTGAAACTGAAATTCCATTTTCCATGGGCCTTAAATGTGGCGTTTATCTTTGCTGCAACAACTGAAAACCAAGTTGAAACTTACGATTAAATTTACAGAATTTCAATGCTAAATGACAATAGTAGGGGTTGGACCACCATTTTTTGTATTTTAATTCAAAATCGGTTATTGATATATACAATATTTCTTTCTCGATACATTTCGACACTGTTTGGAAATATCAATCATCGCTATTTCGATAATATTTCTTATTTGCCAAGCCTACAGCAACGTATCAACACTTTGAGGGGCTCAGAGCGGAAACATTTTGTGTGCCGCTTATTAAATAATATTTCTTCTTATCTCATTCCTTTCCCACGAAATCAAAAGAGATGACCTAGACCTTGAACTTACATGATATACAGAAGCTTTTGTTCTCCTCATCAAATTTAACAAATAGCTGTTAGCAATTATTTAACTTCAAGCCATGAATTTCCTTACATGGAGAGTGAACAGCATGTCATTTGAAAGCTCCCTAATGCCAGGCCCGGGGCGGCTCCTCCTTGCTACACTAGCCCTTGATATGTGCAGTAAAATGCTTTATTTTTGCTGAAGCTACATACGTTTTGGCACATAAAATCTTCAACATTTATTTTTGTATCTAATGGCATAAAGCTTCATATAAAAAATTAACAAAATATCGAGTAAAACGTTTGATGTCTTAGCGACGACTTAAACTAATTGAACTTACGACTTTGTATCTATGTTGGTGCTGCACCATGTTACAATACCATGAGCATCACTTTAAATTACATCAGCATTGTAACTTCTGTTTTGTTATAAATTTGTTACCAAGGTACGATACTACGGATATTCACAATTGCAACCAGAGTTGGACAACATTGGTTCCAATATTGAAGATATTTTTTTATAGAACTATTCGCATTATGAGAATTAAAAGATAATTCTAATAATTTTTCGAAATAAATGTTAATGAAAATTGGTTTTGGATGACAGCAATAGGTCCCTGACTGCCAAAGGATGTGTTTTCATTCCATTAATGGGGAAAAAATTACTGCACCATCGATAGAAAAAGGTCGAAAATGTATTTTGGAAGTATCTGTGGGGTTCCCCGACTCTCTAAGGTGATAATTTTTTATCATTGTTGAAAAAAATGTATTGAAACAATTGAAGGGAAATAGTTGAAATTGAATTTCAAAAGTTACAAATCGTTCCCTAATACTAGATCTCAAGGTGTCCCCCATCACGTTTTGTAGGAAAGCAAGGATTTTGGTTGCATTGGTCACAATGTTAATATATGTACATATCTACATGACAAGAAGCCCGCTGTCAGTTTCTAACCAAAGGCTTCGCAAACTCTTTATCCCGTGACAACAAATTTAGGCGATAAGAAATTGGACAACAAAATTTTGTATTATAAAAAAATTGAACAACAAAAAATTTAAACGATGAAAAGATGAACACAAAATTTGAATAACAAAACACTTGGCTACAAAAAAATTTATACGGTGGGCTTTTTAACGAAGTTTAAGTGCAAGGTTAAGTTACAACAAAAAGTTGAATGGGAAATTATTTTATATTTTGATATCACCACAGTTTAAATTTTAGCTCTCTAGGTATGTGAAGTGCTGAGTACTGTTAGGTTAAAGTTTGCAAAAAACGCTGCTTGTGGGAAAACAGCCGAATTCAATGTCTAATATTTCTGGGCCCAGTCAGCTATTTTCAATGTGTGGTATTTCATGGGTCTTCAGCGTTATTGAGATACCTCGACTTAGACACAATTTTCAAAGTTGTCATAGTTAACAAAGACCTATTTCACGTAGTCGGGCGACAAAAAATGGTCTTAAGGTCTAGGGGCTTAACATTTTTGTATGTATATTAGATATCATAATAAAAAAATCATATCCAAAATTTGAATTTTGGGCTTGTGAGCTATTAAAACTTACATTTGTAAAACGGACAGCTCAGAACTCCAACCCTCCAGGAGCTGATATGTAGGCTGTGATGCTATCATTCAAGGTACTTTGACGTATCATTAAAAAGCAGTACATAATGAATTAAAAGCAAAAGCTCTGGGAATTTATTTTATTTTGGCATATATCGCCTCTTAATTAAATCCCAATAAATCAAGTTTTTGTTCTAATTTAAATTTGGTTAAAGGCTACCGTGTATGCCACGTAAAGTTTCTTTTTTTACGAATTCTCACCATTAATTGATGCAGCAAAGTTGTTTTCGAAAATGAGGGTCAAAACACCCCTTTAGGGAGTTCGGGACTTACATAAAACATTTTCAACCTTTTTCCATTAATTGGTGCAATATTTTTTTTTGCGAAAATGGGGGTGCTCCGGTGAGTCTATTTTCGATCTTTCACATTGGTTGGCGCAATAAAAGTTTTTCAGCGACTTCCTCGTGTCTTTCCATACACATTTTAAAATTTTCCCCATTGATTCAGTAAATTTCAATTCAAAAATAAACTCAAAACGGGTCGATGGTAATATGAATTTACAAAACTTTATTCGAAAAATACATAAAAATTTGAATCTCGAATGCTTCTTGAGTAATGAGTTAAGTTCTTATTCAATATTGAAATAATTTTGATTTTGAAGAAATTATTTAATCGTTGTTCGAATAACGCATATTAAATCAAAAATTTATTCGAACACATTTGCTTTTATTAAAATAATAATAAACATTAACATAATTAAACATAAGCATTATTAATAAAAATTTTCTCAAGTAAGAAACATACAAAGTTTTTTCAAACGTTTATTGAAAAGTGAACTCAATTCAAATAGATTTATTGAATAAACGAAACCAGTACCTATCCGAATAGCGAATAACAAGATTAACATTAACTCTAATAATTATCGCAATAAAAATGATCCGAATAGTGACCAGCTCTGGGTACAGCTGACTTAAAAGTTTCTAGGCAATCATCTTCTCTTGTAACGAATGCATTCATTGAGTTTAAGGTTATCGTACGTAGCTCAGAGCAATCTCTTTCAATCATTCGATAGAAACTCGAAAATTACGCATGTAACCTTTGAAATAACAATCAGAAATGCTCACTCACTCGGTCTGAGCTCAGATGTGCTTAGAGATACGTTTTCGAGTATGTTAAACGATATTAAATTCATTTTAAGGCGAAGGTTACTACCAAGGTCTATTTTGTTTTAGACTTTTATTCGTTTTAGCTTTTTTCCAATGCACATTAAAGTTTTAGATATTAACTGACATTTGCTTATGCTTTTGTACCCATGTGCGTGTGTGTGTTTCGAAGCTAGATCACGTTTTTACAATAAAAAAATTAAATATATAATGAAATGTTATTGTTTCGTGCTTTTTTTTTATTTCAGACCTCTAAGCACCTCTGAGTGCGTAAATTTCTACGGTGCGTATGAATTATCGATACGCCTCGTTCATATGTTTAGTGTAATTTGTATGCGTTCATTTTTGACATATCCAGCGCAATTGCTGAAATTTGTAATTTATTGTCTTCTGCCTTTTTACTCCTCTGATTTTTTTGTAATTTAAAATTTGACGCTCATTGTAAAGTTGGAAAATCGTTTGGATATTTCATTACGTCATATGCAGCGAAGTATGCGCAATATTTTAGTTGTGGCTTTGTGTCTTCTCTTTTGATTTTTGGCAAAATTTATGTTGACCTTTGAGTTTTATTTCACAAAAAAGTGCAACTGTGGGTATTCTAGAAAAAAAGCATTAATTTCGAAGAAATCTAGATTTAATTGTGGAAATATATTACGAGTTACAGTTTGGGTACATTATTTTTATACATACTATATAAAACTAAATGCTGTCCGATCGAATCCACTTAACTCACGAACGGCATGAATTTGAATTTGGAGAATTCTCTAAAGACTCTTTTTTTTTAAGGAGCATAACCGCAAATATTTCAAACATCAACCAGTGGAGGATATTGAATTTTGTGTTGGGGTGGCTGATGTTGAAGCTGAAAAAGTTGGGTGTCAGCAGCGGTTAAAATTATCATAATTCAAGATAACAATAAGCAATGTGATGCTTTCGCTAATGTTTTCTAAAATTGTTTTTGCTATATCATACTACACAATAACCACAATGAATGTTTTATCACAAATGGCAACTAATAGTAGATATGACCAGCGGTAGATTATGGCAGAGCTAGTGGAGGGTACAGCACTGGTGCTCGAGCTCAAGGGTACTCCCAAGCAGCGCTAGATGAAGGTATTTGCTCAAGATTTTAGTAGGCTTATGTAGAGCTTCACCGATACGAGAGCCATACGATAATTCAAAAATTATCGTATCGTGCTTGTAGTGGTGCCAAGATTATCGTCTCGTACTTGTTCTCGTATGAGAATTTTTTAATTTACATCGATATCGTTTCGCTCTCTTTTCTTGTTATCATCGATTTTTCTTGGTTATTCTCGTTTACATTTATATATTGAATACTTACTGCATGCAAATGGGTCCATGTACCGAATTTCACAAATTGGTATAAGTACCAAGAATAGCAATATCAGGGTTCAGTTGTATGGGAGGAGCTAAGACGCATTATTCAACGCCGTAAAATTAGCTCCATCGCTGTCAAGAGTAAACTCAGCAAAAATAAATCATAATTGTTTCGACATTCAAGTAACTCCAAAAATGAAGACGAAGGAGCAATTTTTAGAGTTGCTGTTACCATGGCAGGATGTGATGTGAATTCCCACATTTTGTTTTGGGGATTTTATGTTTGCTTTCAGAAAAAATAATATTAATGGTGGTGTATGTGTTCATTAAAAATATAGTGCAACATTGTATGGTGTATGCGCATTCAACGTTCTAAATGTTTATCGTACGATAAACACTACATTATCGCCGAGAACGAGATATCGGTCAGACCTTTCTCGTTCTCGCCCTTGGTCATACGGGAAATCATTTTTTTAATATCGTTTCGTTATCGTTCTCGGTCCCGATTACGATAACGATATTTATCGGTTCTTAATGGAACACTACGCGTATGGCACGGATGCCAACCAAAAAGGGTCCAAGATGGCAAAAGGAGGGCCGTTTTATTTATTTTGGTCACCAAATTACATGATGTTGTAAGTTCCAGTGGATAAAAATACTATTCTTTTTATGACTGAAGTTTTTATTTTTTGGTCATCAATATGTGATTTAATATTTTTAGTGCGTTGTTAGGAAATTAAATCATCTATGGGGCCATCCATTAATCACGTTTTTCCAAATTGGGACCCCGCCCCCCTCTCCTCGGTGAGATTTGATGAGATCTGGTCGGACCCCCCTCTCTCTGATGAGATTTACCCTATAATTTTTAAATACATAGTTATATTTACTTTATGTGCTCATATATTTTTCTTCTACCCACTCGTCTTGTAACGTTCCAGAAAGCTTCAGGAGCAGTGCGTAACGTATCAGAAATGTTTCATTTGAAATAGTACAAATGCAACGTTACAGAAATCTTCGTTATACATATATATCAAATAAAATGTTTCACATGAAATCATTCAGAAATGTTTCTGAAAGGTTCCAGGTTCAACGCTGCCTGAACTTTTCAAATGAAATCTTTCTAAACATTTATAACAAACTCTTAATTATGTAAACATTCTTTAGTTTTTCTGAAAGGTTCCATATAAAATGTTTACTTAACTATTCTAATGAAATCTAAAATATATCTCTGTCTGCTGCTAAGTTGAGTAAAGTTTTTTGTTAATTAAAAATTAACAGCTCTATCATGAATATTCGAAAGAACACAATTTAATCGGATTTTTTTTAATTGAAGAGTGGAATACTTAGTTTGCAGTCAGTGCTATTAAAATACCACTTACTTTCAATCAACTAATAATGCAGCTATGATTTATGACTTCACACGAAATAAAAAATAAATTCAAATAATAAGAATATCTACATTTGCAAAACAAAATTTAAAATAAAATACATATTAAGTTTGCTACTCCTTTTAGTGGAATTGCTCTTTATTAGTGTTGTTAGATTATGAAATATGTTAAAACATCTTTATATCAAATAAAATTAATAATTTCCACTTTAATGCACCTTATTCTTTAAATTCCTTGCCTTGAAAATAATTTGCAAGAAACGTCAAAAATTATTGCATATAACTCATTTTTCAAGAAATTTATTTTCATTCTCGAGAAATCGTCTACGATTACTAATCAAGGGACTGGAGAATATTTCGCGGGATTGCTTACTTATGATAGGGGTATAAGAAACGTCACAGAAAATAACTGTAAATTAAGTATCAATGCAAGTGATGACACGGGTAAAATGAAAACTTCATAGTCCCTATGACGTATTAAAATCACAGACGCAATAAAAAATGTTCACACACGTTTCAAGTGAAATCAATATGTATACTCTCTGCTTTAAAAAGTTGACGTGAGATTTTCCTTGATCCCTCCCCCCCCCTGGTTGAGATTTCGTAAGATTTTGCCAGATTCTCTACCCCCCCCCCCCCCCCCTATTTTGACTCACGTATTTAATGGAACTAAAATTAATTATTGAAATTTTTAAAGGTTTTTTTTTGTAAGGAGTCCCGTTCCGCTTTTAAGCTATGGGCTACGCATAGTTTTAATTTGTCGCTGTAGTAAACTTAAAGAAAATTTTATCTTTGTATCTCGAAAAAGTCACAAACTTTCCACTATAATTTTTCAAAAAGCTTAAAAGAATGCTTTTTTATAGATACTCATCCACAAAGAGTCCTCGAAAAAAGGCAATTTCTTAGCACAAGAACAAAAAGAAGCTATATAACGCCCACTGAGTAGCATATTCCTTGATATTAAATCGATGGGCTTTTCGAACGAATTACCCTTTAGTGACAAATGAAAGCTCAGTCTTTTTGGATCTGATATGAGCAAGGAAATGTTTAGCTCTAGATTCTTGATGGCAGCGTAAAGATATAAGCTGCGATAGATTTTGATTAGTCACGGAACTAGGATTCAGTCATGGAGAGGCTCAAGTTACAAAAAGTAATGAAGCTGGGCGAATAGAATCTTTTATGTTATAAAAAATAAGCTTATAAAAATTAAAGCCTGGTGGGTCCGTCTCTGACCCTTGAGTCATAGGTTCGCCACCGCTGTATTAGAGTCAAGTTGTAGGCAAGTTAAAGGATCATATGACTTGCAGTATATTTTTCTTTTTCATACAAACGTGGAGTATTTCTGAAGCACTTTGAGCTAGGATTTTTAAGTTATACCAGATTTGTAGTCAAATACAAAAGTGTCTCTAAGCTTCTAGGGCTACTTTCACTTTTTTTGGACCACCCAAGTACTCAGTTGATGCAATATGATGTAGTCACATTATTACAAAAATAGGCTTATGATTTGCTCCTAAATAGTTACATATTTTGTGATATCATTAAGTCCCACGTACACGTAGCATATCAGAGTCAAACCAGAATGTTGGTACTTTTGCAAGCGTCAATAAAATACTTTTGCCACCAACACTCTGCGAGTTGAACAAAAACGGAAATTTATTCTTCTGAAAATAACCGTGAGAAATATTTCTCAAATGTAGCAGAAAAAATTGTATAAATTTTCCTTTGTTTTTACAACAACTCTGCTGCATATGTAAAAATGCAGCAACAACAGATTGCATATCAAATGCATAAAATCCACCATCTGAATTTTGGGCAACCAAGCACCTTTCCAAAGGGCAAAAATAATGGTGGCTCTTACGATCCACACATGTGAGATGAAAAACACCATATGGATCACTTCCAACTGCTACAAGAATACATTTCTCGTAGGAGCACAACAGACAGGCATATAATTGCACCTTTCATTTCTGCTACTAAAGAGATTGTTTTCTTTTTTTTTGAAGATCATTGATCAAAAAACTCGTTGTAATTTTTATTTGTACGCTTCCAGTCATTCAGAGGGAGGATTAGTGATCAAAGATGTTGCAGTTCACATTTTCATCCCTTAAGAGAGCCTAAGACTGAGGTTATTGGTTAAAAAAAAAATTCGTTCGAACTAAACGAAATTGAATTTTAGCCCAGTTTAGCGTCTCACCGATCACTAAACGTTTGTTATTTTATTTATTTTTTACTCGAAACTTAGAAGCTTTTAAGAAGCTTCTTAGAAGCTTTTAAGATAAATAGAAAAACATACTTTGTGAAAGGAACTTTTTTCAGTGAACTTTATTTGTTCTTGAAAGCTCGTAAGTAATAAGTTAAAAGCTTGCAACATTTTTTTCTGGTCTAGCAGTTTCTGAGAAAAAAATTATTTGAAAACTTTAAATTTTTTAGGGTTTAAATATTATTTATTTTTAACAAAAACTTGGAATAATCTAATTTAAATTGAGTGCATAAACCGCGCGCGCGTCACCTGCCATATTACAAAAACATATAAAATATATAACCTGACATTTTTGAAATATCTTTAAAGCTATAGGGAATAGGCTAAAAAATATGCAATAATTTTTGTATAGAAATGATTTAATTTTATGAAAAAATTAACTAAAATCTTTAAGTAAACTTGATTAAAAAACTTTTCTTTTATTAAAAAAAAATATTTCTCAAAATATCTTCGGCAGCACATCTTTTTTTTTTTGATTTTATATGATATTTTTCAATTAGTCCTAAGAATGCATCTGCTTTGAAATCAAATTTCCCGACATAACTTTGGTACATACAATTTGACTGGTGCCCACCTTCAAAACAAATTTATATTTTCCAAACTTTTGTCGGGAATCCAAAATGAAGTATAAAATATAAAAAAACTAGTAAAGGTGTTATCTTCGGCCAGGCTGAAACTCAGGTACCCTACACTGCATTGAAAGTACTTCTTATATAAATGTTGAAAAAATTTTGAGAGGTTGAATAAGTCGAAAATGGGAAATATTGAAAAAAATGGAATAGAAATGAAAAACACGAACTATGTTACGCCCACTTCTCCAATTCCGCACACTTTTGTTTCAAAAAATGACATTCGTGATTGACATGCACAAACCAAATTTAGCTTGTACAGTTTGCTATTATGTGCCGTAATTATTCTTAAAATTTAGAGCGGTGACACACCCACTAGTACAGTCCAGTCAGATTTCGATCTAAAAATTCCTTCCTTCCAAAAACAAACCTCTTACACCAAATTTCAGTATGATTGCTCATATATTTCGATAGTTATGCCACTTATGGTATTTTAATTGTATGGGAGGTGCCACGCCCACCGTTGCTATTTCAAAAGATTTTGATTCATATGTATCTAATATCCAGTAAACCACTTACATCAAATTTCAGATCAATTGCTCCAATAGTTCACTTAAAATATCACTTACAACTTTATGTTAATGAGGTAGGTGCCACTCCCTGCAATCTGGTCAAGTTTCATTGAATTTTAAAGCTTATAGTAACCGGCACCTCTACACAGAATTTCATGAAGATTACTCTTAAAGCGCACTGTCTATAGCATTAAACGTATTTTGCTTATATGGGAGAAGCCACACCCACCAGCGCCATTGCTAATTTTGCAAGAAGACACCTTTTAGCAAGTAGATCTGCCATATTAAATTTCATAACGATTGCAATGTTAGTTCTCTTTTTATAACGTTTGTAAATATTGTGTTGTGCCACACCCACTTTTACAATTCTGCCCACTTCATGCACAATTCAAGATATATAAGACCTGTATCCGTGTACCAAATTTCATCACAATATCTTGCACGGTTTACGAGCTATAGCGTTATAAAATTTAAAGTTTAGGGCTGTACCACGCCTCTTTAAGAGCCTTTGCAAATTTCAAACCTAGCCCAATCTTAATTTTGTTCACATGTTCACCAAATCACCAAGTTTCATCAAAATCCCAGCAACTTTTTTCAAAATGGACTTGGATACATTTACATGGGCGGTGGGCGTGCCCGTTAACCGATTCCGCCCATTTTTATATGCTAGCAGTTTGAAAGAAAGTGTGAGCTGTGTGCCAAATTTCATTGTATTAGCTTGCTTAGTTTTCTCCCAAACGTGACTTCAACAGACAGACAGACACACAGACAGACAGACGGACACAGTTATATCGACTCAGGTGGTGACGCTGATAAAGAATATATACACTTTTCCATACCTGCCACGCCCCTTTCTAAGCGTTACAAACGGAATGACAAAGTGAATATACCTATGGTGTAGGGTATCAAAATCGAAAAAAAGATGATACTCGTATGTCGAAGCTATTTAGAGAAACATTTTTATAAAAAAAAAATTAGTTTTTTTATAGAAAAGTGA
Source organism: Meiosimyza decipiens (assembly GCA_963680825.1). Lineage (NCBI taxonomy): Eukaryota > Metazoa > Arthropoda > Insecta > Diptera > Lauxaniidae > Meiosimyza > Meiosimyza decipiens. The sequence continues at coordinate 66,219,690 of OY804258.1, read as the reverse complement.
TATGTATTAAGTATTTTATTCTATTTCCCATCGTTTTTGAAATATTCCGTTTTAAAAAAATTTTTGAGTCAAATTTTGAAATAATCATAATTTTTTTAAAAATAAATTTTTTTGTAATTTAAATATACGTGTCCTGGTCTATGAAAAGACGACTTAAGTGTCAAAAAATCATTTTCTATTTTTTTGTCGATTCGGAGACGCTCTTTCACATGGTGCAAACCAGAAAGTCATAATTTTTTTAAAAGTTTACTAAGAATAAGGAGGAAAAAGAGTACAAATACGAAAAAACTGATTTTTTTCAAAATCTTTAATCGAAATTCCGGAACAGTCCTTTATGACTTAACACGACTCAACGGATTCAAATTCATAAATTAAGTATGACTAAGTGTCACTAAATCACTTCAGCAGCTGTTTTTCGAAAACTTGTTTTCGCACGTAAGCATCCTTTTCATAGACCAGGTCACATATGGTAAAAATTCATCTTTAGATAAGCACTGAGTAATATTTATCGCGAAACCTTTTTACGGCTTATTTGCTCGGTAAATGATAATGTAGGATCTGATTTTTAACTTCGACATTGAAAATATCGCCTATATGACCTTAAGTAACGACATGTCTCTGTAGTAACATTGGTAGTGCTACCATTGAGAGATTCGCATTCAGAACAATTAACCTTCGATTTGTCCCACAGTGCTATTAACATCCATAAATATGTTGACAGTGCTAAAGCAAATATGTATCATGCTAAGACCATCCGCATTCTACGTGGTGTTAGTGGTTGATTTTGTATCAGCATCCACTGTGAAAAATATGACCACTAAGCAAATGCTCAAGTCCTGTGCAATAGACAACACCAGCGCTTAGCAACCATCATGAAGGAATTCACACAACAAATTCGCTTTCATTTGAGTTTAACGATCTTTGGATGGATGTTATCACCATTGCTGGTTGTCAAATGCTGGAATTCCACACATGTACCATACCAACATCGGAGTATGTACTCATACGGCACGAGTAGCGCGTATGTTTTACGGTTGAATTCCTTTACAATTTAACAAAATCAGAAAAACGGTCACATAAAGTGGTGGTTCTTTTGAAACATAAATGAATTATTGTTGTCAGAGTTACTAAACGACAGATATTTTTTCGTTTGTATTTTGTTCAAAAAAGTACAGTTTTGTTAGAAAAAAATGATGTATGCGTTAGAATGCAAGTGGGTCTGCTGGCTGATTTTCATGCATAACAATTTTAAGAATTATTACACGATGGTGAGTTATGCTCTGCTAAGTATTTATTCATTAAATTTAGATCATGACGAACTCATAACAAAAATTTAAAATTAGTTTTATATTAAGAGGAATCATGCATGGCTCGGCACACTTTTCACTTAAAATCGAGCACTTTCATTCGGTGGCCACAAATATTTCAATCCAATATAGCACCAAAAAATGGATCACTGCCCTTATAGAAATATCGCGTATCATACAAAAGACGAGGTGACAAAACAAAAGAACGTGTGCCACCACCATTTCATATTCATATGACCATAATATGATTCTATAAAATGCTATTTTGTGAAACATGCAAAAAATAAATTCTCATAGAGCAGGAAAAAATCATAAATTCCAACTTTCCCGCATTTGCTTTAAAAATGGCACAAGTTCAAGAAATTATTTAAAAAAATACCAATAAATAAAGAAATCAAAAAAGGATATTTTAGGGAAAAATCAAAATTAATGTTCAACGTATGCTGCAATGCGGGTCAAAGTTCAATACGACAAAATTTCCCACCAATCTAAGTAGGTAGGTCTGTACCTACTCCAATGGAAAAGCAAAATTCTCACACATGTACCTACCATATCTTTTTGTTCCTACGTTTTTATGGCATCCTGCATGCTGATAATAAGTTTATTCGATTGTTTCAAATGCATTTCCATAAATTTTATTTCGTTTTTTGGAGTTTACTTATCAGTTGAATTTTAGTTTAAAAAAATTTTGAACTTGAATGTTTTAAAAGTTAATTGGCTACAGATAACCTTTTTGAACAAATTATATTGGGGAATAAGAAATTAATCGGTGCATTGTTAAGGGTGGTATGAACAAATTTTGTATGCTCCTGCTAACAGTACACTTTTTAGATTTCCAAGCAAATCGTTTAGGATAAAGCTGAGATTGCTATTAAGTTGATTCTCAATAACTGAATATTGCTGAGAAAAAAAAAGATGTTCAATTTATGTTGAATCTAACATGTTCAAATTTTACTTAAATGAAATGTTTGACTGATATCGTGTTTAGTACAGTTTTAATTCTTAAAAAAAAGTGTACATTCATGACTGAAGCTGGAGTATGATGTAGATTATATCGCTTTGCTCATAAACTTACATATATGGAAACAAGACCATTTATATCTAAGTTAAGGAGTTATACGTAGAGTTACCGTCTGTACTACTTTAGTAGTACATTTACTACTTTTGCGCAGTTGCACTACTTTTCTACTTTTCGGTGAAACTTACTCCTTTGGAACTTGTCTTACTAAAAAATTTTTTCATAGGCGTTAACACCAGCACTGCCGAAACTGGCACTTTCAAAAAATTTTTGGCACTCTGACTCTAGTGGCACTTTTTGGCACTGAGCGTGTTAATTTTTACTGATCAACTTTTCTATATATCTATAAGAATATTGAACATCTGATTCGTAATTTATTTTCACCGCGAACTATAAACATTTGGAAAGTTTTTTCCATAGATTTTAATTGATGAAATATAATAATCAAAACTGTTGAGGCCTACTGCACAGACTTTAATTTTTAACATTTTATTCAACAACACAGAAGGAAGTAGGCATTTTCGATATTTTTCCAAGCATTTTTTGATTAACTGTTTTGTTTTTTTTATATTGAAATAGTAAGGCGATTCACACTTCGTTGTAAATTAGGTTGATAAGATTTCAATGTTGTTTTGTGCTGTTATTATTTCCCATATATTCGATAAATTTGAACACTTTTCATATGTTTTCTTGGGCATTAACCACACACATTTACTGGAAATGTGGAACAATACGTTCACAGATCTTTGTAGGTACACTCCAGACAATGGCGTTTCTTTTTCGCTCTTAATCATATTAAATGTTTTTTTCTCAATTTAAAAACCAAAATTAAGACGTTAAAAAGAAGCAAACTCACAGCTTTTTTCCTTTAATTTCGTATTAACTTTGCTTGGCACGCTTCGGCACTCTAATTTTTATATAAATGTCACTGAAAGTTTTAATGGCGCGGCAGCACTGATTGACTGATAGAAAGTATTTTTTGTGAGAGAATCGTATGGGGAACGTTTACGCGAGGAAATTCGGTCAAACAAATTCTTGTCTATTCTCTTTTGTGAATTTGATTTGCGTTTACACACGAAAACCAGAATTTCTTTGTGCAGGAAAATATCAAAGCAATTACTACGTCAACCCGCCACAACAAACGTAAATTCAAAGCATAATATCAGCTAACGAATATAACGAAAGGGAATTTGCGGGTACGACAAATTCTGTACACCACCCTTTCGTTTTTCCCTTCTCGCCAACAAACAGGAAAACTTTTTCTCAAGAGTTTCCTCGTGTAAACGTTGACTAAGCAATAAATTTTTGCTGAAAGGATCGTATGGCAAAAGAGAAAAAAAAAATAAAAAAAAATTAAAGCATGGAAAGTAAAACATATGTAGTTTTGGTGTGGTTTTTTGAAGTCTGAAGTGAGGACCTTTTTTTCGGTCGCAGGAAAATCATTTTTTTTTTTCAGGTGTACTACTTTTGTAAACAGGTCAGATGGTAACCCTAGTTATACTGTGGGAAATGTTAAAGAGTCTCATATAAATTATCCATGTACTGAATTCTTGACTGAGAATGTGGTTCCAACGACTTAATCGTTTGGAACATTGGAGACCTTTGATCAGGACGACATAGACTACTATACTTAAATAGATTATTATACTAAAATTTTGGTTCAATGTAATTCATACCTCTTGGACCTAAAGTTCATAAGATCAGAACTCTGTGCTTTGGCCGAGATATAGCAAGGGGGTTCGGTATAGGGGTCATGACACACCCGAGAATGTATGTTTTATATAGAATTTTCGTAAATGTATGCTGAAGATGACAAAAATTATAGTCTAGTTACGCACCGAGAATATAGGACAAATGTTTGGAAAAAAATGGACTTATTTTGAATGGAAATGAATATGGAACAAGTGAGCGCAAAACTAATGGAACAACAATTGAGATATTGAAAAAAAATATCTCAATTCTGACTATGCAGATCGGCAGAGAGTGTTTGGAAATATGGAATGAGATTAACAACGGCACTAGCTAAATTTTTTACAAAATCTATTGTTTTTGCAAGAAATCACATTAGCTGGGCAAAATGACCCGCGCACGCGACTGTGGCAGAAAGAGAATAATTCATCATATATGAAATATAAAGCGGAGAGCGTAAAAATCAATTCAGGTCCATTTGAAAAGCACACAACAACACAAATACAAATGCATTGAAGAGCATTGAAGGGAACTACGTATGTATGGGGTAGTGCCCAGCTCTGGTCAATTTTGATCAATTTCCCCTATAAAAAATGAGCCATTCATTAGAATGAGCTCATTTTATAAATAATGACTTGTTTTGTTTACGCCCATTTGCGGGTATCTTCACAAATAAACATTGGAAATGTCTATTCGGAATATGAGTATACCTATGTGGTATGAATATTTGAAATGAAAATATGCTTTGAAAATTGTAGGAATGAAGAGTCTCTGACTTACAGTTCTTCCTACATACATACATGTGTAGATAGCAAAATCATATAGCACTTAAGTGCTGCTTCGCAAGTAAATACTGAAAGAAAGTACCTATACAATTTGTTGATTTTTTTAGGGGCTATTATTTGTATACTTAACAGAAGCACGTGTCAGTGCCGCAGACGGAAGGAAATGATCAAATTACTTACAAGAACAACATTTCAATCAACAGGACTAACGGAGCATAGCCATTATGAGGATCATTAAAGTCAATTACCTTAAATTTTAGTTGATAAACTTTTAAGGTGTTTCGTAACGTTGGAAGAAATGTCTGTAAAGAATTAATTTTATGCAATTTTCACAATAACGTCAGTTTTCTATACAATCAGAAAACCAATTATTAAAAAGGACGAAGTATTTTAACAGGTTACAGTATAGTAAGGATCTTGTTGTTTTGGCAGAATTGAAATTGAAAATAAAAAGATTGATAGGATTGTGCAAAATAGTTTGAAACTGAATTTCGAAGAAATTTTGACTTATGCTCTCTATAGACTTATTTGTTTTTTTTTATTAATTGATTATGAAATTCAATCGTATATCATTATAACATATAAATTTACAAATCAATTAATGCATTTCCTAAAGCAAATATGACAAGACAACAGATGGAGCAATTTAACCTGACACATATGTACCCACGTATACTTTTATATATACCTCATCAGACCATTTTGGTAAATTTGTACCAAGTGGATTTGAACCAAGTTAAATCCGAGCAGCTACGCTACAATTGAGCTTTTCTTGGTACAGAAAACACCTGTACGAATGTACGGAATGGTCTGCGTTCAAATCCATTTGCTAAAAATTAGGTAACGCTATATATTATATGTGTCTTTTGCCTCAACTTATTTCACTTTGACAGATTTGCATTTATAACAAATTCATTTTGTAAACTCTATTCAGAAAAAGAACTTACTTTAGAAATTTTCAGACAACCACCCTCTCTCTCTAAATAAGATATCATAAGAAATGCTTGATTCCTACTCTCGCCCCTAAACGTCTTCTGTATATAATTAATTAACCCCCCTTTTACAAAGTTTCTTTTCATCACTTCTTACCACTGATGATGCATATGATAAACCGGAACACATTCGTATTTTGGGTACATTCGACACGGATGGCTTGTAGTTTGAAAGTTATAGTTAGTTGGGAAGTAAAGTTATAAGTGATTGCGAGTGTTTTTGGTCATTGCTGTAATGCTGCACTTCGGGTCAGAAAGCTATTTTTTTGTTAAATTTTTTCTACATAAAAGTGAAATTTTGTTATTGATCATTAAATTTAAAGTTAAGCAAGTCAAACCTGCTCCAATTTCATAAATTTTATTAAAATATATTGAAAAAGGAAATTTTCGACATTCGGCATTTGTGGAAGAGGCACATTCGGCAGGTGCCCTTCAGCTTTTAACCCATTAATGTTTGTGATGCCATACAAACGATATAAGCCATACATACGGTATAAGCTAAACAAACATATCTCAACGAAAAATAGAGATATTTAAGCAAATTCTACGACATTTAAAAGGGCAAGGCTTAAAGATGCTGTTCATATTTTTTGGAAAAAAAAAGATTCGACGCTACATAATCTCAGATATAGGCCAAACTCATTAGCTTTGCACTTTTAGGTTAGGATATATCGAAATCCAGAGCCAATTGAGAGATTTGGACCTCGGATTCGGATTCAGCGCATCTAAAACCTTTAGAAAAATATAATCTGGTTTCTGGGTTAAAACCTTGTTGGCCTGTGTAATCTAAGAACCTTATATGAGAGGCACTACTTTGATCCAAAAGACATTTTCAATTTAGCCGAATCTGGAGTAACTACTGTGCTCGAGACCCCTAAAGTAATTTTTTCATATAGTGTTTTTAACTGTTTATCTTAAGTTTTTATTGCAAATATTATGTGTTCTTGCTCTAAGGAGGCCAGAGATCAGTTTGCCAAATTATCGGCTGAGCGTGGAACTTTAGTGATGGTTATAGGCATAGTGAGTGCCATTGGTAACCACCTCCCAATTATTTGTTTTTCCTCAACAGGGATATAATGAAATGTTCTTAAATGGCTTTATATTTTATAGGCTGAGGCATACGAGATTAATTAAGGCTGAGAAAATAGAGAGAACTTTTGTAATTTTGCACACATTTTGCGCATAATTTTGCACTCGTACGCTGCAATTTTATGGTGTAATTTTTTAGTACCGAAAGTACTCCTAAGTACTAAATTTTTAAATACTTCAATTGATTTTGTTAATATGAAGGTTTAATTTTTTGCTGCCGAATGTGCCCTGCTTTACCATATTCATTAACATATTCCTATTACTTTCTGTTTGACACAGTAAAGGATAATACCAGGTGATAATTTCGCGTGCTGTTACTCGTATATCCTTAAGGTATTCATCGCTTCCACATTGCTGTACATGAAAGTGTGTTTTCCTTTTTTTTTTTTTTTTTGGTAGCCAACCTTGAAAATCCAGCAGGAAGGATTATTATTTGTTTAGTAAAATACCGCGCTGCCGATAAAGGATTCATGTTACGAGTACAATCAAAAAAAGGTCAATTTTGTAAAATCAACTGCTAGTGGGCCAAAATGTGTAAAATGCACAATGAAAATGCAGATGTTTCTTTAAATTCATTTGGTCTGTACAAAAATGCTGCTACTGTGCGAGAGTCACTTGAGCGAACATAATTCAATGGGTCGCCATTGGAGAAGGCAGAGGTTAAGCGTGATGTATTGTTCTTTGTAAATTGCATTATCTATTTAAATAAAAATTTACCTATTACTCATACGAGTATGTATGTATGGGTGGGTATACATGTATAAAATAACAGCATAGAAGTGATATGCAATAATTATTATTGTAATTATTTTTATTCATTCGATTTCAAAAATCGAGTTTTATTTAGCGAACATGATAAGACAGATGGATCAATTTAACGTGGATATTGTTGACATACACATGTTTTATCATTCACAATATACATACTAATGTATTCACATAAGTATATATGGGGCATTCCTTGCAAAATTAAAGGAGTTTGAGCTTAACCCTTTCGCGGACACGTCGGCATAAGCCGACACTACGAATGGCTTAAATTGGGACACGTCGGTATATGCCGACATAGAAAAAAAATCATATATAAACACGTCGGACATAGGGGACGTCAACTGCATTGGTTTTATATGTGGTAGCATATTGTGTGCCACTGCAGAAGCAATCAGATTTAAGTTAGTGCCCCAATTCGATTTTTTTGTAACGGAATTCAATTATCTGTTTTATGAACAAAATAAATACATGTGTCATTCTGCTAACATTTTCTAAATTTCGTGTGTCCGCGAAAGAGTTAAGATTTCCAACTGATTTCTTTTTACTTTTTTGATGGCATGAGTTGATTGTTGCGCAACAGTTTTTCAAATTTTATGAAAACTTCAAAAATTGATTTGTCCCAATACTTTTTCTCTATGTAGAATTAGTATTGAATATGGTAACTATATTTTTGAATGCTTGAAATTGCTTAGGGTTTTTTTTTGTAAAATAGACAGAAAAAAAAACCACAAATAATTTATCAAACCTAAAATGGGATTGCATCATCTTCTAATTTTTCTGAGTTTTTTGAATACTTTTAAAAGAAATGAAATGTTTCGAAAATGTCGAAATCAAATAGTTTGATAGAAGTTTTCGATTTCAAAATGATTTTTAATGCTTTTTTTGAAAGTTTTAGTAAAAAATTATGTACATATGTACTTATATCTAAATTTGGTTTCTGTGCAATTTTTAAGTTAAACTCAAAATATTGCTTGGATCAGACGGAGCAATATGTGAGTACTTTGTCGCCCGGTTAGAAGCGGTATTGACTTCTACAAAAATTATCGGAGGGATGTTCATAACTTTGAAGCACTTACATATAAGTGATGACTTCGAGCTCCATCACAGCTAGAGTTCCAGGTCAAATCTATTTTCTTGACCGAACACTGTTTTAATTTCTTTGAAGTTTTCTGTCGATGTCTCTAAGTTTTTAAAATTGTTTCTTCCACTTTTCGGTTAGGATATCTCAAAATCTGACATGCTCAAAATTCGAGTTCTTCGTATAAAAATACTTTGGAAATTATTAGTATGATTTTCAATTTTTACCCTTTATCAAACACATAAGCTCAGGTGTCTGGTGTCAGCGCTGGATTAAAGTAGACCTAGAGGGGACTATAGTCCCCAACCTCAAGCTCAATGTAAATTTTTTCACAAAAAGGAGCCCATTTCATAAGAAAGACGCAAGATCTATTTAAAATTGGTGGTTGAAATTATACCTTCCAACAAATAAAGCACATAAAATGTATAAAATCTTGATTTATAATGCCCTTGTATGGACACTACTGAACAATAAAGTGTTTTTATTTTCCACCGCGTCAATGGACCCACTCATTTGTTAGCCGAGGATCATCATTAAAATAGAGGGCATTTGGAAGCGATTAAAATTGTAGATCCCTTAACTCACCAAAGCAAAGTTAGCAAAATGCAACGTAACCGACGCCATTATTTCGTGTTTATTAAGTGCTAATTTAGTGCTGCACGAATTCTTGAAAAAATGCACGGATTTTGGCTTCCGTGAAGCACTAAATTTTTCTTTTCAGAACTAAATAGCACTTAATAAGCACTAAATTATGGCGTTGGTTACGTTGCAGTTTGCTAACTTTGCTGAGTTAAAGTGTCTTAAAATTTTTAGACATTGTTCGAAATTATTCAGCGAATTGTATCGAGCTCAAAGGAGCATATATTGAGGAACAAATAAAAAATTTTATCATGAAGAAAAATTATGAGTTATCACTTTATTCCCAAATAAAAGGTGCTTGGTTTCATCACACGTACAATTTAAGCAAAGGACATAAACTCGAATTCAATATGCCCAGAAACATTAGCAAAATGAGATTAATGACTCTTTCCAGTTTACGATTTCATTTTACTATTAATAAATAATTTTTTCATGGATATTTAGCATGTTGCTTCAAAAATATGTAAGGAACAATTAAGTAAAGATTAGACTTTAAGTCATTAGGAATTTTGTATTATTTCTTGAGAGATGCATAAGCTAAAGACAGCAAGATCAAATAACTGAGACAAATGGTCACTTCAAAAATAATGTCAGATACAGCACTAAAATTCTGTATCAAATGAAAACAAACACCGCAGAAACAGATGTCTTACTTCATTTCAATTCGAAATCGAATTGAGAGTCAAAGTCCTGTGAACGTGCAAAACAACAACTGACGCAAGTCTACAAGTTGAAGGCAAAAACATTAAAAAAATACAAAGAATCTCACGAAATACAGGCACACACACAAACCATCGCAGGACCAAGCAATGCCAAAGGATATAGAGAACAACTCTAAAGTACAGTCGTTTCTGTTGCTTTACAAGACGTTTGCTTTTGTTTTTTTGTTATTTCATGTTCTTCAGTTTTGAATTCCAACTTGAGTTTTGTGCTCAATGATAAAGATCCTTAACGATTCCTTTACTTGTGATAATGCGTCGTTGTTCGTCACTGTGCTGTGCTGCAATGTGCGTTTGCACCCGTGCAGTACGCAGTTTTGCTGTTGGTTCTTGGTGTTGGCGTTGTACTGCACACAGTGATCGGTGAATGGTGGTGGATGTTTTTGCTCATATTGATGATGATGGTGCTTCGCTACTACGTCTTATTCTTAAAGGTTTTTTTTTTACTATGATGATAATTCCTTTTCTGCATTTTTTTTTCTTTCTAATTTAACATCCTATGACAGATGCACATAACAGTTGAATTTTATGCCCTACATACGCTATACGGCAATACAGACAGGCGTATTGACAGCAACCAAAATTGGCATCCCAAATAACTGGATTGAATGAGGAGATTCAGTTTAATTCTTTGGAATACGGAACACGGTTACAAATGCTCTTGTACGATTTTTTTTTTAAGTCTAAGAAGTTTGGTGTCAGAGGCGAAGTTTTGCTTCATAAGAAGCCAAAAGATTTTCCAATTCACAATACTCCTCCAGCCTTGCTCCTTAACCCTACTATGGAGCATTTTAGTCAAATTTTCTGAAAAAATGTAAATACGGGACAAGCGACCGAGAATTTCCCGTAAGTAAAGCTCTCGAAAAACGTCAGAAACGCTGACGTAAAGGCCAAAAGATGATGGTAGTTTCGAGCTCAGCTATTCTAAATTACCATCAGATTACGTTCCACTCGATGTTCTTTATATTTTGAACCTATTTGATTCAGACGTAGTGAAATTTGACATCAGGAATCTAGAGTCCAAAAGGTTTCATTGGATTATAAATAGACGGATACTTTCTGGTAACCCTTTTTTTGTGCTTGTACGAAATGCGCTCCGTATATCTATTAATTTTTTGATGTTTACTCATTGTAAGCTCTGAATGTGTACATATTTTGGAGGTAGATCGTACCGTACGTAGATCGTTCTCAATTTTACACAGATTTAACAATTTCGGCCAGGCCGAAACTCACATACTCTACGCTGCATTGAAATTACTTTTTAAATAAATGTTTAAAAGACGTTGAAAAGGTTGAAGTCGAAAATAATAAAAAATGTTCAAAGAGGTTGAAAAGTGCTTAAACACTTTAAAAAAACAGATAAAATCTAAAAAATATGGAAACCATTGAAGAAAGTTGAAAGAAATTGAACAAGTCGAGAAAATATGGAAAATGTTGAAAGAAAATATGGAAAAACAGTTGCAAGAGGTTGAAACAGTTAAAAATTGTTTGAAACTGTCGAATAAAGCTGAAAAAGAACAGTGAAAAAAATATATATGAGATATATTTACAAATGTATGTATGTATGTATTGGGAAAAGTTAAAAGGTTGAAAAGTCAAAAGGATATAGAAAATGTTGAAAAAAATCGAAAAGAAATGTAAAGTTGAAATATGCCACGCCCACTTCTTCAATTCTGCCTACTTTTGAATAATCGTGATTGACATCCACATACTAAATTTTAGCACAATTGCTTGAATAGTTTGCGATATACGCCTTAATTAGTCTTAAAAGTTAGGGCGGTGACACACCCACTGGCACAATCCAAACCCGTTTTTGATCCAGAAATAGCTTTCCACAAACAAACCTCTTAAGCCAAATTTAAGTACTATTTCTCATATATTTCGATAGATATGCCACTTAAGGTATTTTACTTGTGTGGGAGGTGCCACGTCCACTGGTGCTTTTTCGCTCGCTTTTGATTCAGATATATCTTATAGCAAGTAAGCCACTTACATCAAATTTCATACCAATTTTTGCAATAGCTCTCTTATTTAGCATTTATATCTATTTTCCAACGGCTGCCCCAGTCAAAATAAAAACAATACATTGTTGAGATTCATGTTGGCGTTGACTGACTTTAAACGATTTGAAAAAGTCTATCCGATATTTCCGATACGTGGTCATTCATTTTTGACATATGAACGTGATTTTGGAGTCATTAGAAAAACTGTTCCAAAGCATGATTGTACTTATGTACGTCCCAGAACAATACATCGATTTGGTTTCGAACTCCATCACCAGATTTATAGTCAAAGAGCTAAGCACTGAAGATGTTTTCAACTTTAAACATGTTCGTCGTCAACTGAGTTTTATGGAAAAATTTCCCAAAAGAACAAAAAGAATCATTCGTTCGACATCCATATATGAGTTTTCAGTATAATTCAGATAAAGGGCACTATCATAGCCGAGGAATTAATTCATGAATTTATTAAACATTCATTCTTACTTATGAAAAAACTCACAACTTCTGTTTCACTTCCATCAGCCAAGGCTTATGATTCGAGAGTGCCCATTAATAGTAAGAAAATAGATGACTTAAAACGAGCTCTGGATAACATTCTGGAGGAGCATATATCATTTTAACCGAACATATTTATCTGGACAACTGCAAATGTTGAAGATAATCCAAATGAGGATGACGGAGAATATGATTATGTACCTAACAGATATTAAAAAATAGAAAATTAAAATATGTGACATGTTGGTAAGTGTAATTTTAAGTGTAATTTTCAATAATAATTAAAGATATGATTTATATGATTGTTTTGCTTAAATTATATACCCTTACCCTGTTTCTTGCTAAAACAACACAAGTTAAGAACAGTCTTTCAGGTTTTTTGCACTATTATAGTTGATAAACTGTGGTAGGTATTCGATATTTTAAACTTTTAAAACTCAAATACTATATTAAGCCCGAAAAAGGCCTTTTCAGCTTGTTTATTTGTGCATGACACAGTTTATTTTTGATTCCTGAAATTTTAATTGTGTGACTTATGAGGTTTTTGAAATGACCGGTTCAGTTGGGCTGCACCACCCCTTCAACGAAATTCAAAATTTTTAGTTGTTAAAACCTGCCATATATGACCTATATCCGTGAACATAATTCAATCACAATATCTTACACGGCTTACGAGGTATGGCGTTAGAAAAGTTAAAATTTGGAGCCACGCCCCTTTAATAACCTTTGAAATCTTAAAACCTAGCCCAATCCTAATTTTGATTACTTGTGCACAGACAGACACAAAGACAGACAGACAGACAGACAGACAGACGGACACAGCTATATAGACTCAGGTGGTGACTCTAATCAAGAATATATGTACAGGTAGTCCCCGACTTACGACCCAGATAGGTTCCTAGTCATCGGTCGTAAGTCGATTAAGTCGTAAGTCGAGTTTCATGAAAAATAACTAAAGAAAAATATTACATACATACTGTACTACTAGTTCCAGCCATTTTTGGGATGATATAAAATTATTCACTTAAACAAACGTATTATTTGTACTGAAATAAATCGAATCCTTGTACATACTACTGTTTTTTTTTAAATTTTTTCTCATATACTTACATATTTTAGGGACTCCCCGAAACTATTTTAAGCATTTTCTATGAAAAAAATTTAAAAAAAAATTGGTCGTAAGTGCGAATAGTCGTAAGTCGAACGGTCGTAAGTCGGGGACTACCTGCATACTTTTCTATGCCTGCCACACCCCCTTCTGCGTTAAAAACGGAATGACAAAGTGAATATACCCTCTGTGTAGGGTATATGTGCAAGGAGGCTTCTTTTGTCAACCAAATAAAATAATGCAATTATTTATAAGCCATTGTTTATATACTTGGAATCATTGTCAATATAGACAACTTTTGTGAATTGGCTAAAAAGGAACGTACCATGCTAAATGAATCGAAATGCTAGTGTTACATTTAAGATTTTCATTGACTTTTTCGATAAATTTTTTTAGTATAATATAATATAAAAAATAGCTTTTATAAAACATCTACTTACGTAATCCCATTAACTTTGGGTTCAATCTAATGTACATCGCGTTGCATTTCTCACACTTCAATTTTCCGTTATTTCTCGCTCTTAGACTGCAAAAATTTTATTTTTGTGCATCACCTTCCTTCTGTTTTTTTTTTTGTTTTGATTTTTTCAAAACAATTGCGCAAGTAATTTGAGGCAATTTTGATCTTAACGAACTATGCACTTCTTTTCAAGATACAACTTAGCCTATGTTATAATCCAGAATGCATACGATATATTCACAAATGTTTCACCTTTATCCATAAAGTCGTTAAGGCGTGATCGAGGAAGGAACATCCATACTTTCACATTTATATCATTAATAACATTATGTTTTATTTTTGAAGAATTGCTGTTCATATAACGCTTAGTCAACGGGCAATAGCTACATATTGGCCATTATAATGATTTCACTCAAATTGTAGGGTATATCAAAAACAAGCTATACCGACAATATATTATAAAATCGTTTTTTTAACAAAGGTATTTTATAATTTTTTTTACTTTTCTTATAATGAAGCGCATTTCCTTTTTGATGTTGCAGCATGCGTGAAGATTCGTCCTTTGTGAATCGTGAAACGTTTACGTCATTTTCACATTTATCAAATATTGTTTTCTACAAGACATTGTCGCCTTAAAGTGGTTTTTATTCTTCTTCAGAAGTTCTATTCTCAGCAAAATAAAGAAATTATGCGTTGATCGATTAGGTGTTTTATATTTCGCCTATAGAATTGGGTGGGTGGTTACGGTACCATTGAGTTTTTTGTAAGCGTACGCATGCGCAGTGCAGGTACCCAAGTAAATGGCATTTGTGTAATTTAGAGCACAACGAACGAACAGAGGAAACACAAAGGACCAAGAATTGGAATTGGTATCTTTTGTACAAGAGAAAACCAATTTTTTTTCTCTTTGTTCTGTTAAATTTTTTGTAAGAATTTTATTTTATACTACAGAACATTTTTTAAAAAAATTTGCAAGCCATTCACTGAGAGATATCTCTTTCATAGTTAAGTATGCTCTCATAACTTTGTTTAAGTTCTATACTTTTTGGCGCATAGTAGGTTAATAGCCATATCTAAAATTTAAGCTAAAAGTTCAAGGTATATCTCACATTATCTATCAAAATAAAATTAGGGAGTTTTAGTCCCAAAACTGCTTTAGAACAAAAACATGGAAAAATGACATAGTGCACTGTTTCTGCAGCTCCTAAATATGAAATTACTTTGTTGGGCCCAATCCTTGAAATTTTAATATTTTAACAAGAAAGCATGTATTAAAAATTTTTTTTTTTAAGTTAGACCTTAGTTCTGTAAGACCCACTGCTCTGACTCACTTTCAATATCCACCAGGCCCAAACCGTAGATCCCATAAACATAAAATTTTTGAAACAAATGCTATTTTTGTGCTGTAGGTAACATTTAGGAAAAAAATTTTAAAAGCTAAAATTCAAAAGCGGTGTGGCACATCCTTGAATTTCCAATCTTTACTTTTCCAAACAAGAAAACTATTTTTTATGAAACCCATCAAAAGTTAGAAATTTTACTTTTTCATTGAAATAACTGTTATTTAAAGACTTGTTCTCTAGAAATAATCGTTCAGACCAAACTAACAGCCGCAAAATCATGAAACTTGCAGCAAAGGATCCTTATCTAATGTGAGTGTGCATGTTAAAAGTCGGAACCTTAAGAGCCTGGCATCAGCCATAAAATTTTAATTCGTTTTTGTAAAAGCAATGCAACGGATAGCGTTGAAACTTGGTTCAAGGTCGGTAGATAACATACATGCGATTTTCGAAACTTTTAAGGCAGCTGCAATTTGTCGACACGAGATTCCATCTAGATGTATCTGTATTATGATTTTTCGTGTGGTGACGTCACAACATTTTTATCTACCCATTGTAAATTAGCAAAATCAACTTTTATAGCCACGATTATCCATAAACAATATATAACAAACCTCTTTTTAATTCTTTGAGTTAACAAAAGTTATATTTTATCACTATCCCTATTTTGTAGCACAATATACTCCTTAACGAAATATCGAATGTCTTCACTTCACAAGAATATCGGATAAGTACCAAAGATGCACTTTTAAAAAGTATTGATAATACAGATTTTGTTGCTTGTTCCAAATTAAATGTGTCTTTATGTAAATCAAATACTACTGTCCGTAATTAGTTGCACTGAGCTGTATTTTTTGGAGTGAAATTCTTTGAAAATCAAATACAACAAAAATATTGGGCTGAATATTTTACTCGCCAAGTTACTATCTATGTGAGAATAAAACAACCAAGTTACTAAGCTCCTGCTTGCTGTTCATACTAGTACTCGTTCTTGTTCTTTCAACATTTTTTTTTATTCAAATTACATCTTTTTACCACCTGCCATTCTAAACCATTTATTTTTCAGCGAAATAAAATAGAAATTAAACAATTCTGCTGGGTAGCACTGGCACTAAAGAAACTTGCTATATAGTATATGTGCATAGCAACTATAATTTTACTCGCTAAGTTTGCGATATTGTCTTAACTTTCCCATGCAACTATCGTTGATAACTATAGATAACTAGCAATTGATGGCGAATAAAACGCAGGCTGTATAGAATTAGCAAAGATTTCCTTGCTTCTTCGATTGCTATCGCAAGCAAAAAGCTACCATTGCTGAATTTAGTATTGTGGTTTCAGCAAGTTACAGATTCAAATTTTACTTGGGCAGATAGATTCGTTTCCTTTCTGGGTTCTCATTTTTTGAATGTCGTCGTATATGTTCATAATTTCAAAGCTTTTTTCACTGTTGTGTAATTTTGACAGGCTTAACATGGTTCATCTTAGCTTCAAAATAATTTCTCTTTCCTTTGTGAGTCAACTGCAGATGAACCATAAAAAATGTCAAAAATCAATTTATAAGCAAAGTAAAAAAACGAGACCATCTGCAGCAAGCAAACGTAACCTTTTTCAGAGCCTTAAATAGAACCTACATTAAAACTTCCTAAATTATGTATATACACACATATGTATGTGTATATGTGCGAGTAATGATAACAAAAACAAAGGTTCCGAAATATTATCAGAACAGCAGATGTAACATTGCACCGTACGAAACTGAAGACAAGGTACAAAACGCAACACAACAAGAGTTGAGATGCTGATGATGATGATGATGATGATGATGATGATGATAATGATGATGATGTTGCTCAGATGCTCATGATGAATTGTATGATTGCTGCTATTGCGTAGGCACTCGACCAATTTTAACTTACAGTGATGGCAGCAAAAAAATAAATCCATAGCAGCAAGTTGAACTTTTTTTATAGAAGTAAAAAAATAAATAGTTAAGTTCCATTGATATTTGGAACGAGCCCAGTATTTTTCTCAAAGCTGTAAAAAATCTTTATAAATTTACAATAACGATTCTATTAATGAATTTATTCCAGAACAATAAACTAATAGCATTTTTATTATCGGTAATGATCGTGCTTGCTGAGAGAGTTCTCTGGAGGCCCCATACTCCGTAAGGAGATAAGGGATACTAGATTTATACTGACTTCAGCTTAGCTTTTAACAATATCGACCACTTCCTTTTACTTCAAAAATTCCATTTAATGGGTCCTTGAAGCAGTTAACTTATATTTATCACACAGAAAACTACATGTTCAATTTCAAAACTTATTCCAAATACATTTCAGTCACGTCCGGTGTACCAAAAAATAGCCGCTATATAAATGCTTTACCTTCAGCTATTAGTAACAGTGAAATTTAATAACGTTAAACTTGTTTATTTTTCTCAATCTTTTCTCAACATTTGTTACAATTTGACCTTAATAGCCTGACTGAATGGAGTCACATGATTCACCATAATTTTCGGCTCGAACGAAAAAATGGGTAAAAAATAGAAACTGTCAAATAAATAAACAATGGCAGGGTACAATAGGTAAAGCCTGCGTCGTAGTTGCATAACCATTTGTTTAATACTTTCTGAATACGAGCCAAGTGAAACAAGTGGGCAGAAAATGATCAAGGTGGGCGGCAGGTTGGCCATCCCTGGATTAAAGGCTAAAATGCCAAATTTTTGTGATTTTTTCTTAATAAAATAAATATATTTTTAAATATTTCGTTTCCTGAATACATATTTGTATATATATGAGAAAAGTCAAGATTTAAGTCAAAAAACATTTTTTACCCATCATTTTATATGTATAATGGTTTTCACCATTAACTTTTTCGCCACCACTGTTCTTCATCGCATTGCGTACGCGCATACATATCGACTGATGCAACAATAATTCCAAGCAGCAATTGCTGAAACATACAGAAGCAACGTCCTTTAGGGATATACAAAAAAAGTTGAAGGACAGAAAGCCAAAGCGCAAGAAAAAATAAAAATCAACCAAACCGAAAAACATCACGGACAGCAAAAGTAGCAACAACATCAAAATAAGCAGCAGATGCAATTTTTGAATGGTCTCCCAAATGGTGGTGGTGTCCAGAATGACGATCAAGGTGGATTGCACCTTGATTCGTATGACTTTTTTATTTTGATTTTTGCCTTTGTTTTTATTCCTTTGAAGTAAAATTTTGGACGTTATCGCTGCGAGGTTTAAAGTTGAATGAATGATAGAGGAAAAAATTGCCAGGTGAAATTTTGTGATCTTTTAATTTTTTTTTTTGTTAGCGCTTGCAGTTGTCAATGCATACTGACGACTAAAGGTTAAAAAAACTGTTTTCTCTTCTAAATTGAATTTTTGGTTTGCTCTGTCTCAGCTTAGGGAAAGATTTGTTCAAAACTGCTTTGCAGTTTTCAAGTCTATGATAAATATTTCCTTTTGAGGATAAGCAATCATTTCTCTGGAAATATTTCTTTAAGGATGTTTCCACTTCTGTGTCAACATGAATTGATTCCTTTTCGATTCTGTTCAAGGCATCAAAATTTAAAATTAAAGAAGTTTTAGTTTCAAGGTATTTGGAATCGATTTTTGGAATTGAATTACTTATGATTTCATTTAAAGAATTAAAATTAGGAATCACTTTAATCGATTTCAATGCAAATCGAATGAAAATATTTTTGATTCCATGCTACAGATCAAAATAGGAATTTAATGAGTTTTATTTCACTCCAAGGAATATTGATACCCTATTTCCATATAGAATCAAAGTGGTACAAAGATCTCCATTTGGAGAAGTTTTGATGGAAAATTGTTGAAAAAAGTTGGACGAGATTGATTAAGTCAAAACAAATATGAAATATATTTCAAAATCTTGAAAAAGCAAAAAAAAAAATTTTAAATGTTGAAAAAGTCGAAATATTGAAAACTGTTGGAAAGCGTGAAAAGAACAAATATTAAAAATAATAAATGGAAAATGTTGAAAAAAGTTTATGGAAGTAGAAAAAGTCGAAAATGATTGAATTAGCCAAAAAATTTTGAGACAGTCGAAAAAAAAAAATGGAAAATGGTGCAAAAGTTAACAGAGGTTGAAAAATGTTGAAACAAATGAAAAATGCTGAAAAAGAAAGGGGAAAATGTTAAAAAAGTTTAAATGGTCAAAATAAAGTGAAATAAGTATGTTAAAAATTTGAACACGTGTTAAAAGACATAAATATTGAAAATGTTGAAAAGTCGAAAAACGTTAGAAAGTCGATTAAAAATTGAAAATTCCTGAAGAGGTAGAATAAATCGAAAATATTTCAAAAGTCGCCACGCCCAATATTCCTATTCCGCCCGTATTTGGTTCAATAAATTATATTCGTGATCGGCATCCGTGTACCAAATTTTATCAAAATATCTTGTAAGCTTTAAAAGATATTGAGCCGTAATAAATTTTAAAATTCACCCACTGGTAAAACACAGGCCGATTTGCATCCCGAAATTGCTTTTTATTACATACATTCTTGCAGTAAAATTTTAGATTGATCGATCTCCATAGTTTTTGAGATATTTTGTTTCAAAAAATGTTGAAAAAAGTCAACAAAATAACAATTTTAGCTTGTTTGATAATAGTAGATAAGCGATCCCACCATAGACAAATGGCTATCTTACATTAACTAACGAATTTTCAGCATGACCAACCGGCTATTTTGGTTACTTTTTCAAAATAATAATCCATTCAATGTACACAGTTCGAAAACGAGCCGAAACCGAGCCCTTTTGTGTGGCGAAACCGCCCTTTAGGATGCTGAAATTCGTTTTTAGCCTTCCCGCATCAATTTGTGGAAACATTATTCAAAACAGTTTATTTTTTTCATAAAATTATTTTTTATTTCCTGTTTCCAAAGCTTGAAATTAAATGAACCACTCTTTAATTCCAAATTTTTAATGCTTGAGTAGAAATTTTTGAATCATAATTAAGTCCAAGGGAAAATAAATTGCAAAAAAAAATCAAGAAAATTTCCTTTTAATCGACAGGGGAAGGTCAAAAATGTAAAGTGGACATCATGCCAATTTTAAGCAATTTGGTGAAAATAAATTCTAGAAATCGGCCAACGGCCGGTTTCTGCTGCCATCTCTTGCTCAAAACCAATTTTCGAACTTTTCCACTTGTTTGGTGCAAAAATATTTTTTCCAAAATTGAACCCAAATTATTAGAAAAAAAATTCTTGAAAATGGGTCACTCCCAGTAATGTTCGAAATCAATTTTGAATCTTTTCCATTAAACTAAATGTTAATTTCTTGTTACAAAAATGAACCTGAAGAGGACATTTCGCGTCCGTCGCTGGTGATGTTTTAATAACGTTTCCGATCTTTCTCCATAGATTGGTGTAAACATATTTTTAAAAACAAATAATCTCAAGTAGGGCTTTTGCGGGGTCCATCAGATGCGTCTGATGATGTCTAAAATCCATTTTTGACTTTTCTAATCGATTAATGCGATAATTTTTCAAATTACAAATAGTTTTTTTGAATTTTTTCTCATTAGACAAATGTAAAACATATTTCTTTCGATTTTATTGTGAATTATTTACTCATATTTTAAGTTCAAGATATTATTTTTATATTCTTCATTTGTTCAATCGAAAAGACTTTTATTTTCAACTTATAAAAGTAAAAGTAAGAAATCTCATATATCAAACTTTTAAAGAATTAAATGTTTAAGAGTAAAAAACTTGACTTTCAAAAATAAATGAAAGTCTTATTTGGCTTTTTCAAATGTGATTTTTGAAAACTTTTCAAAAGCAAGTAGAAAAAGACTAATAAAATATTTATTCAATAAAAAAATATATTATAAAAGTTCTAAAGAAATTTTTCGTATTAAAAGTTATAAACTAATTGAACATTATTTGATCGAATTGTACAGTCTTAGCAGAAACCGATATTTTATGTGATATTTCACAAATCGGTCAATGCTTTTTAACAAATATTTGTCACCGATTACCAGGTTAAATTGTTCCATTTGTTGTCTCTGTCATGTTTGTTAAAAAGCATTGACCAATTTGTGAAATATCACATAAAATATCGGTTTCTGCTAAGACTGTACAATTCAATCAAATAATGTTCAATTAATTAATAATAACAGTCGACTAATAACAAATAAAAAAAAAGTTATTATAAACTTTTACAAAAAAACCTTTTTAAAACTTTTATTTTATGACTTTTTAAATAAAAGTCTCCAGTCTTAGATACAGTTAGTTTTTCTTTCAATTTTTTTTCACAAGCTATTCTTCTACACATAATTTCTCCGAAAAATTCGAAATTACCTCATTGTTGAAATTTCTCCAAAATCAGGCAGCTATTTGCAACCTGGCATCACTGATTCTGCAAAAAGTGACATTTATGCAGTCGACAACATTCTGCAAAAAGTATGTATACATGTATACACAGATACAGTCAGAGACTAAAGTTATAACACACCCTTCAAATACACTTCTAGATTAAAGTTGACATTTCAACAAAAATGTTAGTATGCAATTTATTAATACATAGCTCCATAATAAATAAAAACGAAAACAAAAAAAATTTTAGTTTATTACATAGATAACAGTAAATTTATCAAATACCGAAAAAACTACGTTGAACAAAAATTTGATAGCATGCAAAGAATTATATGGGGATCACTGCCCTACTGAATTATCCATTAACCTTAAGGCCCAAGTTATCCACAAAAGTCTTCAAATCATGTTGTAAAACGCTTTTAAGAAGGATTTTCAGGATGTTTAATAAAATAGAATTTGCATGGTTACAGCAGTGTGATGTTCTGAGGCGTGGTTGGATCAGCTGGTGCACGACAGTTTGTTTTTATCAATGGTATAATGGGCAAAAAAGTTCTTAAAAGTATGTTACAGCAAGATTTGAAACCTTTTGTGGATAACTGGGGTCTTAAACATAATGCATATTTCAATAAGACAGCGATCACCACATAATTTTTGTATTGTATTTAAGCTTTTGTCCATAAATAACATTATTTTTGGATATGGAGTTAGACCAATTTTTAAATTTTATCTGTGTTTCTTTCTTTCAACTATGGACTTATTGGTCGATATAAAACAGTTTTAGCTTTAATTTTAATTATTCTTCGACGTTTCGGTGTTCATTGTCGCCATCTTCATGAAGACTACAATGAGGATTGATTTATTTTAAGATGGTGACAATGATTAACTATTTAATTAAAAGTAAAACTAAACTTTTTCGCTTCAGTCGTTATTTATTATAGAACTTTTAATATACTTAATTTTTTTTGTAGTTGTAGTTTAGTTGTAAATATATAATAGTGAAGTTTCAGTGGTGTCTTTATACTTTAGTTGCTGACTGTACTTGTATGTACTTTTCGCATTCTGCGTTGTTTTCTGTCGTTGAGTCAGTCGGTCAAACTCATTGAACGAGTATAGTTATTTATTTTAACCGAATTTTTATATAAAACGAGTTGGTAAAATCTGATTGAACTAAAAAGAGATCAACTTAGTTTCAATATAAATTGATTGAAACCCGAAAGGTGAAACTTGGAGATTTTTTTTTTAAACAAACAAAAGAAATTCCATCAACAGCATATTTAAAAGCAAAGAATTAAGCGCTAAATATATATATGTACGTATGTAAATATAATGAAAGCTGAAATAAATACCTAACTAAAAAATAAAATTAAATAAAGCCAGTGATATTTCTCTTTGGAACAAATACACTGAAACAGAAAACATAATCACAAAATAAAAAGACAATTCCGGGAGAAATACCGGGGCGCTGCTGAACTACTCCTATGCCAAGAAAATGATATAACAAGGTCATACCAGGTCGCCAAACCAAGCAAATGCAACACTACACGAAAGATGCATCACACTGCGGTCAAGATTGAATAAATAAAAAAATCTTGAACTAAATTAATTTCGTTTTGTTCGAGCCGGTGTTTTGACAACTTGTGGCATAGTAAATAAATCAGGCGAGACGCAGTAAACCAACTGATAGCGCTCTCAGAAATGTACAGTACGTTGATTTGCTAATCGCGTGGTATACTGCAAATGCGTATGTATAGTGTACAGTCAACATTTAAATGCAATGGTAGTGATAGCAAAATTAATGTAGTCTCAAGTCCAACTGAAATTGTAATTTATTAAAAATACTTTAAATCAATTAAGACCTAAACTTATTTAAAAATCTGACGCTTTATTGGTCAGTCTAAGATATACCCCGTTTTCGGCGAATTAGCTTAAAGTATCAGACTGATTTCAGGTTTACTGATTTGTAGAATAGCGCTGGGCTCGAGGATAAATTTTGTTTAAAAAAAATCATTTTCAGGTTTTATTAGTTTTGTGATAATTGACCCGACGTACAGGACTTGAATCAATAAGGTTGATGGGCGGAGACGTAGCAGTGTGACAATTTTGGCCAAAATATTCATTGTCAGTACTAATTTGGATTCATGCAGTCATTTTTATTAAAAAAAATTTATTTAATACAAGTAACTAATCCTAATGTTGGATATACTTTACTTAATAGAGGTATAAGAGTCGAAAATATTTAAATAACCACCTGTTCACATACTTAACTACTTAAATTTATCTACACACTACAGGTAATCTGTGTACCAAGCACCCTTCATTTACATACAGTTGCATGTACAGTTGCGTACGAAAAAATAGCAGTGTCATATGAAAAAATATTTGCATTTATGAAAAATAAAAATTATTCAAAAAATAAACTCCAAAATCATTTACATTTTTTCGAACACTTAGACTTATTCGCAGTTCAAACAGGGACAAATTATGGTACATAACAAAATTCAGATGTGAAAAAATAACTGCTATTTTTTCGCTACATATCTCGTTGAAAACAGTTGTACTTATTGCGTTTTACTTGCCGAATATATATATATATGTATATACATGTATGTGTCACTTATTTGTGGAGAGATTACAAGCTGAAATGTGGATTGTTTCGAACATAACATGTTCATCCTAAATTTTCGTTGTACTTGGTCTTGTGTAGAACATAATAGCTTCGGACGATTTCATAAAATCATGCCATTGAAATACTATATTGGATTTGATATTAAAGGTTGGACCGAAAAATTTAATATTTTTATTTCAATTTTTAGCGCTATAGGTATTAGGGTTGCCAAGCTGAAAAGATGGAATTCCCGGCCTTCTCAAAATAAGAAAATGTTTCCTCAAAACTCTGAAAATTTATTTTTGGGAAAGAGTTCGTGATTTTTTTTATTATATTATAATTTATATTATTTTTGTATCGGAAAATTTTGCGAACTTTTTTTTGGTCAATTAAAAAATAATTAAAATAATCGAAAAAAAAAATTAAAATTTTATAATTTATTTTTTAGGAAATATTTTTGTTTTATCATACTCACGTACATTTTCTTTCAATAATTCGTTGTAATTCATTTCATTAATCTTTTTATTTATAATTGAATTATTTTGCATACAATTTGAATTGGAATTTCAAACTTAAATTAATAAATTAACAAACTAATCAAAAATGTGCAACTGCTCCGTCGACGGAAACATAGTCTATGTAGAACAAAAAGTAGCCATCTTTTAATATGCATCATTTCATTAAAAATTTTATATGGCCAAAGAAAGAGTTTTGAATTATACAAGTTCTTTATTATTAACGTTAAAGTACATACAAAAGCTGTAAAAAAGCATACAAACTCCATCTAACTTGCAAAGACGAAAATGTAGTTGGCAACTTATCGTTCTTCATAGACAGGATTGCCAAGCGGCCAGCTATGACCTGGCAAAGTCCGGAATCGTAGTACAAAGCTTGGCCCCTTTAGGAATTGAAAAATTTACGAAAAAGCCGGTAATTGAATGATTTTTGTTTGTAATGAGCGAAAAAAGGCAATCAAGCTATTTTTCACACAAAAATGAAACTTCTACGATAATATTAATTATTTTTTAAACTGATGACCAAAAATAAAAAAAAGCTATCAAGTTTGCTCTACCATTTCAACGAAAAACTGTTTCATTTTGGATGGCCGAAAATTCCAATTTTTTAACTTGGCAGCCCTGTATATAGACGATATATGTGTCGATGGGTATCCATTGCAACTGTGGATAAGACATCAAAGCACTAGCGGATCTCGAAAATGAACACAACGGGGGTTGAAGAACTTGAGCACTGTGACTTTAAATTTAGCTTAAAAAATTTAAAAAGATAATATTTTAACAAGATTAATTTTATGTTGCCGACGTTTCGCAATTTATTTTACTGCTTCCTCAGGGTTTTGTTTTTAAACTTACAAAGACTTTACATAAACATCATTTAAAACTAATATGCAAACAATTCTTAACATATGTACACGGTTACAAATTTTAAAATAAATTGTAATACTTTTGGGCTTACATATATGACCACACCAGAATTGTATTAAAATTTAATACTTCCTAATATTAAAATTCAATTTCAATACAAATTTGTATTAAAATTTTATACTCGTTTTTATTAAGATATAAAAAAAAAATGTATCATATTTCCGTCTCCTTTTATAATGTTGCTGCTGTGAGTTTTGGTTATTGATTTGAGTTGCATTTTTAAAACTTTTAAAGTTTGTTTTACCTGTCACCGATCTGAATTGAACCTAGGTCGCCTTGTTGTCATACCACTGTTGAAAAATGCTCATCTTTACCAACTAAGCTACTGCCATTATTTATGTAACCGACTAAAACTTAAATAGTTTTCCATCAAAATGAAATACTGAATTTTCATTTTACGTAGTTGTCAATACTTTAAGCCAACCAAAAAAAAAAATGCTCCGTTGGCTGAAGTCGTTAAGCCGCGCATGCAACCATTGTATTGAAAGGGAACCAGGTTCGAACCCCAGTGAATGCGACATAATTTTTTTTTTAATTTAATACAGAAAGTATTAAAATTTAATACAACATGGCTTAAAAATCAAATATAATACTTATGTTTTAAAAATTAATATTAAATATATTACAAAATTTTGTAATCTATTCAAAAGTATTAAATGTAATCAAAATTGTATTAAAAATGTTTGTAATTTTTTCACTTGTATTAAAATTTATTCCAAGATTTCTAACCGTGTAACACAACATTAGGAATTTTCTGACATGTAAACCAGAACATGACGTTTATTATATGTACTAAGTCAACGCTATGCAATAAATTCCGCTTATATTAGCTGTGTATGTTTACTTTTGCAGTTAAGTCCTTAGTTAGAAAATTTGATAGATTAAGAGCGCAATTGTTCTCAAAAAGAGATTTGAATAAAAGAACTAAACAGACAGGCATTAGCTAAAAATTTAATTAAATTAGCTAAGTCTCAAAAATCTTCTACTTACTTCTTCGCGTAGACTGCAAAACAAATTTTGGCAAAAATGTTTTATTTATCATTTTCAAATTTAATTTCTTAATTTTTTTTAAATACCGTTTAGATGTAAGTTTTATGTAAGTTTAAAATAAAACAATGCCCTGAGAAAGCACTCAAACAAACTGCGAAATAAAATTAATTTTTTGTGAGCTTTAGTAACAAAATAAAACAACATATTATGCTTCAATGAATATATGTATATGCTATATTTCAAATAGAATTTTGATATTTCTTTACTAATATTTTTAAATACGATGTATATTTTTTGGTTTCAATTGAATTTTTAGTAATTAATTGAAATCTTTCAATGTATAACTATGTGTTATATAGTAAGTATAATAATATATTTTTTCTCGACTAGTTACATTAATATTTATAATAATAGACATACATATATATATATAACAAATGTTTTTCCAGATATTCTATAATATTACTATATAAATATGTATTATAATAATAATAAAAGGTACTTGTACATGTGAATATATTGTATATTTTGTATTATATACATCTGTATTGTGTATATGCAACAATCATTTGCTATCAAAATTGAAATA
Source organism: Meiosimyza decipiens (assembly GCA_963680825.1). Classification (NCBI taxonomy): domain Eukaryota; kingdom Metazoa; phylum Arthropoda; class Insecta; order Diptera; family Lauxaniidae; genus Meiosimyza; species Meiosimyza decipiens. The sequence continues at coordinate 66,192,210 of OY804258.1, read as the reverse complement.
ATTGAACACACTAAAATTCAAACAAAAACTAAATGCATTTTAGTAAAACTACATCAATAATTAGTTATTAGACAAAAGACGTCAGTAACAAACTTTATTTATGTTTAATGAACTAAATCTTTTCTAGAAACAAACAAGCTCGTTGCAAAGGTCTTTTTGAAATCACTCATTACATTGTGTATATAGTAATAACAATTAGATTGTTTATGTTTTATCTTAAATGTGTGAAATCTTTAATGGAACAGTTATAAGTAAATACTGGTCGACTTAGATATAATATTGTACACATTTCAAAAGCGCTAATAAATATTGTAAATAGGTTAATCAGCAAATTAAATTCATATTTGTTTTATATTTCAAAAATGTTCGATAGGTACATATATATAGGTATGTATTCATGATAATACCCATTTGTAGGAGAAGTGGTCAGCTTTGGATTTTGATTGCCTTGAAATAATGTGATAGGTAGCAAACAAAGATTCATATTTTAAAAAACTTAACATAAGCATTGATGCGTCATTCAGGCGGAGGTTTCTATTATTTATGCTGAGTGGAAATATTCGTTCTTACTAATTGAAGTTTCTTTTACAGAACTATAACTGAAATGTATGTGAAATTAGAGCATAAGTTTCCATAATAAAAGTTTATTAGTTCAGACAAAATGTAAAGTAGAGATGTTTAATCAGTTTTTCCGAAGTCGTGCTGGCCCCTTGCTTTTTAGGAGATGTCACAATTTTTAAAAAATCCTTGTAATAAGGTGACGTTGTGTCCACTGCAAGATGTTGCACACCGATATCATAGAAAAGGCTGACACGCAATGAGTCATTGAGTCAGCCTACAACAACACAAAATAAATTTGATCGAGTAGAAAATAATAAGCTATTCAGTATATGGAGATCCCTTTCAACATTTAGGGTTGTTAGAGTTATCTTAATGAAACGCAAGCGAAAAGACTGGGTGCTTTCTAATTTGATTTTGTCATAAGCATCTTCTTCGCTCTTGCTTGATAAGCAATTTGTGAATGACCTTAGGAATATTTGCATTGAAATCTAACCCTGCTTCGCAAATAGTTCTGTCTCGTCTTACGAGTGCGACTTAATTACTGTCCTGTGGTATGAACTAAAACTGGCCACATCCAAACTGTGTAAATTCACACATGTTGATTTTCTATTAATTTCAGTAGCTACTCTGATTACGTTAAAATTTTGAGAAAAATTCATTCATATCTAAAAATTTATATTAAGTCATAGTAGCAATTTATGTGAATAAAATTTTATGTGTCTATTACTAATATTTTAGTTCATGGAGTGACACTATACATGACAGTCAATTGGAGAATTGAAATGTAAAAAACGAAAAAGAACTTTTATGAAAATGTTAGGAATGGTGCCTTGTCATAACTCCCATGAACATAATGTTCAAAAAATTGTGAACCTTATATCCATCTGAAAAACGGTCATAGTCCCTAAGCTAATTTTGGGAATTATGCAGTGCCGGACTTACATAAGGGCACTACGGGCACGTGCCCCTGGGCCCCCACCAATAAGGGCCTATATGAAAATAACGAGCGAGCGAGGTATGACGCTAGTAAAAATAATTTATTAAAGGAATGACTCTGGCTGCGAATGAAAGAAAAGTCCCAGGGTAGGAAGTAACCGAATCAATATATATAGGATAATTCAGAAAGATTGATTAATATTTACAAAGATGACATCGATTCCAATTTGGAAATGGAACTTTTACAGTTCCAAGCTTTCTGCTCTGAGCTATCAGATTTTCAGTTCTACCAGCAGCATACTATCAGCAAGGAGCAAAAAATGTATTCCATTCCATTATAATGGATAAAAATACACGAGAATCATTTCCCAACGTGGAAATGATTTTACGAATTTATTTAACTTTGATGATCAGTAATTGTGCCGGAGAGCCATCACTTTCACAATTAAAGTTGATAAAAATCCTCTAAGAACTTCAATAACTCATGATCGCTTGAATTATTTAACGATTTTAAGCGCAAATTTTGATATTGTGGAAAAATCAAATATAGACAATATCATCAAACAATTTGCTGAGAAGAAAGCAAGAAAAGGTTTTTTATAATTATATTTTTATGCAAATGTTTTTTAATTTTAAATACATATTGAAACTTTTAAGTTTCAGCTTTTTCAATGACCTAATTTTTTATTAATAAAAATTTCTATAATTTTTGAAATGTTAAAGCTCATAAACGAGTCTTCGATAGGGTCGATTCGGTTACTTCGGTTTCGTTTTTTCAGTCCGAATAGGCCCCCACCACTCTTGTGCCCATGGGCCCCTTGAATTGTAAATCCGGCAGTGGAATTATGACCACTTATTAATTCCTCATTTTCAACTTGGCATCTATTTTTGGTAGCCATAGTTCGACCGGAGCTAACTAAAATATGTAAGCTTTTAACTAATACTGAAGCTCAAGTAGTCGAAAACTGAAGCTTAGAATTATATATATGTATTAATATGCACAAAGGATGCTTCGATTTTTAAATGATTGTACAAATGCATCTAAAACAAGTCCCTATACTTAAAATCGGCAAAAAAGTAATTGACCAATGGATTTTTGAAATTACGAAGATCAGGCGCTACTGTGATATTTCGTGATCCAGGGAAACCAATCTACAAAATATCACGTAAGTTGAAGACGTGTTGATCTTATTGATTATTTGCATGATATATAAATGCTTACAGTTTATTTTTTCATCGGTTCATCGTTTTGTAACTTTTGACGCTGAATCCCTACTTAGGTAACATTTTAAATTTTGCTGATCGTCGACCAGGATATTATTTTATAAATGAAAAGATATATCGGTTTTTTTATCTAAGCCCTCCATTCGACCGCTTTGCAAGTTTAGTGTTGTTCAACTTTTTACAATTTCGGCTGCATTCACAGTCAAAATTTGAAAATTTGATAGTTTACAAATCATCTATTGTTTGAGGACATTGATGAAAATTTTTATATTGGATGAAATTTTTTTGATTCTGTGACCCCTTAGAAAAGAGTCGAGATCAAAAATGGCTTTAACTTTTAATGTAAGAAAAAGTTCTTATTTGAATGATATTTTATTGAATTTTAACTTCTAATTAAGTTCATTAAGCGGTGAAGTGGGAGCGGCATTTTATTCAATTTGTAACTGCTTGTTATTTTAAGCGGTAAAAAAACCTGAGCCGTTTATTATGAAAGAAGAATAACTTCACTTTTTTTCGTTTTGAGATGTCAAAGAGATATTCTGTATTTCTGTAGATAAAGTATTTGGATGCAACTTTATCACTTTCAGTATCTTTATACGAGGACAGGCGGAAAAGAAATCCGCGTGGCGATGTTGAAGCACGATGAAGGAGTTTTTGTGAGTGAACGAAACATCCATCATTCCTTTCAAACTTTTTTACACCAAATAATAATGCAAAGCATTTGCAACTTCGACGAAGTTTTATTATTTGTCACCGACCAAGTGAAAAGATAATCGAGTAATGCGCGATTTAAAAAAAAAAATAAAATATTTCATTGGTCAAAATCCACAAATATTTTAAATTCATTTTTTTATTGTTTATCAAGCATTGACTTCTCTTACCCACAGTACTTTTAGATTAAGCTTTGGGTAAGAGGCTGAAATCCAACATGAAAAAAGCGATACTTGCTATTTTTCACCGCTCAAGTAATTTTGTCAGCACACATGGTCATCGCTCAATTCAATTTCTTCATCGCTAAGTGGAGTATTCATCAATGCAATGCGTTAAAAAATAAATTTTTGGGAATCTGCTGAGGGCAATCGCAAATGGATATTTACCAGTGTAAGACAAACCTACACAGACGCATATCAATGTGTGCATCAGCAGCAAACACGAAGTAACAGCCGAACGTAATGGAGTCATGCCCAATTGTATTTCGCAGCGCACTCAACGAGTATACGTACACACAGCTTCTGCTTGAGTTCTGCCGCAGTTGCCCGCGGGCCTGATATACGTGTATTTACAGGGTTCTACCATAGGTGCAGAAGGTGCCACATGACAAAATGCGCATGAGGGAAATATCTAATACGAAAACACTTTCGAAAATGAAGCAATATTTATAAAATGGTAAATCTTGCACACATGCGCTAAACAAGTTGGGACAGGCTCTGTATAATATGTACATACATCTTAGGGTGATTCAAATTTTTTTTGTTCCAAACAGGTTTGATAAAAGTAGGTACACGAAAGAAGGTTTCTGGTGCAATTTGAGCTCATAATATTAATATTTACTGGTGGCTCACCGAGCATTTCAGTTTTCCATACGATTTGTATGGGAAAAATTGCTTTACGAGATATTTATCTCTATATATCGCGAAAAAAAATCTTCCACAAACGGGACTAACCCCACTAGAAAGATCATAAAATTTGCTATAAGAAAGTAATGGGCTATTTTTTCGCGAAAATAATATATCGTTAAATTATTAGCTTTCAAAGTTAAGTGAAGTTTCAAAGAATGAAAAAAAAAATAATGAAATTAAATATTTTTTATTTTTTTAAAATAAATAATTTTTTTTTTGTTTTAAATTGTATACTCTCTTCGATGGTTTTAGTCCCGTTCGTGTGAGACTTTTTTTTTTGAGATATACTCGAAACTCTCTAATAAAGCATTCCTTAACATATAAATCGTATGGAAAACTAAAAAGCTCGAAGAGCCACCAGTAAATATTAATATTATGAGCTTAAATTGTGCCACAATTCTTCTACCGGGTACCTATTACTATTAAGCTTGTTTGGATCAAAAAAAAAATGCAATCACCCAAATGTAAATACATACATAAACAAGATGTAATTAAAGATTTCGAAAAGTCTATAAAAACCAGGAATCAATTTCTTGGGAATTTCTGAACTTGGTTTAAAAATACCACATTAAATCCAAAAAGTGAATAAACCTATCTTTTGAAGTAAATACTTAGGCAACATTTGATATGAACCATTACCAGTTTGAGTTTGGAAGTAGCACAGTTTTTTTTCAACTGAAATCATATCCTTTGGAATTAAGTAGACGCTTTTTAAAATATTTATTTCTGAAAATCTTTTGTTATCGAATATCAAGAATTCCAAGACAACAAAATCGATATTAATGATCTGACCACTTTAGTTACAACTGCAATTATGTACGTGATGAATGCTTACATATTCGTACAGCTCTATTTCGCACTTTAATTTGTGAACGATCGATTTTAGCGCTATTATACAGATTATATTGAAATAAACCTTTACTTTGTTTTTCAGCTCATAACCTATTGTGCCAACAAAATTTAAGAAGGGCTGGTTTCTCAAATTCTGCCGTCTTTTAATTTAGAAAGAAAACTACTACAATTCATAAGCTTTTGTGACGAAGCAAAAGCAACACATTTCTGAAGTTAACTTAAAAAGATACTGACCTCATGGTACTCGAGTCTTTCAAGAGTCGATTCACCTCAAAAATACAAAATAAAAGTTCTATAAACTGACTCGTACTGGTTGCGGTCATAACATGCAAATTTACAATCAGAAAAACACAATCAAAAAATAAAAAATTGAAGCAAGTTGAAACAAGAATATTAAAAACAATACGGGTTTCTTTGTTTCTTTCCAGGCACAACTCAATGAGTAATTCCCACATAAGAGACATTGAATCAGCAGCAGCACGTAGTTACATCAATAACTGCAATGTGTTGTGAGACCCATCTAAAGATTACATGTCACACTGCCTGTAGGAAGTCCAAGCATTACACGTTTTTGTGAAATTAATAACAGAGAACAAAATATGCTTTTTCTTTGGTAATTTTTTATTGTAGGGGTTTTGAGAATGGGTAAAGTTGTCTTAATTCCAAATTCAGGGTTTGGTGTAAATCATGTAAATAAAATAAATTTTTTTACCTGTGGGCTGGATCGGAAAGTACAGGTCACAGCAAATCATATCATATGCATGAAATATGTGCACCTGCAGATAACAGATGGTGTGTAGCTCTTACACGCACTAGAATATGGCTTTTGGGAAAATATCATTCAAAAGCAGCAGAGATGCAAAGACGCTAGTTAGACGTTAGCCATGAGTTGTTATGTTAGACTTCATGAAGAGACTGGAATACCCAGCAATCTATGGCTCAAAATACCTCAGTTTTTCAGATGGATCACTCAGCCATAACTTATAATAATAATAATACCTTAGGGGTGGGGCATCTTTGACTTCCCTACGGGTAATACTCACCCAGGGACGAGGCCAGCTCGTCGCTCATATTAGAATAAATGGTTTTGGTTAGTTGAATGGTGAAACTATACCAAAAGACCTGAGCTTTATAGTACATTATTCTAGATGTTCTTGATTAAAGCTAAAAGTTTGTTATATCAATTGTTAGTTTGACCACCAAGGAATGGTGAAAAGTTATCGAACAAAAGATAACCTGAAACATATGCTTCATATTAAAAATATAATGGAGCCAAAGTTATAAAGGAGATAAAAACATATCAATATCTGGCTTTATTTCAGTACGATAAAGTTTGCGCCGCCTTATATCATATTGAAGGTTTTTAATAAAATACCGAAATTTTTGAGCAAAAATAAATTATCTAACCGTCGCACAGTGTGATTTTGTGGCCATAAATAGGTATAAAATGAAAATGCTAAGAATTGAAAATTTTTTTGAGAAAATCGTCAGAAAATATTTAGTGAATGAAAAAAAACAATAAAAAAATTAAATTGGTATTGAGTTTGGTGACACAGAGGGCTCTAAGTTGAACTCTGTACATGAAACTTTCTATAAAAGCAATTGTTAGATAATCCGCTCTAGTTAACTTGTTTGAAACAAAATGCAATAATGTGGAAAGGACATTGTTTCCACTTTATAAAAAAAAATCTTTTTTTTAATCGCCTTTATATGAATTGTGCGGATTTTTCAAAACTTAAAATGAAAACTCGTAAGAGTGGAAATTTTGCAGGCTTTGAGAGAAAAAATACTTATCTTCGGATTTCGAATTTTTTTTTTTAAATATAATGTGAGAAAGTATGGTTAACTTAAATCCAAAGATTCAGCTGCTTTTTTACAGAACTTTTTTTTATGACTATTTTTCTACTGCTACATTTGAAGGAAAAAACATTTTTATTTCTTCACATTTTGCAACGCATAACAATAATTTTATCATTTGTAAAAGCTCACAGTGTGAAGGAAGTTGCTTGAATTTAAAAAGAAGTTCCCTTAAATAGAGGGGAACAGGTTAGGGCTATTTTTTTGTTTTTATCCCCCTTACGGTAAAAGTAATATGCTCGAATGCTTTTCAAAAATAGAACAGATAAGCTTTTGAAACTGTTTTTCTACAATTTCTTGTAAACTATAAAAGATATCGCAAAATTTGTAACATTTATAAAAATTGATATCTATTGTGAAAAAACTCTCAACCACATACCACATTTGTGTGGGAGGTAGGCGTGTCCGTTGACTGATTTTTTTCATATTCACAAATTTTTGTTTTTCTAACCCAAAAAACGTCTGTGACAAATTTTAAGGCTCTAGCGCTATTCCTACACGGAAAAAACAAGAGCTCGAAATTCTTGTAAATATTAATCAAAATTACAGAAATATTAGTAGAATTTTTAGTAATCTAGAAACGGTTCGAGTTTCTAACAAAAATTGCTAAGCATAATATAAAAATTGCATCTTCGTTCTCATCAATTTTTCGAATGCATGTTTTAAATTTTTACAAAGTAGATATTAATATTACTAAATTCACGTACTAAATTACTGAAATAATTTATTGAATTTTAAAAGGACTGTTCTATTTTTTCGTTAAGAGATGTAATATTATTAAAAAGTACATTGTAAAATTTGTATGATGAAATAATTAATAACTGAAGTTGATTTTTAGAATTTATTACATCAGCTATGTAATTTTTATATACTTTATAGAAATTTTATGTTTAGTACTTTTAGTGCAAAAACAACAAAAAAATTACAAGTGCAAAATGCATTAATTGTTGGAGAATAACTCCAACAATTGTAAAGGAACAAAAAATGGGCAACCTGCTGCTTATACCAGTTTCAGTGACAGCTACGTCACATCTTCAGTAAGCTTTGTTAGCCGATGTTAAAGAGTCTGCAAACACACTATATTTAATTCTTTGCATTGACCAGTTAAGAATCATAGCAAACAAAACACAAACATAATAAAAATTACTTATCTTGATTTAAAATATTAATATTTGTAAAAATTATTTTCTATAAAATAATTTTTCTATAGCTACTTTTTATAAATTATAAAGCGGGAATCATGAATTACAATATGAAATATGCTCACATTGATGAGCGCTTTAGTAAAAATTCTATGTCGCAATTTATTAAAATTTAATAAATGAAGAAAATTATTTTTTAATATCCACTTAATAAAAAATGTAAAATTAAATAAATTACAAACTAGAATAGAATTTTTCATAATGATTTCTTATTTATTACTGTAAAAGAGTAATATTTCTTCTCAGCTTTTAATTTTTGTATTCATCCATTAATTTTTGCTAAAATTTGAGCTAGTGTTTTCTCCGTGTACTGTTAATGGTCACCGTTTTTTATTTATTCTCTAATAACTTGTAAACTATAAAAGATATCGCAAAATTTTATCAGCATTGCTAAGTTAATGGAAATTGATAACCATTTTAAAAAAAAGGTCTCAGCCACATCTCAACTTTGTATGGGAGGTAGGCATGTCCGTAAGCCGATTTTTTTCATATGCACAAATTTTTGTTGTTTTATCCCAAGAATCGTCTCTGCCAAGTTTCGAGACTCTAGCGCAATTATTACTATATATGGCCGCCGTTTCATATAAACCCATCCACTGTGCGTCGGTGGTTTTGGCTCAACACAAAATTATCGTTTATGAGGCGCTCAAAATCCGCGCGCATAGCACGAAGAGCCATAAAATCCTCTCTACGGCGCATACGAGGGAAATGTGATTGGCCCAAATTGTTTACTGTAAGGTGATCCCGAATGGATATTATCTTTGAGGAAATAAATTTTCACCTTTAATAGTGCCAAATCTTTGCAGTGCTCCCTTCACGTGAAGTCGTAGCTATTGGTAAGGTTATGTTTTAGTTAAAAAGTAATGCTACGTCCGAAAGAAACATCTACACATTTTCCAACAGCCAAACTACCATTAAGTATTCCAATAAGTTTATTTATTTTTAAGTCCTGATCTCACATTGATATTGACGAAAATTTGTTAGTTCATTTTAGGTACGCCTGTGGACGTACTACGGGTTTGCGAGCCCTGGCACGAAAATATTGATATGGCATTTAATGGAATGAACAGTATTAACATGCACTACATACTTCAGATCAAAGTCCCCAATTATAATCAGAAAGCATTACCGCTTAGAAAAATATTCTTCATTGAGCAGCGATCCACCAACGTAGTAGACACTCTAATTACTGGACTCTCCTTGAATGTTCCACAATATTAATAATCTGGCACTTGATTGTTTTGCGTTTAAGACTGAAACCATATTTTGTGAGTGAGATAGGTATGAGAAAAGAATTTAAATTACAAACAAAAGTTTTTAAATCTAAGTCACAAAAGAAACTAAAGGTTGAGAAAAAAGGTCAAAAAACTAAGATTTAGATTTCATGCTGTCTCTGCTGTTCTCTCTCTACTTTATGCTCCTCTGCAATGTCTTCCTCTTCCATTTCCTCAACAATAGGTTTCTTATCTTCTGCTTTTCTGCCTATAAACCGTTGAAATACCGTTTTCTTTCCACTCCCGCCTGCACTACTAATGCCAAAATCAGCACCAGTAGCACCCCAATGCATTTTTCCTGCCTCTGAAGAAGTCATTAGCATAGAATAAGTGGAACAAGCTTCACCTTCTTTGCTATGATGCATACCATATAGAAAATAAATTAACATACCCAGTGATACCCAGATGAAGAAACGCAACCAGGTGAGCACGCTCAGATGCACCATCAGCACAATATTACAAAATATACTTAACGTGGGCACATAGGGCACTAATGGTACTTTAAAAATTAAGCCATGCGTATTCTGATGATGCACAGCAATCACCGCAACACAAGCGCCCGCAATGAAGATCATAAATCCATAAAGTATTAAGGCCCACCAGGTGCCCGTGTAGAGTTCTGACCAGGATACCTCAAGTTGAAAGCATATAGCAAAACTGAGCACGGTAAAAAGCAACACAGACGCAGAGACAGCAGCACCAGGTTCGAAACGTCCAAGCAGAGGTTCTAACCAACGAAATTGCGGTTTCAGTCTACCTGCCAGAGCGACCTCAATCAAATCGCTTGTAGGAGAAGCAGTACCAATGCTGGATTGTGAAGTGTTATCATCATCATCGTCATCTTCCGGGGTATCTGGTGCATAGACCGCATGTTCAACGGCAGCAGTGACTGCTGGGCGATATCGCAATATAATGACACTTGCTGAGACGATGGTGTAGGCCAGTAGTGTGCCAATCGACATAAATTCAACGAGTTTTTCTAGATCAAAGAAGAGCGCAAGCAACGCACTCATTAAACCCGAGACGCACAAATTGAGAACGGGCACCTGAGTCGTTGCATTGATTCGTCCAAAGCAGCTGAACAGCAAGCCATCCGAAGCCATTGCATACATGCAACGTGGTAAGGCGAATAGCGATCCCAATAGTGTTGTAGTCATTCCGCAAAGTGCACCAATTGAAATCATATACTTGGCCCATGGAACGTCGACAAGAGCGAAAGCTTCTGGCAACGATGCCGCTGGATTGATCGCCCATATGGGTATCATGAGTGTGAGAGCTGCGCTAACCAGTATGTAACCAACGGTAACTACACACAGCGAGAGTATTGTTGCAATTGGAATTGAAGTGGATGGATTTTTGGCCTCCTCACCCGACGTGGCAATCGAATCAAAGCCAACAAAGGCATAAAAACATGTGGCTGCACCAGCAATGACACCACCAAAGCCATAAGGCAAGAAGCCACCCTCCGACTCGGACCAATTTTGTGGATCTGCAAACCAGAAGCCAACACAAATGACCAATAACATAACGGCAATATTGACCAAAGTAAGCACGCTATTGAATACCGCTGTGGCCTTGACACCAATGCCTAGCGCAGCGGCATAAAGAATGCAAACCAGAAAGGCCAAAACATCTGGGTATCGTGCAAAGAGCTGCTCATGCAACTCACCAGTGAGCGATAGCGTTGTGTTACCAATCCAGCCGCCAAGCAATGAGTCTACGTAACCACTCCAGGCGCGAGCTACTGAAGCAGCTCCTAGCATATGTTCCAGTAAAATGTTCCAGCCGATAACAAAAGCCCAAAATTCTCCAATGGAAATATAAGTGTAAACATAAGCGGAACCAGCTTTGGGAACACGTGTGCCGAATTCCGCATAGCAAAGAGCAGCCAACATCGAGACAAAGCCGGCAAGCACGAAAGAAAGTATAATGCCTGGGCCAGCCATATCCTTGGCAACGGTGCCGGTTAGCACATAAATACCAGCGCCAACCATATGGCCAATACCTGAAGTAAAAATAGAAAATTATGATTATTACCTGCCAAAGGAATACCAACAAAATATTACAAATATACAAGCCAAGTGAACCTTGAACTATGCAAAACAAATATAATAATTTCTTCAATTATTTGCATTGCACAGTTCTAGGCACTGATTTTTGCCTGTGAACACTTAGCACTGTGTATACTCACCCAGTAACGTTATGTCAAATGTATTAAGGCAACGTTTTAACGGCGTATCCATAACATCTGCAGGCACAGGCTTGGTGCGATTCATTTTTGAGCAAATGCCCGACATGACGTGTCCCAATATTATGTGCCTTGTACCAGGCATTTTGTCTTATTGTTAATAAAATTAAAATTAGAACTGAATCCTATTCGAACTAAATGCGAGTCCTTTTACACAATGCGAAACTTTTGCAAACGCCAACACGTTATGCAAAACTTTTAACATATGTATGATTTTATTGCATACTTTTATGCGCAACAAAAATTGCACACACGACAAACTCTTAAAAACTCATTTTCTTTGTTAGTATTGAATTAATTTGAATTTTGTGAAGAAAATATTAAAACTTAAACCAAAAACTTTGTGCAATTTTTATGTTTTAAAATAAATTCTTAAGTTTTCACTTAATGCACTTGTTGTGTCCGCCGTGAAAATTTTTTGCGCTCTGGCGACATTTACTTATCAATCAACACTTAATTCATACGTCAGTCTGAGAATTTAGTGCGCATGCTTACTATCCACAAAAGTGGCACGCAAGTGGAATGTAACATATTTTATTATTTTATTTATTAAACAACTTGTTGCTGTCATTTGTTGGCCAACACTTCTATTGACAGCTAAGATGGCGCAGGCATGTTGAACTTGAACTCTTTCTAGACAGTGTGTCCCAATAATCAAGGACAGTCTAGGGGGGAGGGTGCATATAAGAGCGATTCTGCTGGACGGCTCTTTCAGAGGGGCGGAATTTCAGTAAATTGCAGTTCTTTAATTTTTAGATTGAACGTAATATATAGATAAGAACCAAAAGATTTTCTTCAAAAACCACATGCATATGTACCTAAGTAATTCGAATCAAAATAATAAAATTGTCATTAAGTTTTGCACGGTTCAAAATCTTCGATATGATTTTTCCCATGTTAGGTCTGTTCCTGAACTAGGCAGAATTAGTAAGTGTTACAGGACTTAGTCCCAAAAGCATGCCTACACTCGACAAACCTGTAAATGAGAGCAAATATGAGAGAGTAATTGTGCTCTTTGTTACAGGACTTAAGGACTTAACCCGTAAATTCGGTCAAGTCCGTTGCATCAACGTATACGAATGCATAGACTGTGACTATGGGGGACAAGAGAGAAAATATCCATTTTTAAAAATTCAGCATATACAAAACAATTGCCCGAAGAGAAAAATAGCTTGAGCTTAACTTGAAATCAAGCTCAGTTCAGCCTGACAGAATAATGCAGCAATTTTAGCGCTGGGTTAGCCTGTATGTTACGCTGGATTAGTCTGGCGTCACAAAGTAGACAACTTCACTTCGAACCAGCATAGGAATCAAGGTAGAAACTGAAAAACCTAATGGTACTATATAGCCTACCAAGCTATCCCACGTATACGTGCGCGTGTACGTGAGATGGCTCGCCAGCCTGCCACACCAATGTAATTTCTACCTTGAGTGCCAGGCAGGTTCAAAATGAAGTTGTCAGACCTGGACGAAGATTCTTCTGACACGGTTGCAAAAGCGAAAGGATTTCTCAAAGCGATTCAATATGTTCAGTTATTTTTTCAAAATAAAATAAAAAGCTACCAACACTGCTATTCAGTAGAAACAATTTTATTTTGGTAATGTTAAAATACTGATCGAAAACTTAAGCGAAAATATGTCAAGCTTGAGAGATAAATTCGCAGTACGAAATTGATAAAGAAAGAGTTTCTGTAGACATTGAGCTACCACAAGAAAAACGCAAAAGAAAATTTCCAAAAAAAGAGAGATTATTCGAATAAAAATAAAGATTGTTTCCAAAACCACGAAGTCAATACTATGAAATTATTGATAATATTGTGAATTGATGAACGTTAGTTTCGACACGAAAGTTTTCGCTTTTCTTAGCCAGGCGGAAAATTTCCCTTTTAAAAATGACAAATTTCAAAAGAGTTTATTTTGTTTTTGGTTCAGACTTTGACAAGAATCGACTCAGTTTTACATAGAAACAAGCTTTTTGATATTTTGCTCACTATTAGCTGGTTATATCCCAAAGTATCGAGAAACACAAATTTTAACCCGAACCCAAAAAAAGACCTCATAATTTTCGGGCAGTTTTAGTATTTTTTCTAAGGAAAATATAAAACCAGCAGTGCATTTACTACTGTGGGTGTCCAGAGCCGAAAACAATTTGTAACGCAACAGTCTTTTTTCATCGATAATAAAATATTATAACTATGTTAGTTTATTAACCTCAAAATTATGTATTTTTAATGATTTTGAAAAGCTGATCAAGACTCTAAATTTTTACTACCCCTCCAACACCACTCCTTAATCCCCTTATGGAACAATTAGTCAAAATTTCTGAAAAATTTAACGACTAAGGTTTTCTTCATGCGGTCTTAGGGAAAAATATTTCTTACATAAAATTAGGGGGTTGCTCAATCAACAAATCTTCCTAAGGTTCATCTGTGTGGCAGTAAGGTTCAAATTCGGTTTTTTCTTTACGTTTATTCAATTCCTTTATATTGCTCGTTTGCTGGAAGATTAACTTTTCCTCAGACACAAAATTTCTCAGACTTGATATGAAATAGCCGTAAAATAGCGCTTGTAACCGTGTCATTTACCAGTTGGCTTACTGATATCTGAAAACGCAGACGTCTTGACCTAAATCTAATAGCAGATTCGATCTCAGCGACTTCAAATTACCCTGGTTATGGAAATTTTAAAACTAATTTTTGCACACAGTGTAGTAAGATTGTTATTGTTACTTTTAACTTTTTGAACGTCTAATCGTAAGACCACTTAATTAATGTTATCTGTTGTGAAATTAAATAATTAAAGCCATTTTAATATTTAATATTACTTTTTTTGCGAACATAGGTCGCAAAGTTAATGTAACAGTCTTTTCGTGTAACGTAACAGTCCGAACATTTTTGCTTCTAAACAAAAATTTTTCATTGAAATTAAAATTTAATTTATTACTTTCATTCTAAAGCTCAAAAATTATGAGTTTCACGCTCAAAATAGTCCATCAAAAGAGCACACATTTTCGTTAATGCAAGGCAACTTTAAAATCTACTTCCAAAATTATGTAACGTAACACGTTCACAACTCCTAAATAACAAGAGATACAAAAACTTTTATATAAATAGAAAATGTACTATAGAATCATACTTTTAGATGAATGTATAAGATCTATTTAAAGTATTCAATTCCATGTGTTTTCGGAGCAATTTATGTCGAAATATGCGTACGAAGGTAACGTAACTGTCTGCGTTTTGGTGCATACATGAAGACATTTTTAATTTTCTTATCTCTCTTTTTTTTCTATGTTTCAAACAAACTCATAGTTGTCAATGGCATATTCGGTACATTGTGAAAAATATATGTCAGTACTTACGTATATTAGCCAAAATTTTAGTACATTCGGTACAGTGGACGCATTTTCAGTACATTTGGCGCATTTTCAGTACATTTTATGTACGTTTGGACTTATTCCAATAATTCATGTTTCTTAGTAAACTTTGTTTTGCTGATATATACGTAAAAAAATTTCAAATTTTTTTTGTTTTTTTAAATATTAGTGAATTTTGGTGTCCAAGACAACAAAAATATTACATTCGCCTCCTGAAAAGTACATTCCCAGTCTCGATTTAGTACATTTCCTCAAAGTAATTACTGGGTGAAACATAATTCTCTTCAAATATTTATTTTATTTTAAAATTAAAGTTTTTGAAACTTTCTGAAAACTAAACTGACAGTAAATGTTGCGATCTTTATTTTTTATTTTATATTATTCCTATTGAATATAAATAGTTAAGATTTTTAGTCTAGGTTTTGTTACGACACGAAGAATAAGTTTAGGATACTTGTTTTATCTAAGTATTTTAAAAAATTATCGTTTTGAGATTTATTAAATTATTAAAAAATATATATAATAAATTCTAAGTTTAATCTAATAAATAATATTATTTTTTTGCTGCCGTGTGTTGTAGTAATACCTTCGTTCCTTATTTCGCTCCCATAAATATAGTCACCGTACCTACATATTCTGTACATTGTGGTCAAATAATTTTAAAAAAATATTGTCAATTTATTTTTTTTATTTTTCAAGTGGACATTAAAGAGAAAACCCATTATTTCTTCTTAAAAGTTCTTCAAAATAATTATCACTCTTGGACGAAAGTGGTCAAAATCGTTGTGTTTGAGCAACGTTTATTTTAAAAACCATATGTGATAGAGAAAAAATTATTAGTGATAACAATTTTTTTTATAAATTAAACTCGAAAAGATTTAAAACAATTTGTTTTTTTTTATTCGTAATCTAACTTCAACATACTTCCACTTATTTTAACGTTATCTTTGAAATAACAATCCCTTTTACTGATTGAGTGACACTATCTCCTGGACCTATTTACGTTCTTTACAGCTCTCCATCCTTATTCAAACTGGGTGACAAAATAGTTTATTTAATTGTCAAAAATATATATTTTATACAAAGTTCTGGTCATGAAATATATAAATAATCACACGACTGCAATTCAAGACATGTTGGTTACGCATTCACCTGCCTTTGCATTCATGGGAATTCATGAATTCAACTTTGATGAACGGTCGAATAAAGTACGATAATACGAAAGATTCGCCCGCAAAAATCCATTATATTTCAAATATTTCTAACACTTTACTAAAGCTGTCAGGCTGACCAACATCAGTGACCTCACCGCTTCAACCTACTCGCAGCATCGTTATGGCAAAACACAGTGTCAACGTTTACTATGTTGTTGTTCTACTTAATTCATTGTAATCATTTTATTATTATTTAAATCTGGCATAAAACGAACAACTAAAAAATATTTACATTTATATGAATTGATAATAATATGATACATTGTTGCGCATCAGTCGCGCTTTTGTTGGAACAATTCATAATATTTTTTATCAACAAATATGTTATGTTTAATGATCTCTCTGAGAAGGAAAATATTTACTTTGGAATTTTTTTTTTGACACTCATTGTGGAAAATTAGATCTTTCAAGACTGCTATTTTCAGCCTCATAAAGACAGACTTTTCTGAGAACTATTTAAGTTCTATTATTGGTATTGAGCTCTAGATCGTTGCTGACTAACATTTTGCTTGTAATGACCTCAAGCTGTTATGAATTTTGGTGAGCTGTTCGGTACTGGAATTTCCCATTATAAATATTCTGTGTTTCCTAAAGCTTGAAAAAATACAAGAAATTATCAACGGCTAACCCTACAAATGTTGTAGGTTCAAGCTTTGTATATTTGAAAAAAATGAATTTATAAATCTGAATCGTACTGGAAATCATATCAGAGAATTTTAGCAAAACTAATTGGTGTATTTCTTTGGAATTCGTTGAAGCTTGGTGAAAGTCTTTCATGTGGTTTCACTGGTGAAAGTCAGTTGTTTTTAGAGTAAGTCAGACTGAGCCTGTCTGTAGAAAACAAATGAAAATATCGATTTTTATACTGCCTCTTACAATTTTTCTGTAAAAGTTACGTATTTGGTTTTGGTCACGTTTAAACGCAGAAAGATAGATTATTAGATTTAAAAATATAGTTTCAAATTAAAAATTAATTTTATTGATATTTTATCTTAATGCGAGTGGATAAACTATTTTTTTAGATATTCGTTTTGCTGCATAAGTAAACAGATCATTTGGTGGGAATCATTGGAATGAGTGGAATCAAAAAAAATTGTTCTTTTCTCATTTTGGAGGCGTGTCACTTCACTTATTTCATTGAATCCTACTTTTGCCTCTTTTTTATATATACACACCAAGTTTCATTTATCTGCATCACATAATTTATGAGATATGCTAAATTTAATTCTTCTCTTTCATAGGAGGGCGTGGCATTGCCCACTTTTCCCAAATCAAACTATGTTAAGAACATTTTACAAACTATAATAAACATGTGTACCAAATCTTATTCATGTGCCTCCAATATTTGCTGAAATGTAAAAGTCATTTTTTCTCATATAAAGGCGTGGCACCGCCAATTTTTTCATTAAATCTTATTTCTGTCTCTACTTCTTATACATGTTTCATTTATATGCAACAAATAGTTGATATGATGAATTTTATTTTTCTTTTATATGGGGAGCGTGACATAGCCCATTTTATTCAAACCAAACTATGCTACAAACCTTGCCCAGACCATAGGAAACATGCGTGTCAAATCTTTCGGCGATCGGTTCAACGGTTTAGGCAGGCATAACAGACAGACTTATAACAAACAAACAGAAAAACATTCATTTTTATATATATAGATAAGACTGGTAACAGCAAATTTAACTTGAAACTTTGATTCTAAGTTTGACCTCATTTTTGGGAACTTTTTGCGCAAAAATTGCATAGGTTTTGTAAATTTAAACGTATGGAAATAAATTTGAGCTAATTTTGTTCAGAGTTTCCATTAAAATAAATATGTTATAACAAAAATCTACTTATGATGATATATTTTTATCGGATTTGATATTTATCTCGAATTGCGTTCTCTTAACATGCCTCTGACTTTAACTCTAGATAACACACCACGCATTTTTTTCTATTTATAAACACTTCATAATGGTGCTCACTCTTCAGTGTAAGTAACGTACTTTAGCAAAATGTACATCTTAGTTACATTCACACCCTATAATTCTGCTCCAGAGTTGCAATTATACACAAAGTGTAAGGTGTATTGTGTACTAAGTACACAACTTGAATATTTTATTTGTCTTTCATAACAACAAGTTTGATGTTGATGTTTTATTTTTAAACATTAGAAACACGGAGTTGAATGACGAATTCCAATATCAAATTTTTGCCGCTAAATTCGATATTATTAAATTGCTGTAAATGGAGGTTAAAAATAATTTTGATGAGTTAGTATCAGCTGTCAATTTCAAAAGTGTAAATTTGAATAAAAAAAGTGACAGTGAGTTGCCTGCACTTACACTGAAATTACACTTGCAAATGCAAGAGTGACCACCGCAAATTTATTTATTTCAATTGATGTTTGCATTTAATTCAGGTTGTATAAAAGCGTTGCAAAATGTTCTACTTTTAAAGAAATAAACATACAGACTACTATAATATAATTAAGAATATTTTTTTTTTTCAATTCTAACAATTTTATTTCAATCACAATAATTTAGATACTTAACTACACATATACGAACAATTTTTTTAAATTTTTTTTCCTTACTGTTGCTGCAAGTCGCTATCGTTCCTTTGTTGCTCTGGCTGACGATTTTTCAATATGCTCGTTATGAAGAATTCTCCTGCCTTATACGAGCTACGTACTAATGGACCACTTGCAGTGTACAGGAATCCTAATTCATTGCCACGTGTTTCCCAGTGTTTAAATTTTTCTGGTGTTACATATTCGATTACTTTTAAATGCTTTTTAGTCGGTTGCATATATTGCCCAAGAGTTAAACATTCTACACCAGCGGCACGTAAGTCCAACATGGTTTGTTCGACTTCTTCGTCAGTTTCGCCTAGCCCCAACATAATTGAGGTTTTGGTAACCAATTTCGGATTAAACTTTTTCGCTTGTTCGAGTACTTGCAATGTTTGACGATAATGTGCTCGCCTATCGCGTACGAAGGGTGTAAGTTTTTCGACTGTTTCAATATTATGCGCATACACATCCAAACCTGATGATGCAATGATCTTGACGCATTCGAAATTACCACGAAAATCGGGCACCAAACACTCGACGAAGATGTTGGGATTTCTGATTTGATAAAAGATACACAAGAAATTAAGTTTATATTTGTGTAAATATTGTTTAAATTACTAAGTTGTTTAAAAATTTATTTGAGTAGTCAATATTGTGGCACATTTTAAATGAAACATTGAGAGCAGATAGGAGCTAGATGTTTGCTTAAACACGCAAAAATCTATTTTATTCGGATAGTTTCATTCCAAGGTACTGTCTAGAAAATAAGTCTTGATATATCATGGAAGTATTTCGTTTAAGTCAAAATATTTCGATGTAGATCCGGACCCAAACTGGAAATCATGGGGCATCAAATTTATTCGCAAGAAATAAATCGCGCTTACACATTTTTAAAATAAATGTAGCCTTATCCGCCACAAGCTTCCTGCATATTTTTACAATTTATTTAACTAAAAAATTATTACAACCCCTATGAAAAGTAGATAATTAAAATAAAACTTAACAAGAAAAAAATACGAAACCTAAGAGATAAAAATAAAAAAACGTGTAAAGAGTTAAAACAGAAAATTTACACGATGGGAAGAAAAAAATTGTTAATACTACAATACTAGTAGAAACTCATTATTTAGTTTAGATAGTATAAATTTTGCAAGCAGAGTTTTCGTTTGGCAATCGCACATCTTTTACAAAAGTGCGAGAACACCGCGCAGCATTGTTTTCATCATAATATCTAAAATTAATGCGGTTCTAAAAAATCCGATTTAGATTTCATTGGGTTTTTTTTACGTTATTCAGATCGGTTGATTTACTCAAAGTTTAATTTAATCTTTTCAATCTCTGTTTAGATTTTATTTTTCTCTTTTTCGTTGTAATTATCAGTCTACGTTTTTGAAACTTTAGAATTTTATACCAAAGGAATTCTTCATGAAACTTTTCTTAAGCTTTTTTCAAAGAGAAACTGATCGGCTGCTTGTTTCTCTTGATTTTGTGCTCTCATTTAACTTTGTTAAACTAAAGTGGAGACATCCACTAGTTCTACCGTACATATAAACTATATGTATGGTACGCTAATTAAATTTTTTTTATAAACTTGTTTACTAGTCCAGGTATGTATATGAAAGAAAAATTCTGATCCAAGGAGAACTCATAACATCGAAATTTACTTGTGACTCATTGTACTTTTTAGTTTGCTATGAGCGATCCATTTTTTGAAATTTAAAATAACATTATTTTTTATGAACTGTTTTGGTGCAAAATTATATGCTCTTTTCAATGGACTTGTTCCCGTTGGTGTAAGATTTTTCTTTCATGGGATATAGATGAAACTGTCTAGTAAGGTATTCTTTCCCACGTAGTTCATACGGAAATCAAAAAAGTTTAATGAGTTACCAGTAAATATTAATATTATGAGCTCTCTCCTTGCATCAGAATTTTTCTTTCATGTATCTGCAACTATCGTATTAAACCTGATTGAAAAAATTTTTGGTATAGTTTTTTTTGAAGTGCGGTTGCTTAAATAGTAAGTTTAGGATATAAAGAAAAATTTCACGAAAATTCAGCTCTGTACCTTAATTTTATAAGGTGGCGCCGAAGCCTGTTAGTTTTACATGTAAATTGTTTGAAAAATCTATTTTTTATAAAAAAGGTATGTGCATGAATAGGTGATGAATGTTGTTGGGCTGCAGAGTGCTTTATAGAAGAAGTTTTTTGCACTGAATCTGAATCTGGCCTCAGATTTGACGCATCATGTCAGAATTCTGAAATAGTTGAGGTTAAGTACCTAAGAAATTATGTTTTTTGTCTACTTTCGAGGCCATGTACAGAATTCAAAAAAAATGTTCAGCTTATCTTTAACAAAAGCATCATTTAGTATTGTTCTTGCCCTTTAAAATGAGCTTTCAAGTGGGGATCAGTGATGATTCCTTGCAAAGTTATAGCCATTTTAAAGTGAAATAAATTTGATCCCCTACAACCCAACAATATTAATCAACCGGTTTCAAATTTATGCCACCTTAAAATGGCTGTAAATTTGCGAAGAAATATCATAGATGACCATTTAAGTTTTTATTGAACATTGCTAATCTGATTCTAAGGCTCAAGAGCACATACCAAAAATTACAGGGTGAATTTTAAATTAGTTATAGCATAATATACTCAAAAATAACTATCCAAAAAATTAAGGAAAAAAAAATCTTTAAATAGGTTTTTCTTAAAATTACATTTTTCAAAACAACTGCCACGATTTTCCCTGCTTTATTTATCCTGATATATCCAATTTATAATTTTTGTGTCGTATATTCGGTATCATCTCATTTAAACACTCTATTAGGATTATGCCTTAGGAACTTTTACTTATTTTTTTACGGTCAGAATTATGTAGAAAAGCAAGCCAACCTTTTGTGTTTTATTTTTAAGTGCATGTCAATTTAATTTTTTGACAATGTTAGCAGAAATCTGAATAAATATGTCTATTTTAAAATGCTGCAGGCAATTTAGAAAATCTCTTTTAGTTTTATTTTTGGCGCCCTCTACAAAATGGATTAAAACAGATTTAACAGCAAACATGATTTTCCATCGGAAAATAAATGCAAATACTGTAACAACACTGTAAAAACACTGTAAAATGCGGTGCTGTAACTCGCACAGTTTCTCAAATTGGTTCTTTCCCTAAATTGGTGTTTATTTATCTAAACCCCAGTAGCAGTTAAACAATTGCAAAAAGTGAAGATGGAGACATCAATAGATATGTTAAAAAAAAGAAGTGCTTTTCTTTGACAGAAAAGTTTAAACTAAAAAAGCTCTTACAGAAAGGTGTTAAGCAAAGCCAAATATGCGCAGAAATGGGACTGCGCAAGTCAGCTGTAGCCACGATAATGCAAAATAAGAACGAGTGTGGCCCCATACTTTTACGAAATGGCTCTGATTTGATCTCTCATAATTGTGAAATTGACCTTTGATTAATTTTCTCATCGCAACAATTTCATTTTTGTCGCGACCATTTCATGGCAGATTTGATTTGATTTGGTCTAAATGTCATTCCATAATAAATTATTCTCCTTAGGTATTTTTGAAGAATTATAATATATTCACCTTTGTTTTATTTCCTTCACAGTTTCAGCAATGTGCGCAGAGCCTCCATCTGGCAAGTCTGTTGTGAAAAAATAAAACCAGAATGTATTTGTATTGACAAACAAAATTGATAAATAGTTGCAAAAATATAATACCATCACGATCTACTGATGTCAACACAATGTAATCAAGCCCCCAAGAAGCAATTGCTTTAGCGGTATTAACAGGTTCTGCGGCATCAAGAGGTGGTGGATTACGGGCTGTTTTAATAGAACAAAACCGACAACCACGCGTACAAGTGTCACCCATAAGCTTTAAATAAATAAAATCAATTTAAATAGATTAGCATAGGGGTTATCAGTACAGGTCATTAAAATGAAAATCATTTTTCCACAATTCCAACTTAAGACTTAGAATATGCGTAGAGTTCTACAATTTTAAGATTAAACCGATTGTATTCGATATTTTAGATTTGCATTCATTCAAATAAATTCCAAAAATTACCATAATAGTAGCCGTTTGTGTTCCATGCTCGCCACCACCCCAACATTCACCAATATTGGGACAACGCGCCTCTTCGCAGACAGTTGCCAATTTTAGTTCTCTTAGTTGATTTTTTATTTTAGCATAATTTTTACCCATAGGAATGGTTGTCTTTAGCCAAGGTGGCAATCGAAGGCGTTCATTTTCACCTTTTTCCCTTCGCAATTTACCTTCATAGGCGGCCCACTCTTCTTTGGTATAGTTTGGATTTTGTACGAAATCTTGAAAGTTAGGACCTTTAACTATGCGTTCACGGATTTCTTCGATTTTTCCATTATTTGCTGCAGCAGGTACTGCGACATTAGTAGCGGTAGTGCGAAGTTGATTCTGACAACGCGCTGCCGTATGCTGCAATTTAACGATATTATTGCGTTGTTAATTTTTTTGAAATATTATTACGTACCACACGCACCGGTGATTTTTGCACACACTGTCGCAACATTATGTTTCGTTAAGAAACTAAAATGAAAAAATAGTTTATAAAATTACACTCGGATTACGAAATTCACATAATTTGGGACTCTTACAAATATGAAGGCTTAAAACAAACAGCTGATTTTGACATCTCACAAAAGTAATAGATTCCTTGAAGTTTGAATACAATTATTGCAGTACCTTATAATCTTTCCAAATGTAGGCAAAGGATTTATCCATAAAATACACCACAATCACAATCACGGCGTGTTTTATTCTCTTAAGTTAAATCAAAATTTCATACAAACGCGTGAACCAGCTGAATTTCTAGTTTAATTGATTGAACTTTTTTTGTGTATGCAAATCTTGAAGAATAAATGTCGGACGTTGCTAATAGCGTAGACATAAACCTGAAATAATCAAATATGTATGGTAACTTTGGTTGAATTTTTCAGAACCAGTTTAAGGTCATGCGAGGCCTAATGCATTTAGTTGGTGCTCGCCCAAATATTAAAATAAGGTCCAATAATATAAACAAAAACAGTAATGAAGCAACAGTTATTGATCGCTGCTTTAGCTCTGCTTAAATTTTTCCATTTTAATACAACGTCAAATTTCTCCATTTTATAACGCCGTTATTTTATGATGGTACAAAAATAGTTCAAAAGCGTTTGATAGCAATATTTCGAGAAAAAAACATTTATTACTGTCACGTGAGGCCCCTTACCACACTAGGCCTCGTTTAACCACACGAGTTTGCAGCCTTAAAGTCGGCTCTGATTTTAAAACAGAAGTTCTGTCAAACGCTGTCATGCCGCCTAGTGCTCAGTAGGAGAATTATATAAGGTTAAACTTATGCGTTTTATTCACTTTTAGGTTTAACCCCGGCTATTCCATGAAAACTGCGTTCCCAGACACTACTACAGTAATCCATTTAACAAGATTTAATCAGATTTAAAACGATATTTTTTTTTATTTTCGCTTTTCTGGTCAAATTACTTAAGTTGAACTACTACATTATTAAACGGGAACACAGCTTAAATATGTATCAAACCTTGACAGAACCATCAAAACATGTAATCGCTACCTTGCTTTTGTTAAAGTACTAAAATTTCTGCATTGTACGCTTTAATTTTTTCAGGGCATCGGAAAAAGACATAGCGCCCGAAATATTCCACATAAATTGTTGCAGAATTATTAGGACTATGGCAGTTTTGATTCAAATTTTAGACGGTGTCTTTTTGAGTGTTATGCCACCATGGATTTGTCACACTGCCTAAATGAAGCAGTGTCACTACGTCCAACTATAGTCATACTGCTTAAAATTTTGGAAATAAATCTCATAACACCCAAATAATAGGGCATATTGCCGAAATCAACAAATTTTTGGTAATTAATACTATGGCTATCGAAGATGGCGTTGAATGTTTTATAAACTATATCGCAGTCGAAGGAGACTGCAAAGCCGGTGTTGAGCATACTGTAAGTTGCAAGACCTGCGGCCGTATTTCAGCCTTTAGTTTATACAACGCTGTCTTCGCTTGCCACAGTATTTCTACAGAAAGTTAGTGAAAAAAAAATGTCATATAGCACTCAAATTAGCTAAAAACAAATTAATTCACAAGAAGTTTTGGTTGTTATGTCATCTTTCGATTAATATATATATAGATTTCATTTAGGCTTTGTGCCATAAAGATACTAAATAGTTTAAAAATTTTCTTAACAGTTGTAATAGAGCTTGAAATAGATATATATATATAGTCAGGAATGTAAGAACCTAGAAACGTATCGGCTGCTTCTGAAATATAAAAGCAAATCAGCTTTAATTTATTCGAAATATTTGAATAAAATGAAGTTACTTAATTATCATACATGATCACAAAAACTTTAGGCGATTCATTAATTCCAAATAAAGTCTGATGGTTTTCCATCCAAATTCAAAGCAGTTGACGGGCTAACAAATAATTGTGAAATTGTGCCATTTGTCTTCTAAAAGTTTTCAACCCTGATTTCGACTTTTTAAATTCATGGATGATGATTCCAAAGTTTCTTTGAATGCTATATTTTACTTTGATTTTAGCTTTGCTCCCGATGGTATTCCACTCATACTTCAAAATTCAAATTGTTCACAATTCGTAAAAAATGTTTTAATACATAGTAGTAAACAATTTCTAGATAATTTTTTTAATTTAGTACTATTACGTTCTTAGGCCAGGAATCGGCAAAATGAAAAGTGTTAGTGTTTTGGAGAGAGGATAGTGGCTGCATCGCAAGAAATTTTTCGCGGAAACCGCTCGCGAAATGAATATTGCGACAGAAGTGAAAAATTAAAAAAAAATAGAAAAGGTACTTAGATTCTTAAAATAAAAATTTTAAAAAAACATGCCTCTGAAAACATAGGACGTCATGTGTTTCAAGTGACTTATATGTCTACAGTATTGAGATATAAGTGACATGTTCTAGGAAGTAATACAAAATTTCGCTATTTTCAAGATATCACTGTTTTGTAAGCTGGATTTTTGTCTTCATAACTTCACTTTATGTTAATTGCGTAGTGAAAATAATTTAAGTCACAAGTATTGCGCTGTTTCCTGCGCTGCCAACTGCTTTATTGTGCAGTATGAATTGATGTTGTTATTCCTTAGTTCTGGTAGGCTTGGGCTCGCCTCCAATGCCGTAAACTTTTTCTACGTGGATAGCAAAACAATTCAGCAAACAAAACACCATTGCGTCACTGTTCTTATATTAATTTGACTTAAAGTTGTGGGTAAAACTGGCAAACGTCTCTTGTAATGCTGCTGTAACCACTACATCTGTTTTTCTTGTGTGAATATTTTTGATACTTTGTTCCGGCCAATATAATAAAAAAAAGTTATATATATAATGACTTACCTCTAAAGGAAAGTCAAACAGCTATATAATATTCAAACTGCGGCATGTCATCAAAGAGTCCTAGATCTGCCTCAACATGCACTATAAATCTAAATAAAACTCGACCACTTCATGCGATATATAGTCAAAGGTTAAATATTCCCCAAAAAGTAGTCGGTTTGAAAGCAACACTCCAATAATTGTAATAGAGCTCCTCGTACACAAAGTACAGTGCTTTCTAAGCTTACTTTTATATTTCTCTCTTTTGCGCTTACGTGTTACAAAACAACAAACAAAACAAAAACCTGTTTAGTGTAATAAATTTAGTTTAACACACAGAGTAAACTTTAGTTTACGTTCAACGCTTTTGTTAGCTGCTTGGTATTTTATTTTCTGTGTTGGTGCGTCGGATTAATTTGTACGTATGCTAATTAACATAAAATTTAAACAAAGTAATAAATAAAAACGCAACATGAATGCAACGCATACAAAACAAAAAAAAATTTAAATAAAATCTTATTAAAGGGCAAGAATACTGCAGTGCAAAAAAATATTCCAATTGGAAACTACTTTAAAGCCAGACGGCATATAAGAAAGAAAAAAAAACCATCAACTTGTTTGCCTTCGAGTGACGAAAATCGTGGCTTAGCTTCACTTTGAGTGTTGGATCGTAACGTAACGCAACTTCGTAGTCTTCATTGTAATTTTTTTTTCTTCACGTTGTTAGTTGGCTTTGTTTGCTGAAGTTAACACTTTTTTACTGTGTTCGCGCTCGTGTGTGCGTGTTTTTGGCTTAAATTAATGCAAAAGTGTTAGTGTTTATGGTAGCACTCCCTAAAAAGTTTAAATAAAATTAAAATTGAACTTTGCTGCATTAATGTTTACAAAATTTCAATAAATCGTTAAAACAAGAAAAAAATGGGTAAGTTGTTGCGCGCCTAAAAATATCCATGGCAAAATTTTCACTTAAGTTTACGTTTTATTAAACCAAATTTTTCGCAAGAGCGATTTAGTTATTAGAATTAATATACAAACAAAAATATTGGTCACACGCTAATATGACTAAAAAAACGTTTTCAACTTTTCCTAAAAAAAACTTACCTTTACTTTTTTCAGGAAAAAATATTTTATTTTGGGAAAGCCGTTAATTCCTTGCTTTCAACTTGGTAACCTTGCTTCCCCGGATTTAGTTTTAGTTTTACTAAAAGTCAGTATAAGTTGGGAGCCCTTGGATTGATTTTCTGAGAATGGATGGTGTCAAACCAAAGAAAATTTATAATTTTATAAACCTTTAAATAGCTTTCGAGATATACAATTTTTCTAAAATTATTTCAAAATGTTTTGAAGAAAATGCATTCTTTAAGAAAAAATATGTCAAGGTATCCTACCAAAATATTTCCACAAGAAACCCTTTTTCATCAGCTAATTGAAGATATATGAGGAGCGGCTGATAAGTCCGCGGTCTGGGGCATTAATTGAAAGAAAAGTATGAATATTTTATAAAAAATCTTTTTTTTGCCCTCAAAATGGCTTTCATGGAGTCACTGGAAGCCTGGTCTGCACTATAGGGTGCGTGGTTAATTTTTGATAAGTCCGTTTTCATCAGGGCCTGCCTCGAAACTCGCGCCGTGTGGACGACGATTGTTGACTTGTCGAACGGCGATGAAATTTTTGATACCCAACGCACACTGATTTTTCTCATATTAAATGCTCGTGCATAATTTTTCCAACCCATTCCTTGCTAACCTGCAACTCTTCGGCTATCTGCCATAATTTTTATTTTCGGTCGGCCAGTACTAATTTTCCGACATTTCAAACCTTTTCCTTCGGCACTATCGTCACAGGACGCCTTGGGCGGGGATCATCTTCACAGCTCTCTCGGCTTTATTGAAATAAACGAGCCCATTTTTTAACAATGGTATACGAAGGCGCAGATTCCTGAAGAACTCTTGACATGTCTTTCAAAAACAGCTTCCGCGTTTTTCTTTTCTTTACGAAGTACTTCATCACGGCGCGGTGTTCAATATTACTAAAAATAGTCGAATCGGCTGACATGATAACGTTGGCCCTTCAATATATAATTTTCTAATGATCTTACTAACGAAAAAAGATTATATTTATACTACTAAGGAATGTCGCAATTAGTATTAACACATGTGAGATTATGAGTCATAGCTAAGTATCTCGGGTCGCGGAGTTATCAGCGTAACATTTTTCTCACTTCGATTGTTATGCCACGAATATAGACATAACTTCTATGAACAGTTCAGGGAAAGTCGCAATTTTATCTTAAAACTGAGAAAATATGCGCAAAAAAATGGTCCATCATAGTAAATATTGAAAACTTTGAAACTTATCAGTGTAAAATTTTAATATTTCATCACAACTTTACACTTACATATATATGTACTTATGTATGCATGCCTTCAATTTTAAAATAAAATATTGAAAAATATAAAGCTGAGCTGTGAAAATAATTTCAAGTAAAAATATGCTAAAAGTTTAATTTATGCATCAATCTTAATTTAATTTTTTCGTTGAACAAAAGGAATGATTTCAAAATAAAACAATGGATAAAACTGTGGCATGATTTTGAATTAAAAAAAGTAGGATTTCTTGATATAATAACTATAAGTGCGAAAATTTTAGAAACGTTTTCTGGGATTTCCAACTTACACCAATTTTCAGAAATCTAAATAGGTACATCCGCAACTTCCGATGGCTACAACGACAGGGAATAGGTATGGTGTTTTTTAGAGGTTTAGTTCTTAATTGACAATGCTGTTTGACATTTGTGATTTGTCCCAGTATGTTTTGCCTTATCACCATAAATTCACTAAAATTCTAACTTAAATCACTGAAATTCACATGATGTGTTGCAAGCCAACTGGCGTCGCAGATCGCGTGATTTGACTCCACTGTATTATTTCTTGTGGCGTGTAGCTTGTGATGATAATCCTTCAGAATGCGCTATATAGTCCAGTTGGAGCGCCCATATTCCCAAAATCATATTTAAATGCTAAATGGCATAAAAATATCTTGCTAGTAAAGTTCAATTTAATGTTTTATTTCAATTGATAGCTACGACAGTCTAAAATAACACCCTATACAAATCGCCCTGGCACCATTTCGCTGAAACTCTAGGACGTTTCTCTACATTCATTTGTGAATATTGCAACTTGTCTCATCAAATAAGAGATTAGCAAATTTGAATAATTTCAAAATTAAAAACAAACAAAAAATAATTAATTCCCCAAGGGTAATTTATTAATTTTCCCCTTATAAACTTTACGCCGGAGGATTCAATTCTTAAGCAAATGTTAAGAAATTCGAAACCAGCAAAAACAAAAATGTAAAAATTAAAGAAAAATCATCAAAAATTCTTATTTGGCTTTGTGGAAATTTCTTTATTTTTTGTGCTTTCTCTGCCCTTACTCTTCAATTATGTTTGCACGCTTTATTTACACTTCAGAATAATAATTTCACATTATATACGAGAAGGGCAGACTTAAGACAAAAAGGAAGTAAAAAACACTACGTAAACAACGTCGCAATAAAAAAACATAACGGCAAAAAATGCACAATGTCTTTGTTTGTATTTTTGGTTTCTCTGAATTTCATCGATCAAATTATTCATCAAATTCTTGGTCAAACCGTTTGATAGCTCAATTATTCACAGGATCAATTTTTTTGTCTAATTTTAGTTTTGTTTTGAACATGGATAGATAATAATATCGCACTAATCGACGAACGACGTTGATGGAGAGAAGAGAAAATTCAAATTCCAAATAAATTCCTATAATATAGCAAAGCCGCCTCTAGCCACAGTCATAAAAAAACACAATTAAAAACACCCCTATTTAATAAAGTAAATCATATACTTCTGCCATTTTATTGACAGCGCGCTGTGCACCAGTTAAAATGATTTTTGAAATGACAAAAAGTGTACTAAATATTTGAAAAGCGTTCAATTCTGCTTCAAACTTACTTTACCTGCCAAGTGGTGACTGCACAGTGGAAGATTTTTTATTTAGTTTTTTGACTATAAATTTGGCAAGGTGTTCCTGCTAAGACCGCAGTTCGAAAACGTATCTTCTTGATTTCGCAGCGCTAAATACAAATTAATTTACATTTATGTACTCAATAAAAAATTTTGATATCGCCTAAGTTTTTGATATATTAAAAAGTATATTAAATTTAATTCGGACTTAAAAAATTGTAATTAAAAAAATAAAAGTCCCTGGGGATGTGTATTACATCATAAATATTCTCCAATTCAAGTTTTGGTTGTAACTCGAACTTATACTGAAACTTAGTTACAGACCACCGTGAGTGGGTCATACCATTATGTTAGGGGGTTGCAAAACCACTATCCCTATTACGTATTAATCGTTTCATTATCTCTGTGCTCTTCAAAGTTCCAAAGACAGTAAAAAACTTTATTTTTATCAATTATCTGTAGCATAACAAATTTCTTAGTGATCGTCAATATGATTTCCGCAGAATCGTTCCATAACATTACACATTTCAGTGGAAGTAAAGCTGTGGCATCTCGCCACCGTTTCAAAATTTTTTGCATATAGAGTCGGAACTTCTATCTATGTCGTGGTGGACGAATTCAACCCATTTCTGCTGAAATTTCCCACAGTTCTGTCCATCCCTGATGGGCTTCTTTTTAAAGTCATACACGAATAACGTACCTTCTGAACGAAGAGAGCTGCATCTGATGGACTGTCATCGGAACTCACCAAGGCAGGAAGTGATTTTTTAATAAAATGTATAAGTACATTAGATATTCAGTGAAAGTTGTAAAGATTATTGTTTGGCTGACGAATAGAGTATCAGATCTATATCTACTAAATGGTAGGTCTTTGTCCTTCAAATCTTCAATTTGCAGCTGTCTCAGTTTAGAAAACAGGTGATTAGTAAATAAGTAATTAATTATAATCATATTAAAGATAAACTTACCACATTCTCATGATATCTGGATCTAGGCATACATTAAGATTATCTGTGTAAGACAGCTTGACACGTGTCATTAAGCAATAAAAGTACCGGTTTGCATATTCTCCAAAAAGACAAAATTTTTATACCCTGAATCCTTTAAGAGATTTTTTGAAATATTCATTTAGATTTACTAAAACCACAAAATGTCAAAAGAGAATTTGCTAATAAGGTTTCATTTAAAAGAAATGTTAAGGCTCTAAGTGAGCTTTATCAATTATTTTGCTCGGTATACATAGCAGTTTGAAAATAATACAAACTTTTCAAATTAAAATATAATTACAAAGTTGGCCTATGTGCTTCAAGTTGCCAACTCTTCTCCGCCTAATTTCCAGTGATTTTTTTAATTATGCACGCGTATATTTTAGTTTTGTTGGATGTGTGTAATTAATAATTGTAATTCTTCTAAGTAATTGAGTTACATATATGTTTTAGATAAAGAAACCTAAAGGTAGTATGTATATCATTTGTTTGATTTTGCAATTGGCACTTATTTTCGGAATCTCCGGCTCGGCAACCGGATGTGTGTTAAGGTTTTGGGTATCAGGACTTTTTGTTTTTTATCAAAAACCTTAAGCGATATTTCACTTAAAGTTATCACAGTACGTTACAAAGCAACAACGCATTCCACTCCATTTGTAGGTTTGGCTTTTGTTTTTCATCGCTTTTGACCAACGAACGTAACCACTTTACGTTGTGCTACGTTACATGGTTTTGTTCTTTTTGTTCACCTCTTCTCACTTTACTTCACGCAGTCTACTTCACTCAACAGCACATTCACTTTTGTTGTTGCAACCCCAATTGGAGTTCAAATTACTTCAGTTTCGAATTCTCTTTTGTTCTGTCTTTCCCTATCATTGTTGTTACACTTTATGTTTTATTGCTGGTCAAGTAATTCGTTGGTACCCCGCAAACTCCCACTCCCTTCTGCAATTCAATTTTTAGTCAGAAGTTCTTTAACCAACTCCATATTGTTTTTGGTGCGAGTTCTTTTACGATGTCTTTTTCTGTTACACGTGCAGCAATGCAACAACAACAACAACAATTTGCGCCCACTTTGCCGCCCATTGCAAAGAAGAAAAAAAAATTTTACTGAGAGATACGACGTAACACTTGAAAAACTGGAATTAAATGGTTGAGTAGCCGTTTTTCTGTTGCTGTTGTATTTGCCATTTTCGATGTAGTGGTTGTTGTTGTTGTTGTTGTTGTTGTTGTTGCTGCTGCTGTTGATAGCGGTTGCGGCTGCATTTGTGTGAAGTTATGTTTGATTAAGTTGTTGTTGTTGTTGCCGTTGTTGATTTTGTGTTTATGTTACGAAATATTGTAAAATTGAAAAGGAAATATGGTTGCCAACATTGCAAAATAGGAAAAAGCTGTTAAGAAATCAAAGCGAACAGCTTTTTTATTTAAAACTGGTTGCAAACATTATGTTGCGAAAACAGTTGTTTGTTGTAAGATCCGTAGGAATTCCGTGTAAGAATGCGGGCAAAAATTTTGTTTAACCTTGGCTCTTTTCTCTCTTGTCATAACGATTTGGGGAGGCTGCATTCAGACGTCACGAACCACCTTCGATTGATTAAGTCCCTTGTTTGGTTATGTAGTCTATAGCTCCTGTATTGTCGTTAACATACGTTGCCATGGGATCTACATATCAATATTTTGGAGTCGGGTCGGTCATTGCACTCAATGCTATAATAGCCACGCACCCAGCAAAGCAGTTCATTACGCACTGACAACGTGTCACTTTGTCAATAGAAAAATTTACCTTATCCACGTGTATGTTCAAAAAGGAACCTTATTGGCTTAAGCTTTTTTGCTCCGTGCACAGCATCACGGCTTAGCAAAATTGTTGCACGAGCAAGCGCGCTAAGAGAAAATAAGCCACTCGGTCCGAATGCAATAAACAACGAGTGCTTGAACTCGAAGAATATTTTATTCGCGAGTGCGGCACGCAACTCTCTTGCTTAGTGTTTTGATTTGATTTGTGGTTCTCGTGCATAAGGGCTCGAGTGGCTTGATGATCGTTTCAAGTATACTCGTAAAGACCTCTGTTGTGTATGGAATATCGATAATTTTTGATTATAACGCCGAAAAGGTACCTTTTTGCTTCAGACACGAATAAGATATATGTTTCATTAAGTCAAGCGATTTACGTAGTTGTATTGGAGGGTGACAGATTTTTAACAATGAAGCTGAAATTGACAGAAGGCAATGCTCTCAAAAGCATTTTGTTTTTCGAAATAAAGCCAGTGAACAGTTTTCTACCTACGTTACAGATCTAGGGAGCACCAACCGCAGGGAAATGATTCAACAACTTAAGTATTATTATAGTTTGCTTGAAATCTACCGAATTAGCTCGATTACACTCAGAGGTTACCTTTGTCTGATTTAAGTGTGTGTTACGTTTGCTTTATTCGAATGAAGAGCAATTGGCCAGGTGGAAGGTCAACATACACACAACAACCAACTGTTCCATTTGGAGATTTAAAGCCTATTACCGCTTAGGACTTTGATGGCCACTAGGCGCTGGAGTGGTGTGACCATTGATTGTGTTGTATTTGGCCACTGATATCGAAAAGTCAACGAAGTGACTTTGGTTACTGCTCAGCTTACGAGGAGTCTGTATACCGAGGTGGGCACTGAATAAACTGCCGACGATTGACCTGGAAAATGTCGCAGAATTCCAAATACCAAAGTAACTATGGGCGCAGACTTTCAGAATTGTAGATTGGTGTACTATAATTAACTAATGGGTAGAGTTGCCGCATGCCAAAGTTAAGTTGCTGGGTAGAGTTGCTCGATACCCTAGGTCAACTGCTGGGTGGAGATGCAGGATGTTATGGGGCTGAAGTTTTTTCTTTGCACAGTGAAAAATCTTAAATCCGACACCTTATCTGGTTCGAAGGACATAAAATAAAATATTTTAAACCCCTTACCGTTTGTGGGGGACACCTTAAGGCTTATTTCATTCTTTTTAAGAATATAAACGCTTGCCGCTGGTTGGTGGGGGCAAGTTTTGTTTGCTTAATACTTTATCCAAATATTGCAACTACTGTGCCATATAACACACAATAAGTCATAATACTATAAAGAAAGTAGCTGTGTAAAAAATTTACACACACACATTTACATTTAAATTTTTATTTTAATAAAACTCAATTTATTAAATTATATGGAATCGTCAACGAGTACTGCTGAAGAGTTCCTGTCCTTAGAAAATATCCATAGCAATAGTCAGTCAGTTACAGATCTGCGTAAACTGATGTCTTCGGAATGTAGTTTGAGTTTCTTTAGCCTACCATGATATCGAACGAGGATTGGAGGTCCAATATGGAGCCGCTCACAAATGGAACAGGAAACAAAAGTGGATAAGCCATACCTTGCGCAAGGATATCAGTATTGTAAAATTACATTGTAGTAGAACGCTTTGTGGTAGCGGATATCGTCCTGGCCAGTCCCGTGAGGCTTGGAAAAAAATAGTGGACAGAGCAACAAGAAACCTCGGGTCTAACTAAAGAAATTTAAACATATCATATAAATCTTTATAGGATAGCGCTCTGGCGCAGTTGATAATTTATGTTTCACTAGGGGTTCATACAAAAATAGGAAAAGCGCGCTATTTGTAGCTGCTCAATCCGAAACGGATACCAAATGTGATAACTGATAGATAACCAAAGATTTTAAAGCTAAAATTTTTTCTCATAATTCGGTTTTTTCCTTCACTATGAATGTTAACTAAATTTCAGCTACCTTTCATAACATATCTACAACTTTTTACCTTTATGTTTTCTGAAAAACTTAACATCCTTCCTCTTATAATTTGAAAGCTTTTTAATTATGCAAATATTCAATAAACTCAAAATTTCCATTATCTACCAAAAACTTCGTTCGTAGGACAGTAATAATAAATTGAAAAATTCAACTTAATTTAGATATTTGTGACCAAGTTTGCTTTCAACTTTTAATTAACTTCATCAAGTAAACATTTATTTGTAAATTGAAAACCCTTTCTCTGCCTACCCCTTAAGTCTGATAATGTAACAGGAACATTAAAGCAAACGCTCAAAATTTGCATAGTTAAGTAAACATACCCGTACAAAAACAACAAAAAAGGTCTGAACTAAGACCAAATTTAAACATTTAAAAATAATCCTTGGATTTTTGTGAGAAATTTGAGGATTTAATTGCGGTTGCAGATTTCTATGACAGCTGAGTCTTCATTTCTTTCAGGATTTTTGTTGCTTTTTATTTGCCTTTTAATTACATGAAATTCAAGTTGAATTCACAATTTATGGCACCAGTGACAGAATAAAAATGTCAATTTACCGCCAACCCATTTTTAATAGGAGGCCAAGGAATGGGGCTTTTAACGAAATGTTCACAAGAGAGTAACATTGGAAGAAGGAAACCCACAAAACAGCATGAGGGAATTTGTAATGTTGTTGAGAATTTTTTGTCATTGGTAAGATACTGCTTATTTTTATTTACATGCAAATACACAAAATAAATGAAATGAAACACAAAATTGTATATGGCATTGAAATCCTCATATTGTCAACAGTGGAGTTAAGCAGGAGCAACATCAGCAGCCCCAAAAGTGAAACTTAAGCCAACAGATGAAAACAAACATCCCATCATTGACAGCCATTTTTGCTCCTGCTCCTTCTTCTGCATATCCTATGAATGCTGTAACAAAAAGAATCAAGATCATGTTACAACATTTTTTGTTTATCTTCTGCAGAAATGGGTAGTATCTACTTTGTGTGCAACCACCTTCATCACTGACAGTTTGCCATTGACAGCGTTGCCAGAATATGTGATGCTCAATATATTTTGAGCACATTTGTTATTTAATGCGCACTTAGTTCGCAACAATATTACAAGGCACTAATTTTAAAAGGATAACTTCGCCAGACTCACAAGGCGTTTTAAAAAAAAAAAATATAATCAGCTGAACTGCTGAAAGATGTCTAGCAAGCAACCAAAAGTCCGCGAACTGAATTTGTCCACTTACCTGCAAAATCCAGAATTAAAATATTCAGCTAAAGCAAAAATAGTTGGCGCATCAGATAAAACTGTCTTTACGGTGATTTCTGTGGTCTCAGAAGCAGATTTTTTGTTACGCAAGACACAATCAATTCCAAAGTTTATGTAGACAACATGACATGAGGGTACAGTGATGTTCTGGCCTGATTTGCAACATCTCATTACTCTAAAGCAACGATGGAATGGTATCAAAGTAAAAAGATCAATTTCGTACCAAAAATAGCAAATCCGCCCAACTGTCTATAGCTTCACCCAATTGAGAGATATTGGGCTCTAATGAAAATAGATATTCCAAAGAGCGGTGAGACTTTAAAAAATTTGCAAGACTTCAGGCTTAAGTGGAAAAAGTCGTACCGTACTGTCGATGAAACAACTGTGCAAAATTTACTGAATAAAATTGTTAATTAGTTTTTAGTTATTCATATTCTGAACGCTAGCCATTATTAATAAAAAAGCAAAAACGCCAAAAAATTTATTGGGTATTTTTTTACAACTAAATAACAAAACGTAGGTTTTTT
This sequence comes from Meiosimyza decipiens, assembly GCA_963680825.1. Lineage (NCBI taxonomy): Eukaryota > Metazoa > Arthropoda > Insecta > Diptera > Lauxaniidae > Meiosimyza > Meiosimyza decipiens. Next base: position 66,155,315 of record OY804258.1, on the reverse strand, counting down.
CTGGGACAGTCCTTATTTACCTAGATTTAGGTTTTCTTAAGTAACTTTTTGAATACACATATGTACATACAAACTGAAATTGAAAATATTAGAATACTAACACATTGAAGCTATGATTTCAAAACCATCTATCATACACATACATAAATTATTATTTGAAACATTTTCTAAAGAAATGGGTTTTTTTCGGTTTTATTTTTTAAGGGATCTTAAGAATCCTCAGATTTCGACCAACTATCAATGATGTAGCGATTTTATAGCGTTATATATTTATGAAGGCACGCAACGTGTGTATCGAGTGTTACAGAATCATTGCGCTTTTGTTTTCTGGGTATTATAAGCGTCAAACTGAGCCGTCTTTCTTTTGATATTTTCAATTAGCGCTAAAAATTGACAAGCAGATGAGTTAGAGTAATAGTTATAAGTAAAGCTAATTTGAAAACACGTAAACAAATTGCAAACGATATTATATATGGGTCATTCCATCTATAATGGGCCTATCATTACCTTCATGTTTTCTAATTAGGCTGAAACTTTTTTCAGTGATTGGTCTAACATGTAGAAGATATAAAAAAATTAGATAAAATTTTTTTAACCATTGTTATTGTTTAAAAAAAAGTTTCAAATTGTGTTAAAAAAAACTCGTAAGTAAAACAAAAAAATTCATTGATGAATATAAACAAACCACCACAATCCAAATTAGCTTTTATATTATTTTTAGGTAGTTGTGTACTAGTAGATGACGAAAAAACTGCAAATCTGAATAAAGAAGTGGAAGACTTAGGCACCAGAAACTGAAGTTACTTTGGTTCCCATTCAAATACTTTCGGCGTCAACAACATCAGTAGCTGTATGTAGAAATATCGTTTAATACATTTGGATGGATTTATTATAATAAATGAAATCATCTTACTACAGAACGTGCTGTAACGTGTTTTTCTGTTTAATAAAATTCTGAAATTTAAATAATTGACTAGAGCCTTTTTGCCGAGTTTTTGCTCATAAAATTAAAAAAAAAAATGGTCTTGGTACATCATTGGTCATGACAGTCATTCATCTGGGATGAGTTTTTTACTGATAATGAACTTCTGACGAAAATCGAACCTGAGTTTCTGCATTGAAAAAGTGAAGACGCGTAGTTGATGAAAAATGCTCTAATTTTTTGAGGAAAGTTGTAAATTAGTGTATTTGTACATGAGTGGTAACAAAAAAGCAAGGTGATTCTATGACGAAATCGATTGCTGGTCTTATCTATGTGGTAACACGGATATCGTTTCTTCCTTTTGTCGATTTTAAGCTGATTCAAAAATAATGAAGACACGATTAACGCGTGGCATGTTACTTCGCGCACAGAACACGTCGCATTGCCATGATTTGATCTCATTAAAAAATAATTAGAAAACCTTTAATTTTTTTTACGGATTTAACCTTTATTGTATAATGCCCAGGTGGTAACTATGTTCCCAAGTGACAATCTGCTTATCACTGCTCAATAGCACTCTGTCACAGTTACGAATTGGATCGAAGCAATACATAATTTGAGAAGTCCGATTTTTTTCATGATCAGGTGTCACACGCAATCCACACTTAGCCATTGTCATAAGGGAATTTTTCAAAAGCGCGTAAATACCCAGCCTGAGTTCCGTAGATGTAATACATAACAAAATAACGTCGGGGTAATGTAATAAATACTTTGTTTTAATGTTGATCGAACGTTCCTGAAAACATAAAAAACTTGAACTGGAAATATTTCTCATAAAACAAAAGAAAATCGGTTATTTTTTAGTTTATAATTTTTTACTTAAAATCTAAATTTATCGGCATAATTGCTTTATTTTTCAGTTTTTGATTCTCGTTGATCAATTTCTTGATATACTCTGACTGACAACTTGTGCCGAATAGAGCACAAATATTGGACTGTCTTGATTTATTTTGCTATCTTCAGACGTTTTCGAACTTTTTGAATATCTCAGGTTAAATTTACGCAGGCTCTGGTAAAACTCGTCTTGACGTGCGACTGCGTGGGTAAGCGAACCAATCGCCACCAAAGTTGGTGTCCCGTGCAAATAATTAGATTTTCAGTCTGCCGCACTTTCGATTAAACATAGGAAAACTTACAAATTAAGTTAGAGTCGCTTGGAGATTGCTTATCTGTACAACTCGAATCGGGGAGGTGGGTATACACTGCTATCATTTAAAAACTAGTCAGTAAAAATGCCAAAGGGTCGGTCGACTGTTATTTCGTGATAGACTAAGTTTATACAAAATAAACTGTCTACTTTCAATTGGGCCACTGTAAAAACCAAACATTCCAACTATTCCGTAAATTAAGAATATACCGTCAGGGTGGCAATGATGTATGGAAATAAAGAAAAAAATTTAGATTTCATTGCCACATCGACAATTGGCAACCTTTTGGGAGTAGTTATTCAATTGGAAATTGTTACGTTACGTCAACAAGAAACACAACAATAAAGAATAACAAAAAACTACAAAGGAGAATAACAATCGCCGTACAACGCAGTGTGGCGTATTTGACGTAATCCTCTAAAAAGCGTAATGACGATAATAAAACCAAACTTTGCCTTTTCCAACTTAGAGCAACAACAACAACAACAACGATAACACAAAAGCCAATGGATTTGTGTGAATCAACCCAAAAACTCCCCGCCCCTTTACTTCTTTTTCCTCACATCCATAATCCTTAAGCAACACTTATTCAAAGTGAAATTCTTCTTGTTCCAGCGCACCGGAAACGGATGCCAAGAGAAATCAATTCTCCTTCTGTTTCCTTTTTATTAAATGCTATGATGCCAAAGGCTATGTTGTGCATCACACACACACACACACACTTAAGCACACACACACACACACAAGCATAGACCAAACACACGTTATACCACAAAGTCAGCTTAAATTCTCAACATTCAATCTAATTTTTAGATTCCTAAGCAAAAATCTTATTGAAGGCAACGCTGCAGCATCCAAGTTCTTTGGTATTACAACAACAACCGCAATACAGTTGCTTAAGCTTGGGTTTATTGTTGTTGTAATTGTACATATAAAATCAAATATAAGACATCATAGCATACCCTCCCCTACTAATGTATGGGAAAGTGATTTCCTCTGACATGTTATTCTGTTGGATATCATTCTTTTTCTCTATGCATTTTAATCCAAAAAAAAATTTGCAAGTCTTATTGTTGTTGCTGTTGTTGTTGTTGTTGGCGCGTTCTACGCAAGAGAAAAAGTTTTCACATTTTCCACACGATTAACTCAACGTTGGTTGACATGCAAACGTTATGGAAATAATGGAAATAAGTTCTTTTAAATTCTTATGATCATTACGTTTTTCACTTTATTAATAAAACAAAGAGGATGCTTTAGTCATTTCGTCAAATATCTACTGAAAATTGTTTAGTAAAAACAAAAAACAACGTTTACTTGTGGGTATGACTACCGCTATTGCCTGAGGTGAAGCATGGGGCAATGAAACTCAGTTTCTGGGAGAATGTCCGGGAAGCAGAAATGATAAGAAAGGACTAAAGGAAATAGTTAATAAACAGTATATCTCTTTTTTGGCCGTCAGTCGTGGTTTTTCAATTCAAAAATGTTCTAAGCTTTTACAAAACTTATACGGCTATGGCCTTCCGGACCGCCGAGAAGGTGAGGTAAACATAATTTTGTCCAGGGCCCTTTTTTTTTTTGGGGTGCCGAAATGTTTTGGCGTTCAAATTTGAGGTATTTTATCAAATTTGTCGTAATTTTTTACAAGTACCGATGGTATGAAGTAAATACATTTCGGTTAGATAAAATGGATCTTTACACAAGTGAACAACGTACTTTCATTATTAAAACTTATTTTAAATGTGGTGAAAGTTATTCAGAAGTTTGAAGAAAACTTCGTTCAAAAAACGTTAGAGAAAATGTTCCGACAAACCGAGCTATTAAACTCATTGATAAATTTCAAGAAACCAGTTTAGCTCAATATCAGAGAAGCAGAATTGATCATTTTAGTGATCGTTCAAGTGACAATATTTCAGATGTTAGCACAAGTGCTGCTGAAGAGCCAAGGACTTCAATTCGCCGTCGTTCACAGCCATACAAGAGAACTTCAATAATCGAATAATTTCTCGAAAAAAGACGTCAATTGGCCACCAAGATCATGCGATTCAACACTGTTGGATTTCTTTTTATGGTGTTCCTTGAAGAGTAAAGCTTATGCGGATAATCCTCAAACTGTCTCAACGAAAACATAATCGCGCAAATATCACTTATTGAATCTTCATTATGCGAAAAAGTTATTCAAAATTTTGGTAAAAGATTAACAGCCTGCGATGCTAGCAGAGGAGGTTATTTGAACGAAATTCTTTTTCATTATGAACTGGAACCATTGTACTTTAATTTTCAATAAAAATAAATAAAGATTTTACACAATTTATGTGTTTTATTTAAAATTTAAAAAGATACATTAAACTCGAAAACGCTTTATAAATAAACTGAGAGCAAAAATGTCATCAAAAAGTGTGGCTCGCATCTAGCCTCGGAATTATATACATTTCAAAACTCTTAAATTAGAAATTTCAAGCTTCCTGCTAAAATAAAAGTAAGTTTGTAATATGATTTTTTAAAGAATCGTTGCTTTTGAATTCTTATGTTGAGTTTTCCTTTTTGGAAAAATATTCATCCATTTATTTTTTGAGGAATGTTGCTCACTCCATTTTAAAGCTTTATATTAAATTAGATATTAAGTTTTAAGAACATTTACGACACTTGCAATGTTTATGCACTAAACGTGAAGAAATGTCCTTTGTGACCCCACAAACTGCAATCTTCAAAAGCAAAAAAGTGCATAAAAGCTCAATTAAAATCTTTTTGCAACGAAAATGTCCTGCTCCTTCCGTTGCTGCTTAATAGCACTACTGTTGGAAACACATTAGATTCGCGTGCAATTAACCCATTTGGCTTAAGCCTAATTAAGGCGCTCCTATATGGCCATAATACCATAATGTTGGTAGGAACCTAAAGCAAGCGGAGTGCCAACTTATGTTGCATCAAGCATTAAGCGGCATGCAGTACGCTTTTCTTGCTACACAAATGTTGTCTTAAATTAAAAATAAACCACTTAAAAGAACAAACTTCAAAATATCAAAAAAATGTAAAAAAAAATCGCAAGAGATACATGTGAAGATGGCGCTGTGCGTCAAGTGGCGGATTTCCGCAGTACGCCATGTGTGAAGCTTCACATGATGCGCTGTGCTGTGCTGTGATTCTTCTTTAATTCACACTTGAGCAATTTTACGATGGGGGACCCGCTATCTCTTAAAAGAAATAAAACCAAATAAATGAAAGCTTTAAAAGTAACTAACACTACTTTCAACAAGAGTGTGTTGGGCTTATTAAAGCATACATTAAATTTCTACTAAGTATTTTTTCAGAAAAATTCGCGTTTAAAATTTTTTTTCTCGAATTTTGCAGCAATTTTTTTTTTTATTTAGGGCGAAATTTTGGCTTTTCCTTTAAATTACGCGAGTTTTTTATCATGCAACGATGACATGCCGCCGAATTCGTGGAGACTTTTGTATGCAGCATTTTACAACGTTTTTGTTTTAACGCACGCTACAACTATTTTTCACCATCAGCATTGTGCAGCACAATTTTTCTACTACTCCATTCTGTCAACAGTAGCAATCTTTAGTTTCTGCCTGGTTGGTTGGTTGCCTTTCTTCATTGTGGCAAACTTTGTGGTGCTGTGCAATTTTTTTTTTTTATTTTTGCGTTTTTATATTTCAGTCATCGTCAGCATACGCTGCTTATTCCGATATAAGAACCCGCCACAAATGTTTTTGGAAAAAAATAATCTCTGGCTGTTTATGTTTCATCATCGTGATGGCAGTTAAAATGCCCTTTTTTAATAAATGTAATATTTGATGTAATGCACTTGCCACTTAATAACATCACAACTACACTACTTTAAGGCTTAGTTGCAAATTTCAAATAAACTTGTCAGTTACATGAATGCTCTGATACGTTTTGAACCTTATGGCTTTGCAGAAAAAGTTCTTACCTACTAAAATTGTATACATGCGAACTGTGGTCCCATATTTTTTTTTGGATGGGGCAAAGTTGTGGCGAAATGTTTTATTTCTTAAATGAAATCTACAACCAAATAGATTTCCTACATATACTGTGTTTCCAGCTTACTCTTTCGCTACGCACTACCTGGTCCAGCGTGAGATTGAAGAAATTACAAAATCATAATGGTGATATTCATTGCAAGTTAGATCAGATGAACGACATATTATCTTACTGCACAGTACATGTTGTATTTTTAAGCGTTGCACGGCATAGCTGGACTAATGTTGTAAATATTCGAAGTTTCCCGTAGCCTTATATGACCAGTCGGTAGACACTACCGTATGTGGCTTTAAAATCAATAATAAAAATATGGTGGGCAGGGCCGTATCTAGGGGGATGCTAGGGGATAGAACCCCCCCCTCCTCCCCGAAATATTTTGGCGGACACTATATAGAAACGATTTTGCAAAGAATATACACTACGTAGAAAAAATCTCAAATCCACAACCCCCCCCCCCCCCCCCCCCCCGAAATAAAATCCTGGATACGGCCTTGATGGTGGGTATCGTTTTGGAACTCATGGGTTTTTTCAAAATTTCCCTCTTTGAAAATATTTAGTCCGTCGTCGACCTGTTAGGACGAAAGCCACATTAATACAATTCGATCAGTGAACATTGAACGTTAAACAGAGACTTTTATAATACATTTAATAGGCACATGCCACGATAGTACTTGCAGAACATAGTCGTTGCTTCAGATTTGAGCAGGGATGGGCACAAGTTCTTCTGCAAGTTCTAAAGAGAGCGCAATTGAGAGTAACGAGAGAGCATTTGCAGTTTTACTTCAGCAGAAGTAGAACTCCATATGGTTGTTGTACCACTACATGGGAACAAATTTTTGTGTGCATGTTAGTAACCATCATTGTCTAGTGGGCAAAGGCAGGAGCTAGCAGTGCTTCTAGCAGGCCTTCCTTGATAAGGTATAAGGCCTTGTCACCTCTTTTCAAACCTGCTTTCTTTTTTTATGAAATGTCCCGATAAAACAGGCCTTCCTAAGCAGGCCTTCTAATGACACTTGCCGTAGCAGGGGTCACAGAAGTACTTGGAAAAAAGAAATTTTAATGCGTCGTGAGACTCTTTGTTAATTGCTTTTTTTGCGTTGATATTTTTAATGCTTATTTTTTGTCACGTTTTCTAAATTTATAATTTGACATTGAATACACAACACTCTACCCCCTTAACATAACATGAAACAGCTAGGGTGGCCTTCTGATAGCACGTCTGCTGTGGGAAGGCATAATAGCCTTTCATGAGTATACACATTTTTATTTGCATGAAAATTTTGTCTTGAGAAGGCCTCTTACAATCAAAGCAGTGCTAGCAGGCCTTCTTCAAAGAAGACATTGTTCAATTCCCTGCTGGGTGGTGTGTTGATGATTCTTTAACGCTTTTTTACGCGCTTTAAGCGCCTTTTCGATTTCATTTTGACGCTTCTCTGGGCAGCACCAGATTTGAGTGATGATTTAATGCATAGACTCTACCAAAACTTCACCCCAGCTTTGAAGAGTTTCGATGTCAGTCATCGCATCCGGCGGCTGTGTTGTACTTCAAATTTTAAACAACTAGTTCTACTTCTGAGATATAGCACATTTAAGACTTAGTCTTTATTTAAGTGAAAAATGTCTCGTGAAGAAATAACCCAATTGAAAATATCGACAGATTAAACTTAAAGAGTTAGATTAAAAGCCTCTTCATGGTTGGCTATTGATTTTCATCATCGAGACGATGCAGTATGGATACTGTTTCATTTTTCGGTTTCATGGTTGGCTGCAGTTAACTATCTCCATAATATTTAGTTCCACACTTTTTGAATGACAAATATATTAACATTTCTTGATTTACTTGACGGGACCCCCCATTTTTGATTTAAAATAAAATAAAAATAAATTTCTGAATTTTACAATTTTTTTTTATAACACTTTGCTATTTTAGTATTAAACAAAATCAACAATAGAAACTTTTATTCTTATCTATAATGGCACTTCTTTTAATCAGTTTTTCTTTTATACATGCGTTCAAAGATTGAAGATAGGTCCACTGGACCCACCACCACAGTCAAGGGCTAAGATAAATTCTACAGGTTCTTTTTCAATTTTCGCCTCAACAAAGATCATTTATGTGCGTTGTTAACGAAATAAAGGACTCTTTTAGAAAGCCAATACGTGCGTTAACCATGTCACCTATTTTCAATTTCTGGATTTGTTTTCCAAAATTTTTCGCTCAAATTACCTTTTGGTCGTGATTTTTGTACTGAAAGAACATTTTCTGATACAATTGTAAATATTACCCATGATAGGGCTTTAATACTATCTAAAATCGTAAAGATAAATAACTAAGTCATTTCTCTCAAGTGTTATACAACTTCAGGTATGCCTCAATATATCGTTTCTTCCACTTACTAATCCTACTTATTTGGATAGTCCGAAACTAAATCGGAAGCTATAACTCAGCCAAAACAGTAGATTTAAAAGTTCAATTGATCCCAAAAAAAAAAACTCATGTTGATCAACTATTCTTAAATCCTTAAAAAATAAGCACAATACCAGAGAGAAGGACCCTATAGCAAATTTTGAATAAACTCTAAACAAAAACTAATTTATCTGTAAATGTAATTCAATGAAATTCGCATATTTATTGTCAATAAGAAGCCTAATTGCACTGCTTTGGCTGTCGAAAACAAAATTAATTAAATCTTAAGTAAAGGCATCGACTAAAAACTTCCAAGTTGAATAATTTGAATTAATCAGCACTTTATACGCATAATGACAAGTAAAGAGAACTTGGAAGCCGTCAAAAAGAAAGCGTCCAACGTACTTTTATAACAGCCGTATTTTAATCCCAAACCATCTGCCAAAACGCTAAAAACAGTCACGTACTGTTATCTCATCCCCCACCGGAAGGACGCAAAGCATGTGAATGTTGCTGCTCTTCTTATGCCGCACGACAGCCTCAGCGGCGCAGGCTGCTTGTTGGGTTTGCTTGTCTGGAAATGATATCTGCATAAAACGTATCTCGTAATTACTCCCACTGGTGTAATACGCTTGAATGGCGCATTTTATGAGCTGTCATGTTGCCTATGCACTTGTCTTTCCTTCGCCAGCAACACCCTACCACAACTATTTAGTTTTGTTAAATAGTTTCAGCCATTGTAACCAATTTTCGAGATGACTACGCAAGTTGCATGCAGTTATCCAAAGCACGGTCGGCCAACATCCTTGAAAAGCGCTGACGTCTTTTGTGTAATGTTTTTAAATACCTCCACTAGATGTCAGAATGAGCTGTTACTCGTACATAAGTGGGGTTTGACTTGACTAACATTTGCTTTAGCATCCCAATGAAAAATGATGCTGAAGTTAAATCAACATTAAATTCCTTACTGTTTTCTTAAGTGAACACATCAGTGGCGGTAACATTCTTCAAATATGTAAATTTATATTGTTGCTATGTCTATATTTGTACCATTTTTCGACAGTATGTCTATGGGTAATTCCATTAATTTTTGGGTAATTCCATTAATTTTTGGGAATATCGAATATCGGGTTCCTCTGGGCACCATATTACGAGTAAGAAATATATATTTTTTTATAATATTTACTATTTTTAAGAAATTATGGCTCATTATTTGTTTTTGCTTCTCTTGCGAGGTTTAAATATAAAATGCGCTGTTCCTAAAATGTTCGGTTTTGCATCTTCGTTCAAACCTAGTGGAGACTTACTATATTTTTGTAATGTTTCAATACTTTTTGCACCAGTTATTTTAATCGTTTGCTATGGCAAAAAAATTGTTCCAAACCAAAATAAGTGCGAAATCAGTAAAAATTCGTAAAAAGCAGCTGATTTGCGTACTGATTTCATATCTTTGTAAAATTGGTGCTTATAAGGAAAATCAGTACCTCATTTAATCAGTGCGTCTGACAACCCTACAGAGTAGTCAAAACCTGAATTTCACCCCAAAAACGTAGAGAAAATATGGCCATAGTATTTTCCAGATCTTAATATAATTGAAAATGTGTTGAAATGACTGAATCATAAAATTTATGAGAATCGGCAAAAGTTCAAGACAAAAGATCATTAAAACGGCTTGGTCTCAAAATTTCACAATGTGACGTTACTTTCTGGAAACGTGGTACCACCAAATATTTATTTAATAAGAATCCATATAAATTAGGTTAGGTTAGGTAGGAGTGGCAGTCAGTTACGAAAAACTAACTCACTTAGACTAAACATGATCCGTTGTGATACCACAGGGTGTTTTACTACACCCTCTCGTTGAACCAGCCAGAATTCGTTATCCAAACCAAATAGCTGACCTATACTGACATGTCTAAGGTCATCCAGGTCATCAAATAAAAACGACCCAAGTGCTTTGTGCCGTTTTCTAGCAAGTGCGGGACAGGAGCAGAGAAGATGTTTAATATTTTCCTCTTCCTCCACATCTCCACAACTTCTACAGAAGTAAAGGACCTAACACCTAATCTCTCCGCATGTCTGCCGATGAGGCAGTGGACAGTTATGACTGCGACAACTGGCGAGACACTATGTCTAGTGCGAGAAATTAGTTCTGACGAATGCTAAGCATCCCATTTCGGCCAGATTTGCCTAGTTATATTACAAGTTGACGAAGGGTCAGTCCATCTTTTATTAACATTTTGTACCATTTCTACTTTAAGCAGTAACTTGCAAGTAGCAAGTGGCATGCCAACACCTTCCTTATCCTGAGGAATTTGTGCAGTAGTCCCCTGCCTAGCAAGTTCATCCGCTTTGCAATTGCCGTCAACGTTCCTATGCCCAGGCACCCAGAAGAGGTGAATATGAAAATGTTGAGCCATCTCGTTTAGAGACGAGCGACATTGTTGGGCCACTAGTGAGTTTAGGAAGACTGATTCTAGAGATTTGATAGCTGCCTGACTATCTGAGAAAATATTTATATCCTTTTTGGATACAACATTCCTCCTTAGCCAGGATGTTACTCCCTCTATTGCTATAGCCTCCGCCTGAAAAACGCAGCAATTTTTAACTTCAGTTCCTTGGAGTAGATACCATAACCCACTTGGTTATTTAGCTTGGAGCCATCAGTATAGAAATTAATATGACCCCTTCTCCCCGGGAATCCTCCCTTCCAGTCATCCCTAGATGGAATATGAGTTACGTAATCCCTGTTAAATGAGATTCCTGGAACAACATAGTCCAACTTGGAGGGTACAGACCTCAAGCTATGAAGAATAGTTGAGTGCCCTATTCTACCCTCGGACCAGCAAATAGTTTCCCTGAGTCTAATGGCAGAACAAGCTGCCATCTGTTTACCTAACAGGTCGAGAGGAACGAGATGAAAGAGGACCTCTAAAGCGTCAGTTGGTGTAGTCCACAGCGCACCCCTGATACACATGGAAGCCGCCCTTTGAACTCTCTGTAATTGTTTGTAATAGGTGACCTTGTCTAAGACCGGCCACCACACCACAATGCCATATAATAGAATCGGTCGAATGACCGCTGTGTATAGCCAGTGAATAACACGAGGTGATAAACCCCATCTTCCACCTACCGCTTTTTTGCAAGAGTAAACCGCTACGGTTGCTTTCCTTACTCTTTCTATAACATTAATTTTCCAACTTAATTTCCTATCCAATACCAAACCAAGGTACCTTGCGCTATCTTTGAAGACAAGTCTAGTGCCTTTTAGTGAAGGTGGTTCTATAATTGGAAGTTTGTGATTCCTAGTAAAGAGTACTAGTTCCGTTTTGTTCGGATTTACACCTAAACCTGCCTCATCCGCCCATGAGATCAGTATGTTTAAGGCATCCTGAAGAATTTCATACAGTGTGTTTGGATATTTGCCACATGCAATTAGTGCTACATCATCCGCATAGGCAACAGCTCTACAGCCGTGCCTGTTTAGTGACATAAGCATCTTGTTTATTGCCAGATTCCACAGTAGAAGAGATAGTACACCCCCCTGCGGCGTTCCTCTGCAAAGAATCCATGTAAGTGAAAGACAAAAAACAAACTCAAATTTCTGAAATAAAATTTTTTCGGTCATTTGGTAAATGTCTCTAATCAAGTGAACCAGTTAATAAATCAAAATATCGCACCTGCAAATGTTATAATAACACGAAGTACCACACAACTGTTAGAGAATCTGCAAGCTGTTGCCCGCGGCTTTGTGCGCGTAGCCTGTTTCGAAGGTTCCCATATGTAAAATTTGATTCCTAACGCCATATCTATAACTTCGTTGCTCTTTCTTCTATTTCTATCTGTATCTCTACAACTAACAGTATCTCCATCTTTATCTCTATTTTTATGACTCTATGTTACGCCATCTAAGCTCCGGAGATTTTTTATAATGACGAAATTCGTATCTGAGTTTCATTTTATTTTTTGGAAAACCATTATGATATTACCATTTTAGTTTTTGCCTCTATGGGCAATGTCGGACGCACTTGTCGTGATAATTTTTATTGGAGATGAACCCAAACGTCTAAGAAATAAAACTAAAAAGCATTGATCAAGATCTATCCAGAAGTTTTTCGTGAAGTGTGCATATCGACGGACCTAGATATAATTTTATTTATATCTATACTCGCCAACTTGAATTCTTAAAATAGTAATTGTTGCTAGCTCAAATACAGTGGGTGCAATTACAATTTTTTTAAAAAAAGTCTTACCTCTAATCAATTGAATGGAACTGTAGAAACCTTCGATCCAGGAAAGGTAGGACAAGTTCATTTTCACCATTGTTTTGCTTTGATTAAATTTTTTTTGAAAAAATTAGCGGTTTGTTCATAAAAAACACAAATCTTTGGTTTTATATAAAATTTAGAAAACCAAACTGTTAACAAAAAAGAATTTAATATACATATGTACATAACGACTAAATGGATTCTTAGGATAAACTTTGTGAGCTCATTTTAATCCCAAAGGAACTGGTATCACTTTCTACCTTGTGCCACTTCGCATAAAACAACGAACGGTTTTTAAATAACCCAAGAAAAAATTCTAAAGAAAGTATAGGGTGTTTTGTTTCAGAGTATTGAAATTTGAAATTAAAATAAAACAAATAAACTGTCCAAATGACTCGAACTTTAGTTTCATTCGATAGAAAATTGTTTGGCATTAAGTATTCAAAGTTATTTCGTAGCGTAGTAAGCAGATGAAATTTTCGAAAACTTTTTCGAAAAATTGAGTATTTATTTGCTAAGTAACACGAGCTATGTAAATTATTAAAGCGTTAACTATTGCTGAAGCCGAAGCCAGAGACTATACACATTGCCAGTGGTGTCGAATCAGGGGATTTTGGTGGCTAATTGGTTTCATAATTCCAACAAATCATATGAATTTTGAGGGAATTTAAAGCTGTCATTTTAGTGAATAGTTGCGCTGTTCTTGACAAAACGACAAACTTTACTGCACATAAATGACACCAACGTTGCGAGATTTGATGAATTTTTTGATTTTTCATTTTTTTGGAAAATCTGTAACTCATTTGAAAAGTCTCTCATAAGTAGTACAAATAACGACTTTGTTCAGTAATGGTCATAAGCTGCAGGATACAGTGACTGAAATATGATGAGGTACATATTTTATTAACGATGGAGTATATCAATCCCATGTACAATTTAAGACCATTTCTGAACAAAAGTTGTTACATTATGTATGTATGTATGTATGTCAGGGTGGGTGATAAGTAATGACAATTTTTATGTGGGACTAAATTAAAAATGGAAAACTATGATAAGCATAATCTTCCCGTAAATATTAAGAGCTCAGATTTGGTAAGTACTTCCTAGAGGTGCCTAGGAACTAGTTTTCGTGTGTCGGATCCAACAAAAAATATTTGATTTTTTTGACCCACCCTAACTCAAACCTGTTACCTTATGTGCTATGTGCAAGAGATGTATCTGAACCGAAAAGTTTGTGAGTTAACACACATGTTATTGCCCTAGTTGTTCTGCTCCGAAAGCTTTGTTTGTGAGTACTACTCATAAGGAAATTTGCTAAACACCTTGTATCCTCTCTCGCTCGCACAATTTATTACTCGAAATGATCCAGGGAATCAAATTTTTCTGAATGACACATCATAACCTTATCATACTTCATATATTAAGTTCAAGGAAAAATTAAAGATCGATTTCTCGAAGAAATGAGCAGGTCCGATTTTGTATGAACTGTAATACAATACGGAACCACCGTGCGAAGATCGATTTTGGATCCATTTCAGTTGAACGTTTGTTCGGTTCAGGCACAGTGTGACTGATTGCGTGTTTTGGGACCTATGAAATACCTTATTTTGACTTGTAGTATAAAAAAATACTTTTCAAATGTTGGCTTTTTAGAGCTTGCGCAAGTTACGAGTACATATTTATCAGGTACACAAAGGAATACTCCATTTTACTTGTGATGTAAACTAATGCATTTTTGCAACTTTTTTGGGTGTACTCAGTTCAAAAATATCCATTTTTTACCCCAAATGCAGGGAAATTTAGGAAATTATGGCTGAAAAACAACCTTTTTTAATATGCCATATCGAGAAAATCTTATTAGAAACGAAATGAAACTTGTAACAGATCAAAATGCGTTTGAGAAAAATCGGGTGGAGCTATGCAAGTGGACGTCATCTTAAAAATAAAACAAAAAAAGTTATGAGAATATAATGAAACTTGTTATAGAAGCACAGAAATAATAATGAAACACTGAAAAAAAAAGTTGGCGGGCTACTGTCCAATCCATGAAGGTCATTTCTATATTAAACTCAAAAATATATTTTGGATGAATAAGATGCCTCTTCTACTCGACTAAGTTTGCCCACTTTTTTCTCAATGGCACATTGTGTTGTCCATCGCCTCTACTCCAAGTAAATTTATTTTTTGTGTGAAACAAAAAATTAATTTTTTGGTCACAGAAGCTCAAGGGGGGCTCCTTTGACACCCGCCAATCCAATGTGTTTTGTGATTGATGTGAAAGTCCCTATATTGATGACCTTTTTTTTTGTTTGTTTTATCGTCAAACAGTTTTTACTTAAAAAAGAGCCCGTTCTCAGTGTTCAGCGCTTGGCCCCGCAAACTTTCAATCTGGCGCTTGGCTAATTTACTAAGTGCTCCTTTACTTTTGACCCCCTGTACCTCCATAACCGATTCGTATAATTTCGTGGCTAAAGTGAATTTAAAATTTAAAAAGTACAAATCGATTGTGAGGAGACAATCAAGGTACCGTAAATGTAATATTATACAAATTCATAATGAAGCTTTTGATAATTTACAAAAAATACTTTTATAGTACCTACTGCCATTGAACGAACTCACTCGTTAGTATTTTACCCTCAAAAAAGCCAAACGAAAAAAGTTCTCGAAAAATATCACATTTATTACAATATGAAATTATTTTGTGTTCTCTATACAATTTTGTACCGCCCAACCATTCTAAGAAAGAGAAAAGTGGTTATTTTTCGTAATTATATCCTTTTTACTTTTTTCTACTCCTTTTTTGCCTTTTGTGCTTTGGTACTCATTTTCCCACAATAGTTCTGTTGATATGTCATTGCGCCGTTGTCTTCAAACTCGTTAGTTTTCTATTTTTATTTTTCTCGATTCTTCGGCTTATAACTTGCCACCACCTCTACTACCAACGTCTATCTTATTCCTCAGTACTCAGTGCTTTTCGCTTGTTCGGTACCTCTTGATTTCATAATCGCATTCTTTGTAATAATCCTCTGCTGTTGCTTCTGCTCCTGCATCATAAGCAATTTCTGCCAAGACGGAAATGTCGGTGATAATTCCTGCGGCACAGCGGATGTATACAGCATCCATTACATAACTCCCTGACGACGACGACGGCGACGGCGATAAGAGCGACGGTACTACGGTACCACAGCTCTCTCTTCATTCATAATCATATCTTGTGTAGAGTATGTAGGCTATGCGTATTATAATTCACAGTAATTCCTGCATCCGCCGCCTCTCCTTCGTCTTCTCCACTGTGCTAGTAGTTTCATTTTGTTGTCGTCGTCATTTGGTTTGCTCCACTTGTTTTTTTTTTTTGTTTCCAATTCTTGAGTCCACAAGTGCATAGTTGAATGTACCTACGAAATATTTAACTGCTGACTATGTGGCGTTGTCAACTTTTTATTTATTTTATGCAACCCTGAATAGTTTGTATTGCTGCTAGGAGTATGTATGTAAGCTCTTCATTTTCCTCGTCCTTCGGAGTCGCTTCTCTGTCCTTAACTTTCTTTGTGGTTATGCCATCGTCGTTGTCGTCTACCTGTAGGCATTTTGCATTATGTCGTATTACTTTGCTTAATTTGAATTCAGCTCTTCATTGATTGCATCTAAAAAGTTGAGTCGTCTACCAACAGCACCACCCGTATTTGCTTCCTTGGAACAATGCGATTATCATAATTGATATGCGCTGTGGGTGAGCCACAACATGTTGGATTTGTACAATAGCACTAACGTTTGATTCTGGAATTTTTAAGCACAATATGACTGAGGTTATTGACATTTTACTTAGAGTTCGTGTTTATATTTTAAGAATCTTCTTTAATCTTCGGAAATTTTAAAAAACACTTTTGAACACCAAAAAAAATCTAGTCCGTTTCAGAAATCCTGAATTTGAGTAAAAAGTATCCAAACCCGCCTTTCTTAAAGTACGGACTGTCCCAGAAAAAACTTACGTTTTGCTTTTTAGTTATAAAAAAATATCCAGTAATTTTTTTGGTCTTTTTCGTTTTTTTGTTAACAATGGCTAGTGTTCAGAATATAAATAACTAAAAACTAAGTAACATTTTTTTTTTTTTATAAAAATTTTTACTTTTTTCGTAAGGCCCTTCATTAAATTTTGTCGAGTCGTTTCATCGACAGTATGGTACGATTTTTTCCACTTAAGTCTGAAGTCTTGTGGATTTTTTGCAGTCTTACCACTCCTTCGAAAATCTCTTTTCATTAGAGCCCAATATCTTTCAATTGGGCGAAGCTCTCGGCAGTTGGGCGGATTAGCTATTTTTGGTACGAAATTGATCTTTTTACTTGCATACTATTCCATCGTAGCTTTAGAGTAATGAGAGGTTGCTAAATCTGGCCAGAACATCACGGTACCCTCATGTGCACAAATATATGGTAGAAGACGTTTTTCGAGGCACTCGTCTATATAAACTTTGGAATTGATTGTGGCTTGCGTGACAAAAAATCTGCTTCTGAGACCACAGGTGCATATGGCCTGCCAAACCATACATTGCTTCGGAAATTTGGAAATTTTTTTCTTTAAATATACTAGACACATGCCCCTTTTTTTGTGATGCATAATATTCGTGCCCAGGTAGCTGCTCAAAATCTGCTTCGACGTAAGTTTCGTCGTTCATAACACAGCAATCAAATTTAGTCAGACACCTTTCATACAATTTTCGGGCTCGCATCTGAGTTATCAACTGCTTTTCATCAGAACGGTCTGGTTATTTTTGAACTCTATATGTCTTTAGCTTACTATTCTCTAGCCGCCATATCTCTGGGATTTTGCTTAAAAAAATGCGCTTCACCTTCGTCGCTATCTTTGGGTTAAAAAATTCTGGTTTTCTGCCTGAAATTTTTTTTCGTGAATAAGGTAGACCCTTCTTATAATTAAAAATAACCGTAAAGACAGTATTTTCTGATGCAACAACATACATCATAGTATTAAACGCCACTTTATACAGAACAAATATTGTGCCTTTTTAGACCTATAAGATTATCAGGTAGAGTATAATACAAAAAATAAAAAAACGTAAGATTTTTCTCGGGCAGTATTTAAGATATTGTTGCTTCTTCGGAATAAAGAAAAGTTTCGTCAATTCAAGGTACCATAATTAATAGGAAAAATTCACTTCATTTAAGAAAAACTTACTCTTTGGGAAGAAGCATTTACATATTTTTGTATTTTAATATACTCACGTCAAGGAATTTTTCTTCGACAGTAGTATCAGTCCAATTGTAGATTTTACATTGGTTGCGGAATTGTTTCTCTTTTTTTTGTGGAGTCGTTAAGTAATATTAATAGATATTCTGACTTTTGAACTTAGGGCATTGCAACTTGTCAAGTGTCGTCCATAAAAGACTTCCGAAAAAATTTTGGAACATAAGCCCCCTCCCCATGCTTGTTCGCCTCTGGCAGATTTTGATAACATTCTCCCACTAAAGGACTATTATACTATTCCTCCTTTTTTTTCGTTTCTTATGAACAAAAAAAAAATTAGAAAATTTTATAGTACAGGTAGTCCCCGACTAACGACCGAGATAGGTTCCTAGTCATCGGACGTAAGTCGAGTTTCATAAAAAATAACTAAAGAAAAATATTACATACATACTGTACTACTAGTTCCAGCCATTTTTGGGATGATATAAAATTATTCACTTAAACAAACGTATTATTTGTACTGAAATAAATCGAATCCTTGTACATACTACTGTTTTTTTTAAAATTTTTTCTCATATACATATTTTAGGGACTCCCCGAAACTATTTTAAGCATTTTCTATGAAAAAAATTTAAAAAAAAATTGGTCGTAAGTTTGAATAGTCGTAAGTCGAATGGTCGTAAGTTTGAATAGTCGTAAGTCGAAAGGTCGTAAGGTGGGGACTACCTGTAATTTAAAAAAAAAATGAAATGGACGTACGAAAAGGATGAGCGGGAGTATCCACTCCCGCTCATCCGTCCGTTTTTACGACTTTTTCTATGACGGCGGCTTTTTATGCTACTTTGAGGGGTACAACTCGTAGTTTTTTACCTGGATTTAAAAGATAAAATACACTACTTCATTTCTGTGTACATGATAATCTCCTAAATAACTAGTTATATTTACACAATTGCACACATTTATCTCAGAAACTCACCGTGATAGAAAACAATTAATACCGAACTCTGATTTAGCTTTGACAATTACACAGAATATGATAAAAAAATTCAAAAATCGAAATTTTTTTTCTCAAATCGAAATGAATTTTAAATCTTACTGATCGTTCCTAACAAAAAAACGAGATTTTCCTATTCCTTCCATTTTAGTGCTCCAATTCAGCACCAGTTTAATTCTGCTTGCAACGCATAGAAGGTGATATAAAAAGTATGGAAAATTATATGTGTGTACATTAGGGTTTCCGTTACTTTTAAAAATGTTGATATCATTCGGGACACCCTCTAGAAATGTGAGGATACACAAGAAACCAACATATATCAAATTTCAAGCCGATCGGGGTAGAGGTTCCGACTTAAGCTTGAAGTTCGCAAAATAGGAATTTTTCTGCAAGTAAAATCAATTAATGTAAAAAAAAAATTGTTCCGATTTTTTTAACATTCCAAAAATTATTGCAATCAATGGACTAGATCTTTACGTTTTCAAACTTATTTGATAACCTGGATCGTTCCATAAATAATGAATTTACTATATTTTTAATGTGAAAATTAAAAATAAAATAAAGAAAAATTTCGATTTTCTAAAATATTTCATAGTTGTACTTATTTCCCATGTACTGAGTTACACTCGCTCGTTGTCTATATATAAATGTTAATAAAACTATTAAAATATTTTCTTTGAAAATTTAACTTTTGTTTGATTTTGCCTAGTTTTTGGGAGAAACTAGATCTTCCTAAGCCAAACGGGTTTAACCGGTTTTGGACAGACCATGGTGAACAGTGGCCGAAGTTGGCTGGATGGTTAGCGTAACTCTTATGTATTTTAATGACTCAACACAAATGATATGCACATCGCCAAAACGGCATATATCGCGATTTTCAAACTTTCACACAAAAGGTCGATTGTTGCACGGCTTGTGACGCGTTGCGCCAATTCGTTGTAACCAAATGCCATACCTTCGAAAATAGGCCACAAATATTCAGTTATTATTGCGTGGTAGCGCTCACCATGTTCCCAAATTTTCAATTGCTGAGAACGATGGCGAGTTGATGTGCTTGGATATTCTTGTAGACTCTGAGCTACAGCAGTAATGTTTTCGGCTGTGCACTTTGTACGAGAATGTGTTGTTGTATGAAATATTGACTCAGTTTCACGCATATGTCTCACAAATCGATCCACAAATTGCGCGGAAAGCGCTCCATTTCTACCGAATCTGGAACGTAATTTTCTTACAATTTTGGTACTTTTATTTTTTCCCAACCCATTTACTTAACCGTCGATAAAAATCTACATCGGCCCCCGTGTATGTATTGTATGTATCCAAAAGATTTTATTTATTTATTTATTAACATTCAAGTTCAATAAAAGAAAACAACACCAAAGTAAGCTCGGCTTGACGAACTTTATTTTCCAAAGTTAGTTTTTTGCTTCAGGAATACATCAGTTTTGAACTGATTCAGGTTTTTGTCAAATTGTTTTTTGGGTCCGCAGTAAAGGCTTCTCTTATGTTATTGGGAGATTTCATTTCCGTACAACAAATTTGTTACAAATTGACAAAATTACAGTTCATAATAACTTACTTGTTCAAAACGTAGCAGTAGTGTTGCAAATTTTGTAATTTTATTATTAAATTTGAGAAGTTTTTTGTTTCATATCTTTCATTGATGAAATGTACCAAATCATAAAATAATGCACCAGTGTACCAAATGAAAATAAATGTACCAGTTTTGGGTACAAACGTACTAATTGTGGCATCCATGTTGAAGAGTGTGTTCTTGTGTGATTGTATTTATACTTAAAAAATACAAAAAAATTACGCACTAAGCCCAGACACAAAATTCGTGATGACCGGTGTTATCTACTACATACTATGTACTGTTGGAAACTCTTTCCAAACTCTCATTTGCTTTGACTACCCAATATACGTACGTGCCAAATGTTGTTAACTCGTAAAATAAAATTGTTAAAATATTTAATTTCAAACATAACAGAGAAGAGAAAGATGAGAGGCCAAGAGAACGAACGATGGCACTCAAATATTAAATACGCACACAGGTTCAAATTTTAAGCGACGCGACTTATATCTTCGATTGAATGAGTTTCCTGTGCGCTTACTGCCATATTAAAGTCAGTTTGAAAGTGAATCGCCAACAAGTCAAATGCAACCAGTGGTTGTCGTTGACTGTAATTTCGAGACTGATTTTACGCCCAAAAAGAGAGTGCATCCGCAGACGAAGAGTCCGGAACAAGATTTTTACGAACGAACTGCAATTATGACGCAAACTTAATTTAAAGAAAACAACAAATACGGGTACGAACGAAGTAGAAAAAAAAAAAAAAGTGAGAAAAAAGAAGTACAAAAATACCTAACAAACTTCACGACGTGATCGTCGATCGGTCAACGTTGCTCTGATGACGACGTTGTATGAATCATGATAACTCATATGCAATTTGTTTTTCCGTAAAAGTTAATTAAAATAATGTCATCAGTGTCAAGTGTGTGGAATAAAAGAAAATAATAAAAAACAAACTCAATTTTAAGAGTATCAAATGGTCAAAAACTATCGCTTACAAAAATGTAAGATCGAAAAGTTTACATAGGGTGATTCCATAGCAAATTACAATTTAAATGTGAAATAAAATCTTTGACTAACATTGACTTTCTTCTGAAATTGCACATTTCATTTTGGCAAAAGTCATGTGGTAGTGTTCGAATAATGTGACGAATTCTCGTTCTATATCTACTTTACTTTATGTAAACACGCAGAAAAAATTCAATACTGGCCCGGGTCTATTGAATCTGCCTGGAAAAATAAATGATTTCTTTAAATGATATTATTGTTATCATGATTCTTAGGTCTTTTTGTTCAGATTTACCAAGAATTTCATTCTGGGAAAGATCTTAGTTTAAAATATTGAGAAAATCTCGCCAAAGATCCAATGATCCAACCTCATTACAGGCGAGATCACTAATCCAGATGTAGTTAAAGTCAGAAAGTTCTTGTTAAAACAATGAATTGTCAACATATTAAGAAGCGTACTTTAAGTTTTCTAGTAGAGAAAAGCGTAAAGCATTACAACGTACGCGATAGATAATGGCATAAAATGAAGTGCTTTTTAACTAATGCCAAGATTCTTATCGCGCCGCTCTTTCAAATGTTATACATTTTGGCAATATGAATGAAAACAACATAGTTAGAATCCCTTTAGTGTTGCCGTTTTAATAAAAAAAAATTTTTTCATTTCTTTTAATTTCAGCAAAAGTGTTATTTTTATGTAATAAAAATCAATAGTTTGTTAAAAACAACGACAAATATTTTATGAAAATATAAACCAAAGAATATAAATACTATAAACTCTGTAAAATGCCCTCACCTACGAAAGTCCAACGCGATCGTGTGCGTGATCCTCGCGAAGAAATCCTGCTTGAAACAAACTTTGAAGATGATGGCGTACTGACGCGTGCATACAACAATAATCCATATAATGGCACCACCATAAGCAATAACCGAAGACGAGATCGATCTGATTATTCACTCGATCGCTATACTGAGCGCGGAGGTGCAGGTATGAGGTGTTTTCTTCCCAATCATACTCGTCATTCACTATTCTAACTTGTATGCACCTAGGCGCACTTTCCTAGTATTAATTCGTTTGTATTCGTAGCTGCGATACGTGCAACTGGTGCACAGTGTCATCGTACGCTTTTGCAATAGTGCTATTGACCCACTTAGTGCAATGTGTTGCGTCTGTGTTTGGTTTTTTGTTTTTTAGTAGAATTTATTGAATCAAGGTTTTTGTATCAAGTTTCTGTGTTTATTTCTTATTCTATTCTACAAAATTTGTGTCGTATTTTTCGTTTAATTAAGTTTTTTGTTTTCATGTATGAATTCTTGTTATTTTTGAAGAGTCATAACCAATTGTTTTGTCTCTGTCATTCATTTTCATATTACTGTTTCGTCCAGTATTTTTTAACTCATGTAATAAGTTTATGAGATATGCTTATACTCGTACTTATCTTATCTACATTAACTTATCGAAACCAGCAGGTTTTGTTGTTTATTACACACTCGTACACCTTATTTGGTATTAGTAAGCTGTTTTGTTTTTGCTTAGAAATTTTTAATTTGTCAAATCTGTTTTTAACAGCGAACATGCTCTGCAAATGTATTTAGGTGTACAAATATGAAACCGGTAATGACATCTAGCCATCTAGCGGTCGATAGCCGTGTATATATGAGCATTCGAACCGCACCAAATGTCTTAATTGTTCATTCTGTCATCTGTCAACAATATTTAGTTCACAAATTGTCAAATTTCATACAACAACGCAATTTTTCCGCTCGTAAAGATGTCAAATTTTGTGCCTGAAAACTCTCATTTGCGGGAAGCATTGATTTTCTGTTTCCATTTGAAGAAAAACGCTTCTGAATCGCATCGAATGCTTGTTGAAGCTTACGGCGAGCATGCTCTTGATCGTAAACAGTGCAATGAGTGGTTCAATAAATTTAAAAGTGGTGATTTTGATGTGATAAATGAGGAGCGAAGCCGGCCACCGAAAAAGTTTGAAGACACCGAATTGCAAACATTATTGGACGAAGATGATGGTCAAACGCAACAACAGCTCGCTGAACAACTTAATGTGACACAACAAACCGTTTCCTTGCGTTTGAAGGCCATGGGAAAGATTTTAAAGGTCGGTAGATGGGTGCCACATGAACTGACCGACAGGCAGCAAGAAAACCGAAAAACCCCTTGTGAATTGCTGCTCGCCAGGCAAAACAGAAAATGTTTTCTCCATCGAATCATCACTGGCGATGAAAAGTGGATTTATTTCAACAATCCCAAACGAAAAAAATCATATTTAATCCCCGGCCAACGACCAAAATCAACGCCAAGACCAAATCGCTTCGGCCGAAAGACAATGCTGTGTATTTTCTGGGATCAGCGTGGTGTTATTTGGTATGGGCTACTAAAACCAGGTGAAACAGTAACTGGTGCACGTTACCATCAACAATTGATCGCTTTGAACCGTGCTATACGTCAGAAGAGGCCCGAATTTCAACTTCGCCATGACAAAATTGTATTCCAAGATGACAACGCATCGCCACATCGAGCAGCGGTCAATGAAAACTTGGTAGAATCGTACAACTGGAAGCCCCTGCCCCACCCGCCGTACTCACCGAAAAAGATGAAAGATGGAAAAGATGTGTAGCTAGCGAGGGGAATTACTTTGAAGATTAAATTTGGAACTATTTTCGGAAAATTAACGTGTTTTTTTGAATAAAAAATTACCGGTTTCATATTTGTACACACACGCTTGTTATTAAGCCAGAAACATACCTACTTTCCTTTTGATAGAAAATTTTCAGATTTTATTTAAATTATCAACTGTTCAGCTATGCAGAAGCATCCAACAATGGAAATGATTTTGTATTCCCTGACTTCGACCGATGTAATATGGACATATTTTTGAATAAAAACAATTAATATTTTTGAAATTAAAAAATCGGCGGCTTACAGTGGATTAAAATGAAAAAGACATTTGGGCAATGAATGAACTCTTAATCTTTCTTATCGGCTTTATCAGATTTTTGATTTGCAATATTTTTGTTTTATTGAAAATGGTGTGTAAAGAACCAAATGATTTCGACTGACATCACGGTTATCATTTTTGGTTGAACTTTTAACGTAATGGCATTATGACGTCAAGTTAAATTTACTTACTAACGTAAGTTACTAATAAAATGATACGAACGGATATGTTAAACGTAAGTGATAAGTGTGAAAGATAATGACAATAAATGGTTGAGAAATAGTGGAAATGCGTATATTACAAGAAAAACTAAGAGTATACCTCCAAAAAACGCTCCAGAGCAGGTAATGTGGTAAAACGTTTTACTTTTTATTTGAATTCTTGTTGATTAAGGTGTGCGTCATTAGAAATTAGTGCACACAATTTTGCTTACATCTTTTATAAAAAAAAAACATTTTAAATTATTTTGATCAAGTAAGCTGAGAAAATCATGCCAAATAATATTTCATATCACTTTGCATTACTCATCTATGAAATAGAAGTGCGTGAAAAAAATATAAAGATTTTTTAAATAGCTCATATACCTTCAAAAGGATTGCAAAGGATGCTAAAATTAGCATAAATTCTAAATACCGGGTAATAAAAACTTTTAAAGCATAAATCAAGGACACGCCGGAAAAAATATCGTGGTGACCGTAATAACGTAAAGAAGATTACTGCGTCAACTCGCCACAACAAACGTAAATTCAAAGCATAATATCAGCTAACGAATAGAACGAAAGGAAATTCGCGGCTACGACAAATTCTGTACACCACCCTTTCATTTTTCCCTTCTTGCCCACAAACAGGAAAACTTTTTCTCAAGAGTTTCCTCGTGTAAGCGTTGACTTAGGATAACTTGAACAAGCTTTGGGCAAAAGGTTAGTGAGGGCGATGCCACGACAAAAAGGCGTCGCATCTCCCATACGAGCAAAATCTTCAAAACATTACTGAGGAAAATATTTCAGTTAATGGAACCAAATTTAACATAAGCACAAAAAATGCTCGGCTTAACATCAGACAAAATGTTGGCAAATTTCGACTGGAGGGCGTAGCACCTCTCATACCAGCAAAAACGGAAGTGTAGGAGCTAATCGACATCATTACCGTTTTAAAAAGATGTATTGAACTAAATTTTTTTTGTTGTTTTGCGGTGTAAAAAGCCACAAATGTTGTATCATTTTGAAGGGTATAAATTAACCTCTCCTATATGTTAAAAAAGTCTCGGTCAGTAACACATTTTTTGGGAAAAATAACGGTATATTGAAAAAAGTGGGTCAGAATTTCAGAAAAGTTGATATATCTCCAACACTGTGTATTACATTTCATAATTTTGAATGATCTTTCATATGACATCCACATTTTGGAAATCTATTCTGGGGCTCCCAACTAATAATAAGTTTTTGAAAAACTATATCCTCGACTTCCGACGGCTAACTGAGGTTAAGTTGCAGGTCTATAAGGTGAGCTACAATAACTTGCTCAAAATTCTACTTCTTCAGACTGTATGCACCGTCGCTATTTCAATGAACATGCGAGATGTTCTTGTATTCCAGATGATTTTTAATGTTCCATGATAGCCATGTTATTCAGGATCAGTTCATCAGCAATCATTAATATCGTAGCTCTCCGTTAATCTAAGTTTCTGGTGACCTACCGAAGGTTCAACCACCACAGAAAAATACCCAGTTTGAAATTCTTAAGACCATTGGCAATCGCTCCATTCGTGCAATATTTAAATTGGGTTGCGTTGACTACGAAATCCGTAGAGAATGACTAGTCCAGATCCTTTCTTTGGTGGCTGTCGATTTTACATCATTAATCTTAAATAGATTAAGATTTACAAGAAATCATCTATCAGTATTGGATTTTTCAAAACATAACAGCATATGTACAACCAGTAAAGCAATCTTTTGTTAGGTCCTCTGTAGCATGCTTAATATTATGCTTTCCCATGCTGATCTTATCATAACTTGGAATCGGAACCAAGTTTCATTACCCTTCTATTTTGTTTTGCTTCACCTCTATCTCCATTGTCATCTTAAAATTAACCTCAATTAAAGTTTGTTAATTTTATATTATTATTGTTCTTGTTACAGCCTATCATTGGGAGCCACTTGAAATCGCCCACAGCCACAATTATTGCTATGACAATTTCCTACTACATACTCGTTCTCCAATGTTCAAATAATCTCATCAATTATGTTGAGGTTGGGTTGAATTGGGTTGTTTTGTGTCAGCGGTCTATTCATGCCTTGGTTTTGCTATTCGTTTTGTTGACCCATAGTGTGTTCTCAGGTCATCGTGTTTATGTGCTGTAATTTATTTGTTAATTTGCTACAAGATGTTGGCTCAGTTCTTGTAATTTTTGTTCGTTGTTCGTTATTGTTGCTGTTGAGTACTGTCTGTGTATAAAACTTACATTCAGCATAGAGGCACAACACAGCTGTTTCGTTGATAAAGATGATTAATTGTTGGTCATGTTTATTTGCCATTAGGAACGGACATGGAAGAATTTAAGCTTTCAAAGCTCTTTAATAGCCCATTATGCCTTAGGTGTATAATTTTTAAGTAGCAAAAAGTATTAACCATTTCGATTACTCAAATTAGCAAAATTCGATGAGTAAGAAATCTGTTGTTGGAGTTTTAGATACGAACGCTAACTAGATTTTGCTCCAGACTTCGTCCACGGAATTTTCCTAACTCATACGTTCTTGAAAATCAATTTCTAACACTGTCTTCCTATTCATCTATATATCCTTGTATCAGTCTTTACTACATTTCCTTTGAAAACTTTATTGATATAGTCATTTAATTTGCGTACTGATGGTATTTGTAAAGGGTGTCTCAATATCAATGCACTTTTTAAATTTTGTATAATTTTGTTTTCGTGCAAATAGCAATTCTTAAATTTGACAGCTGTAACCTAGATTGTTCCTATTATTAAAAATGGACCGCGACACAAAAGAACAACCGGTTATCATTGTGAAAACCCATTACAAAAATGTTAAAAGTTATGCTAAGACCGCTCGCGAAATTTGCGGAATTTTCGGTCGAGAAAGCGCATCTAATGTGTCAACAATTAAAAGAGTGATTAAGAATTTTGAAGAAACTGGATCGAATATGGATAGTAAGTCTACTTTGCGTCGACGAGCAACTGTCTGGTGCGGAATTGCAGTGGCTATGAACGGCATTCGTTACAATAACATGATAACGGAGCTTTTGTGGCGCCAACTAAACGGCAAATGGACGACATGTGGTTTTAGCAGGACGGCGCCATCTGCCACATCGCCCATGAAACAATTAATTAATTGCAGCAACGACTTCCAGACCAAATCATCTCACGAAAATCTGATGTCAACTGGACAAGCGATTCCTTCTTTGGGGTTTTGTGAAATCTCGGGCTTAAGTGAATAAATCAGAAACAATTCCTGAGCTCAAGGCCGATATCCAACGCGTCATCGGTGAGATACAGTCACATCTTTGTGAAAAAGTCATCGAAAATTTCATGAAAAAGTCAATGGCATGTTATCAGAGCCGTGGCAGCTATTCGCTAGATATTTTATTCCATACTTAATTGGACCATTTTTACTTAACAATGCAATAAAAATATCACAACTAGACCACTCTTATTGAGACACCCTACTTTGTGTTCATGCACCAAATTCAAGTTACCTACAGAAAACTCTGTTGATATGGTCGTTAAGTTCAATTTTTATACAATAAAATAAAGAATTTCGATTTTTTTTACTGTCCCGCTAAATATATTCTCAAAGTATACTTATTTTTTACGCCACCACTGTGGCCTAATCCCTTAAGGAATTTACAAAAAACCACTCCGCTAGTTTGTTGGCCTTACACTAAATTACTACATGGCCTCAAGTCAAGTTCCATTAAAAAAACTTTTACTACTCTCTCGCTTAGGATGTTCACCTTTTCGAGAAATTTATAGCTAACATAACGTGACCAGATATCTTTCACCAAAATGCGGAGCAGGAAAAATTTGATGAAAAACGCGGATTTTTTTTATTTATATTAACTTTTTACATAGATGCTTCGCTAACTCTGTATGAACTTCGGGACCCCCATTTTTTTAAATAAATTAAATCACAAAATTTAAGCTCCCACAATTAATTAGCGGCAATAAACGGTTATTTGGAAATGTTAACTTTGTATACAATCCAAAAATTCAAAGAATATCGGAAGAGCCCACAAAAGTCAATAAAAGTGAAAAACTGTCGATAGTATCAAATATATTTATAAGTCAATAAAAGTCAACTTAAATATCGATAGTTGGTTAATGGTATGGAAAAACATCGAACATCCAGACAAATTGTCAAAAAAATATTATTTTTCTACAGCCTCACCAAATTCATATGATCAAATTTTCGAAGCTTTAACATTCCTGTTGCAATCGTCTTAGTTATACCAGGAATAACACTTCATGCATCAAAATTGGCTCAGTGCCTTAGGAGCTGTAAGTCATTTTATAAACATTATTATAAAACTCTCCATACGAAAATCGAAAAATCGCCATATTTTTTGGATATATACTCGAACAATGTGTCCCAAAACGCATAAAGTATTTGGAGAATAAAGTTATAAAGAAAATATAAGATTTGACTAAGTTAAATGGTCTTTATCGACACTGATATCTTATACATTGAAGTAAGGGGAGGTCAATACCAACGATTAAATATTATCGGTGCTGGTGTACAATAATTATGATATGTTTAACTAGGAAATTTTAATGCCAAACTCAAACTTTAATGTTCAAATTAAAGTTTTTGACAGCAATTTATAATGCATTTAACCGTTAACTGGAATCCTTAAATACCAAACAATAATTGCTCACCTAACGTTAATTAAATTACTGCTAATTAATTAATGATAAATTGTTTGCATATGTGTATGGTGGAACATTTTCCTATACTGAAGTATTACATATAACCACACAAAAGGAAATGGAAAGAGAGTGAGTGAAATTCCCATAACACCCATAAAATATACAACGCAGTGGCGTTAATGAACAAAAAAAGACAAATTATTTACATATAATGATGCAAAAACCACAAAAACTCCCAGTCGAAAGGGATGTAGGGAGCTGAGAATTGAACATTTAATGCACAAATAAGCAATTATTCAAAACATGAATCTATGTGTCTGACTGTCTGTATTTCCCTTAATATTTGTTTTTAATTCTTGTTTTTTTTTTATTTAAGCAAACATGCCGGAAATAATATTACAATATCTCCATATTAAAACTTATTGTTAATAAAAATATTATTTATATGAAAGGCTTCCTCAACAGATTTTTGAATTTTCCAAAAACTGTAATTTTTTAACAAAAATATGTGACAACGTAGTTCTATTTAAATCAAAAACTTTTGTTACCTGCACCGAAAAAGGCCGTGCCACAGCCCTAAATTTTAATTTTAATAACATCATGTTTCGCAAACCAGTCAAGATATTGTAATAAAATTTGGTAGACGGAAGCAGATCCTAAAACATCTTTAAGTGTACCAAAATTGGATGGAATTGAAGAAGTGGGCGTGGTTCAGTAATTGAAAATTATGATTAAATATTTCTGGGAAACGGCACCTACGATTTTCATAAAAAAATTAAACATAAACCCATTGGCACATCCCCAATGCAGTCAATATGAAATTTAATATGGTAGATATACATACTTGCTATAAGGTATCTTATAGCCAAAAGTGGGCGCAATAGCACCTGTGGACGTGGCACCTCCCATACAAGCAAAAAAAGTTTAATGCTATATTAAGTGTACTATATGAAGAATCCTAACAAAGTTTACTATAGAGATGTCGGTTACTATAAGCTTTGAAATTAAATGGATTCCAATGGGATTGCATCAGTGGGCGTGGCTATCCCATTTATGCAAAAAACGTTAGTTTTTATATATTGTGTACTATGTGAGAGATTCTAATATAATTTGGTGTAGGTCGTGGTGTCGGATGTCGGTTACTAAAAGCTTTGAAATTAAATTAAGTGCGATGTGATTACATTAATGGGCGTGGCACCGCCCATGTTAAAGGTTGTAAGCATGAAATTTTTTTAAGGATTTTTTCACTATTTACACTCTTTTCAACATTTTCCTTTCAACTTTCTCAACCTCTTTCAACATTTCCATGTTCTATCTACTCTTTCTTTCAAAAGTTCTTCAACTGCTATCAACTTTTTTGAATCCCTTCCATTTTTTTCCGTCTTTCCAACATTTTTAGACTTTTTCAACTCATTTCAACATTTTCCTTAGTTTTTTAACCTCTTATGACGTTTTTCAACATTTTTTTTATTTTATCAACCTCCTTAAGTTCTGTAAATATTTTCCCTATTTTTTCGACATGTTTTACCTCATTCAACTCCTTTCCACATAATGCATAATGTATTTGGTGTACATACTTACATATGTATGTAGTTAAAGTCAATACTTGTTGGTTAAAAGGGCAATTTTTTGTATAAACAAACTAAAAGTTGACCAACTTCTGTAGTTTTTTAGATACCAGCTGATTTCCAGCTGTTTGGCAAAATAACTACACTTCGTGTTGAGCTGAGAAATGAGTTTTATCCAAGCAAACTCAATTTGGTAACTCTGTGCGGCGTCTTGCCCTGGTCTCTCATTCGCGCTTCGGCATTTTTCAACTACCCTTTTTTGCTACAATCCTCTAGATTGCGTCACTCATTTAGGGCTTTAGTTTTGTGCTATGAAGCCAAGTATAGTCGCACACACTGCTTAATATAAAGTTTTGCAGTTTCGGGGACTTAGTGCTGTTGCTGGTTTTTCTTTTTATTTTTTCCATAAAGTTATACCAAGGATAGTTAGCCTTGAGTTTCTATATGGATAATTTTTTTGTTGATCGGTCCCTTTTTCGGTGCTTCTCAAGAAGACTACTCTTTCTCCCCTTCCCCTAGTCATGGTACTTTTGATAATGCTCCGGACCTAAATTTTTTTTTAATATCAACTTTTACAACTAAAGTCTTTTACATTCCTTATATTGCCAATGTATATTTAAGTTAAAAAATGTTGTACAAAACTTTATGCCTTGTAGGTAATAAAGCTTATATAATGAAAACTTTAACACCGTACATACCGCCAAAAGTTACTTCCAACCCAACTTCTTAGTCAAATATTTGTAAAATACCTTTGCAAAGTTATGCACAATCCAAAGCAATTCGCATACACAATTTAAGTGCACATATGCTACTTCAACTATAAACAGAGCAACAAATGCTTTCGTACATCGTTGTAACACGTACAATGAATGCAAAATCCTCCCACATTGAACCTTCCACATAATCAAAAACTAACCTTATCTAACCTCACATTTCCCTAAATCGCAACCTCAGCTCAATTCACAATTCTTGCTTACCTCCAAACTTCAGTCTATCGTTGAGTTGTTCATCGTTTGTTAATCGTTTGCTTAACACGCAATCGACGTTGCATAAAATTTTTGTATTCATAAGCACGTATTCGGAGAACAGTGACGTGACGTCCATAGATTCAGTGCATGTAAAGAAGGTGTCAAAATATCCTGGTTGCCTGCAAATAAATAAAGGTAGGCATAAATAGATCATACTAAGTTCAGGGCTGGACCATAGATACTTGGTTAGATTTGTATTCAAATCAAAAGGATGGCGCTGTCTTAGATTATAAGATTGTTGCTGCCAAGGACATTTCTTTTGTCCTCAATTAAAAAACAGCAATTGAAAACAAAATCAGGATTTCAAAAAATTATACCAATCCCTGCACGGTACGGGCCTGACTGAATTTTACGCTTAGCAGGGGCGCCAGACGACCTGTTGCGAGGGTTTAGAGCTTCACATGCGTGAGACTTCCAGATGTGGAATTCAACACGGGAGTTTTTTGCGCTTTTACTACATCGCAGACTCACCCGCGTCGATTCTGTTCCGAATTTGGGGTCCCTATTCGATACATTTTTTCGTCAACTTGGCGATGTAGTTATCATCATGGGTGCCCTGATTGATTTTGACGCTTCGAATGGTTCTGGCAATCAAGGGTGGCACGGCGACAACCAATATGCCAACTGGAAAAAAAAATGTATCGAATAGGGACCCTAAATTCGGAACAGAATCGATGGGGGTGAGTGTAAGTAAAATGTTTTGCGCGTTAATATAGGCTTCATCCCATCGTCGCGCGAGCCGTCAATCCGAGAGCTCGATTTGGGACAAACTCAGCAAAGTTTTTAAGATCCCTTGATGCTTTTGTTCTGATGTTGATAAAATAATCAAATTTTATGGAAATGATTTCAAAAAAGATAATTTACTTAGTGATCGAAACATATTTCTTGACTTGGCGAGCAGAAATGAAACTGAATTGAAAGGTTTAGGAGGTGTAGTAGATTTGTTGCCGTAACATCTACGGTATAAGGACCTTATTCCAGAACTCGTTCGATTCGTGAAATTGTTATCGACTATTCCTTGCACTAATGAGAGGAGTTTTTCGACTCTTAAGAGACTGAAATCGTTTGTACGTTCAAAGATGGGTCAAAATTGTTTGAATTATGTTACACATAACCATGAGTTGGCTGATAGAATAGACATTGAAAGAATTTTAGATGAATTCATTGTTAAAAATCTGTTGGCCCTATCAAAAGATGTACCTCTGAAGAAATAAACGTGTTTTTTATGTACACAATAGTCACTGAGAACTTTATTGTAGATATTCCACATTACTCCTTCATAATTATGATCCTGCAGGATTCTCATTCATCGATTACAATATTTCATAATTTTCGAACCCCCTTCCGCGACTCAACGAATTCCACACCCGCTCTTAGAACGTTGTGGTGCCCCTGATGCTTAGTTAGCACACCTTGGGAAGAGTTCATAA
Source organism: Meiosimyza decipiens (assembly GCA_963680825.1). Classification (NCBI taxonomy): domain Eukaryota; kingdom Metazoa; phylum Arthropoda; class Insecta; order Diptera; family Lauxaniidae; genus Meiosimyza; species Meiosimyza decipiens. Next base: position 66,121,862 of record OY804258.1, on the reverse strand, counting down.
ACTACGTGATCCTCACTTCAGTATGTGGCTTAGAACAGCATGCACACTAAGTTACGTTAAGTAGACAGCTTGATAATCAAACGACAAGAGCACTCAGAGGTCTTAAAGAAGGTCCTTGCCTGAAAGTGGAGTAGGCCCCAATTTCAAGTCTCATTCTCAAATGCTTGAAACCATACGTATCTTGAAAAAAATTTCCTAGCTTCTGATGGTGCGTTTATTACGATGTCCAACGTTTTGTCCCCGAGGTATAGTTAGAAAAGCAGATCATTAAAAATGAGGTATTGCACTGATTGTACTTTTTCATTTGCGTAGATCCTACACTAGCCCTGGTGGGGTAAAAAAACCTTTCTCGGTAATGTGCCGATTGCACAGTGTAATTCTTAATCCTTTTCTGGCTCAAATTCAGCCAGAACGATTTGGAGGTTTTGCATTAAGGAGTGGGCATTCACCTTCGATTGACAATGGTCTTTGTTTATTCTATTTTTATTTGTATATTTCTGCTGCTAATCATTGAATTCTTCCTCATATCAGTTATTGTCCACAGCTTACAAATAAGAGCAATTACCTGTGTCTTGTCACACCCTGTAGTTAGTTACGGCTTTAACCAAACATTACACTTTCATTTGATGTAATTTTGATTTCACTTTATTTTATATTTATTGCTGTCAACGATGACTCTCACAGTGATGCTCAACTCAATATTATGTCACACGCCTTCTCTTTTATTTATGGCCTACATTAATTCGTAACTATGTACTCCACATACTAACATTATTTTCCCTTTTACTTCTGTATTCCCTACAGGTGACTGCTGCCAATCATGCATGGCCCGAATACCGTATGCCACACTGATAGCGACACTTATGTGTCTGCTAGGTGTAGGCATCTTCTGCGGCACCATGTACCGTGGTGCATCCTTGACGGTAATTATGATGGATCAAGTGTTTCATTTGCGCTTATTTTGGTAAGTAACCAGAAAAGAAAACATAACATTTATTTCAATATTTATGGTGAGCTAATTTAAATATGAGCATTAGTGTCATTTACTGAAAATGGGTACATATGCAAAGCGTTAGCGTAAGCCGACGCGAGCACTATTAAAATGAAAAAAAAAATCAATGTGCTCATCACATATTTGGGGTAAAATTTGCCAAGGTTGAAAATATTTGTACTCCGATCTTGCTCAAATTTTGGTTATTTGTAGTTTTAGTAGCGATCGATCAAATTCCGATAAGATTTTGCTCCAACATTATTAGTTTTTAAAATACAGAGTTGTAAAATTGGTAATTTTCGTCTTTTTTTCAACTTACGTCTTTTTTGAAAATTCGGTACTTGGATTTCATTTGTAAATTAGGAGTTGTCATGAGTGATTCCAATGGGTTTTTCATAATCTTTCCCAAAAAAAAAAATACCTTGTTGCTTAAAACTTTTTTTTAAAAAAATTTGGCAATTTTAAATTGTTTTTGTCTTTTTTTGAAAAAACACATATTTTAATATTTTTTTATTTGGGCTTACATGGAAGCTGTCAGAATATTAAGAATTTAAAATGAGCTGGAAGTGAGTTTTGCAAGTTTTTGAACGTTGAAAGTGCACACGCTCCTCGCTCTGTCCAGATTTTGCACTGTTGTATCAGCTAAAAGCTGCATTGTCAGTTTTATTTTAAAACCATTATTCGTCTCTATATATCCACCTCCAACCAAAAAATTATTTAAATCTACGCAACACTGACTGACGTTGCAGTAGAACCAAAAGTCTCCCCGATTTCGGTTAATTTTTGTAGAAATAAATCCCACCAATCGATGGAGAGAATTTAGAACTCTTATTAACTTAATGATTTTCATCTTCTCTTCAGCGATTGGCAGAAACAAATTTATTTCAAAATTACCTGAAATCAGACCCTTTGGGAACCCAAAACCGCACCTAATAATACACAATATCTATTTTCTACATCTCTCCATCAATTTGTGGAAATTTTTTACTAAAATGGAGCCGTCCTTAGTGACGTCCAAAATGAATTTTCAAACGTTCTTCATCTATTGCTGTAAAAAAAAAATTATATATAGGTGTGGATATGAAGATGAACCTTTTTTTCAAAACAACATAAGAAAATATTTATTCCAAAATATTAAATTTCGCTGTGTCAGAACTACAGAGGCATCATGACACCATAAATTTCATTCAATCAAGCAATTCCCAAAAATGTTATGGCTAACTTTATGCACAGCCTTGGACTTATTCTCCTATTTGGTCAAAAAAAAAATCTATATGGCATCAAAAAGGCTACGTTAGAGCTATGTGGCTAAGAACAGTATGCACACTAAGTTACCTTAAGTAGACAGCTTGAAAATCAAACGACAAGAGCACTCAGAGGTCTTAAAGTAGGCTCTTTGTGATGCCCCAAAGTGGAGAAGGCCCCAATTTCAAGTCTCATTCTTAAATGCTTGAAACCTCACGGATCTTGAAAAAAATTCTGCCAAGCTTCTGATGGTGCGTTTATTGCGATGTCCAAATCTTCCAACGTTTTGTCCCCGAGGTGGATATGAAGATGAACATTTTTTCCAAAACAACATAAGAAAATATTTATTCCAAAATATTAAATTTCGCTGTGTCAGAACTACAGAAGCATCATGACACCATAAATTTCATTGAAGTTCTCGACAAAAATCATCTTCAATTCGGAAACAACAGGCAAAATTTCGACCAAACAGATAAAATTTATACTCTTTGCATCATTGTGGAGCAGACGAGTGACAGGCTTCGTTACTTTGACAGCATTGAAAGACGAGATGAGACATCTCATCAAGGCTCAATATAAAGCTATCCGGTGTAGAGTATTACATAAGAGGAAACTTTCGGATACTTTTCAGTCCATGTCGAGTGTACGATAGTGCTGGACGATATTCTAAACAGCGAAGCTCTATCCCAGTGTCAGGCATTCTGCCACCCGCAGGCACCTGCCGCAGAACTCAAGCAGAGGCCGCGTGTATGTACACTAGTGATGGCATTTTCGGTTTTTCAGTTTTTTCAGTATATTTGCGTTGTGAAAAATATGCGTCAGTACATTCGGTACAGTGATAAATTTTCAGAACATTTGACAAAATTTCGTTACATATGAACTATTTCTAATAATAACCTTTTTTTAGTTTTTCAAGTTTTTTAAAATATATTTTATTTTTTAAGTAAACGTTGCTGAAATATGCGTAAAAAATTGAAAATTTTGATGACTAGTACACATTTATTTAACCCAAATGCCATCACTGATGTACTCGTTGACATGAGAAAAAAAATCTCTCCACTATATAAACAGTGTGCCATTTTTCAAATCTTCTTTGGAAGCTTTTGGTTAATTTTTCAAACATTTTTTTTTTGATTCATTCTATTCAAATGCTGCATATTATAATCCAAAAAATTTCCTACTGACCATTTCTTATTATAATCTATGAAATATTTGAGATATTTTTCAATCAATTCCATTGAAGCTAAATGTTCCCTAACTAACACTTTGCTCATTTTCTTCTTGAACATTTTTTAGGATTGAAGCAGTGCAGATGGTTTTCGTTATAATTGGCGCTGCCATGGCTGCATTAGGCTTTATGATACTCTTCGTTGGCTTCCTGGCAACTGGAGCGACACGATTCAAGGTCTATCGAGCGTGGCGTTCAAGAGTAGGCGGTCGCATATCTTGTGCAGTGGTAAGTTTTGTTGAAGGGAAAAAGAAAAGCGCTCTTGAAATTGTCCTCTGAAGACGACTACTTTTTTTAATTAAATTTCACTAAAGCAGTTCCGAACAACAATTTTACGCATTGTTAAGCAATTTTTCTTTATTGTGACTAAATTTTGCTTTTTCGATTTAATTAACTAATTAATTACATGCTTAATTATAACGAGTAAAAAAACCTTTTATTTACAGTTGATGGGCCTGACGTACTTGCTCAACTTTATTTGGACGTTAATTTTATGCTTCTTGGTTATTGTAACCTTCATTTACACTATGTTCTGGAATATGTGCTCGAGTGTGGAACGTTCCCTGAGTTGCATTGATTTGACGCAATTTCGTAAGTTTAATATTTTAATGCCTAGGTTTTTCAATTAAATGCACGTTCCTTGAACAACGCCGCAGTGTGGGAGATTCTGTAATTTTTGCGCTCTAAAATTATAGCTTACAGAAATTTGGTATAAAAGAAGTAGGCGGTGAAGCCCGCTGTAGAAAAGTCGAGTGTATAAGATTACAGGATAAGATATACGAGAAAGATAGTAATGCATTTCGGTGAAATTAACGAACCAGGGTTGCCTTGCTAAAACTCGTCCTAATGCCCAAAAATGCCCGAATTTTTCCCAATTTTGTTGTTTTAATTAAAACTGTATAAATATTGCACCTCAAAATGTGGGGCCTAAATATAATATGTGGGGTTGCATTGTTGAATCCAGTGCCAAACATGTGTTTCCTCCGATTTTTTCGTTTCTTCTGTTGTTGATTGAAATACAGCCATTATTTCTTGAGGACAGTCCTATTGGTATCTTTTGACTGTTTTTATATGCCTGAAAACTACAAATAAACGGATATAAAGAGTACAGTAGAACTTCAATTCGTGAAGTTATTCTGGTTGTTTTGTTTGGAATTAATGATACTTGATAATACCCTTCCCATTATGTAAAACTTTATGCACAATTGGTGATAAGAATCTCCATGGGTAAAGTTTAAACAAAATTTTTTCTGCGTAGTGTCCAAATTCAGTAGTGTTGATAGGATGACTGCTGGATAACACGTTTAAAATAATTTTAAATCCATGAAGTACACCGCTACCATTCGGAGTATCAATCATAAGCTCCATTTTATCGTTGAACTCATATTGTATTCTTGTTTTTCCATCTAAACGTTTCACCTTGTTATACCCTACACAGTGGGTATATTCACTTTGTCATTCCGTTTGTAACGCATAGAAGGGGGCGTGGCAGGTATGGAAAAGTATATATATTCTTGATCAGCGTCACCACCTGAGTCGATATAGCTGTGTCCGTCTGTCTGTCTGTCTGTCTGTGTGTCTGTCTGTTGAAATCAGGTTTACGCAAAAACTAAGCAAGCTAATTCAATGAAATTTTGCACACAGCTCACATCTTCTTGCAAGCTGCTAGCATATAAAAATGGGCAAAATCGGTTCACAGCCACGCCTTCCGCTCACACTCTATATAAATATACCCAAGTCCATTTTGAAAAAAAGTTGCTGCGATTTTGATCAAAATTGGTGATTTGGTGATTATGAGAACAAAATTAAGATTAAGCTAGGTCTTAAGTTTGCAAAGGCTCTTAAAGAGGCGTGGCACAGCCCTAAATTTTAAGTTTTATGACGCCATTGCTCGTAAACTGTGCAAGATATTGTGATGAAATTTGGTACACGGATACAGATCTTGTGAATTTTGAATTGCGCATAAAGTGGGCGGAATTGTAAAAGTGGGCGTGGCTTTTCTTAACAATTAAAAAATTGGATTTCGTATAACTCCAAATTGGCACATACGATTTTCATTAAAATTTTAGGGATGATACCACTGAAAGTAGTCAACATTACAACCCACGTCAATATACTGAAAAATTTGTTTTAAGGGCGTGGCATAGCCTACAATATTTATAAACGTTATAAAAAGAGAACTAACAACGCAATCGTTATGAAATTTAATATGGCGGATACACTTGCTAAAAGGTGTCTTCTTGCAAAATTTTGGCAAAATTGCGCCGGTGGGTGTGGCACCTCCCATACAAGCGAAATACGTTTAATGCTATAGATAGTGTGCTATGAGAGTAATCTTCAAAAAATTTTGTGTAGAGGTGTCGGTTACTATAAGCTTCAGAATTAAATAAAACTTAACAAGATTGCATCAGTGGGCGTGGCACCTCCCTCATTCACATAAAGTTGTAAGTGCTATTTTAAGTGAACTATTGGAGCAATCGATCTGGAATTTGATGCAAGTGGTTTACTGGGTAATAGGTATATATGAATCAAAAGCTGGCGAAATAGTAACAGTGGGCGTGGCACCTCCCATACAATTAAAATGCCTTAAGTGGCATAACTATCGAAATATATGAGCAATCATAGTGAAATTTTGTGTAAGAAGTTTTTTTATGAAAAGCTATTTCTGGATAAAAATCGGAGTGGATTGCGCCAGTGGGTCTGTCACCGCCCTAAATTTTAGGAATAATTACGGCACATATCGCAAACTATACAAGCTATTGTGCTAAAATTTGGTTTGATCATGTTAATCACGAATATCATATATTGAAACAAAAGTGGGCGGAATTGTGGGAATGGGCGTGACATATTTCGTGTATTTCATTTCTATTCTATTCTTTTCAACATTTCCCATATTCTTTTGACATTTTCAGTTTTTTTCAACACTTTCCAACATTTTTGAACCTTTTTACATTATTTTCGACTTATTCAACCTCCTCAACATTTTTTTAACATTTATTTAAAACGTACTTTTAATGTTGTGTAGGGTATGTGAGTTTCGGCCTGACCGAAGATAACACCTTTACTAGTTTTCATTTACATCTTGATCTCGTTAATCATCAAAATGGACGCATTTGGAGTTTGCTTATTGTGGATTTTAGGCTTGAGACATCATCATCATTCTTCGAAAATGTGACTGGTCAGGCAGTATCATTTAATAGTGCTCGCTATCGCAACATTAAAGTGCAGTTTTTTGTACCTTAATTGCAAGATATGAATGCGGACGACGTGTGGTTTCAACAAGGTGGTGCTGCATGGCATACAACCAGAGAAACAATTCAATTACTGCACGAGTCTTTTTCTGGTGGTGTACCCGTTTTTGTGAACAGAATTAGCCGCCCAGATCATGTGATCTAATGCCCTTGGTCTTTTTTCTTTGGAGTTTTTTTGAAGTCTAAGGTTTACGCCAACAAGCCCGCTTTCACCTTCAAGAATAAAACTGAGCACTGTATTAACCAAATTTTCATTGAATCAAGGTTTTTAGCTTCGTTGTTGTTGACAGGAACGAAGACCGCCAGATGTGTCCCTGTTGGTACTGTCATCTGGTGTAATGACACTGCCCAAATACATGAAGCTATTCACTTCTTCTATGCTGGACTCTTACATTATAAAACTATTGCTGGTACTGGTTGGGCAGTAATATCGCTTTTTAGACATACATACATACATATTTCTTCCGTAGAAGATTTGACAGCAGTGCCACTAAACGCGATTTTCCGGATGCTCACTGAAAATCCATTGAATGTCGCGATTTGTAGAGACTAGAGCTCTACTATAATTGTCGCCCCGTACTACGGATAATGTTACGGATAAGTGGTTCCATATTTCTCGCAGACTCTGGTGAGGCGAATGTTCATCAAAACTTTGGAATTGACAGTATCATGGTGCCCCTGAGGATATGGCATAGTCCCCTTTCTTTAAAACTTTCACCAAAGTTCCTACGAGCTAGTTTTTAGGTTTGTGGTATTTTTCTCAAATTTGGATAAGGCCAGGGTACAGAGGTTATAGAAGAGAGAACTTCATGGAAACTTTCGATATTTCGGCAACCATACAATCAGCGCAACTATACGATCGATACTTTGCTGTTTTTAAATCTTTATTTATTGGATCTTTTGAAAGTAAACTTAAAATTAACAATAATTTTTCAATGAAGTTTCTGTTTTAAGAGAATTCAACCGATCGATGTTCCGTACGATACTACTAACGCGGCGGGCATTATTCTTATATTGATTGCCTGTAGAATATGATTCCTCTTAAAGCACTGAGCTCCATAGCTTCAGATGACAGTTTGGGTATCTTGGTTTTGGATATCTGCTTGGATATCTCTTCTGTGTATGTTAGTATCTTTTATGTACCATGTGGGCCCCTACTATTTGTCGATGTAGCTTTGATTGTGCTCTTTGAAGTTGTTCAATGTATGAGGTGCAGGCCGATCCCCATCGTTCGATGCCGTATGTCCAGATCGATTTTATTATTGTGTTATGCAACTGCACTTTGTATTTTAGACTCAGCTTGGAGTTTCTGTTCAAGAGTCAATTGAGTTCACTTTGCTTTGTTTTTATTAAAGTTATTTTTGATTCTTTGTATTTTTTCCAGAGTTTTCGGTTTAGGTGCATTCCAAGATACTCGTACTTTGGCTCGCTACGTTGGGATATTATTTTTTCATTGGCTTGGGGGCTGGACAGGTGGTTTTGCGTAAAGTAAAAGAAAGGTGGGCGGACTTTGACTCATTTGTCTTAATTCGCCAGAAGCTAAACCAAATTTTTTTATAACAGTGATGACCCTGAACTGATATTGTAGCTATGTTTGGGTCGGAATGTGAACTGAAAATAGCGCTATCATCGGTAAAAGTTAAGATAGTTGTGTTATTATTGACCGGTATGTCAGAAATTAATATAAAGTATATTGACGACTTGAGGTATGAGGTTTGCTTTATTATGATTTTTCTCGAAAAAATTAGGCAGATTGCTTTGTAGTCTCCTAAAAAGGGACCCTCATGCCAGAACTTGGGTTATGCCAAGGAATACTGCTGCGTAATACTGTTTCCTTTCAAAAAAGTTTTTAATATCAAGGATAATGCAATGAACTTACCCTATGGTGTTGTGGTTTCCTCTGAATCCAAATTGGTGGTTTGGTATTATACTTTTTCAACAATATAGGGCTACATTTACTTGACCAGAGGCTTTTCGAATAGTTTTTGGAATTTGGGATTGGACTTATAGGTTGATAAGAGATTTTTTGTGTTGAGTCCCTTCCTGGCTTAATAATACTTAATGCGAATGTAAACGGGTGGATGTGGACAGTTGTTGGTCTGCGAAAAATGTTCTTTCCATAGAATTAGCTAGTCATCTGTAGTGTAGGTGATCGGCCGATTTTAGGCTTATTTATGTTTGGCTGCGAGGTGTCATATATTTCTTGTTTGCCCATTTTGCAAGAGGCTATTATCTATATCTCGTTCGCATTTTATCCCTTGCGCACCTTGCAGCTTTCCTTTTTTCTACGATATTCTAAGTAACGCCACTCATCCATGGTTTTTTGTTCCGTGGGGTAAGCCACTGGCAGTTAGAAATGAGGGCTTAATGTTTTGCCATTTGGATTCAATTCAACTCTAAGAATTAGAGTCGACGATGAAGCTTTCCCGAAAACAGACATCCTTGGCTATACAGATACCAAAAGCTGTTGCTTAAACCCATGCTAAAAGTTGGCTTGTGGCTCTGAAATCCCAGATTTAGAGTTAGCAACAGGTCTTGGCTATGGTGTTGTTTATTTTCTGTTTGCTTTCCATAGAAAGTAGAGGAGTGACAAGTGAGACCTAGACTTTGAAGAATGACTGCAATTTTATAATTCTAGGTGTTTCACTGCGAGTACTGAGTCTTTCTTCGAAGTCAAGTGCAGCGCACGGAGTAGCAACATAATATTTTAATTAATATAATGTTTTTTATTTCTTTTTCGCAGATTTTATGTTTCCGCCTAACACAAAATTGGAAGATATGAAGGTATGCGACAAATATGAAATTAAAGCCTTCTGCAAAGATGGAGTCGAAAATGCTGAAGTCATGTTTATACTCGCAACACTTGCTACTCTACTGGTTATACTAAGTTTGGTGCATTATTTAATGTGTCTGTCAGCGAACTACGCACATATACGTGACCATGAAAAATTCCAAGAACTGCAAGAAATCCAAAATCTTAATGAGCTCGAATACAGCGCAACATCGAAAGATCGTTTCTAGGATATATTTCAGAAGATTCATTTTGAGCTAAAAGAGAAACCATGAGAAATGCAACACTTACACCACATGCCACTGAACAGAATAACAGTGACAACAAAAACGAAATAACAATACACTGCAGGAAAACAATAACAATATGCAAGCATACTGCCAATTGCACAAATTATACTTTAAATTCTAAATACACTAAACAACATTTTACAATCGACCACAGTAAACTTGAACGAAATTTTCGAAATTAACCCGAAACGCATAAGTTATTTTTATAATTACATTAGTTATTTTATGTTGAATTTATTATAAGTTATTATTATTATTTACACATAATAAAGCTTTAAGTTTAGTTAGTTATTTTGTAGAAAAGAAGCCTAAAAGTGTTGCAATTAGTTGTATGAAAAGCAAAGGAACAAATTATCAAAATGTTTGTCTAAATTCTAATTTGTCAGCTGCAGTTTCAAATTTTCTTCTACATACTATGAATATCAATTGAAATTACACTGAGGGAAAATAAAAAATTTTGTCTTAAAAGCTTAAAAATCCCAGTGATTTTGAATCTGCTGATACAGCTCCTTGAAAAATAAACAGATATTAACCCTTTCGCGGACACACGAAATTTAGAAAATGTTAGCAGAATGACACATGCAATTTATTTGGCTTATAAAACAGATAATTGAATTCAGTTTGTGGTTTATTAAATATTAAATTTTTACTAAAAACAAAAAATTGGGGCACAAACTTAAATCTGATTGCTTCTGCAGTGGCACACAATATGCTACCACATATAAAACCAATGCAGTTGACGTCGCATATGTCCAACGTGTTAATACACGATTTTTTTTCTATGTCGGCATATACCGACGTGTCCAATTTTAAGCCATTCGTAGAGTCGGCTTATGCCAACGTGTCCGCGAAAGGGTTAACAAAGTAGGACACGGTTTAAGGTTTTGTTATTTTCTCTATTTTAATAAATACTATAAAAATCAGCTATTCGTTATGGAGTGAGTGTCAAAATGCATTAGTTTTTAATGTTGGCAACATCTCATTTCACTTGCAAAAGCTAACAGCTCAAGTAAAAATGCACCCACTCGGCATGTAACGTTTCGGAAAGTTACAGAAGTAGTACGCAACGTACCAGATAGGTTTCATTCCGAGTCCGATCACGTTTAAATAAATGTTTGTTTTCACCCTTTATCTTCCAAGCCTTCTGTAACGTTTCAGAAATGCTGCAAATGAAATCATATGGCGGATTGACACATTGTAAAAAGATTTCTGAAATGGAAATGAAAGATTTCTAAAATGTAACTCAATCTTTGTAAAATTTCGGTTCACACATAATATGGGGGAAAAACGAAAGGAAAACACTCAACTGTGCTGAAAACAGTTGAGTATGAAATTTTCATACAAGTGTCCAGAAAATCCTCAATGAACAATTGATAGAAAACTTTAGAAAAACAATAAACAAAAATCGTTGAAAAAGATAGAAACGAAATTTATATTTAGTTTTGACGAAATTAAATAAATATATTCATTCCAGTTGTTAGAATCATTCCCTTGTGCTATAATAAATTTGATGGACACTTATTTTTTTAGTTTAAGAATTGTTCGAGCGCCACACCTTTCCTTAGCTTAATAAAGTACAGTAAGCTGATTCGAAAAGCAAATTGGGCACTTAAACATAAACGATTGTGTAAGAAAATTCATGCACATTGCAAATTGTATAATGTGCCTACACTCAGGGCAAAAAAATTACTATGTTTGATTCAAACATGTTTAAATTGATTGTGATTTCATGTACGAGCCGTTTATGTTGAAAGTGGGACAAGAAATAAAATTTGTGCAGTTCATTTGAATTTACTTTTTATTTTTCGTCTCAAGATGAACTTGCACTGCTTTCAAAATAAACGACTCATATGACGCCGTGTTTTATTCATTCTGATTAAACCTAAATTCGAATAAAACGCGTAAGTTTAATTTTTTATAATTCTGCTACGGATAACTTGGAGGTACATACATGTAACAGTTTTTGACAGAGCTTCTGTTTTAAAATCGGAGCCAGCTGCAGGGCCGCCAAATTCTTGCTCTTGCACTGGTCAAGCGCGGTTAGGGGCCTTGCGCGCCTCTTATAAACTTTTTTTTTTTGAAAGGAATGCTATGAAACACTTGAACATATTTTATAGCTTCGTAGACGATTTCGCCAGAGCAGTTTTTTTTTCGATGAAGATCTTGACGTTGTATTAAAAAATAAAAATGAAAACAGAGCCAAAGCAGCGTCATTGTCTGTTGTTTCATCACAGTTTTTTGTTTTTGTTATGCAACTTTATTTAAGTGTTTAGGCCTCGCGCCTACTGGATGAACGAGGTCTTGTGCGCACGAAAGCCAACTCTGCAAATTCAAATAAAGTTGCCATTTATATTTGTGAAATTTAGGTTTGTGTCTACATCTACATGCGATGTGCGACATTTGTTCTTCAAATTTAGCAAAGTCAAAAAAAGTTCAATCAAATGGACTAGAAATTAAGATATTTTGGTTTAACCGGACGAATATATCACGGCTAATGTTAATTAAAAAAGTAATTTCAAATGCTTCAAAACACAATTTGAACCTTTTTACAATTGAAATAAGTTTAAAAAATTTTATTTTTAATGTATGTATGTATATTCAAAATGAATTTAAAGTTGTTTGTGTTAAAAATAAACAGAAATGAAGTTATTTTTACTTTTTTCAACATGAAAATTTTCGGCTTTAAGTCAAAAATAAAACTTTGAAATTTTCAATGCCATTTATCCCTGAGTGCAATTTTTTTCCTTTAGATGGGGTTTTCCAAATTGAAGTTTAATTTTAACAGTCACCTATTTTCGAACTGTCAATGTCAACACTGTCGTTTATTTGACAGATTATGCGATGAACGAAATTAATCGGTATAATTTTGAATAATGCATTGAAATATACTTACCTTCGCAGATACAGTATTTCCGCATTACAGCCTGCAAGTGGGCGGAGAGATTACATCCTATTATGCCTTACAGTTGCTTCGCTAGCAATTTGAAAAATTGAAGGCGTACTTCCAGGCTGACTAATAGCTGCATATTTTATTTGATAGAAAATGTATACCCATTATTTTATCTTGTGTTATATTTAATATTGACATCAAAGTGAAAAATCCTAAACTGCAACTAATACAAACTATATTGTAACACTAATTTATTAGGCTTTATCTTATTTATGGCCAAACTACCAAGATAATGAGACATATCAGCATCATAAAATTCTACAACCTTGCGAACAGCACAAGTATATTTTTTCACTGTAAAATACATATATATGGCATAGTTATTATTATTTTTTATGATTTGTTTGCTGTAATTTAAGTTTTTTTGGAACTCATGCAGATCCAAAGAAGTCTGCATATTTTCATTGCAAAAGTGAGAGGGTTGCTATAAAGATATTTGCCCAAGAAATATTTTTAAATCAAAGTTTAATTTCTTCTTTGGATTTCATTCATTCGATTCGGCCAATTTCAGATCGAGAACATCTGGAATTATACCTGTGCTTACGCTTTCATATGCGTTACGAGCAGAACCATCCGAATATCAATATGCTATCATCTGCGACTGTAGGGAATAAAACTTTTAAAATACGTGTGAAGTTGCATCTGTACAGACAATGGTCTGAGTAAGTAGCACTAAACGTCCGACAGTAAAATTCAACACGTATCAATTGATAAAAGCTGACGAAGTAGAAGTTAATTTATTACACCAGTAACCGTGATGCAGGCTGTGCGCTGCAGCTTTGTGGGATTGGTCTGCGCTCGGCTTAGTATATATGCTCAATAAGACAAAAGGGATCTAGCGATGGCGAAGTATGTCCGGAGCGCCAGCACACCCACAATTATGTTTTGGCCAGCATATGCACCTGTTTTATCAAGTACGTTGAAAAATCGCTCAGTAGCATAGATAAAAGATATCTTTCAGCAAAATAGTGGTTCTTGGTTCTATTCACAAAAAACCAAAATATATCTGACCAGGTCTATTAATGGAGGGTTAGGTGTCAAAAAATCACTATCCATTTTATTGCCCATTTGGCTAGAGTTAAAGAAGCTCTTTCACATGGTGAAAACCAAAAAGTTATAAATCATTGGAAAGAGTACTAAAAATGAAGAGAAAGAAGGGTACAAATACGAAAAAACAGATTTTTTTGAAAATCTTTAGTCTTTATTCCAGATTAGCCCTTTATCATTTTACACGACATTTTAGGATTCAAATGCATAAATTAAGTAAGACTTAGTACTACTAAATCGAGTTCATTCTTAAATAACACTTACAATTGTTTCATGTATTCTCGATCATTTTTCGTGGTGTAATTGTTTCGCATTTCTTATAACAGAAATCTTTTGAGAGAAATTTGGTTACCAGCTGCTCTTCCTCTTCATCAAGAGCAGATAAATTCCTCCTAGTGAAACATTGTTCCACATCATCTTCTACCTGAAACAAAATTAGTTCAATATCATCGCGATTCGAACTAACATCATCATTGGATCCGTCATTGTCTTCATCGTTTTCAGGGAACCATTGACTGTGAATGAGACTAAACTCCTCATCAACACTCATTTTTCTGCATAAGACCAACAGAAACTATTACATTGACGTAATAACGAGAAAGATGGCCATATAGTTAGACACCAGGCAACGTGGAGAAAAGGGAACAACTAACGAGAAACTGACGAAGCGAGTTGCTTACCTTTAGCAGCTTTTTTTCGAAATCTTGTTTTGGGACGTAATCCCCCTTATCGTACTAGTAGACCAGGTCACATACATATATGTTACCGGTCGAACTAGTTACGCCGTTAAGCTTAAAAATATGCAATGAAGTCTTATTGCAAAGGCACACGCCTTTTTTATGCAAACGAACTGTGGTAAGTAAAGCAAGGCAATAAAGATTTATCAATTTCATTGCATACTTGGCAAGTGGTCAGCCTTCGGTCAGAATTTACATTCTTTAGTTTGCTCAATATGTCCAACACAGGCTTCGCTGGTCACAGTGCTTTTGCATTGAAATTAAATTGCATACATTTAGGCATACAAATCAACTAGTTTGGCTTAGGAAAGGCTAGTTTATCCTAAAAACTAGTTTGGCCGGTAACATACATATATAAAACGTCATTATTCTGAGCACCATTTTTTATGCAGCCAAAAAACTTGCTACTGAAAAACATTCCACAAAATGTGTTTTAATCAAAACTTTCGATCCATCCAAATGTTTACCTAATTAAGAAGAAAACCTTCCAATTCAGTACTACCGTCCAGAATAATATATATTTAAATTATATATTTTATAAATTTTATGTGTGAAGTTTTAAAATATAATGTGCCAAAATTTTTCTTTTTCTTCCAACTTGCACTAATTTCTGAACACATGCATTAACATTCTTATGTTTCTAAAATTGTGGAAAAAACGACAAAAAATACATTAATATCACATTGAAACACTAATTCACCTACACAAAATTCCCTGTTTGTATGCTCAAAATGAATTCTTCTGAATTGCATTGCGTCTTTGATTAAGAAGTAAATTAATATACGTACACACATAAGTTTTTAAGTAGCACACTTAGTATTAGAATTAGAATTAATAGGCCTGTGCGAAGATTTACTTTATTTAAATGCCACAAAATATGCGATAAAAAAATTGTTAATGGACAACTTTCGCATATATAACAATATGTTGAAGCAGAAAAATTACTTAGTACAGCAATGCATAGCTTTAAGGACTTTTTTGTAAATTGATTTGGATTCGCACATGCCTTAGTTATCATTATAATGGACTTTTATGCAAAACTTAATTTATTTTTGAGTCTTAAAGTATGTTTTGAAGTTTTCAAAATGCTAAATAGACATTTTCCTACTTGTTAAGGTGTAATAATTAAAATTTCTAGACACAATTAAAAAAGGCTGGAAAATAAATTACATTTTGCAAATCAAAAATTCAATATCTAGTTTTCATACCTGTCCAAATGACTTAATTTCTACTTAGCAACCTATGGTACATATACATATATTTTTCTTAGCAAATTAATTTGCTAATCTGTTTTTCTAGCTTGTAAGTAATAAAAACAAGCAATATAATTAACATTTAAAAACAAATTCAAGCCCAAATTATTATACACTCTTTATCTTTGTACTATGCGACAGGAACTTGTACAGAATATTCAACTTTAAGATATCTTAAATTTAAGTACAATTTTACACTGACAACTCGGTTTATTAACAAGATTTGTATTGGTATAGTAAGTATAAAAATGCATAAGTATTTTAAATAAATATGTTAAAAAAATATGTAAAAACAAGTTTTTAACAATTTTACACATATCTATTACCTATATTCTAATGATGTTTCCAACGAATTGATTTATAAGTAAACTTACATATATATTACAACTATTGTATAATAAAATATTGTAAAATTACACATATATAAAATCCATTTAAAAATATGTAGGTATATCACAGCAAATGTCAATATATTTACGAGTATCACACTATACATAAAAAAAGATAATTCATATTACTTGGATTTTGTAATTTACTTTTGAAATATAATGAAAAATATAGCAAAAAAAAACATAATTAAGTTATCTATTGATTTCGGACTCAGCGCACCCAAAGCCATAATCCAGTCAGAACTGCCATGCACTACTTTAGGTGGCTTTTGAAATATATTTGTTCCACGACTTTTCGGGATCCTTTCACAAAAAATTTAATTTTACACAACAAAGTTCGTCCTTAAACATAAATCTCGGTAAAAAACCAAAAACCCAATTTGTTTCAATTTCAATTTGTAATAGCGACACAAATTTCGTTCTTTGACATACCCCTGAGGATGCTTAAAACCCATAAGCGAAACGTTGGGTGAACAAATGAATTTAACATTGTTTTATTCATAATATCAAAATTGACCTAACAGCCTGCCACAAAATAGTTGTGCGACCCAGTTAGTAGTTTGAAAGTATTCAGATGGCACTCAATCACACAACTATTTATTCGCATGTATCTGCAAGTCCTGAGTCATAGAACTATGGTAGCCAAAATGTTTTTTCAATTAAATATGGATCACTATAAAATATTTAAATTCTTCGGTTTTATAGTGGTAACCTTTTAGAGAAACTTTTTAATTTATCATAAAAAGATTATTTAAGCTCCAATGATACATATGTGTAGTGTCCCACATTAACACTCCTACACTTACAATTCTACACTTACACTTTTACAATTACACCACATAAAAACACTTGTCCTAATTTATTTTAAAAATGTAATTGTTTCTAGTTTTAAAAAATTTTTTTCTAGTTTTGAATTTTAGAATTTTGGCAAAAGTTTTCAGTATAATTTTAATCATCGAAAATCAAACATTATCAAAAAAAACCATAAAAAGGGATTTCAAAATAAAATATTCTTTAACAAAATATTATTATAACAAGCATTTCATGTCAAATATCCTAAGCCAAAAATCAAACATAACCGAGTATCCTCAAACTTGGGTAAAGAAAAACCAACATCGAATAGCACATCATTTGAAAGGACACAAGAAGATATTTCTTAATCTGTTAACAAAAATGTACATTTCATAAGACGTATAACTCCACGCAACAAATCTCTCATTCGTAAGGAAAAATTGCAACGACTGCTCCCCAAATCAGCACATTGACAATACCATACTTTGCATTTGTTCTAAGTCCTTTGAATCCATTGCCGTGATTTTTTTTCACCAAAGTTTTGCTCTTCTGTCACTTCATCTGAAAACAAAACTTGCTTCCAGATATCAAGTTCATTTCTTTGTGTCCTTTGGCATACTCCAAGAGAAGTTTGTGGTTCTTTCTTAGAAATTAAAGGTTTTTGCGTAGCGTTCTATTATGGAAACGTGGTTGCTTAAAGTTCTCCGAATTATTCGTGGACGCTCACTCCTATCTGATGTAATAGCTGTGTTCCACCAATTTTGAGACACCGACTTTAAGATTTTTGTCCACTTCTTTTAAAATCAAGCTGACATTTGTGTGAGATGGGTCCTTTGGGCGACCACTTTGGCGCCTGTTTTTAATGGAATCAATATATTCATAATTTCTAATAACCGTGCGAACTGTTGATTGACTCAAGTCATCGGTCAAATATAAATTGTTGCTCCACATATTGAATGAATGCGCAAGCTAGATGTGTTGCTAAGTGGGAAGCTGCTGTATTGCGTTGTGTCGTGGTTGCAGTATAGTACCACTAGAATGTTTTCTTTAATCTTCCTTGTCCTGAGGAATTTGTGCAGTAGTCCCCTGCCTAGCAAGCTTATTTGCTTTGCAAGTGCCATCAATGTTCCTATGCCCAGGCACCCAGATGAGGTAAATGCTAAAGAGGTGAGCCATCTCATTTAGAGACGAGCAGCATTGTTGGGCCACTAGTGAGGTTGGGAAGACCGATTCTAGAAATTTGATAGCAGCCTGACTATCTGAATAAATGCTTATATCCTTTTTGGATACGATAATCATCCTCAGCCAGGATGCTACTTTTTCTATCGCAATAATCTCTGCCTGAGAAACGCTACGATAGTCTGGTAACCTTGCAGCAATTTTAATCTTAGTTCCTTAGAGTAAATACCAAAACTCACCTGCGTAGTTAGCTTGGAGCTATCTGTGTAGATTTTAATATGGCCCCTCTCCCCGGGGGTCCTGCCTTTCAGTCATCCCTAGATGGAATGTGTGTTACGTAATCCCTTTTAAATCAGATTTCTGGAACAGTATAGTCCGAATTGGAGGGTACAAAACTCAAGCAATTAAGGATATTTGAGTGTCCTGTTACACCCTCGAACCAGTAAAAAGTTTCCCTGAGCCTAACGGCATAAGCTGCCATCCGTTTACCTAACAGGTCATGAGGAACGAGATGAAAGAGGACCTCCAATCCGTCAGTCGGTGTGGTCCTCAGAACACCACTGATGCACATGGATGCAGTCTTTTGAACCCTCTGCAGTTAATTGTAATATGTGACCTTGTCTAAGATAGGCAACCACACCACAATGTCATAGAACAGAATAGGTCGGCCGCTGTGTAGAGCCAGTGAGTAATACGAGGTGATAACCCCCATAGCACTACAGTTGCTTTCCTAAACCTCTCTTCTACATTAATTTTCCAACTTAATTTCCTATCCAATAACATACCAAAATACCTTGCACTACATTTTGAGGCAAGTCTTGTGCCTTTTAACGAAGGTGGCTCTATAACTGGAAGTTTGTAACTCCTAGTTCAGTTTTGTACGGATTTACACCTAAACCAGCCTCATCTGTCCATCGCCTGTTTAAGTTATCCTGAAGAGTTTCAAGCAATTTGTTTGGGAATTTGCCACACGTAATTATAACTCTACAGGCGTGCCATTTTAGTGACATAAGCATCTTATTTATTACCAGATTCCACAATCGCCCGTCCTGTGGCGTCCCTCTGCAAACGCGGAGCCGGCATATCAATCAAATATCACGCCCAAATCACAACTAAGTACATTATACCAAATTAAAACTCATATTATAGATATAAAATAAAAAAATCGGTATTTCATCGGTATGTTTTCAGATTCTCAATCTACCAGAAAGTGAGGGTGTATGTAGACTTTTGTCGTTCACTGTACTCAGTACCCTTAGCATTAACAATTGCAGAAAGTCAACAAAAACGCACATGTTTATCAAAATAACTATATAATTTTATTATTAAATTAAAAACCCTTTATTTTAAAATGGTGTTCTGTAAGATACATACTTTGCTCTAAAAAATATATTTTTCTGTGCTATCAAAAGCAACACATTACTGCGTTTAACAGCAAATCGTGTGGTCAAATTTATTCCATAAAATGTATTTCTCAAATCTTAACGCGCAAGATTTGTGGGATAAAGTCCATTGTCATGGCATCTGAGTTAAGCTGAAAGTTCGTGAAAATAATAAAATTTAAATATTTTTTTTTTAGGAAATATCAGATAAAAAACGATATTTTATTATCATTTTACTTTTTGGTTAGGGTACACCTTTCTGTGGAACTGTCCATATGGCGTTTTAAGTGACTTCCTTTGCTAGCTCGGTAGGCTGTCAAAATTTAAAATAACTCTTTCGCTTAGTTATGGATCAATTGATTGGTGATATTTGTCTTTGAGATGTTGAACAGTTTGAGAGTTATACGCATAGGCTTTACTCTTCAAAACAACCCCATATGAAAAAATCAAATGGCAATCGCATGATCTTGTTGGCCAATATATAATACTTATCCACTTTGTTGAAATTAATCCAAGAATTTTCAACTTATGTGTATCGATCTTAAAACAAGATTTATTAAGCCGATATATAATTTTTAATGTATTTATTAATTTTTTTTTTTGCTTAAGAGAATGCCGTAACCCGGCATCTTATTTCAAAACCAAGATACCTGCATTTTTCTAAATTAACAGACCTGGCATAATTTGAAATTTCTGTATGATTTTCAAAGATTTCAAATTATACAGCTGCCCTTCCCCGAAAAATTTGCCACTTGTGGCACTTTACAACAAACACATAATTTTTCTTAAGAAAAATATCCAAAGTAAAAAACACAAGCACTCTACCACTGCCAAGAACATTTTAATTGTTGCACACTAAACGCGTCCAATACTTCACACAGGGCGCGGTATTTTTGTGTGAGCGATTCAGTCTGTTCGCTTAATTCTTTGGAAAAAGTAGTGCGTTTTGAGTTTTTTTATTTGATATTGACTATGAGCTCGGAAGAAGAAGAAACTCCTTTTGCTATTAGCTTTGCAAAGCAAAAAGAAGAAAAGCCTTTTAAAATTTCATAATAAAGGGCCACCTTATGCCGTTTTTTTGCAAGTGAAAAAAAAAATTTTTCATATTGTTACTTCACGCACAAAAAAAAACATAACTGTAGTTTCATTTTGTTGCTTTTTATTGAATTTATTGCAATAAAATTATACTTACTTATCATATTGACTTCTTTCCCAATCTCGTTCCATGCCTCCGACTTTTTTAATAAATTTTTATAATCTTCGTCAGATTTGTCAAATAAAAATCTATATTTACGCACACTTTCAATTAAAATTTCAATTTCCTCACTCATTTTTGCTTATTAGATAGCACAGCGTCAACGCGATATTCTGTAATTTTGTACAACTTGAACGCTGAACGCCACGTCCCAAAAATAACGCCGGCGTTCAATCGCGTTCAGTGTGGAGGGAATGATTCAACATTGTGTAATACGCCATTTTGGGACGCGGACGCAGACGCGTTCAGTGTGAAGAAGCTTTTATTCACGGGATTTAGATTATTGTTGCATCATTCAGAAAAAAACCACAGCGAGCGAACAAGCAAACAACACTGCGCACATTGCGAATAGCTCTCTCGTTTCGTTAATCAGTGCACTTTTCTTATTCTTGGAATTGGCTTTTGGTTTATTCCTGAATTTTTTTTCTATCTGTTGTTTTTATTGCAAGTGGCACTTGCTTCCTTAAAGGTGCGACAATCACTAAGTTGTTGGCTAATCGCTATTTCAGGGTATTTAAAATAAAAGAAACATTTGCGACCTCAAAAAATTTACGTTTTGACTCAAAACCTTTACTGGGCACTGCTAATATTCGCCCATGGTCAAAAAATCGAACGAGGACCGTTTTTTTTCGCCAATCTAACGTATAATAAATAATTTTCAAAGTATCTAAATGCAACATGGAAGCATTCATATAATTTTTTTTTTATTTTAATTAATCCTTTATTTTAATTTTTAAAGTGCAACGTTTGTAATAAATGCCTTTTTGCAAATAATTTTAAAACTAATTTATTTTTAATAAAATATACTTTACATATGTGTACTATCTTTTTTATAGTTAAAAATTTAAATACAATTTTTTGTTACCTTGTATTATAAAAAAATAAATATATTGCATTCAGAAGCAACTACGCTTCGTTATAGAGCTATATATTAAATAAAAGCTTTTGAGCATATATATATATAATACATCAATACCATGAGGGAAACACATTGCAACTAACATTTTTAAGATTTGCATTCTAATCACAAATATAACTGGCCAACTACTGACCAATTTGGATGTCATAATTATTTTTGTCACAAAAACAACTAAATAAAGTCTAGCCGCCAATTTACATTTTTTCAAATATTTTATCACAAGCATGCAAAAACATCAGCGACACTATTTGATTGGCATACAATTGTACGCGAACTGCTGCCAACTTGAAAATTTATCAATTGAGGCCAATGTTTTCAATCGTAAGGCCTGAAAAATCTTTTCAACAAAACATTAACTATTTGTGTAATATGTATAACGAAATTCATACAATAACTGTTACATTTTTCTACTTTTCCAAATTTTAATTGAAGTTTCGCAAAAATTTGATGACGTTTCGCATGCAAAGTATTGATATGTTTCTGTCAAAATTTATTTTTCACATGAAAAATATTTTTAACTTGAAGATTGAATTTAAGCTATAGATCTATAACTATATACTAATATTTAAAATACTATAAAAATATTGTAAACGTAAACTTAATTTAATGATAGCCAAACAAAGTTTTAACGGAAAAACTTAATGGGATGAGTTTGTTGAATACCAATTGCCGGTGGTGGTTGTGGCGGCGTAGTTCTTGGTGTCGTTTGACAAAAGTTATAGTTTACGACACCACTATTACTACACCTAATAGCACCTGCTAATGGACTGCACTTCAGTTCTCGCTCAATTATGGGCAAATTGGACATTTTTTCTCTAACCACTAGAGGAAGATCGTCATGTGGAGCAAAATGTGTTGACACACCACTGGGCTGGGTGTAGGTGATACCACCACCTTGCGCTGGTGGAATTATTGATATAAGCGATCGATCATGAAATTGCACTTGAACAATGCCATGGGAGAGCTGTAAATAATAATAAAATTATAATCATTAAAATTGCGGAAAATGTAATGTTTTTATTAGCATTCATAAGTGGTGTTTAGAGTTTTACTAAATGTATTCATCACCCAATCTGATACGAAACAAATTGGAAATTAAATTCACACACTCCCTTTTATTTAAAGATGTAATCCACGTATAACTTTAAGATGACACATATTTCAGAAAATTGAACAAAAATTTACCTCAGTTGCGATACCAATTCCAGACACATTTATGCGTTTAATAGCCACATTTGGCTGCGAAGCAAGCACTTGTGATGATGAGGGCATTTCATCTATTTTCGTAGCACCGCCATTAAGAACAGATGAAGTGTTGCTTACTGAAAAGTTTATATTACCCTAAGAAAATAATAGTTAAAATATAATTGTAACGCTAAATCACTAAATCCAACCTGTTGCGATTTTGGCGTTGAATAAACAAAATTTGTATAATCGCGCAGCGACCCCTTCCCAACCTCACGTTGTACGTGCACATCTATCGTTGGACGACGACCAACAACAACTGGAAAACAACAATTGCCATTAGCTTGCACCAATTCTAGCGCATTAGAAATAGACTGACAATGTCGTATGCATTCTTCATAATGCGTTAGCAAATCTTGAGCAACATTTTCGTTGTGGTTGTTAAGCTGACGACCATGTTGATCGTAAACTTTGGCCTCATCATCACTACCAGATTTCGTTACCTTAGCGCCACTATAAAAAAGTGCTTCAAAGTCTTGCATACTTTCCATAAGATGGCATTTGGCTTGAGTGCTAAAATATGTGACCTTTGGTGTTTTTCCTTTGACAAGACCAACAAAACGTGAAGCGTAAATGTATTTCTTCCAGTGTTTTGACGGCAATGTTTCATAATTAAAAACAAAGTCGTCAGTGGCAGTACCACTAAATTTAGGTTGCTCCGGCGGTTCATCGCGTATCGGCAGGCCACTAGAAACAATAAAAAATCGTAAAGTTTTTAAATAAATTTTAAACAATAGAAACAAATTAAATAAATTTCGACGTTCACAGCAAAATGATACACTAAGGGGCGTCCATTAATTACGTGAGTCGAAATGGAGGAGGAGATCCGGTCAATGAAAGTTTCAGGTTAACATTCTAATTCAGAGAATATAAATTATTATAACAGATAACGTTTTGTATTACAAATTCAACTCTTGCTGGCCTTGTCAGCATGCCGCTTAACATATGTACGTATATATGTACATACGTAATGTAAAAGCTGCTTTGTTGTGCGCCGCACAAGGATTCGCCTCATAGACAAAAATCAAAAAAAAAATTGATAGAAAATAAGGATATATTGGTATCGTTTCAAAGGTAAAACATCCACCAAAATGGATCCAAAAATTTTTTTTTTAAAAAATTTCAAAATTTGACTGTTGTTACATGAATTTTATTTTTTTTTCGCATCTTATCAAAGAGGTAAGAAAAAGAACGAAGCTCGATAGAGACTTAGTTTACAGTTTTTCCTTAATATAGATAATTATATCTAGTCGAAAAACAATCAATATTGAAAAATTTTATTAAAAACTATAATTTATACATGTTCAGTTCACAGCATAAGGTGTTAATACACGGAGCAGAAGTCATCAGGTACTTCGATATGTCAATAGGTAATTTCAAAATGAAAAAATATTAATAATATTTCAAATCTATATCAAATTTGGAAAAAACCTTTTGCAGGTGGTTTCTTTTCTAAGAAAGCTTCAAAAGCAACTCTCAAAATTATCAAAAATTATACACATTTTCACAGTATAGAAGCAAGACATGAATATAAAAACTAGTAAAGGTGTTATCTTCGGTCAGGCCGAAACTCACATACCCTACACTACATTAAAATTACTTTTTAAATAAATGTTAAAAAAATGTTGAGGAGGTGGAATAAGTCGAAAATAATGTAAAAAGGTTCAAAAATGTTGGAAAGTGTTGGAAAAAACTGAAAAAGTCAAAAGAATATGGGAAATGTTGAAAAAAATAGAATAGAAATGAAAAACACGAAATATGTCACGCCCACTCCTACAATTCCGCCCACTTTTGTTTCAATTAATGATATTCGTGATTAACATGATCAAACCAAATTTTAGCACAATAGCTTGTATAGTTTGCGATATGTGCCGTAATTATTCCTAAAATTTAGGGCGGTGACAGACCCACTGGTGCAATCCACTCCGATTTTGATCCAGAAATAGCTTTTTATAAAAAAAACTTCCTTCACCAAATTTCACTATGATTGCTCATATATTTCGATGGTTAGGCCACTTAAGGCATTTTAATTGTATGGGAGGTGCCACACCCACTGTTGCTATTTCGCCAGCTTTTGATTCCTATATATCTCTTACCCAGTAAACCACTTGCATCAAATTCCAGATCGATTGCTCCAATAGTTCACTTAAAATAGCACTTACAACTTTGTGTGAATGATGGAGGTGCCACGCCCACTGATGCAATCTTGTCAAGTTTCATTTAATTCTGAAGCTTATAGTAACCGACACCTCTACACAAAATTTTTTGAAGATTACTCTCATAGCACACTATCTATAGCATTAAACGTATTTCGCTTATATGGGAGGTGCCACACCCACCGGCGCAATTTTGCCAAAATTTTGCAAGAAGACACCTTTTAGCAAGTGTATCCGCCATATTAAATTTCATAACGATTGCGTTGTTAGTTCTCTTTTTATAACGTTTATAAATATTGTAGGCTATGCCACGCCCTTAAAATAAATTTTTCAGTACATTGAAGTGGCTTGTATTGTTGACTACTTTCAGTGGTATCATCCCTAAAATTTTAATGAAAATCGTTTGTGCCAATTTGGAGTTATACGAAATAAAATTTTTTAATTGTTAAGAAATGCCACGCCCACTTTTACAATTCCACCAACTTTATGCGAAATCCAAAATTCACAAGATCTGTATCCGTGTACCAAATTTCTTCACAATATCTTCCACAGCCTTTGCAAACTTAAGACCTAGCTTAATCTTAATGTTGTTCTCATATTCACCAAATCACCAATTTTGATCAAAATCGCAGCAACTTTTTTTCAAAATGGACTTGGGTATATTTACATAGAGTATGGGCGGAAGGCGTGGCCATGAACCGATTTCGCCCATTTTTATATGCTAGCAGCTTCCAAGAAGGTTTGACCTGTGTGCCAAGTTTCATTCAATTATCTTGCTTAGTTTTCGCGTAAACCTGATTTCAACAGACAGACACACAGACAGACAGACAGACAGACAGACGGACAGACAGACGGACAGACAGACGGACAGACAGACGGACACAGCTATATCGACTCAGGTGGTGACGCTGATCAAGAATATATATACTTTTCCATACCTGCCACGCCCCATTCTATGCGTTACAAAGGGAATGACAAAGTGAATATACCCTCTGTGTAGGGTATAATGAAGATCTTATGCGTTTAAAAATGTTGTCATCTGATCCTGGAATTGTATCACAAAGGATTTTGATATCAAATGTGGAAAAGCGAAATGATAAATGCATTCTTAAATATTTAGTTGAATTGATTATGAAGGGATAGGCGAAGTAGATAAATTTGATTTGATTTAGGAGAAAGGTCGTCCTATGGTATTTAAATTTCTGATTAAAAAAATTTACTCACTTATTTATAAATTGTCGCTAAAACTCACTAAGCACAGCTTCTTCTGCAACCTCTTTTTATCTAAATATCATTTAAAAGAAAATTTTCAATTTATCGAGGTACATAAGTAAGCTTTCATTTAGCAATTTATAGTCGAAGGTATAGGGGTAAAAAAGCAATGAAATATCAAATTGAGTTAAGTTATATTTTATGAAAATAAATATGACTAATTATTTTCAAACTAAACTTTTAAAACACATATTTTTGAAGTTGTATTTTGTATCAAAAATTTATCAAACATAATGTAAGCTTCTGACCAATTTTCTCAAAAACGTGTCATGATGCTATAAATTTTGGACCTATTTCTATATTAATTATATACTAGCTAACCAAACAGAGATTTTTCTGCCCTCCCTTATAAGTATGCCAAATTGTAATATGTATTTCAATTTTCTTCAAATATCTCGACTCTGACTACATCTACCATGGTGTGAATGTGGTTTCATAACCTCTTATGGTTCTCAGTCCCAGTACCAATCGCAGTCCTAAGGGAATTTTGAAATAAAGCATACCCTGAAATCTAATGGACAACATATCTATAAATGGTGGAGAAAAAAGTAAGAAAAATCTTAACAGTGCAAGTTAATTCATTCGCAAGTTATGCCGTGCTTTCACCATACACTTATCGCTTTTTTCCAATTTCCGATTTTTCTTTCATATTTTTCCAATTTATTGAAATGAAAACTTCTTATGGCACGTTGTGCACCTCCATAAGAATGCATTCGCGGCTGAGGAAAAAAGTATAAACTCGCGACACCGTCACCGCCCGTCACCGCATAATAATCTATATATTTATTCCTCGAAAGTAAGACTTAGTTGACGCGATCTGCAACAGCTGCAGCAACAAATGCTATATCAGATTGAAGTGCTCATCCAGCAGAGTTGCGGAAAATTATTGGATCCAAAATCCGTTGACCAGAAGCGGAGGTATAAGCGTGGAAAGATTCCTTTTTTTTTCAACTCTTCCAAGCATTGCACTGATTAACTGCAAAAGCCTCGCCATAGCGAGGAGAAAAAAATCTACATGCCTACTACTCTCTCTCTCTCTATTTGTTATTGTTTTCCAATTAAGCGTTGTTGTTACTAAAATATCAAAAGCAATAGCAATGAATAAGTGTGTGTGTACGAAATGTAAGTGGAGCTTGATATTTGAAAAGAAAGACCAAAGGAACAGCAACTTCGTGTTATGTTATTGTTGTATGGAAACTTTTATTTTGGATTCATATTTTTGGAAGATGTGATGTAATGAATATTTTTTGAAAGGCTCTTCATTTTTTATTGTTAAAACAAAATAATTGATATCGAGCGCACATGGGTGTTTGTAAAAAACTCTCGCTTTTTGTGTGCGGACATTACTTTGAACTAAATTTGACTTCACCTTTGAAACCAGTATTCTCATATCTACTCTTGAGCATTCCACCCCATTTTTAAAAAATTTTGACTGCATGTTTTAAGAACCCTCAGATGGATAATTATGGTTAAAATGCATTTAGCGCAATAAATAAATATTGTAATTTACCAAAAACATGAAAGTAAATACTTTATATTGATAAATAAAACAATTCGTGGAAAATTATTCCATAAACATTACAAAACATCATGAAAAAAAAATTCCAAAATATTATTTCAAGTTTTCACTTCTGTCGGCACTCCCAGAGTGCAACCCGCCGGTTTTTTGTGCTATAAATCTTGCCTAAACTATTAAGAACGCGACAAAAAAGGTGTTCAAATCATTTTTTGACATTACTTCATAACATAGCACATGAATACCCATGAAGTGAGTGAAGAAGTGAGGAAGGTGTCGTCGCAGTCTATTCCTTAAGCCTAGTATTATTTTTCTCCTCTTATTTCCCAGAAAAAATATAGTACAAGGTTTCAGTAGCGTTCCAGAAATCTTTCATTTACATTTCAGAAAGCTTTCTACAATTGTCAATGTCTAACTTTTAATTTCATTTGAAAAGTTTCTGAAACGCTACAGAAATCTTGTATGAATAACATTTTTACTACGTTATTGGACTCCTCTGCGTCACTTGCGCTGATATTTTATTACGTCATCGGGACTTAAAATTATTATTGCATTTTACCCGCGTAATTACTTGCATTGATACTTTCAAGAAGCAGTTCAGGATGATTACATGTAACGTTTCTTTTGCAATATTTTAAATTAATCATTTCTGGTACGTTACGTGCTGTTTCTGAAATGTTACATGCCGAGTGGGTGGAAGAGCTCAGTGTTAGTGGTGTGAAGAAAAATACATGCATATATCAAATAAATTTAACCAATTAATTTTATGGGGTAAGTGTCACGTGAGAGAAGTGGGGAAGGGGTCTTAACAGATCTCACCAAGGCGCAGAAGGGTCCGAATTTTCAAAAAAAAAAGCACCACATAATTAATGGACATCGCTATCGAATCTTCAGAGGATATGGAAAACCTTCACAGCACATCATAAATTTAATTTTATGTTCTATACCAGCGATGTTTAAAATATGAAAAATAAGTAAATTTAAGCTCTTCACAACAGGCATCCCGTTTTTTTTTTTAAGAAAATACCCAAAACACATGCACTCATGCACGCACTATGCACCAGATCTGTATTATTGTTATTGAATCAATCAATCAGAAAAAAACAAAAAACCGAAGAAGAATATTTTTTGAAGAATTTTTTTTGCGAACGAGATTGAATTTATGGTGGGGTTTTTTCCTGTTGTTGTAATTATTGTTTTTGTTGTAATAGCTACTGCTAAAATTTTTCCCATCTATGTTCTATACTACATCCAAAGGCGTCTTGCAATGCATATACTATTGTATGTACATTACCAGATATCACCATTTGGTGCGATCTGGTAACATTTTTGTAATTAGCTCAGAAATGGATTTTCCGACTTCAAGAACATTTTATTAAGTAGTATCTTATATTAAAAATTTGGGGAAGGGATAAGCGAAGTCTTCCAGATGCTCGGTGAAAGTTCATTGAATGCCACGATTTGTACATCCTAGAACTCCAGCACACGGTTCGCTTCAAGCAAGATCAAAAATTGTCAACCATTTATTTAGTGTACGGAGAATCCAAAAACAGGCTCGGCAAAATGGTAGCTGATCATTTATTCGTTTTATGGCCATTTTAAGGTAAACACTTTTACCTATAATTTTAATGAAAATATGTACCTACGTTAATAGGTTTCTAAGGAATAGACAAACACGTACGGTCATGGCAAGTGCAAACTGATTGCGCCGTTCGCAGGTTTGATCTAGGAGGCTGAATTTTTGCAAGAATTTTATTCAAAACTGATTCTATATTATAGGCATATAGAACCGTAAATTTAAAAAATAAAACAAAAAAATTTGCGTATTTTGTACGCATTTCCAGCCACATGATAAATTTGGAAGTGGTTTGACAACAGTGGGTGGCACCTACTAGGTAATGCCTACTTGCTCTACTTTTGAATTTTGAATAAGTTTGTTTTACCAAAACAAACTATTGTTCATCAAAAAGAAATCAATTAAATAACACAGTTTGACAAAATTTCGCTTACTCTCAGTATCTGCAACCCAAATATACTTTTCCAAAGGTTTTCGACGTACGGAATTCGAATCCGAGGTCAGAATTTGCTTGGTGGTTTTCGAGATATTCTAGCCTGAAAGTGCGTTTTTCAAGGTATTTGAAGTTATATTACATCGAAAGGTAATATTTATTTATGAAATTATTAATTGGATTCAATGAAACTACTTGTTATCTTCAAAATATACTGTAAATTGAAATTTATTATACATTTTCTTACTGAAACTTAATTTGATTTGAATGGAGACCTGCATAATAAATTTCAATTTACGATATTTCTGAGAAAGCAAAAAGATCGATAAAACTTAAAGTGTATTTTAAATAAAAAAAGGAGTTTTTTGAACCTTTCGATGTTATATAACCTCAAATACCTTGAAAAGCTGTGATATTCTCACTTTTATTCTGACCTCAGATTCGAGTTTACCGGCTCGAAAACCCTCGAAAAAGTATATTTGGGTTTCAGATACTGAGATTTGTCGAGCTGTGTAATTGTTTAAAAAATATTAACACATTCCGAGTAATTCTGTGGTTTATCGAAACGTTAGTTAATTATTATAAAAAGGTTACCAATAAAACGACACAATAAATGGTCGAGGATCCAAAGATCGTACACATACATACACTTGAATATATAGGGACTAAAAATAGTTTTGAGCGATTCCTTTTTAACGATTTAACAGGTGATTTCTTTTTTAAATTTCAACGAATAAGTGCCATAGATATTTGTGCTCCTTAAATTGTAGGAAAATTAAACTCTGTTAACACTTACCGTCCTGGGTCTGGTTGATAAATAACGATACGCATTCCGTCATTTGAAATCCAACAGACATCTGTAACGCGTTCTTCTTTAATGCGACTCTTGTATTTAATGAATTCGAGTACAACTTCACCACTACGTAAAATACTCATAATAGCATTCTTTGTCTTATAACGTGTCGGTAATAAACGTTCGGTGCTTAAAGGTGGCACTGAAATTTTTTGCGGCAATGGTGCCTTAACGTCCTTACTAGTAGATTTTGACATTGGTGCTGAATTTAATATACGAAGATTTTCAGGTATTCCTGGGATCAGCTGCGGATAAGTTTGAATTGGTGACGGTTGTAATGAACTTTTGACCGGCAAAAAACCATAATTTGGTGTGGAATTTCCATGATTTTCCAGTGAGCCGTTATCGTATTGAAAGTATACAGTAGACTTTTGATGCTGCGGAGCTTGCCACTCTATACCCATGCTATCGAACTGTGTTTTTTGTTTTTGTTGGGAATGTGGCTGTGCAGATTGCGTCGACATACATTTTTGTAAATTTTGATCCGTGTTGAAGGAATGAAAATTATTTTGCAAGAACATGTTGTTGTAAGGTGTATATGCTTGATTTTCATAAATTTGCCCCAAAGGAGGATGCGACGCTGTAAACTTTTCTGCGGAACGCGAACGATGCAATGGACGTGTCGAACTTGAGTTGCCTAGTTTTTAAACATCATATTATTAATAAATATATATTACTATTATAAATTGCATTTTTTCTTACTACTAGCAAATGTTATTATGCCACTATCAGCCGTGGACGAAACTGTGCTATGGCTCTGATAACTCTCTGCAGTCGCAACCGTGCCAGCAGCTGATTGCGCATATTTAAGCATAAATGGATGAATGAGTACTCGCTCTAGATCAATACGTTCGTTGGGATTCTTTTGCAGAAATTTTTTAATTAGATCACGCGCTTCATATGACAGATGATCTGGTAAATCAAAACCAGACATGACCACTTTATTTAGAGTTGACTGTACAGCATCTGTGTCAAAAGGTGGACGGCCAACTAACAGTGTATAGAACATACAACCCAATCCCCAAACATCGGCTGGAAGTCCATGTGATGATCGTGACACTACTTCAGGTGAAATATAGTTGGGTGTCCCTGTAGAAAAAAACGTTCGAAATAATGTTAAAAATATTTGATCTTTTTTAATTTCGATGTTTCTTTACTGATTGCATTTGTCATATTTTACTTAAATTATTTTGGTTAAACTATTTTTTTTTTTTATACCCTACACAGGGTATATTCACTTTGTCATTCCGTTTGTAACGCATAGAAGGGGGCGTGGCAGGTATGGAAAAGTATATATATTTTTGATCAGCGTCACCACCTGAGTCAATATAGCTGTGTCCGTCTGTCTGTCTGTCTGTCTGTCTGTCTGTCTGTCTGTCTGTCTGTCTGTCTGTCTGTCTGTCTGTCTGTCTGTCTGTCTGTCTGTCTGTCTGTTGAAATCACGTTTACGAGAAAACTAAGCAAGCTAAATCAATGAAATTTGGCACACAGGTCAAACCTTCTTGCAAGCTGTTAGCATATAAAAATTGGCGAAATCGGTTCACGGCCACGCCTTCTGCTCATACTCTATGTAAATATACACAAGTCCATTTTGAAAAAAAGATGCTGCGATTTTGATGAAATTTGGTGATTTGTTGAAGATGAGAACAAAATTAAGATTAGGCTGGATTTGAAGTTTGCAAAGACTCTTAAAGGGGCGTGGCACAGCCCTAAATTTTAACTTTTATAACGTCATAGCTCGTAAACCGTTCAAGATATTGTGATGAAATTTGGTACACGAATACAGATCTTATAAATCTTGAATTGCGCATAAAGGGGGCGGAATTGGTACTTTTTAGCAATTGAAAATTTGGATTTCGTATAACTCCAATTTGGCACATACGATTTTCATAAAAATTTTAGGGATAATACCACTGAAAGTAGTCATCAATACAAAATTATTCAATATTCTGGAAAATTTTTTTGAAGGGCGTGGCACAGCCTACAATATTTATAAACGTTATAAAAAGCGAACTAACAACGCAATCGCTATGAAATTTAATATGGCAGATATACTCGCTAAAAGGTGTCTTCTCGCAAAATGTTGGTACATTGGTGCCGGTGGGTGTGGCTTCTCCCATATAAGCAAAATACGTTTAATGCTATAGATAGTGTGCTATGAAAATAATCTTCATAAAATTTTGTGTAGAGGTGTCGGTTACTATAAGCTTTGAGATTCAATGAAACTTGACTAGATTGCAGCAGTGGGCGTGGCACCTCCCTCATTCACATAAAGTTGTTAGTGCTATTTTAAGTGAACTATCGGTGCAATTGATCTGAAATTTGATGTAAGTGGTTTACATATGAATCAAAAGCTTTTGAAATAGCAGAAGTGGGCGTGGCACCTCCCATACAATTAAAATACCTTAAGTGGCATAACTATCGAAATAAATGAGCAATCATACTGAAATTTGGTGTAAGAGGTTTGTTTATGGAAGGCTATTTTTGGATCAAAATCTGACTGGATTGTACCAGTGGGTGTGTCACCGCCCTAAATTTTAAGAATAATTACGGCACATATCGCAAACTATGCAAGGTATTGTGCTAAAATTTGGTTTGTCCATGTCAATCACGAATGTCATATCAAAAGTGGGCGGAATCGGAGAAGTGTGCGTGACATATTTCGTGTTTTTCATTTCTATTCTATTTTTTTTAACATTTCCCATATTTTTTTGACATTTTTAGTTTTTTAAAACACTCTTCAACATTTTTGAACCTTGTTACATTATTTTCGACTTATTCAACCTCTTCAACATTTTTTTAACATTTATTTTAAAAGTACTTTCAATGCAGTGTAGGGTATGTGAGTTTTGGCCTGGCCGAAGATAACACCTTTACTAGTTTTTGTTCAGTTTAGTTCGATTATATGAAAGCACGAATAAAAGATTATAATCGACTTAAATTAAATCGGTCTGAAGTTCCCTATGAACTGTTTGTAGAAATGCGATGATGTTATTTGCATTAATTTAATTTTAATGCAAAAGCACTGTGGCTATCAAATCCGTTATTGGACATATTATTGGGAATGTAAGTCCTAAGCCGCGTCCACTAGCCCGAAACCTTTCATCGGTTTTAATCGTGGCTTTCTGAATCATAACTGAGTGTAAGGAGAAACTCAATTGTGTAGCAAGGCGAAATGAGTTGACTCTTATTTGGGTGGTGTTACAGAGAATGAACTACCGGATAAATTAGCTAACCAGGGTTAAGCGGCCACTCCAATGGGTCCGAAAACACTCATCGGTATCAGTTTCGCAGAACTCACTCAATGACTTTTTGAAAACTGCTCATACAAAGATGTGGTCTGATCTTTCTTCCTGCAAAAGTTGCAAAATGTCTAGAAACTAGCAAAGTTGGGAAGAAAGGTCCCTCGACTACTGGTAGGGTTAATCACATGACCTAGTACATGAAATCAAACATGCCAATCATGCCTTGAGGATGACGATACTACAGTGAGCTTTTAGTCAGTGTCGTTTGTTAACTAATTTTGCTATTGTTTTATGTTTCGTGGGTGTCGCCTAATTCTTAAATTATTGCTTTGTTATATTTCGTGAGTATGTGTTTGTAAGTTTTAGCGCACTTTTCGGTGTCTATTTTGTAGATTAATCGTATGTTTGATGGTGTGTTCTTTATATGTAACATTATTGTGTATCGTTTTTTGTAATTTAGCTCTGCTGTAATATTTTTGTTTCCTGTAAGTTGGGAGAGTGCCCCATGGTAGCACAGTGTGCAGCTAGTGCTGTTTTATTGTCC
The DNA here is from genome assembly GCA_963680825.1 of Meiosimyza decipiens. Classification (NCBI taxonomy): domain Eukaryota; kingdom Metazoa; phylum Arthropoda; class Insecta; order Diptera; family Lauxaniidae; genus Meiosimyza; species Meiosimyza decipiens. The sequence goes on along the minus strand of OY804258.1, from coordinate 66,087,323 downwards.
AATAATTTATGTGCAACTAATCTTGTCTGTAATTTGGATTTTGTTGTTCCATCATATATTTTATTACATATGTTGGACCCGTTACCATTACATGCTATTTTATAAATTAAATTTGATTTGTCTAAATTGTCTAATTTTGATTTAGTGTTTGTTTTAATGTGATATTGGTTTTTAATGCGATGCTGATTTTTTTGTCATATGTTATATGTCGGAATGTACAAATCTATCAGAAAAGCCAGGAACATGTGCCATTGACTTGTATATTTTTGCTGGTTTGTCCAAAATTTTTTCTTTATCAAGTGTTTTAATCTTGTTCATAATATCTATCGTTGTTTTGTATGTAAAACTGTTTTTTTGCAGTGTTTCGCTGATTATTTTTATATTGTCTTCATGACATTACTTATCGCTTATTTTAAGAACTCTCCTAACAAAATTGTACGAGGTGTTCATTATAACATGTTTCGGGTGGCTTGAATAAAAATTTACAATTCGACCAGATGCTGTAGGCTTTTCATACCAAACCACTTTTATTTGATTTTTCTTTTTTATTAATAAAGTGTACAAATGGGTAACTTCTCATCTTTCTCCAGTTCGTATGTAAATTGTATTTGTCTATGGAACATGTTAAGTGTTTTAAGTGTTTCTTCAACTTCCGTTCGTTAAATTATACAAAAAAGGTCGTCAACATATTTTGCAAGAGTCTAGGTTTTACGTTTACCCTTCCCATAGTTTGTTCCAATAGTTCATCCATAACTATATCTGCGATGACTGGTGAGGCTGGAGATCCCATTGCCATTTCTTTCCGTTGCTCATAAATTTTGTCGTTTTATTTTAAGTATCTATTGTCTTTGATACAAAACGTTAAAATGTCAAAAAATAAGTCTTCTTGTATGTCCATATATTTTGTAATTTTATTCCATTTTTTTTTTTTAATATTTATTGCTGCACTAACCGAGCTAAATTACAAAAAACGATACACAATAATGTTACATATAATCAACACACCATCAAACATACGATTAAACTACAAAATAGACACCGAAAAGTGCGCTCAAACTCACGAAACATAACAAAGCAATAATTTAAGAACTAAGCGACACCAACGAAACAGAAAACAATAGCAATTTAGTTAACAAACGATACTCACTAAAAGCGGGTACAATTTTTAACTCAGTATGTAAGAATTAGTTTTAATTTTATGTAAATTTATATATAATTAAAAAGATTCAATTGTTCATTATATTTTCAGTGCGTGTAACTATATATTTTTCCTGAAGACGAACACCGAAGGAGTTCGAAATATTGAAAGAAAATAAATTAAAAGAAAAATTAATTTTATTTGGAGTGAAAATAAAGAAAAATTAACCTAGAGCCTGATTGAATTTAGTTAAAGATTTTTAATAAAAAATATTTTAAGATCGAATAAACTATCACCATAGTCTAATGAGTATAATTTCGATATGGTTTAGATTAAAGGCGAAGGCAAAAGAGTTGCAGATATGTTAAGCAGATATTTACAAAGAAATCCATAATCTGAGAAAAATAATAGCCTTCAAGACTTTGGTGTTATAGTAGTATAGTAGTAGAAGTATATTTTTATTACAGATAAAAGTATAAAATATTATAATAATCAATTTTATTTGAAATACGACTTTAAGAAAAAATAGTAATGAAAATAGTAAGTAGTAAGTGTTAAAACCATGTTTTTGAAAAAATTTTCATAAATGCAGGGAGATGAGCAATTTTTGTGAGTATAATGGCTTTTTTTAAGTTTCAGCAAATCTGTGTTGACCATTTTCAAAACAATAATTTAACCATTTGTAGATTAATGAAAAAGTTAAGTGATGTCACTGCGAAAATTAAATTTTGGATGTTGTTAAAGAAGAAATGAATTGAAATGAAGTTTTTAAGTTAAATTAAAACAAAGTATTTTTCCCAATACTATTTCAAATGATATAAAAAATAATGTACAATAGCGACATACGCAGGTAAAGTAGCAAAATATAGCTGACAGACCTTAATAATTTTTAATTAAATAATCGAAAGCCCGAATCATTTTAATGACATAGTGCGTGTCAGTTCGCTACATTAAATACATTAAAAGAACTCATCCAATTTTTGGGTAAAATGAACGTTGCATTTAAATAGCGCTCTTGAATTATTTTTAAACGACCCCAAAATTTAGCCCCATGAAACAACACCTTTTTTTAAAACGGGCAATTCTGATATTAACAGACTGCATAGTGCATTAAACGAACACTTACGTATTTTGTAAGCCGATAACGTAAACAAAAATTTAGATCTAGATGATGACACGATACAGACAACGAAAAGAAAAAGACCAATTGATTTTATGATAAAGCATTTCAATGGAGAAAATTCAAAATTTAGGCAGAACAAAATTATTATAATTAACATATTGACATAGAGCCAAAAACTTTTACCCAAAAACAAACCAAAATTCAAAGAACTAAATAATCACGTTAGGGTAGGTAACTATGTTACGAATACGTCAAGTAAATGAAACACAAAGTACTGCAAATCACAGCTAAAACGAAAAAACTAATTTCAAAAATCTCAATGGCTTATTCATGTGTTTCATATTCTTACTTAAGTTATGTTACGTAGTTATATTATTAACATATAGATTTACTAACATAAGCATTGACAGTGTAAGTTCCATACCCCTGCCAACTGCTCCAACTAAGGTTTACAACCCAGGAGTCACGGGTTCTATTCTCGATCCTGGCATGGTAATAAACTTTCCGTTCTTCTTATTACACATTTCCTTCCCCTTCTCTTAATATTCAGATGGGTTTTTCAAGCCTCAACCAAATTAGCACTACATTCAGCTGTCCAGCTGTGGTAAAAAAAAAGAACACTATTTCGGCATGACTAATTAAAGTCTGGACAAGTTTGAAGGCTTCAGACTACTTTTATTCTCATCGTTGCGCCAGTATAATTAAAGTGCCTTTAATGTTGCTCTACAGTTCAACCTTATTCCCACAATGGGTTATACCGCTTATAGTTTGTTATGCTCCTTTCTGAGATGATTATTCAATCTCTCATTCCTGACGTGTTTTGCTCGCCATGTCCCAGACACGCAACACAACTTTGTGTAAAACGCCACGGTTTTAAGCCAGCGTCTACCGGGTAGCAAATTTTACCCAAACTCGATATGACGGCGTGGTGGTCAAAGGAGAACTGGATGTCTAACTTCTCATAATAAGATTTAAAAAAATTGAAATTCTAAGATAGAGTAAATTGTACATTTGACAGTAACATTTGGTGTTCCGAGTTACTGGTATAGCAATGATCATTTTCAGGATTGACAATGAAATTATGTCAATATTAAGATAGTGAGCCTTAATTGCTTAATAGAATATTTTATATTGGACAGAGGCTTTGGTATAATAATTAAACTGCGATGATCTTGACTTTAACGCGTATTAAAAATTAGTACATATTTAGATGCTGCTTAAATCAGCTAAATATTCGACTCACCACACAAAGTCATGTGTTTTTCATCTGGACGCTTCAGCTGTGTTGCTAAACCAAAATCCGCAATTTTCACTTGCATATCCTTGGTCAGCAGCAAATTGGATAGTGAAATATCACGATGCAAGATCTGATGCGAATGCAAATACAATAAGCCACTGACAACTTGACGCATTATGCTCGCCGCTTCAAATTCCGACATGGGACGACACATTTGCTGTTTCATATAGCGATTTAATTCACCATTGTGTGCCAACTCCAACACTAAGTAAACATAGTTGGCATCTTGGAAAAATGCGTAGAGTCCTAAAATCGAAGGGTGCTTCAGTCGTGAATGGATCTCAACTTCTTGGCGTACACGATTTGCCATACCTGCTCCTTGTATAAGTTTTTTATCAATCTGCGGGAAAAGAATACATTTGTAAATATTTTTTTTAATCTTGTATTTTATTTACCATTTTAATGGCGACGATTTGGTTAGTTTTCAAACAACACGCCTTATAGACGCTTGCAAAGCCACCCTTTCCCAACAAATGTAGCACCTCATAGTCCTTCAATAAAATAAAATTTGGCTTATTTGATGGTATTACTTTAGATATTTTTTTAATAAAAAACCTCAATTTTATCACCAAGACCACAGTGCAATGACATTTCCTTGCTTTGCTGCTGTTAATCCAATCAAATTTAATATATATTTTTATGTTTTCACATCAGCTTCAGTGAAAAATACAAAAAATACGCATAAAATATATCAACTTCAAATATAAACAAACGCTTGCCGATAATAATTTTTCATTTGAAACGAACCGTCAGAATAAAATGCCAGGCAGCAGCGTTGCCATCTTTTTTTCTACTAAATTTGGAAAACTTTTTTTAAGTAAGTAAATGGGATAAAGCTTTTAATGAGTTGCAGATATTAGTAGGTGTTATTTACCTCTGAAGAAGTTGTGGGCAAAATTAAAATTTTTATAATAATCGGAGTATATTTATAATATCTATTAAGAGAAAATATGTACCGTTTGTATTATTGTGTTAGCCCTGCCTTATATGAAGACGGGATTGGTCTCTGTTTTCATACATGCGGACTCCCTCTGACCAAATGTAAATTTTTCGAAGAAGTCCGAAATGTGCTAGTTATTTTCATTCTCAGATAAAATTTATATGTGTTACAGCATTGTATTGGATGTCGTGGTAGGGCTGAGGATTGGCATAATTCGCAACAATGCATTGCTATTACTCTATTAGGGGTGTACACATGATCAACCAACTCATCAAATTGTTTGTTAAGCAATATGTCGGAGAAAAAATATATAGTGTTTGTTGAGAATTTCAAGATGTGAATGCTCATAGTCAATATTCATGCTGCTATAAGCTTCATTATTAGTGCTGGATATGTTAAAAAAATTAAGAAATCCACAGATTTTCATTACATGGCAGCTGGAATGCAACACTGATATTTTGCAGTTGGGCAGCAAATCGCAAAAATTTCTATCTGTCTCTTTCTCACTCCCATTGTTCTCTATAATTTTCTCGCTATTAATGTAACACCTAATGTAAAAAATAATCGCATAAGTTCGTGTAAAACTGTCACTTTTCAGTTTTAAATATTTTGTTAGGATTCAAACGATGTAAGTGATTTTTTGTGATATTTCAAGCAAAGAAAAACTTTCAGTGGTAACGCTGGCAGTCAGCTGAACACATCTTCCTTTTGTAATAGATTGTTTAAAGGCATACATGTGTTTACTATGATGACAATAAAATCGCTCAGACGTCATTCATGTTTAAAGAACTGCAACACAGAAACAAACTAGTTTTAAGGATAAGCTAGTTTTTCCTAAACCAAACCAGTTAATTTGAAGGCCTGAAAGTATGCAATTTAATTTTCATGCAAAGCATTGCGAATATCGAAGCCAGTTTTGCACATATTATAGACTGAATAGTGGCCGAAGGCCACCGTGAAGCCGGTATGGGACACATTTGAGAATGCAAGGCCTGAACTGCTGCGGGAGGCCGTCAAATCACCCTCACCAAATATTCAATGAAATTAACAAATTTTTGTTGTCTTACTTTGCTACTGTCGCAGTCTTCACTAACCATAGTGGTTTTGCATTTAAATTTCATTGCACATCCTTAGACGTATCGGAAACTGGTTTGGCCTAAGCACTAGTTTGGCCGGTAACATATACAATACTTATGCTACACTTCTACCGGGTTATATACACGGGTTGAATCAACTGTGCATAAACACCGCGTGAGGATAGATAAGCCAGCTTTAACTTTTTTGCAGTAGTCCTCTATAAGTTTTAAATTCAAAAATTAGAAAATTATTTTTTAATTACTCATTGCGATTCTTACGTAAGAGCAATGAATTACAATTACAGTACACATCCAATATAATGTATAGCCATATAACCAATTTCCATTTTAACAAACGATTTTCAACTTGCATTTTTTCCTATTCATGTCTCTAAATTACGAAAGGTAAAAATTTTCAATATTCTAAATAGAGAACGTTGTTTAATTCAATAGGTGTTTTTCCTAGGAGTGACTGCTTTTTGACGTCAGTCCTTTGATTTCTATTTCTTCGTTTTTGTTCACTATTTCAATATTATTAAATTGATTGTTGTGTTGAAATCATGCCGCTTTAACGCAAGCGCCTTACGATAAGTGATAATGTTAAAATATGTAATTGAAGATGGTAAGAAAGGAATACCAGTTAAAGTGGTCGCAAGTAAACATGGCTTTCCAAAATCTAGCTTAACTCTTGTGCGATTATATGCGTAAACAACGAAATTTTCGATATTACGACTGACCCCTGCACAAATTAGGTCGTTAAACTGGACGTCTACTGCATTTAGTGTTACAAATAATCACTGAGCCGAAGCGCGTTAAAACTAAATCGATCGATTCTTTACTTGACCTCTGCATGCCATAATTTCGCCCAATTAAAATATAAAAATTTTTAATTTGTTGTCGTAGCGTTCTTACAAAATTCAATTACCTTTTTATTACATTTGAGTACTACTCATGCCAAAATATAACGATTTTGGCATACGCGTTACAAATTTTTTAAATGTTTAAGCAAATAAAAAAATACAATAGAAATGTCAAAAGAAAAAGAGAGCTAAATAGTAGTAAAGGTAAGACAAAAACGTAATAGTGATCAGGAATCAAAACGCCATCTGCCAAATTCCGTGATCAGGTATCGTTTGACCATCTGCATTACATCTCCTCCCCTAGTATCATAAGGAGAAGCTATCAAGACCAAAATCCAGCTTACAAAACAGTGAAGCCTTTGAAATGGCTTTGTAATGCTCATACAGTAGACGTCCAATATAGCGTGTAACGATATAACGAATTTCCATTTTAACGAACAGTTTTTCAAATTGGAATTTTTCCATTGATGTCTCTAAATTACGAACACTAAAAGTGTTCACTATTCCAAATAACGAGCTCTGTTTAATTCAACAATAACTGTTGAACTGGAATAACTTTTTTTTCCCAGTAAAGCTGATCGCAAGTATATATAGCATTCCAAAATCTAACTTAGCTTTTATGACTAGATATGTATGTGTGTATATGAGTAAATAAAAGCGAAGTTCTTCAATAAAAAACTTTTCGATAGAACGAATTTTACGATATTACGACTGACCCTTGCATTAATTAGTACGTTATATTGGACCTCTACTGTACTTTGCCTTTGTACCGCAATTTGGTTTCTAATATCTTGATAGAACAAGATATAAAATCTTGATAATGGGAGACGCAAAAGTGTTATATGTATTCATTTTTAAAGCTTAAATAAGCTGATTATAAAGACATTACGATCTCGATGCACATACTAAATAAAATGCTTATAAAAACATAAGGCGGCATGTCTCTCAAGTGACTTTTATGTCTATAGTCATGCGACCTTATGCCTCGAGAAAACTTGAGGCCGCATGTCTCGTATGTCTAAATACTGTTGAAATAAAAGTCACTTGAAAGACATGCTGTCTCACGTTTTCAAAAGCATTTTATTATAAGCAGTAGAAAGAGGCACTCGAGACAGGGCAATTACTGTAATTTTTTTTTCGTTTAAAGGCGCTTTACCAAAACATATGTTAGAAAAATATGGATTCGCCTATAATATATAATATAATATATGACAGGTAGCCTAGTGAGCACCGTACATGGCTAAAAGTCGCTGGGACAAGGGTTCGAGACCGATGTACAAATCGTAAGAAAAATTAGATTTAATATCATAGTAAAATTATAATTAAAAAAATTTTTGATTTGCATACAAAGTCAGTCAAAGTCACTAATATCTTAAAAGTCTCTAAGAAAGACACGGGAAAGCCTTTTTATGTGTGGTGTCTTTTAAGCACCTCAGAAATATACTTTACCGAGTCTCATGGAAGATAACGAAGAGAGGAATCTGTCTTTATACATCATAATTCAAATGCCTCTCATAATCTCCTAAATCGAATTTATAAATATAATATGTTGTCTCCCTACTTGTCTTTAAAAGGCTTGTCAGAGAAGCTTTAAAACCTTTTATGCTTCTAGGGTAACCTAAGCTGGAAATTGCTGATCAAATAATTGGGGATCAATTAAATAGTCCGTAACCAATTAAATAGTTGAAACCCGACTGCAATGATTTGGTGATTTTTCATGAATAATATGCATGAAGTACCCGCAAAAATAAAAATTTTTCAGAGACGATGGAGAAATTAAAGAGAACTATTATCTAAGAATTTTCGAATTACTTAGACTGTTAACTCTCACGCACCTTTTAAGCTTAACGCTTCAATGAAAATCATGTAGATATTTAGTCGTGTTAATAAATTCAACTTTTCTGAGCTGAAAACGTCTCTTAATATGTGTGTATCAGAAAGACTTTTAATATCCAAAAAAACTTAGAAAATGTTTTCATTAAACACTATCCCGAGAAGCTTCCGGTTTTTGTTTTTATTTTAACACTTACACTTTCACTTTTTTTGCATAATTTTTGTAGAAAGTCAAAAAGTTTTTACTTTCGTCATGAAGACAAATTCTGGTTCTGTGAAACAGCGGGAAAAACACTTTGTTTATTTATTCACGGTGAAGTAGTAAGGAAACTATTCACTTATCTGTTTCATAGTACCTGAATGGACCTTCTAAACAGTAAATTTATAAAAATAATTTTTCTATGGAACTCCCTAATCGATTTAAGCATTTCTGGCAACGTCAAATATACTGATAAGATCAGGGAAACTAGTTTCCTCACAGCACTGTGATGCCAGACTGTAGAAGATCTCCCCTAAGCTTTGAGTAATTTGAATTGCTCTGCGGAGCTTTGAGAAGCTTGTCCATTTGTTCGTTTACTGAGAAGTTTTGTAATGAAAATTGTAACATAACAAAATTAAATCCATAAAGATAATGCGATTTGCCATATTCATACATGTTTATGTTCATACCATTGCGTACAACACTGCAAACTAGTTGAATGACGCTTATTGCAGGTCATATAAACATTACAAAGACGTGTTATGCGCTCGTAATGTGATATGACATGATGTTGTTAACAGACAGCTAGAAAATTGTAGTGGAAACGTATGTAAAATATTATTCAAATCGTAAACGTCACGTTTCGTATCATAAAATTCTACTCTGAAACAGCACAGTACTAAGAAAATGCAGGGCACCGGAGCTAAAAATATACATAAAAGACCATAAGGGACCCCAAGTGTCGTACATCATTTGCCCGTGCCAGAAAACATGATCTTCCTAGAGCTCAAGGTCCAAAGCTGTAGGCTCCCTTAGCCCTACCTTAATCCGGCGCTGCTATGAATAGAGCCTTACATCTTCTATATAATGTGTTGAACCCAGCCGTTAAGAGCGAATAAACATAAAATTATTTGTGACATGAAAAACAATGCAAAATATTATTAAAAAATTTAAAAATAATATGGATATTCCTCTAAACGCGAATATCGAAAAGCATGTAAGACTCCATGATCAAATAATATAGATTATCGCGAGCTGTCAAACTCATATCTGAAAGTGTTGAACGTCAGAAACCCTGAGAGTCAAAATTGATATTCAAAGCGAAAATCGAAAATCCTTATAAAATTTGACATTATATCAACGTTAGGAAGAATCAGCATTTTTTTCGCAGTAACCTATAATATTCAATATTGGTAAGGCTCGAAAATTATTGAGCTTTTTTACGGGAATACCCGTAACGATGCAAATGTGTAAGCTAATGAGTAATGGCAATTTGACAGTTTGATGAGTGTTGCCGTAGCAATGAAGAAATGTATTAAACATGAATGATATTAATGTATCAAAATAGGTAGAGTTAAGTAAATATATAACAAAATACATACAGGAAATCGAAACACAAATTTTGAGAATCATGCTTTTAGTATATGTACTTAAGTATCGTAACGCTAAAATCTATGTGCAAATTTTAAATTGACTTAAATAACTTTCCGTCTTTTCGATATATTTTTGGCTGTTTCCTCATCAAATTTGCCCCAAAAGCTTTGTGAACCCTTCATCATACAAATCGAGGCTCGTAATGTTCTCAGTTTACGCAGTTGACAGATTTCGAGGCACATTCGCACCTTCGATGCAAAAAATTGATGCTAATGGCAGTTACAGTTGTGGTGTTCGGTTGATGGAAGTATACTGTCTGGTTCTATAAAGCGGATTAAGAAATGTAGTTGAGATTGAACAACGGGCGAGGAACCTCCCATACAATGAAAACACTTTAAACGCTGTATCTTGACAACCAACAGCTTCGAAATTTAATATATGAACATATTTCGATGCTACAAGCCACCATACAAAGTGTGACTGGGGACGACGGAACTTTATAGCTCCCCTACAAGAATAACACTTAAAATGCAATTTTTTTGCACTCATGGCAGGTATAGTCATTAACTTTAAGATTATGAAATAGAAATGAACTATAGCCAGAATAAAAATCTTTGATTTATGTATTATAAAATTGTCGAATAGCTGTAAAATTATTATAAATAATATTCTTATTATGAAATCAATATTTATATATACACACAACTTACGATGATTTGAGTGCTCTAAAACTTAGGCGATGACAAAATAATGGGGAATGTTGAGTTTCATCTAGGACATTCAAAGGGAGAAATGTTCTAAACATATGGCAACATTGTGCAAATCATTCCGCTGTCGTAATCCAATCATCTTCGGAGAAATTTTCCATCTTTTTTTTCTTAGGAAAAAATTAAATATTTTCTTTCAAGAAATTCATGAAATATGCACTGAATGTCGGATATTTTAATTCGAGAATGCAAATTTATAGCTGTAGCAAATAAGAAAACATTCGGTTACAAGAAGTATTCCAATTTGCAAAACGGCAACAAGTTCGCCGTCCCTACATTTGTTCATTCGTAAGCCTCACAGCCGCTCGTGTCGCGTAGATTCACGTTCGCATTCACTGCTAGTGAAGATTTGGTGCAATTTGGAGTTAAAGTTAATGACGGTCGGTGACGGCGGCAGGACGAAGTGATTTTAAAAGTGCATATTAAATTTTATAAAAAAGTGAATATGCTAAAAATAGTTGGTCAAACTGACAAACTGGTGTTCTTAAGTGGTCTCGTTCCGTGGAGTTCCCGAATTTGTCACTGACAGCTGAAGCTATCTTTTTTTTCTGTACCAAACATTGAGCAAAGGACAATTACCTTAAAATAAGTTTTAGAATTCTTGATTTGGTAAGTGCATAAAAATTTCCTAATTAAGTTCTCTTTGCAAATCAATTAAATGCTGCCATATTAAAAAATCGCAGATTCTTGCCAAATCGAGCAAAGACCAAAAACTTTTTTTGCCGTTTTTAAATTTGTAGTGTCAAATTTCGATTTTGTACATAAAGCAAATATAAAAGTAACGCTGCCAGACTTGTTTGAATTTACAAAATGTGGGGTGTTTAAAATACCTGCCATCATATCAATTTTATACCTAATCAAATACATAATTGTCGCTTTTGGTGCGTGAAATAAAAAGTGTGTTGAATGTAGTCTCAGAGACATCGCCATCGGAAATTGCGGATGTAGCCTTTTTAAAAACCGGTTTGAGTTGCTAACCACTTAATCGACTTCCAAAATATGTCATATGCAAGATAATGTAATGAGGTGCAATATTGATTCATAAGAGATTGAAATATGTTCTATAGTTTACCAGCTATGACGATTATTTTATTGATCTTCAAGACACTGATATCCAAATATTATTTTACTAACGTTAACGTAGTACGCGCCGCCATTTAGGTCTGGGACGATGATTAAAATAAAAATAAATATATTGGAACTGGAATTGGCTACTTTAAAAGCGCCGATCTGGCCCATAGAGGCATCCTTAAATGATGTCTAAACGGTTATATTTCAGTAATAGTTTGCGTAACACGTTATTGCTACCGTTGACTAGGAATATTTGCATTAAATTTTTCTATGAAAATTGCTTTCCCGACCCCGTCCCAATTCTGTTCAACGCATAAAATATACGATTTCCCATTCAAAACAACATATGTATGTAAAATGTATATTAAATTAATTCGCCAATTTTTGGTAAGATTTATTTGTAACCTTTTATTGCGTTAATTTACAAATAACATATTTATTTTCTACCAATAAATTATACCGCTTTCGATTGATATGTTTCATATCATCAGAGATGAAGAAAATGGTTCGATAAAAGCTTTTAAAAACAAAATACAAATACTTTTCGTATTTTCAGTATTTTTACAAATACTTTTTGTATTTTCAATTTTAAATGCAAATACGAAGTATTTCCTTCGTTTGGTATTTAAGTGCTAAATGCAAAATAGGTATTTTAAAAGACATTTTTCAAATAAAATGCTTTTATAAAGACCAAAGATTCCTATATTAATATTAATATTGCTTATAAAGATTATATAAACTGAAAAGAGTACTTATATGGGAATATTATAATAATATTATATAAAAACTATGTTCTTCAAACTACACGAAAAACTACTTTATAGTTTATTAAATTATCTTTCATATGACATTCATTTTTGAAAATTCATATGGGGGTTCGCAGTTTATACCGCTTTTTAGAAAGTAGTACATCTGCAACTTTCGATGGCAATATCTCTGAAACTAGATACAAGCGACGCGTTTCGGGTACATAGAATTTCTAAGGACTAAAAACTATGTAAGAAAAATTCAACTTAAAGGAAACATACATCTCCCTAAAGTGGATTTAATATTTCTCCTATTTTTAGTTGTACTTATAAGATGATTTCATTGCAGGTTATAATTAAAATCTGTCAATACTCTTGTCCTGTCAGACATAAACATTTATAATATAAGTTTTAAAAATAATTTGCGATTGAATTTGGGAAAATCTCTGATCAAATCACTTTTTCACCAAAACTTATATCAAAACATACTTACCAAAAAGTTATGACCGTCAACAGTATAAAATACGGATTCTAGCTGATTTCGGCCAAAATCATTGGTTCTATATACCATATAACGTTAGCTTTCGAAATGTATTAAAAAATATTTTTACTGTCAAGCAATCAAAAATAATATCAATTTAATTGCTACTTTGTTGTTCTCCCAGTTAAAATTAATTTGAAAAAATATCATTTTGTTCTTTGTTCTTTCATCTACAAAACCCATTTTACAAAAAAGTGGACTCTCTGGAACCTATGTGTGCAGCGTGCGACGAGTTGAAAGATAGGAGCGAGCGTCTGAGAACTCTGACGCACGGACCCTGGTTCTAAATCAAGTTTTTTGGTTTAAAAATGGCCAGAGAGCGCAAATCTTGTCGAAAATGAATAATTTTTTCATTTTTAAATTAAAGCGTACAAAAATACCAACAAATCGTTGCAAAGTGGCGTCATCTGGCATTTCTCGTTGCAAAATTTATAACTTCTGAACGAATTGAGATATCTATATGATTTTTTTTTTGTATGAACATAAAAATAATGTAGCTTTTACTTTTTTTTTGAATTGACCATAGGAATCCTATGGTATTCATGGTGAACATAAAATTAGTACAGCTTTTACTTTTTTTGGAATTGACCATAGGGATCCTATAGTACTCATGGTCAATGTTAGACTTTCTAATATGTATACAAATTATGAATATGAAGTTCTCTATATGAGTGATTTTTAGAAAAAAATTATTAAAACCATGAATTATGATTAATTTATGGTTGCTGAGAAGAAATCCATAGTTAATTAAAATTTTTAAAGTTCAAAATTTTTTTCTACACTGAAAACAAAAGAATTGTTACAAAAGTTTAAAAACGCCGGAAATGCAAATCTTTTGATCTTCTAAACGAATTGAGGTATCTCAATATTTTTTTTTTCTATAGGCTAAAAAATAAAACAGCTCCCAAACTTCATATTTTCTTTTAAATAGGCGTACAAGACGCTAAGAAATTAATTTTTGAAGGTAGGCTTTCTGAAGAGTAAAACTCTATAAAAACTAAATTTTCGTAATAACTTTATTTATTAGAAAAAAAAAGTTTCGAAAAAAAGAATTTATTGTAACGTGTAACATAAAATTTTTGGGAAACTTTCATCGATATTTATATAATTATCTAATAAATCTAACATTTCCGGGGAATATATTTTTTTAACTATTATTCTCTGCGGTTATCTCATTTCTATCGAACAATGTCGTAGCTGTGTTACCATCATTCGCGTTTCCAAATCCGTGTAGTGGTTGGTGAACTCTTACTCCAAGTTTGTTGCGGAACTCTTCCGGAATTATTTTTTTCTTCGCATCTTGTCTGTCGATATTTGTAGTGATTTAATAAAAACTTTCGCCAATTCGTGGAAGAGTGTACGAAAAATTAAGCATAAATTCCATACATCTTATTCTTGCATATTCCGTATGCATAATTTTCCTCATTTTCAATGCCTTGAAATTTGCTTTGGGTTCTTTTACACATTGGACACATTTTCTCTTCGTGTCTTTTGTATGAGTCAATTCGTTGACCACTTTCCCGTCAACCATAGTAAGGAAAAATGTATGTTCTATGGTGATAGTAGCTTCGTCATTATTTTTGTAGTAGGTTGGTTTAATAGTAGCCTGTTTTTTTATATTTTTAACTGTGCTTGCTATCAGATTCTGATGAAAGTGGGGATTTTTCCAGTAATCGCCAGTTTTGCTCTTCAATCTTAGCAGAACAACAGAAGTCATGAACATATTTGCATCGGATATTTTGTTTTAATTTTGTGAGATGATTGTTTGCTTGTTCGCAGTCTGTCCAGATGATCCATCGCAGCTCCACTTACTCAACAAAGTTAGTTTTGGAAGTGTGCTTTGCTCTTGTTAATCCATACTCTCAATTAAGCGTTGAGCTTGTTATTGTTTCCTTGCAAAGTTACTGCCATTTTAAGGTAACATGAGTTTGAAAACGGTTGGTTAATATTGTTGGATTGCAAACCTCTGTGGGGGATCAAATTTATATCAGCTTAGAACGGCTATAACTTTTCAAGGAAACATCACAGATCACTACTTGAAAGCTCAATTGAAAGTGCAAAAACAGTACTAAATAATGCTTTTTTGAATCCTATGCATGGCCTCGAAAGTAGACAAAAAACATCATGTTTTTGGTACTTATCGTCAAATATTTAAGAATTCGGACATGATGGGTCAATTATGAGACCAGATTCGGACTCAGCGCAAAAAATTATTTTGAACAATGACCATCAGCAGCCCAACAACATTCATCACATGCCTTTTCAATAAAATATATTTTTTCCATACAATTTATATGTAAAACTAACTGGTGGCTTCGGCGCCACCTTATAAAACTTAATTTTGCGTGAAATATTTCTTCATATAATAAACATAATTTTTAAGCAACAGCACCTTAAAAAAATTTTGAACCACTCTAATGTACATATGTACGTGTCAACTGAATGAAGAAAAAAGTTTTCATCGCATTTGCAGAAGTCGATTTTTTTTTTTCCTGAAATCCGTGCGGGTTGTAAAAGAATGGCCCAATTACGATACCTACAGCGCCCTCTTGTCAAAGTCTGTCGAATTTTATTTTGTGCCGTTTGTGCGTTATCTAAAGAAAATCTATCAGCACAGCGTTTTAATTTGTAGTAATTGTGTGAAATTTGGTTGCACTGCCACAAATAACTCTGTCAGTATAGAATTTTAAATTGTTTTCTTTTATTTAATTTGGCATGCCCTCTTGTTAAAATAGGTCCACTTTTGTCCGATGATAGCTAGCCTGAACCATTCTGAGTATATGTGTACAGTTTTGTTGTGTAGCCTTAAATAGTTATCTCAGTTTAGTGTTTGTATAGGAGTTACTGCGCTTTCATGTTAAAATTTCCGTTCAGAGCTTGTCGAATCATTTGTAGCATGTGTGTGAAATAGAACCACCTTTCCGAAAACAATAGGCTGGCTTTCGTGTATTCATTAAAATAAACACCCATCGCATTATCGTGGAGCAGAGAAATGAATGGCAGGCTTCGTTACAGCTAACTTTCATCGTTTACAGTACTGCTTTGGTTAGCATCGACCGAAATTACATCTGGGATGCATTGAACAGACGAGGTGCAACACCCAAAATTATAAACCTTATCAAGGCTGAACACGAAGGTTTCAAATGTAGATTTGTAGTATTAAATAACAGAAAACTTTCTGACCCTTCTGAGTCCGTACCAGGTGTGCACCAATCCTATTTCTGATATCACTTGACTTAGCAGAGCCCTAGACTCTACAAATCGCGGCATTCAATGGACTTTCACCGAGCATCTGGAAGAACTCGCTTATGCTGATGACATATGCCTCCTTACCACCAATCAGTCAGGCATGCAAGAAGAACTCACTTCCATCAGATCTTCTTCGGAAGAAGTATGTTTTGCCCGAATAACAAAAGAAGTGGATTAATTAATTACATTGGCAGCGTAAATAAACCTGATGGAGGTACCATTAAAGATGTCCATTATAGAATAAAAAACCGGAAGGTATTATTGCCAAACTTGATAATGTCTGGCAAACTTCGTTCCTGTCAACGACAACGAAGCTCAAAATTCTTGAGTCAAACGCGATGCCAGTTCTTTTGTACGGCTGGCTTACCAGCAGTGCCTTGCTACAGAATTTATAAGTATTCAACAATAATCGTCTTCGCCGAATCCTAAAAATTTGATGACCTAGAACCATCTCTAATGTCGTTTTACTCACCCTCTCAAATAAAACGGCGAAAATGGAAATGGATTAGACACGTTTCGAAAACCATAAACTGAAGTCTGTCAGCAAGCACTATAGTAGAATCCTCAGGGTAGTAGAAAACGCTTCCGTCGTGAATCATCGTAGAAACGATCCCTAGAACAGAAAATACGTGAATCTGGAAAACGTTGGAGAGCATTGAACGCACTCGCTACAAATCGTGCACGTTGGAAGAGTTTTGTGGACGGCCTATTCTCCGTGAGGAGATAAAGGACACAAGATGAAGAAGTGTGAAATTTAGTTCCATTATCCTAAATAATTCTCTGAGTAGAGCGTCTTGGAACTTTTCTTGTATGAGGGGTGCCACGCCTTCTTATTGAAATGCACCCAAAGCTTGTCCGAATCATTCATGTTGGTGTGAAATTTGGTTGTACTACTTCAGATAACTCCCTCAATATAGCGTGTATCAAGTTTCATAAAATTATATGGCAATTGTTATTTCCACAGGGAGACAGGCACTGATGAAGAATATATCCTGAGCGTAATGTAGCAAATATTTTGTTAAATAAACTTTTTGTTTGCTATTACCGAAGATATTACTACCCCGTCCGTTAAATTGGCACTTGGAAACTGGAAAGAAAAGCCTCGTCAAAATTTGAATTAAAATTGAGGCAACTTTATAAAGGGTGATTTTTTTAGAGGTATAGAGCTTCGAATTGAAATAAAACACAAGAAAATCGTTTTAATGTCCATCAATTGTGCTTTATTGGAAGGATAATTTTATGCCATTAATGTTTAAATATGATTTCGGGCATGTGGCCGCCGCGGCTGGCTCGAATAAAGCCAATTCTACAGGTCCAATTTTGAACCACTTTTTCGAGCATATGGGGCCGTATGTCGGCAATAACGCCACGAATGTTGGCTTCCAAGTCCCCTAACGTTTCTGGTTTGTTGGCGTAGACGAGCGACTTCACATATCCCCAAAGAAAATAATCCAATGGTGTCAAATCACACGATCTTGGTGACCAATTGACAGGTCCATTCCGCGAAATTATGCGCTCATCGAATGTTTCCTTCAATAAATCGATTGTGACGTGCGCTGTGTGGCATGTAGCGCCGTCTTGTTGGAACCACAACTCATCCACATTCATGCCATCCAATTCGGGAACAAAATAGTCGGTTATCATGGCTCTATACCGGTCTCCATTAACGGTAACTGACTCTCCAGCATTATTTCGGTAGAAGTATGGCCCAATGACTCCACCAGCCCATAGACGTAGCCATTCAACCAAAAATGAGCCTCATCACTGAACAAAATTTTGCGATGAAAATCAGCATCGAGATCAATCTCATTTTCGGCCCATACACCAAAATCACGACGCATTGCATGGTCTCGCGGCTTTAATTGTTGCACAAGCTGGATCTTGTAAGGTCGCAAGCCAAGATCTTTGCGCAAAATCTTCCATAAAGTTGATGGACAAAGCTCCAATTGCTGTGCACGGTGGCGAATCGATTCATTCGGGTCCTCTTCAACATTTTGCTCTACAGCGGCAATTGTTTCTTCGGTGCGCACTGTTCGACGTCTCTGCGGATGCGTATTATCACATAGAGTAAACGTAGTGCGAAAACGATCCATGGTTAACCGAATTAATTGCTCTGATGGACGATTATGTCGACCATAAAATGGACGGAGCTTGCGGTAAACTTCGCGAACTGAACCATTATTTTCGAAATAAATTTGCACGATTTGCAAGCGTTGTTCTTTTGTCAACCTGTTCATGATGAAATGGCAAACCAAACTGAACATAAATGACATTAGAGTTGCCAGATTTGACCATAAAATGCCAGTTTTATCTCTATTCGAAAAACAAACCTCTAAAAAAAACACCCTGTAGTTGAATGCATACAGACCTGTAACTCTCCTCAAAGGAATTCGTTGACAATACACTTAATGTCAGGAAATGCATTGTATTGACAATATGTTCCTCGCAATTCAACTAATGATACTGAAATCTGCATTGCAATATTTTATACAATTTCGGTTGTATTCGTGGGCTGAATTTTAATCTAAGAAATTTTTGGATATATTTACAAAAAATAATATGTAATATATTTTTAGTTCATCCTTTAAGTTTTTAATAAAAAAACAAATGTAATATAAATAAATATTACAAATACAAAAATGATTTGTTTATCAATTCTGTATCCGTGCACGCTTCTTTACGCTCTTTAAGCGCCTGCTCGTTCTCATTTTAACGCTCTTTGAGGGCCTGCTCGTTCTCTGGGCAGCACCGTATGTACTGTAAATAAGTTATCGAAAAATGATCATTCATTTAAAAATACTAAACGTTTTATGAATCAATCCGAGTACTTTTTGTTAGTATTGTATGCGTCAATTTTAGGAACTGAATTTAGGGCCAATTTTATAGTGAGAGCTTAAACTAAGTTCAGTTGAATGCCAACTGTCCCGATGCCCGAAAATGACTGAATATCGCCCGATTTCGTTGTTTTAATGAAAACTCGAAATATATGCCAAACGATAGAACTCAAAGCGGCCTAAATATAATATACGGGGTTGCATTGTCGAAACCTGTCGCAAAAATGAGTTGCCGCCGGTTTTTTGAGTAATTTTTTATTAATATATAGGTATTAATGCTTAAAATGTGTGCCAAACGATAGAACTCGAAGAGCCTAAAACGAATATGTGGGGTTGTCTTGTCAAATTATGTCTTGAACATGGGCTGCCACCCGTTTTTAGGGCCAATTTTTTTTAAATGAGTGGCAACCCATGTGGCACAGGATTCGACGGCAATCCTATATATTCTATTCAGGCTTATCGAGCTCTATCATTCGGCTCACATTTCAAGCTGCTATCTTCATTAATAAAAATTGACCCAAAATCCCGGTGAAAAACTATAGTTAAGACAGGATTCTACAGTGCAACCCCATATATTATGTTTAGGCCTCTTGTAGTTCTACCATTTGGCATACATTTTGAGGTGTAATAATATACAGTTTTTGTTAAAACAGCAGAATTGGCCTAAATTCGGACATTTTCGGGCATCGGGACAGGCTTTGGCAAGGCAACCCTGGTTCGTTAATTTCACTAAAATGCATTACTATCTTTTCCGTATATCTTATCCTGTAATCTTATAAACTGGACTTTTCTACAGCGGGCTATCAGCCTAATTGTGTTCGGAAACTTCTTATTCGTGAAAATGTATTCTATTACAAAGAAATGGAAATGATTGCTTAGTACTAGCAGCTACATATAATGTTAAAGTACCAGGAGACCGATCATAGCTCGGTTTTTCGTTTCGGGGATGAAAAATTAAAATAAAATGGAAAATGTTAAAAAAAGTTAAATGAGGCTAAAAAAACTTGGAACAGTTAAAATGTCCCCTTATAATATCTAAAATTTTTAAAAATGTTAAAACAGTTGAAAATGGTTGAAAACATCTATTATATGTGGGAAATTTTGTAAAAAGTTGAATGAGGTTGAAAAACTTGAATAAAGTTGAAAGATTTTGGAATATTTTTAGACAGTTGAAAATTGCTGAAAACTCGAAAAAGTGGAAAAAAATAAAAATAGTTGAAAGATGTTGAAAAAACTCGAGCAAATATGGATAATATTGAAAAGAGGTTGAATAAGTTAAAAAACATGGGAAATATTGGAAAAGTAGAAAATTTTTGACAAATAACGAAAGGTTGAAAAAGGCAACCAAATTTGTAAAATGTTGAAAAAGTCGAAAAGAAAATGTTGAAAAAAGTTAAATGAGATTGCATAATGTTAAAGCTGGTTGCATAATGTTAAAGCTGGTTGCTGAATGTTAAAGTTAGAAGAGTTTGAAACAGGTGAAAATGTCTGAAATAATCGAAAAAATAGACCTCAGTTGGAAAATTTTGAAACAATAGAAAATGTTGAAAAAATTCGAAACATGGTGTAAGGGACAAAAAAATAAAATGAAGATTAAAAAAGTCTAAAAAAAATTTCGAGATGTGCCGTAATTGATCTTAAAATTTAGGGTAGTACCCTCAATCCTGCGTGAGTTTGATCCAGAATTAACTTTTTATAAACAACACTCTTACACCAACTTTTATAATGATTGCTTGCATAGTTTGCTAAATATTTAATATATTTTTTTATACTATTTTATTTTAATTTAAAGTATTTTACTTTTTTGGAAGGTGCCACGACCATTGGTGCTATTTTTTCTTCATTCAAATATACTTTATAGCAAGTACACCATCTACATTAAATTTGATATCAATTGCTGCAATAGTTCACTAAAAATATTGTTTACACACTTTTTGTTAATAGCTGCGTTCCCGTACAATAACGCATTAGTCCAATTTGCAGGTTTTTACCCAAAGAGCGTTCCTGTACTCGAAAAACCTGTAAGTGAGAACGAAAATGAGGAAGTATCTCTTGGTAAGGAGATACAGGTTTTTACTAAAATATTTTTTGCGTGTAAACTCTTGAAAAGTGTCAAACTATCAGTTTTTCTGTATTGTGCAGGCTAAATTGTAAACATTAAGTTTATTTTGACTATTTTTACCATCCATTTCATTCTTTGCGTTTATAGAAATCAATTAATTGTTCAACTACATTCACTTTAAGATTTTTATTTATTGTCTGTACTCAGATAATTTAATTTTTGTTCCACATACATGGAAAAAATTTTGACGTTTAGTTCTTGGGTTAAACAATGGTTTTGTCCGTTCCCATACTTTTAACATTTTCCCCCTCTCACAGAGCGCAATTTTTTTATTCTCTCGTGTTTGACAGTTTTACAGGATTTTACCCAAAAAGTTCTGGAACGAACCTAATATAAGACGTGTCACGCCCACTGTTGCGATTATGCCGAGCTCAATTTAAGTTCAAAGTTTATTCATCAGAAAAAAGTATTGTTAAAATCTATCCCCAAAAATTTTAATATCTAATATTCGTGCAAAAGTTGTACGACCAATGAATGACTCCAAAATGATTGCAGAACTATCGAGACTATTCAGGACTTTTGCCGAGAAGTAATGGAACATTTCATGAAAAAGACAGAAGTTGGTAATGCTGGTCGTGGCGTCATCTTGTCCATCAAATATCATGTTTACCTTATCTCAATGTTTCAACATCGTATCAAAATAAAATATCGACAGTTTATCCAAATCCAATGCGTTTGATATAATTGTATCCCCAACCTCCATATGAATTAACATTTATGTGTAAATATTTTTTTAAGATAGTTTTTATTTCTGGCAATATCTTGCTCAATTTGACAGTTGACAAACGATTTTCACGCAAACTAACCTCAAATACGCAAAGTGACAAATGACAATATTGTTTTTTGTAGAGATGTAACGTTAGAGACAACGACGGCAAAACTTAAAAAATTGAAAAATATGCAAAAAAATAACTAAAAAATATAAAATGTGCATTTTTCGTTACAGCGTGTGTTAAATTCAATTAGGAAAATGTGATAACATTTACAGTGGGTGAATTAAGTGTTAGAAACACATTTTTTTGTGCAGAAAACAACCAGTGACACGCGAAAAATTTATTGAAGTGCAACAACAAGCAATTTTTCGAGCGTCACAATCTTGTCCAAATTCAGAGTTTAAGCACACCGATCGATAGTTTCATAAAAATGGACAAGGAACGCAATTCGCGTTACGCTGACTCAAGTTCCAGTGCCGTAGCCGTCGTCTCAAAAAAACAAAAAAAGTCAAAAAAGCAAAAGAAAAGCAGACGTTCACGAGACGATGAATCCAGTTCGCATAGTTTTGGCAGCACACACAGACGTTCAAGTAATGGCAGTGGAACTGCCAATATATCATCTTTAACTATGGGTACTTCATTGAAACCAAATACCACAATTGTTGAGTACTCAGATGTAAGCTCGGAAGATTTTTCGGATCCTGAGGCTGGTGAGATTCATTCTGATCATTCAGAAAAATTAAGTGTGTTAACTGTCGGCGTTTCAGCCACGGCAACAGCAACTGCAACAACAGTGACTGCTACATCTCTCAAGATAGAGTCAAATAAATCAAACAAAGATCGTCGGCATGTTACACAGGCAGACAACAGTGGTAGCAGTGATGAAGATAACTACAGGTAAGCCCATATCTTTATCTCAATTTCCATTTGATATGACTTATGGGAAAACTTTTAAAAGTAAACCCGAAACTATTTATTTGACCCATAACGAGTATTACTTCTTATATATAATTGTATAGTATAATTTCAAGACTTTCAATTCTCTTCTCCTTTCTTTTGAGGTACATACATATTTATTATTCTGGAAATCTTCCCTTAGTGTAGACTTCGTCTACACTACCACTGAAAATCTAAATTATGAAAGACTCTCATTTCAAAGTATGAGATATTGCTTGACTAATGGTGATGAAAATGTTTTATTTGTGGAAAAAAATTAAAATACATAAGAGTTCATAGATCTATAATATACATACTAACTACAGGGTGTTTTTTTTAGAGGTTTGTTTTTCGAATAGAGATAGAGTCAAATCTGGCAACTCTAATGTCATTTATGTTCAGTTTGGTTTGCCATTTCATCATGAACAGGTTGACAAAAGAACAACGCTTGCAAATCGTGCAAATTTATTTCGAAAATAATGGTTCAGTTCGCGAAGTTTACCGCAAGCTCCGTCCATTTTATGGTCGACATAATCGTCCATCAGAGCAATTAATTCGGTTAACCATGGATCGTTTTCGCACTACGTTTACTCTATGTGATAATACGCATCCGCAGAGACGTCGAACAGTGCGCACCGAAGAAACAATTGCCGCTGTAGAGCAAAATGTTGAAGAGGACCCGAATGAATCGATTCGCCACCGTGCACAGCAATTGGAGCTTTGTCTATCAACTTTATGGAGGATTTTGCGCAAAGATCTTGGCTTGCGACCTTACAAGATCCAGCTTGTGCAAGAATTAAAGCCGCGAGACCATGCAATGCGTCGTGATTTTGGTGTATGGGCCGAAAATGAGATTGATCTCGATGCTGATTTTCATCGCAAAATTTTGTTCAGTGATGAGGCTCATTTTTGGTTGAATGGCTACGTCAACAAGCAAAATTGCCGCATTTGGAGTGAAGAGAATCCACATGAGACCCTTGAGACGCCATTACATCCACAAAAACTGACTGTTTGGTGTGCTCTATGGGCTGGTGGAGTCATTGGGCCATACTTCTTCCGAAATAATGCTGGAGAGTCAGTTACCGTTAATGGAGACCAACTATTTTGTTCCCGAATTGGATGGCATGAATGTGGATGAGTTGTGGTTCCAACAAGACGGCGCTACATGCCACACAGCGCACGTCACAATCGATTTATTGAAGGAAACATTCGATGAGCGCATAATTTCGCGGAATGGACCTGTCAATTGGTCACCAAGATCGTGTGATTTGACACCATTGGATTATTTTCTTTGGGGATATGTGAAGTCGCTCGTCTACGCCAACAAACCAGAAACGTTAGGGGACTTGGAAGCCAACATTCGTGGCGTTATTGCCGACATACGGCCCCATATGCTCGAAAAATTGGACCTGTAGAATTGGCTTTATTCGAGCCAGCCGCGGCGGCCACATGCCCGAAATCATATTTAAACATTAATGGCATAAAATTATCCTTCCAATAAAGCACAATTGATGGACATTAAAACGATTTTCTTGTGTTTTATTTCAATTCGAAGCTCTATACCTCTAAAAAAACACCCTTTAGTTATAAGAATTCCTGCCACCAAATTTATTTCCATATAGTATTCAAAAGCGCTTATTGTTGAAAAAGCGAAATCACGTCATCAGATATTTGGAGTTATTATTAGGTTGCTATATTTCAAACACGAAATACTCGAAAACCACTATAATAGTTGTTATTTTTTTCCACATAAAGTAGTTCGAGAATGTATTGCACTGCATTCGCAACACATATAATTAATGCTTATATATTATAAAATTCCAAGCGACTATCATGTTTGCCATATTTTGTGCACCAAAATAAGTAATTTCATTGACAGAAACTTTACGGGCATATAGCATAAAATTAATTTCGGACAATTGAAATAAATTTTTCCGAAACGGTACTACTGCATGAATAGTTAACTTATGACATGTTTTTTAAGTGACTCAATGCTCTTAAACTACTGCACCGATTTTGATAAGTGCAGTGTCTTTTTTCTGTCATTTAAGCTCCAAGAGGATTATTATTGCGACGTTAAGGTTTCCAAATTTTCCATAGGAGGCACTGTAAAAATTACTCCTTTGCTAATATATTTGGTGTACCCTTTATGATTTCCATACTATTCTATACGATTTTTTCGATAACTTCTCAAAATTTTTGATGTGTTCCGATATTTTTCGACACCATAAGATACTTGTCGAATTTTTTTTATCTGTGCTTATCGACTATTTTGACGATTTTCGATACCTTTTGACTTATTTAAAACTTTTGAATGTTTTTCGGCACTGTTTGATACTTTTTGACTATTTAATACCTTCCGACTGTTATCAACTTGTCCGATACTTTTTGATAATATTCGAAACTTCTAGAATTTTTTTGACTTTGCTGTAATATTAGACTTTATCAATACTTTTCGATGCTCTTAGGCGTTTATCGACTTTTTGGATATTATCAGGTACTTTTCAACTTTTATCGATTCTTTCGAAGCCTTAGATGTAGCTAGATGCATGTAAATCGACATGTTTTGATACTGAAAGTTTGAAATTTCGAATAACATTGACAAAGTCGATAGAAGTCAAAATCCAACGAAGAAGCCGATATCTATACAAAAATCAAAAAATGTTGAAAGTATCAAAAACTCGTGAAATAAAATTGGCAAGTCTTAATAAAGTATCGAAAAAGGCGGAAATGGATGAAAAGTATCAAAAAATGTAGGATAGTATCGAATAAGTCAAAAAATATCAATCAAATCTGAAAAAGTCGTCCTGGTTCCTTTCATGAAAAAGGGACTGTTAAGTAGTGGGCAGACAAGAGACTATAAAAATAATAGGGGTGTTATCTTTGGCTTTGCCAAAGGAAAGCGCGCGTAAGTTTTAATTTTTATTAAAATTTGAATTTGGCAAGAATTACTTAAAATATTATCTACTATCTACTTCTACTATATATATAAAAATGCATTTTGGAATATGTTAGTCTAGCAAAGGCTCGAGAATGGCTCGACCGATGATAATAATTGTTTATTTGTTGGGTTTGTAATTGTATTTACTTTGTTTTTATTTTGTTGATTGAACAAATTTCACATTTACTGTCAAAGCAATTGTTCGCTGTGACAAATGCAAACGACGAAGTAAGTGAGTATCGATGGGTCGCTATGTCAGCAGCAATGAGGCGATTTGCCGCATCTTTTACTTTGCGAGTCAAGCAGATTTTTTCGCTCGCACTTTGCTGTATGCTGATATGCCACACTACTACACATGGAACGCATCATCGAAATCGTTTCAGCGTCGGAAACAAGGAACATCTGTAGAAGGACATCATAATGTTTTTGCTTCAGATGCTCTGGGTCGCATCTACGCTGTGCATCCAAATAACGACGAATGTTATTATCTTCGATTGTTGATAGTGAATGTTCGTGGTCCGTCTTCATTCAGCATTTGAGAACCGTTAATGGACATCTGTGTGCGACTTACCGTGAGGCATGCCAACTCTGAAAAGTTGCTCGAGAACGATTCGCATTGGGATAATACGCTCAAAGATTCCAACATATCGTCATCACCGCATCAAGTTCGCACATTGTTTGCGGTTATTATATCCACATGTTTCCCTTGAATCCAAACGATTTGTGGGTCAAATGTAAGGTTTACATGTCTGAGGATGTTTTGTATCGTGTGCGTTGACAAACTTTAAATCCATCATTGCAAATGACTGCAGAAATTCGCAATGACACATTGATCATGATTGAAGATATGTGTATATTGATGGCGAATAAAACGTTGCCACTTTTGGGCATGATATCACAAAATCGTCCATTGCACGATGCATTTCACAACGAGTTACTAAGGGAACAATAATGCGACACCGAAGCAGTTGCACGATGACCCACAAGACGTCAGTGGAGGCACTGGACAGAACGTTGAAAGATATTCGTAGCAATCGAAGCATTTTTGGTGGAGCCATGATTCTGTTGTCCGGTGATTTTCGTCAGAGTCTTCCAATTATTCCGCGATCAACTGCAGCTGACGAACTTAACGCATGCTTAAAATCATTAATTTTATGGCGACAAGTGAAGACACTCCGATTGACGACTAACATGCGAGTTTTTTTGCAACAAGATCGAAGTGCAGATTTGTTTTCGAAGCAATTGTTCACTGATTTCTGTCAGTTGACCAAATCGAAGGAGGAGCTCATTCAGCGTGTTTTACCGAACGTAGCACAGAACTTTAAAAATCTTAATTGGCTGAGCGAACGAGCTATATTGGCGGCGAATAACAAATATGTCGATGATCTGAACATCACCATTCAACATTTAATTCCGGGACAGTTGAGTTCCTTCAAATATGTTGACAAAGTTGTCAACTATCACATAAAGTTTTTGAATTCTCTGGAATTGTCAGGATTACCACCTCACAATTTGCAATTGAAAGTAGGCTCAGTCATCATCATGTTGCGTAACATCAATCAACCTTGACTATGCAATGGAACGAGACTGGCTGTGAAAAAACGTATGAACAATGTCATTGAAGCGACGATTATCAAGGGAAAGTATAAAAAAGAGGATGTTTTGATTCTGAGCATCCCGATGATTCCAATGCACTTGTCGTTCGATTTCAAACGGCTGCAGTTCCCAGTGCGTCTGGCTTTCGCAATCACTATCAACAAATCACAAGGTCAGTCATTGGAAGTTTGTGGAATTAACTTGGAGTTTCCATGTTTCGCACACAGACAACTGTGTGTCGCATGTCGGAAAGCCATCATCTTTGTTTATTTACGCTCCGGGAAACAAAACTAAAAACGTAGTTATTTTTTCAAAAAATTAGTGATTTTTATAATAGGTTAAGGTTATAAAAAAAAAATTGGGGAGGGCAGAACAAAGTCTGCCGGGTCAGCTAGTCAGTATATATATATTCAGTATATCTATGAAAGTTTTTGCTTATATGTTAGGTGCCAGACTGTTTATTCAAAATCTGCCCAATTTTCCTGGCCGAAGCATTTCTAGTATTAATGTGGAATTTGGTTGTATTATCTTAAAAATGTTTCTCAGTACAGCGTTTTAAAGTTTTTGTTTCTTTTTTGTAAAATTGAGCTATGGCGGTAGTAATAAAACAAAAATGTTTATTGTTTTTGATTTAGATTTTTAATAATCAATATTTCGGCTTAAATTTTAAGCCATCATCAAGATCTGAAGAACAGAAATATATAAAACAACAATGCAAATTAATCACTAAAACACTGATAAAATTATTAACACAAATTTTAAGTTATTTTAAAAATAAATAAATAATTACATTATTTGCAATTTTGAAAAAACAGGAAGTGTTTCTCATTTGCTGACCTGTTATCGACTAATTTTATGTCTAATAAGGTGTTTGTAAATGTGAGCACAACCGTCTGTGTCTGTCTTGAAGTTAAGTCGTTTATTTTCCGGAGTATTAAGTATATCTAACATTTCGATCGTGTATCGTCTCGCGTAATTCTTCTCTTTTTGCAAAATTTTTGTTTTTTCAAAAGCTGGAAAGTGTCCCTATTGAATGCAATGTACTGCAAGCGCTGTTTTGTTCACGCTTCTTGATTTTAAATCGGATTTGTGTGACGATATTCTTGTTTTTAATTTTGATTTTGTCGTACCAACGTATACTTGTCCGCATATTGTTTCTTTGGAATTATTCGTACTGTCAGTGTGCAATTTGGTTTCATTACCATAAATAAATCTCTGATTATAGCGTTTTCAAGTGTTTGCTTGTATGGGAACTGTCTCGTTCTTTTGTCCAAGTTATTCCTAGTATTTGTGATAAATTTGGATACACTACATCAAATAACTCTCTCAATATAGCATTTTAAATGTTTTATTCGTGTGTGCGGTAGGCGTGTCAGTGAATCGTTTTCGCCCATTTTCAATCGCATAAGCCTTGTTTGAAGCATGTCTACCGAATTGCATTCACTAATCTTTCTTGGTTTTCCCGTGATCGCGATTTCCACAGACAGGCAGACGGATATGGCTAAATCGACTTAAGTTATGACGTTGATCAAGAATATACTTTTCTATACGTGCTACGCCCCCTTCTATGCGTTACAAACGGATTAAAAAGTAAATACATGTCTGCCATTCTTAAATAATTCACTGCTCACTGTTTTGACTGTCTTTGTAAACTTTTTTTTGGAACGCAATATCTCAAAAACTATGGGAAACAGAATAAAAAATTTATAAAATCATTTGTATTCAAAAAACACTTTAATTTTATAAATAAAAAAATTCAAATATTTTTCAAACATAATTTTTTATTTAAAAAATGTTTTTCACAATATCTAGACATATCATTTTTTTTGTGATTTTTTTATATGTTATTCCTTAATCAATTCTAACAAAGTATCTGCTTTCAAATCGAAATTTCCGACATAACTTTGGAAAATATGAATTTTTTAAATATCTTCGAAATACATTTTTTTGAGAAACATTTTTGGAAATTTAAAAAGTAACTTTAAAACAAATTTATATAAAGTTTTTGATTTTTTTTATTTGTTATAAGTCGACTGTTATTACTAATTAATTAATTTTGTGTGAAACTTCACAAATCGGTCAATGCTTTTTAACAAACATGATAGAGACAACAAATGGAACAATTTAACCTGCACTTTGTACACGTCTTGGAGAACACCCTTCATGGCTCAAGTGTTAAGAGCGGCTGTCCAAACATAATTCGTGGAATGGTTGGAGTTCAAATCCGTGTACAAATTAACTAAATCTGGTCTGATGAGGCTATGTATATATGTATGTGAATATGTATATACGTGGTAATAGCCGAAACATATGTCACCAATTACCAGGTTAAATTGTTCCATTTGTTGTCTCTGTCATGTTTGTTAAAAAGCATTGACCGATTTGTGAAATTTCACACAAAAATATCGGTTTCTGCTAAGACTGTACAATTCGATCAAATAATGTTCAATTAGTTTTTGATTTTTTTTTTATAATATTAAAGCATATTTTAACAAGAAGGTATATAAGGAGTTATTTCAAAAATCAATTACATAGCTTTAAAATACAACCATCGCTTTATAAAATTTTATAATGGGTATATGCCAAGGTACTGACAATTTAGGTGCAAAAGGCTGATTTGTTGTAAAATATAAATTAAATTTATATTTTTTTATGATTGGGACGACATAGCACAAAGATAAAGTATAGTTTTTGGTTAAGGTCTTGGTGGTAAAATGGAAGAGCTTTAGAAATATGGATTTTTTCAAACGCTTATCTCGTTCAAAACCACGATAAGTAAATGGCAGGGCTCAGGAGGTAAAGCCTGTGTCGCAGATGCATAACCATTTGTTTAATATGTTATCTTCTGATTGCAAGTCAAGTGAAACTTTTTGGAGAAATATTCATAAAAAGGATATAAGTGAAAAAAGTGAATGACCGACTTTAAAAAGTATTTAAAGTATATCTATAGCTTCCGATGGCTATATATTCGAAAATAGATGTGAGCTGAAATTTTTGTTTCCAGATTTGTTTTAAATGAACAAAGTGCATTTAAAATGAGGGGTTCAGTAGATTGAATGTAGCCTGACAGTTGCTTATCTGTTTAGTTATAACCTGAATATAAATAAGAGAACCTGTTTTTTTTTCAGGTGTATTACTTTTGTAATCAGGTCAGATGGTAACCCTAAATTTAATCAATTATGAATTTTCGTTTCGCTGAGCCAAACTTCCACAAACAAATTAAATCAATTATGTATTGTATGCATGTACATTAGGGCGGGTCGATTTGTTCGGCCGGGAAAAAGTCATCAAAGGGTATTGCAAGAAAATTCCTACGGACAATCCTAAGCAACTTTGCCAAAGAATCTATGGGTCTAAAATCAATTTCGAGCCTACCATTTTTAAAAATAGGTTTTGAACAATACTTGTATCGGATTTTTATGGAAATATTTAGAAATTTTTTCATATTTTCAGCAAAATTTGGGTAAATCGGCCAGCTTGATGTCTTTGGAAAGGTTGTTTTGCTCCTTTCTGAATTTACCATGTTGTTAGTTTTTTTTTATAAGGATAGTGGAGTACAGAAGTACTAAAGTCGAAAAATAATAGAAATAATTTATTCAAAAATGAAAATCATACAAAAATTTAGCGTAAGTTTGGCGCTCATAGTGCTAGATCTTGCTTGCTTTCGTGGGTTTTATAAACAACACGTCGAGAAACAGTTGTTAGTAGTTGAACGAACCTCTATGTGCCTTGAATATGCAAATGAATTTAGAACAGGTAGTGTTGGATCGTCAGATGTTAAATATTCCATAAAATGGTCATATGTTTCTTTCTGATACTAGTCGACCAAGGCGTTTAACTTTTTAGCACAACTTCTTACATTAACTTTTCGATATTTAATTTTTTCTAATTTCAATTTATTTTTTTACTACTTGAGGTGTAAAACTTTTATATGAAACATTCTGCTTTCAGCTTTTGGACTTTCACGTAAAAGACTACCGTACGTTAATAAGTAATTGGTAAGTTAAGTCCATTGAAATCACTTAACAAGCTAAAGGTAGGAACATCTTGAGATGGCATATGCAACATGCTGCGTCCAGTGGACATGGGTCTTATAGGTAGCTCTATAGTTGGAGAAAATGGAAAAAATCACAATGGACGTTCAAAAGTTTCACGAAATAATAACACGTTTTCATTGACAGATTTTTCAATGATAGATTTTTATTTTTGAATAAATAATTTTGTTCCATTATCTTTCGAATTTACTACTTCAGCACTCCACTGTCCTTATAAAAAATATAATAACATGGTAAATACAGAAAGGAGGCACAAAACCTTTCCAGCGACATCACAATGGCCGATTTACCCTAATTTTTGCTTGAAATACTTTGTAATTGTTCCCATAAAAAATCCAATATAAGTTCTGTTCAAAACCTATTTTGGCAAAGTTTGTCCGAATTCCCCGTAGAGCATATTCCTGCAATACCCTTTTTAAAAAAAAAAATCGACCCGCCCATACATATTTATGTATGTAAAAATATTCATGAACCTGTGCTATTAAAAGTAAAAATTTCGCAAAAAGAAGAGAAAAATTGAGAAATGTATTTATTTTTAAAAAGCAGTAGTAAGGCAATATGGTAGGAACACAATTTTGATCTTAAAATTTTACATTCAGATACATGAACAACCTCAAAAACGTGAACACCACCTTTTCCTGTGTGCACCGTACACATGTTTGCTTCTCAACAGACAAAATGCGAATCAAGAGTGAAAGAAAGCATAAAAACGTACGAAGCTTGAGTTTGTAGAAAATTTCATTTACAGTCGCTTGCTTTGTCTTTTCTTTTCTTTTGATTTGATTTTTGATTTGCGGTTGCAGCGTTCACCTTGCTTGCATCATCTTCTGATTTATTTTGATTGTATTTCTGTTTTGCTTACACAAAAGCTTAGTATATTCTGCAATGTGGCAAGTGACTTGATGGCCGTTTCAAGTGCTTACGCAGAATTCTAGCCTACATTGCGTTTTTCCTCTTTAAATTCCTTGCTACAAAGTTGGATGAAAGAATTTCCCCAAAATTAATTGCGGATAACTTCTTTCCAGAGAATTTTTTCCTCATTCTTAAAAAATCTTCTACGATTGCAAAACAGGGAATTAGAGAAAAATTTCGAGGGAACGTGTTAACACTTACAGAATGAGCAATTAGTTTCACTCTAAAAAACAAACGTTCAGCTGAGCCAGCTGGGGGTGGATATTTTCATTAATTTTTATATACATATTTTAATTTTTAACGTAAGGTAGCGGCAACTATGTTTAGTTTAGTTACCTTCGTGGACATATCCAGCGTTTATAAAATTTTCATATTTTTCACTTCTTCTGGTACTACATCAGCTTTTGCTTGGTAAATCGAGCAGTCGAAGTCCTAGCAGAGTCAGAAAATTGTCGCTGATAAACTGCAAAGCACTTCGGCAATTGTCGTTTTGATCGACTGAAACTGTTGACGAAGTCGCAAGTTTAAGCAGCAGCAGGAGGATTTCAGCTTTCCTAAGTTGAAGCAGCATAATTTTTTTAAAAGTCGCAGTCAACAATTTGGCGCTAATGCTTTTTGATTCTTCTTCTTCATATTTTTGTTCTGAAAGCAACCATCGCAATCGTTAGTTTTTCCAAAATATCGTTTTCCTTCTTGCGTTGGCGAGCAAATTTGCCGTCATGTTTCCATATGACTGAACAGAAATAATTCGTTAAAGGCAAGTTGGTTCATCAATTTAATATTTTTTTTCACCTATTTTCGGTATTTTTATGTTGAAGAATTTCGGAAATAATTTAGCGCTCTGAATCAAAGCTTCCACGTTCAATGAACAGCTGATCGATATACAGCATATGTTGAAAACTGAAGAAAGGTTCTTCATGCAAAAACAACGTATTCATACATAAATATGTTACCGGCCAAACTAGTTTTTAGAACAAACTAGTTTTTCCTAGGCCTACAAGTATGCAATTTAAATATAATAAAAAAGCACTGTTGATTGCGAAGCCGGTGTTGCACATATCATAGGCTCATCCGCGGCCAAAGGCTAATCTTGAGCTGCGGCCGAAGGCCGCCCACTTGCCCTCACTTACAATTTGCCAAGCATTCAATGAAAGTGTTAAGTTTTAGTCTTTGCTACTATTTTTACTAGCCACAGTGCTTTTTTATTAAGATTTCATTGCATATACTTAGGCTTAACGGTAACTAGTTTAGCCGGCAACACATACATGTGTATATACGCGTTTACGTCATCTGGATATTTACGTCAATGCTTGAATACCATTAGTGTGTAAGGAAAAATTGTAATTTTTGTTTTCTAACCAAAAGTGAAGCTTGATACTATTTACAAAGTCGGGAACAAAATATCATTAGCTGATTTCTTTACTCAATCGTAGTTCTTAATTCGTTCGTTGATACAGTAAAAATATTTATATACATATGTTGACAGCAGTGCCGGTTGCCGGTTGTATATAAAAAGTTGTCAACTAGCAAAATAGTAAACTATTGCAGTGGTCAGTATGTTTAATAAACAGCTCTATTTATAAATTTTCCTTCGCGGGAAATTTGTGTTCATGAATAAAATAGTCAAAAATGACAGCTGTAATCAGTTGACTATTAAAATGCTTAGGTATTGTAAGTATGTGAGGTAAACCTTCGTGTTGTTTTTGGAGAAGAGATGGGATGTAATTGTAATGCAGGTTAGCATACTACTGCTGACAAATGTTTGGAAAAACACTTGTAAGTCAACGTTTACACGAGGTCTGAGAAATTCTTCTCTTTTGTGAGTTTCTTTTGCGTTTACACACGGAAACTAGAATTTGTTTGTGCAAGAAAATTTCAAAGCAATTACTGCGTCAACCCGCCACAACAAACGTAAATCCAAAGCATAATATCAGCTAAAGAATAGAACGAAAGGGATTTCGCGTATACAACAAATTCTGTACACCACCCTTTCGTTTTTCCCTTCTTGCCTACAAACAGGAAAACTTTCTTTCAAGAGTTTCCTCGTGTAAACGCTGTCTAAGTAAATAGCCATCGATACTCAGCAATTTAATGCAGAACTAGGCATAAATGATTATTAAATAAAACTTTTCTTGTTTGATTTTTAATTCTGAGAATAAACATGTATTCAAACAGTGTCGATTGGATCTTGTTTCGGAGATATAGAAATCGGTAGTTATGAATATATCTTTTATAAAAATCGCTATAAGTCGGGAACTCCTGTATTGATTTCCAAAACTTTTCATATGAAAGGTAATTCAATGAGCTACAATATTAAAATGATGTGCAATCGTCTACTTGTACAATACATATAGCGTCTAGTGCCGAAGTGTCGTTACTCGACACGCAAAACAAATCACCAATGATATGCATTATGTTTTTTTTTATTGGCATATTAATTTTAACCCCCTCAGAGCTCTAAACTATTAAAATTTGATAACTTTTATATCATCTATTTTATTTATTTATTTTTTTTTTATTCTTGTGTAGTCGAAAACGCAATGAAAGCCTAGATAATTTGTCTAAATTGTCTCCTAATCATGTGCGTCGCATAATACTCGGTTCGCCTATAAATTCTTCCTCAAATTCTTCAATACATCCAACTAAAGTGACTACAAGCACCAAAGTGGCAGGAACGACACCTGCTCCTGCAATATCTTCTATTAGCAGTTCGAAAACATCAAATCATCGTTCGCCACGTAAACACGAGAAAGTACCACCCAGTCCCATGCTGCCAAATGACGACGAAGATTCGGATTTGGATGTTGACGATGCAGATCTAGATAGGTTTCTATCCAGCGATACCATCGATACTGATGAACTTGAAGCCGAATTGAAGCGCCAAAAAAGAAAGAAGGCGAAAAAAGACAAAAAACACAAACGTAACAAGAAATCAAAGAAGCGCAAACGAAAGCGTCAAAAATCAATATCAAGTATTGAATCCATATCAGATAATGATTTGGATGAGGTACTGGAACACACTCGGCATTATACACCCCCAAGACGTTCCCTTGATAAACCTGCCAAGACGCCGGACCGATCGGTAACCGCCACAACATCCGTTCCTCCGCCACATCCAAAGGAGAATAGTCCTATTTCTACCGAAACACCGCCGCTGCGGCCAAATAGCAGTAACAGCTATTATTCAGAATCTACAAATCTAACACCAGCGGCGATGGGTGTGGCAGCACCTGCATCAAGTTCTGTACCGCATCATCATCTTCAAGTCACTGTATCTAACCGTACGACAGGTGGACGGAATGAACCAATACGTCATCGGACGCCACCTCGTGGATCCGGAAAGATGCGCTTTCCAAGCGCAACATCGCCACATACGCCACCTCTTTACATTGCAAATAGGGAAACAGCGAGAGACTCACGCAATTCACGTTATCTTTATAGCAGTCAATTGAGTCCCAAAGATAACGAACGTATGCATCATCCTCAGCATCAACATCGATCTATGAGTAGCAGCAGTAGTCATCATTATCATCAGCGACATACTGGACCAGGCCCCGGCGCTACTGATTCTAGAAAACTTAACGTCATATCACCAGGTATGTAGTTTAATTTTTTAGTTATATATTTTGTATACATACATATTCTGCATTGGTCAGATCGATATCACCATCAACCAACTACTCCTCCTCACAAACGAAGAAAAATTAACGACACTCGTACTTCCGCTTCAACTATATACGAACAAGGAGGTCGCTATTATGCCTCAACCTCAACGTCGTCGTCTCGCAATTATAGAGAAGTTCGCAGCACCAACGACTATGAACGGTATAGTAAAGAAAAGTATTCTTCCAAACGTTACTCCAGGTATGTTATAGTTTGGATTGTTTTGAAAAAAAATAAAGACTTTAAAGGTTAGAAATGAGATCAAAAAGATTAAAGAAAATATTGGAAAGTAAGAATATACTGTCACTCATTTATGGCGTATGTAGTTTTACCGGTTGATTACCCTTATGGCCTCACGAAAGTGAAAATTCTGTATCCAACTATAATAATCGGTTTTACTTATCAATTGGCGAATCAACTGCAAATGTCGTTTGCGGCAGGCATTTTGAAAGCATTGTACTTATATCTGTCCCAATTTAGTCAACATAGAAAACTCCAAAGGATCGTATGTTTTCGCCAACAGCCTTTTGCTAAATTTCCAATTTTTTTATTTTAACAGGGAATACTAACAGTACAAAGTTCAACCGCATGGCTTAAGCAGCCAAATGATATCCGTATTAGACATCGTTTTAATGAAAGGTTCCATATAGCATCATACATCGCGTATGGGTTGCATTGCAAAAACTTGCCCCTTGTGCAAGATAATTCAGGTTAAAGGTCGCAAATATTATTATTACTACTTATATTCCGCTTTCCATTGGCAAGGCAGAAACTTAAAGACAATAGTTATAGGCAAAACTGGTTTCACTTTCAATTGGTCGAATATACATATGTATAAATTTGTAAACTTTTTTTTTTCTTTTTGCCTATATTCGCATTTTCCGCCGCACGATAAGGTGAACGTGGTTTGACAACAGGGGGTGGCAACTCCCATACAATTGAAATATGTACCTAAAACGATACATCTTGGCATCTAAGGTAATTTTTTCTACGTTTTAGTAAGCCGGTTTTTTCGCACCGTTTAAAGGTTTGAGCAAGGAAGCTCAAATTTTGTGACAATTATATTTAAGCCCCATGCTAAAATAGGCAAAAAATAAAAAAAAACTACAAAATCTTCCAAATAAACACCCTAATATACATATATATATGTAAGATACAAATTTTAAAAATGAAATAACAATTTTCTGCGTCCTGCAGTTTTCAAGATACACTAAGCCGGAAGTCATATAATATTCTAAAATACAGATTAATTCATAAAGATTGAAAAATGTAATACTAAAATTATATTTAATTTTGATACGACTCAAAAATAGTTGTTATCAAATCGTTATGTCATTAAAAGGGTTGGTCCGACTTAACCTGATGCTTCGTGTGCTATGGATAACCCAATTCTTTACACCCCTCAGGATTAGATTGTTACTTGCAAAGACCTATCTGATTCCTTCCCTCATATATGGTTGTGAAGTCTTCGCAAACTGTGATTACTCCTCCAAACAAAAGCTAAATGTAGTCTTTAACAATGTAGCCAGATATGTTTTTGGACTTAAACGCACTGACCACGTCTCTCAATATGCAAAACGACTTTATAACTTAACACTCGAAAATCTTTTAATATTCCGAACTCTGCTTCTGTTGCATAAAATAGTTTTTACGATGCAACCTCAGTATCTTTTTAATAGATTATTCTTCCTTAGATCAAATCGTGGAAAGAAAATATTACAGATACGCCATACCTGTTTAACCTCTGAACGGCAATTTTTTATCTTTCTATACGCCTTTGGAACGCTCTTCCATCTAATCTTAGATCTAATAAAAACCCTGTGCAATTTAAAAATCAACTCTTTTTGCATTTGTCACATTTGTAATGATATGCTAAGTATGTCTTTATTTACATTTTTTTCTTTAAGTTTTTAAGTTTTCATTTTCTGATTTTGTTTCTAATTTTTATTTCTCATTCTTTATTATCTTATTATAAGTGATAATTTTTTTTTTAACCTTTGTTGTCGGTCAATTGAAGTTTATTAGTACGTACGTTTTTCTCCCTCTTGAATTGTATTTTATTTTTTTTAATGTCAAGTAATGGTAATTTAATTTTATTAATTCTGATTAAATCATAAAACAGTGTACATTTGTAATTATCTAGTACTCTAATCATAAGATATATATCTTGTTGTACTAGAGATTGAACTTATAAATAAATAAATAAATAAAATAAACTGCGAAACTATTCCGGAGCAAAAATAAGTACAAAGGTATACCTCTTTAAAAATTCAATAAATCCGTTCCAGGTATTCTTTCTCGTAAAATGCTTAAAATTACATATTGATGACCAAAGAAAATAAAACAAAAAGAAACAAAAAAAGGCATTGATAAAATAAAATTTTTTTAGACTGCCACTCATAAAAAGTCGACGAAATAGGGGCTCCTCGTGGGCTGTCCGCAAGGCTTTACTTTTAAGTAGTAAAAAGAAATACAAAGCGTACATTTTACTGTACTTCAAAGCCCGCAGTAAAACGGGGAAAAAGATGTATTGAACTTCGAAAAGATACGGTTGGTTACGTTACTTAAGTAAAAAATAATAAAAACTTTTTTTGTAGAAGACTATAAAGTCTGCAAATTGGTCTAAAAGTTGTTAATAAGTGTCCGCCCTATTGGATGCGATATATATAATTTATTTTATAAATTTTGACCTAAGTTTCTGGCTGACTAATTATATGTCAGACATACATAAGTAAAAAGTGATTTTTGCGTCTTTTGACCTTGAATATGTTGAATAAGATATGCATGTAACCTTTCATTGATGCCGTGCTTAATATGGGTGTAGCTATCTTGTAGGTGGACCTTAGACTATGCCAAAAAAGTATTTTAACTCATATTAATAATGTTTTGAAAAGATTTTTATAAAAGTTCGAAATCCAAAATATGAATTTTACAAAGATCGCTTATGAGTAAAATCTTATTATGATTCCTATTTTTATATTTTAGAAGTCCAAGTCCAACAAAAAACCGTAGTGCTCGCGCCCACAAACATAAGTTCATTATATCATCACCTTCCCCAATACGTTCTCGTTCTTCCAAACGTGAACGTTATTCAAGAAGCCGCTCACCACGTCATACACGGTATCATGATTCACGTTCACCTTCATTGTCATCACGTTATCACAAAGAACGTGGACGCACAAGCTCACGCAGTCGTTCTATTTCGCCACCATCACCCACGTCACGTGATATCAAACAGAAACGAATTGAATATAGCAAGAAAATTAGCGAGACAAGCTTGTTTGCAGAATTGGTGAAAGATCGTCATAAGCGTAATAAAGCATTGCAGGTAAGTTCAACTAGAAAGAAAATGATTATAATAAAGAAAGTATTTTCCATATTACACATATATGTCTAACTTCGCAGGAAATTATTGAAAGGCAAGAGGAGAACAGCAATAGCAATGGTGCTTTGATTATAAATGACAATAGTTCTTCTACAGATGGTGCGACACCAGGCGTGTTAGCTCCAACTGCCGGTGAGTCAGCAAATGCTGTCGCGGCAGGCATTAAAGCAACTGCAGCCTCATCCTCAACATCATCAACAGCCCCAAATGGTGTTAATACCAAAACTCCTGTAGATATAACAAACATTCCCATGCCAAGAGCAGGTGATCCCGACACTATTGATAGTGGTACTGTTGTAACAACAATTAAAACTTCAACGACTATTGATGCTGTAGCTGCTGCTTCAGC
The DNA here is from genome assembly GCA_963680825.1 of Meiosimyza decipiens. NCBI lineage: Eukaryota > Metazoa > Arthropoda > Insecta > Diptera > Lauxaniidae > Meiosimyza > Meiosimyza decipiens. The sequence continues at coordinate 66,047,603 of OY804258.1, read as the reverse complement.
GACCCTTATGAGCAATCAGAAACCTGAATCTAAATCCAATCAGAAACCAAAAAGCCTTACAGCATTACCCATGCCACCAGGCGTTAGTGTTGCTGATTTGGCAAATGCACCAACACCTAGTCCACCGCGACCTGACGATAATAGCTCACCGCCGTCTACAGGTGTTGCGACGCTAACAGTAACAGCTGCTCCAAACTCAGTGCGTACAACAAAACATGCATTAGCTGGTAGTAGCAGTAGTTCAACCGCAACTGCAACTACATCTTCAACACTAAACTCTAACAGTCAACACAGCATCAGTACTGGTGCCAATAAGAGTTTACTCAATCTGCCAATGCCACCTATGGTTCCAGGTAGTGAAGAATTAAGCGGTGATGAGATAATAAATAGTCCTGAAGATTTCGATGCCATTAGTAGTAGTGGTAGTGCCATTGCCGGAAATAATGGGAAAAATACAACGAAATCTGCAACTAGTGGGTTGAGATCAGGCAGTCAGACATCTGTTACGATAAAACGCAAACGTCCAGTTATATTAAATAGACGTGACTCAAGAAATAATGTGCGCGATTGGGGTGAACGTTGTGTTGATGTTTTCGAAATGATTGCTCAAATCGGCGAAGGAACATATGGGCAGGTAAATAATCAAATATACATATATTTTGGCAACCTAAAAAATTATATATGAATTTTTATTAGAAAGTGTTGCATAGGTCTAAATATGTGATGTTCCAATCAATCAAATTTGCAAGCTTAACTTGTTTAGGGTATTAAAAAATATCGAATTCCCTCTGGCACCTGATAGATGGTGGGATGAACCGAAACCACATTTTTAAAGATTGTAACAGCAACAGAAAATTGATTTTTGAAATAAAAGTGGTTTACTGTTAAACCTTTTTTGAATAATATTGCTTCTAGTTACAATTTTAAAAAGCTTAAATTTTTATAAAAGAAAACTTATGTCGTTTCTCAAAGCTTTTTTCAGTGTTTGCACTAGAAAGCTTTGCTATTTTTTATGTCATGAAATTTGTTTCTGGAAAAAGTCTTTTAAAAAAGTGTAAAAGCTAAAGTATTATGAAAAACTACAATGTCTTACTATTCAATTTTTGTATCGAACCTTATACGAACAAATAAATTTTACAAAAAAGACGAATAAAGTCATATATCGAGACTTTTCGTGGAATAAAGACACATTTTAAAATTTTTTTATGGAGGCGAATTACAAGATTTTTCAACGAATAAGGGCACATTTTAATGTTGATCATCGAATAAAGGCACATTTCGGTGGGCTTTAACCAAAACTTTTGATAAAAGTGTGAGTTACTACAAAAACTTTAATTCGGGATTATTTGGGATGTAATTTGGAATCGATGTATAAAAAACAAAAGATCGTTGTAGCTTTTTTTTAATTCCAATTTCCAATTTTTTTTAATTTGAAATTTAAATAATTTCCGATTTCGGTCAAATTTTGACACGCCAAAGTACTTTAATAGATAGCACCACAGTGAATGAAAAATTTTCTTATTCAGTTCGTTTTGAAAATTTTAGTTCTAAAAGCCCACAAATCTAAGTTTAAAGTTATGGATATCACTTTTTTTTGTTATGTGATCTACACACAAAATATAAATTTTAACTTCTAGACCTTAGACCTTAGTAAAATATGACAACTTTGAAAATGGTGCCCCAAGTCGAGGTCTTACTAATAGTACTTAAATTAAACTTTATTTTTTTAATATTTTAATACCCTTCAAAATGAGATATCACATGAATTAATGAAGGCCGTATTCAGTCATCACGAATAAAAACTTGTCCGCAAGACTCAAGTAGAGGGTGAATGAAAATTTTTCGTCGTGTGTGCCACGAAGTTTCAGTTGGCCGAAGATCACGCATAGTGTGCCGAGGTCGATGTTGTCGATGAAAAACTCTGAAGGTAATTTTAGCTTTGTACCATACACGAGCTCGGCTGGTGTGCACCCTAAATCGTCCTTGAAGGTTGAACGTAAACCCAATAAAATTGGCAAATAGGTAGTTCAGTGTTGAGAATCGTGGCGTAATATGGCTGATTTTAATGTACGATGGCATCGTTCCATAATCGCAATGGATTGAGGATTATACGGCGTTGTATGCAATTATCGAATGCCAAGGTAACGTGTCAATTCAGTAAACAATGTGCTGACAAATTGGCGGCCAAGATCGGAGGTAACATCAATAGGTACTCCAAAGCGAGACATCCATCCATTGACTAGTGCGCGTGCAACTTTTGGTGCCGTCATGTCTTCTATAGGGAATGTGTCTGGCCATCGTGTAAAGCGATAGATTACTGTCATACACTAGCGACTGCCGCATGATAACGAGAACGGTCCAACGATATCGATGTTAATGTGCGAAAAGCGCTGAGAAGCAAGAACTCTGCGGTGTTGTTGTGTGACGAGAGGTTTTAATACGCTGAAAACACATGTGCAAATTTTCTGCATGCAGCATGGAAAGATATCTGCAGCAGAGCTGCAGGCAAAATAGACGTGCAGACGTGGAGCCCTGACTCCTCTGCGCAGCAATTTTTAAACCGTATAACAAAGTCAACTCCTATCTGTTCCTTATTTCAAAGTTGTTCCTCTGCCGTTTCTTCATCACCCATTTCGTCATTTGATGACTACTTTCAGCGCTGCGATGCAGTGCAGAGTTTACGTGTGTTTATGGCTATTTGAATCAATGTATTTGAATTTTTCTGCAGCAGAAAATCTGCGAATGTGTTTTCAGCATTACGTTGATATAGCATGCAGTTTCGTGCAAAGCTTTTGCTGTCGCGCTTAATTCCAGGCCAAACAATACATTCACTCGTCAACTTTGCTCTTGCTCTCGTACCAGGGTGAGACAAATCGTGCATTGCTTGAAAAACTCTTTCTCTGAACTTTTTAGTGATGAAGGGCCGTATGTGATCAGAGGAATGATCGCAGTAAACCATTTTTCTGCTAGAAGGAAGAGCAAAACGTTTTAAAAAAATAATTCTTTTTGATAAGCGATTGAAGCTTATTGTCGATAGCTTGATCATCTGCCAGTTCATCGAAATTGATTGAAGTTGCATCAACTTGTTGTATTCTCGATAGGAAGTCAGCGATGGTATTTTTCTCACCTTGAACGTGGCGAATATCTGTTCTAATTTGCCCAATGAAATTAAGTTGTCGAGCTTGACGATCGGAGGCCTTTTGCTGTTTTTGGTTGAAGACGAAAGTCAAAGGTTTGTCAGGTGTTAACATTGCAGCGACGTCGTTCGACCATATAGCGAAAGTGACGAATAGCTAGGTATAAAGCTGTTAACTCTTTATCGGAGGTACTGTAACGACTTTTCGTATTTGAAAATTTTCGCGAGAAGAATCCAAGAGGCTCAATTTTGTCTCCATTAATTTGGTTGAGAACGGCACCTGCATTAAAGTTTGAAGCGTCTACATGCAGGCATAGTTCTGTATCTGGTCTTGAATTCCCTAGCATTATACAGTTCGCAAGTTGCTGCTTACATTCGTTGAAACTACGGTCTGTTTCTTCAGTCCACTTCAAAGGCATTTTATCGTTGCGCAGGTTTCCATGGAACCATGTTAAAAACGTCGATAGAATTGAGCATTGCTTAGAAACGTTTTAGTTCCTTGGCAATAGTAGGACGTGGAAAGTTAAGCAAAAGGTCTACGCGCTCAAGAAGCGGCTAAATGCCTTCTAGGCTAATATAGTGTCTGAGAAATTGAACCTCTGATACACCAAATTTTGACTTAGCCGCGTTGATTGTCAAATTGTTGTCTTTAAGTGCTGATAAACTTCCCTTATGTATGTATGTTCATAAGTTGTTGTTGAAGCAACGCACAAGTGATCCAAATAGGTGAAAACAAAATCAAGACCTCTGAATACCCCATAAATCAGCCTTTGAAATGTTTGGGCTGCATTACGCATACCGAAGGTCATGAAGTGTAATGGCCGTTTTAGGAATGTCTTCGGGATGAATGGGCACCTGATGGAAATGTTTTTGAAGGTCAATTTTCGAAAGTATTGATTTACCTGACAAAAAAGTTGAAAAATCTTCCAGATATGGCAGTGGATAGTGGTCTGTCACGGTAATAGCATTTAGTGCACGAAAGTCGCCACATGGCCTCCAAGATCCATCAGCTTTTCTAACCATGTGAAGTTTACTTGCCCAGTTGCTGCTTGAAGGACGGCAAATAACAAGCCTCAAGAGCAATTCGAATTCTTCCCGTGCAGCATCTATCTTGTCGGGTGAAAAAACAGGTGAATCACCTAAGGTTTTGTTTGCCGAAAATAGCGTTGCGTGATATTTCGGAAAATTCAGTGCTTGTGTCGAAGGTTTTTACACAAAGCGTAAGTGATCTTGCAATTGTGCAAATGGACTTAAGCTCGGCTATTTATTTAATTGGGCATTTTCGACTGAGGTCAATCATAATCTTGTGATAAGCGAAGAAATCAGCACCAATTATGGCATGACTGACGTCAGCAATTAAAACATTCTAAATGATTTCGCGGCGTAAACCGAGGTTTAGTTTTAAGCGCACTTTTCCGTAAAAGGTAATTGGTGTATTGTCTGCGGTGAACAATTTCAGGTCCGAAGGTGCTGCTGGAACTGATTTTGCATGTTAAAAAAATTTATTTTCGTAGACGTATTGTTCACCATTTTTTGAAAATTAATCAGTCGAGCTGTATCAATTTGCTTGGTTTAAATTTAGCTTGGACGTAAAGTCACATGACTTGGAATTCTTCGCATCCTTGCCAAATTTTACGTGATACCAACAAACATTCTTTGATCGGCTTCTTTTCATACGCTCTAATGAACGCGAGCGAGATCGGGATATGCTTTGAAGCAAATGGAGAACGTCACGCGTTATTTGTGTGACTTCATTTTTGAGGTTAGAAATCTCGTCGGTTTGCTTGACAGCAACAGCATTTATATGTGAATCACCCACGTTTAGAGATTCAACAATGGAAGCAATAATCGCACCATGTACAAGAGGAGGCAATCGACTTACCCACAAATCAAGCAGAATGCTGTCACTAGGGACACTTGGTCCCTTGGTTTAACATATGCCGACAGAACAGGATGTAATCTCCTATGTTCACTGTCTGCATAGAACTCAGTGAGTTTGTCTTTGATGTAGTCATATTTTCTTTGAGACGGTGCAGCTTCTATAATAGGGCGTAATTCCATAATTTTATTTGGTGGATCACATGCAATCAAGATGCTAAATTTGCGAGTCGCTGCCTCAAACCAAAATTCAAGTGAGTAGAAGTACGAATCCATGTTAGCTTCCGACATGGTAGGAAGTGTCAGCCTAGGAACGGAGACTGAATTGACTTGCCATTCCGTGTTGAACACTGTCTGATCCGTCTTATCGGATTCATTCTCTGACATTTTTATCACTTGAACCTGCTTTCAAAATGCTCTTAAGAAATACGTTAAAATGTTGCACGAATTAACCTTGAGAAAAAATCAAAGCCAGAAAAAATTATGGAACGGTTGAATTTTTTGCCCTTGAAAAAATAGCAGACTATGTGACTAGTTGTAAGACCTAATGTTAGATTAATACTGATTTATTATTTTCTCTTCCCTAATGTTGACAGTTTGCACTAACCTAAGGCTAGGGCACAATACAAACTTAAAGTTATGTGCACAATACCAAATTATTGCACTTAAAATAAATGTGGTAGAGGCACCACAGGCTGCTTTCGCAAAAGTAGCGTTGTTTCCAAATAGTACGCAGGACTCCGACTTTGTTCCCTCGGTTTGTTTTTTGATTTAGATAGCTTAAGCGTGAAAAACTAATTGGAGCCTTAAGGATATTCTTTTAAGGATGCTAGAACACTGACATTTGTATTTTTTAACACCAATGTTTGTTATTTTTATAGGTGTACAAAGCACGTGATCATCACACTAACGAGATGGTTGCACTAAAAAAAGTGCGGCTCGAGCATGAAAAAGAAGGATTTCCTATTACCGCCGTTCGCGAAATAAAAATTTTACGTCAATTGAACCACAAAAATATTGTTAATTTACATGAGATAGTGACCGATAAGCAAGATGCGCTGGAATTCCGCAAAGATAAGGGTTCATTTTATTTAGTGTTTGAATACATGGACCATGACTTAATGGGTCTGCTTGAATCAGGTATGGTAGATTTTAATGAGGAAAACAATGCCAGCATAATGAAACAATTAATGGATGGACTAAATTACTGCCACAAAAAAAACTTTTTACATCGCGATATCAAATGTTCTAACATTTTAATGAATAACAAGTGAGTATAATGAATGGTTGAGTAAAATTTCGTTACACTTTTTTTTCGATTTTTCAGAGGTCAAGTTAAACTGGCTGATTTCGGCCTAGCTCGGCTTTACAATGCAGAAGATCGCGAACGTCCCTACACAAATAAAGTAATAACATTGTGGTATCGGCCCCCAGAATTATTATTGGGAGAAGAACGTTATGGGCCGTCGATTGATGTTTGGTCTTGTGGATGCATTTTGGGTGAGCTGTTTTTAAAACGTCCACTCTTTCAAGCTAATGCGGAAATGGCACAATTAGAAACCATATCGAAAATATGCGGTTCTGCTGTACCTGCTGTTTGGCCGAATGTTATCAAACTGCCGCTTTTTCATACGCTGAAACAAAAGAAACAGCATCGTCGTCGATTGCGGGAAGATTTTGAATTCATGCCAACACCTGCTTTAGATTTGCTGGATAAAATGTTGGAATTGGATCCAGACAAACGTATAACAGCAGAGGACGCTCTTAAATCAGCTTGGCTGAAGAATGTCAACCCTGACGAGTAAGTTTATATCTATATAAGAAGTAATCAAATTAAGTCTTAATTTTGTTTCTTTTTTTTTAACTATACAATTGTGGACAATACAATAGGGTCAGTAATAACTTAGGAATAAACAGTAATTTTTTTAGCAACCCTTGTACGATACCAAACGAAATCTTTGGGCAAATTATTTATGGGCATTACTAGCTCCGCAAATTATGGGTTCGCAACTATGAAAACAAATGGCGAATTATTTATTTTCTCAATATTACCAAAAGCAGACGTTCAGCATCTTTAATACAATTAAACTATTATTTTTGTGATTAAAGTAGAAATTAGGTGTGTATCATCCGGATTTTGTGGTGAAAAATGAAAAGTCAAATCGCGAAATTTGAGACAGAAAAAGCTGAAATTTCTCTGACTAATCGAATCACCACAGTTTTTGGATGATACGCAAAAATGGGTAAAAAAAATAAAAACTCACAATGGCAGGGTTCAGGAATTAGAACTTGCGTCGTAGTTGCATAACCGTTTGGTTAGTACTTTCTGAGTACAAGCCAAGTGAAACCTTTTTGAGAATATTACTGATAAATATAACTCAAAATGCGAACGACCAACTTAAAAGTTTCGTACCTGATTTCTATAACTTGAGCATAAGTTTACTTTAGAAGCGAATATGGAATCAGAAGTTGGTGACGCGCATCTACTTTCGGAGATATAGACATTACTTATTTTAAAGCTGTGCGCATCGAAAAACAATATTTCAGAAAGAATTATCTGGTTGATCATTTAGGACACATTTAACTTTACGATTCCTTTTCAATTAAAAATCGCTCAACTATTTAATGGAATAACTCCTTACACAACCTTTCAAAAAGTGAAAAAAAATAAGTGCTGAAAAATATTTTATGACGCAAGTACTGGGCAGATAGAATTGAGACAGGAAATTACCTTTCCCTCGCTTGTCAAAAGTGAGTCTCTGGTCTCGTTGCCTACGATTTTGACAGTCTTCAAGTTTTAGCCACAAGAAATTTGTCTGGGTAAAAAATGAAACTTTTTTTAGAAATCAAGTGATCAGCTGATTTTTATTCTCATTTTTTCTCTCTCAACCACCGCATTTTTTCCGGATGATATCCTTTTTGTGGTAAAACTTTATAAATATTTACCTATTTTTTCGGATGATACAAACCTATTATAAGTATTGTTTTTATTAATTTCAGTTAACTGTTTTGGTTGTTAAGAAAAAAATCATATTAGGTTGTTCAAATATGGTCCGAGCCAAGCATTGTACAAAAGAAAAGCGCGCTATTATCAACCAATTACAAAGTGAAGAAAAATGACAACGAAAAATAGCTCAAACGATAGGTTATTCTCAAAACTTTGTATACAATGCCCTAAAAAAAAAAAAAAAAAAGAATTTAAAAAAGTCAGACCAACCCGTGACCCGTTTAAAGACTCAGCAGCATTAACAACTGAGCTGAGGCTGCAAATATCCTAACGGACTGTTAGATAGGACAGAGATCAGTGGAAAAACATATTTTTGGAAGATATCACGAGGGTGCCCGATGCTGAATTATATACATAGAAAAATCGTTTGAGATATTTTTCGTTGGCTTTCCCTTCCTTTCGTAATTGGTTAATGATAGCGTGTTCTTCTTTTGTACAATGCTTGATTTGTCCAATATTTTGACATCCATTGGATGTCATCCTTAGGGACTCTGTAAAAAATTACATATAACCTATTGATAAACATAATTACTTAACATGTTTTCTTGCTGTTTACTAATTTATTTAAATATGTAAGTTTTTATTTGTTGTTTGTTAAGTGATTATTACAAAAGTTTTGTACAGAGTAGCTGAGGATGACATCCAATGGATGTCTAAATATTGGAAAAATAAAATAAATTGAAGAATTCAAAATGACATACAGCTCAAAAATCAAAATTTCGTTACTAAAAGTTTTGATGTCACTAAATTCAAACTCAAAATATTTAACTGAATTTAATTGAATCAATACTCACAATGTATACTTTAATCACAAAATTAGTAATTTAATGCTTTCCGTAATACTTCGACCTGTCGCGAACCTCACTTATACGACGAAGTAAAATTGAGATGGACTTGAAACGTTTTAAAAAGCCGGAGCCAATTGTCGAATTTTTATTAGTCTTTTTAGTTGTATTTTATTTTTAAAGGATTTCACTCCAAAACAAAATTATTAAGGAAAACAAGTTCTAAAGAAAAAATTGAAAATAACTAAGAAACAAATAAATGCGCTCTACTCAAAGTTTTTATCCTTAGACAAAATAAAAGTCGTCAATTTTACAATTTCGAAGTCAGCTGTTAAGCTGTATGTCTGGAATCAGAGACGCTATATTAAGGTGTCTTTATAAGTTCCAGAATAAGTTGCCAGCCTGTGTTAACAAACAAACTATTAATTTTCAGTGAAATTTTTAGAATAAATGCGTTGAAAATTAATTAGAAAATAAAATTTTAAATACGGTTCAACAATAATATGTACATGTGTATGTTGCGATTTCAAGATGCATTTTTGGTAATTGAATGAAAGTTTGTCAAAAAAAGTGGCATTTTTATTACGTCGTTTTTAATCTTTAGTTTTATTTATTTATTCGAAATGAAAACGTACCGATTTTCGCGACAGGTTGGATAGGGAAAATAATTAACCGTTTGTTTTCAAAGCTGTCAACCAATCATTTGTGGAACTAGTAGTTATACCCATTATTGTACAAGGGTTGCCAAAAAATTAAGTTATTTCTGACCCTATTATATTGTCCACAACTGTACAAAAACTTAAAAGCTTCGGATTGAAAACGGTACAAACTTGAGCTGCTCAAAACTAATAAGTACCGTTTCAAGTAGTGTTGCCAGATTTTTAGCGCGCTTACCCCCTGAATAACCTAGTTGGTGTCCTTTTTTACCTAAATTACGTGCATCCTTCCCTAATTTTGTAAGAATCTTTATAAAATTCTTGTAGCTATTTAACCTTTAATATGAGTAATATTTTAGTTTTTCCTGGCTCTAGTTAATTTTTACTTCATTTTAAATTAAAAATCTCAATACTTCAATAAACATCGCTCATCATCGCTATGAACTTTGTACATAGTTTAAAAAAATCATGTGTGCTGTGGTATAACTGATGAAAACTAAACTGCGCTAGAATGAGACGAAAATGTTAATTAATATGATAAAAGTTGAAGGAATCTAGAATGGCTACATCAACAATGATTAAAGTACTCATCGAGCAGAGTGCCCGAAACTTTTCCGCTTCGAGATCGGTTAACCAAAAGCTAAGATATAAGTGTGAAAAGATCTCCTATTTTTTAAATTTTTTCAAGCAATGCACTGATCAACTACCAAAGTCTTGCGATAGCGAGGAGAATCACGTTGATTGCTTTATATGTTTATTATGTGTGCGTAATGCAAGAACATTATTGCTGTAAATATTCCAGATCCCGATTAAAAGAAACTTGTCACGTTTTGCGTTTCATTATACACACCTAATTTTCAAATCAAACCCTCGCTAAGGAAGTTTCACTTCAAAAAGGTTAAGTATTTAGTGAAACAAATGATTTTTTTTAAAGATATTTTGTAAACTTTAAACGGAGATATAATAGAAAATAACAAATGAATTAAATAGATCAAAGCACAAGTCAAGTTTTGCGACGATCGCCAGATTTTTTTTAGGGAAAGTAGTCTTTTACGTGTAAAAATGAAATCGAAAAATGTAGCTCAGAACTTCCATCAGAAGTTGCGGATATAGCGTTTCTAATAATCAGTAGTAGATCCGAGTAACACTTTTTGAAGACTTTTTTCTTCAAGTTGAAAACCACTTAAGAAATACCTAAATCACAAATAACCGCTATTAAACACGCAGTTTTACTTCTCACCTTATGCAACTCATTTGAAAAATTTTTTTTAGCATTATCGACTTCACCAGACAGCTTAACTTATCTCATAAGTCCTGCATTACAGGCCTCAGACCAAAATTTTTTTGTTGTTTTTGCACTAATAGTACTGAACATAAAGCTCTGTAAAACACATATAAAATTTTACTTTGTTCCTAAAAACACAAATAAAGATATTCCCTGCTACCAAATTCCAAAAATACCTAAAATTTTTACGATTTGCATATACATCTGTAGCTTAAAAGGTAATTTTTAGAACTAGTATAACTTTTATAAACAAACTTTTTTTAGAGGCCCCACACCTACTTTATACCCATAAATGTGCTCTTATGCGAACTTAAAACTGAAAAAAGTAGAAAAATTAAAAATGCTGTTATATAATGTCTGAGGAAATAACTCGAAGACTGAAACTAAATGTATGAATTCACTGATTTAATTTTCTTTAGAATGGCTACGCCAAAACTACCCACATGGCAAGATTGTCACGAACTATGGAGCAAAGAACGACGGCGGCAGCTACGAAAACAACAAGAAACGATACCAAATGCTGCAACAGTCGCTTCAATGAAATATCAACAAACGCATGGTGGGAATGCGGTGGAAAATGTTTAGCAACTAGATTTATAACAACAACAGTAACTGTGGTTGTCTTCATCATTTAAATACTAAGAATTATTATAGATGTTGTTATAAATAACCGATTAATGAATGAATTAATCAATTTGTTTACTATTATTAAATTAATATTAATAATTATTACTAATTTCATTTGAAAAAAAAAACCAGAAAAAAACAAAAATAACATATGTACTATGTACTGTATATAAAACTACAATATTCGTGGTGTAGTTTATAACAATAAAATAAATTGTAGGCTAGGTTTTCGTTGTTTCTTTACTGTTCTTAATGAAACAATTTTTTAAAGTTACATTCAAAAACTGCTTTAAATCTAACGTACTTTAGTTTTTTGTATATTATAATAAAGGAATTATTATGTATAAAGGCAAAAAACATGCTGAAAAATAAAATTTATATTTAAATAGAAAAACATTAAAGGGCAATGCCAAATTTAATTTATGAAAGCGGAAGTTGATATTTTTTTGTCGTTTTAAAACACACTAAAATAAATGAGAATGACACTATGCTTGACGGCAGATCTTTATTAGGATGATCGATTATTTTAACCGTACCGCTAATAGAACAATTCAAAATACTTAAAATATGCCCTGATTTTCTGTTTAATTGATTAAAAATCTGTCATTTTTCCATATAATTTTTTAAATCACGAAATTGTTTATGTATCCTTAACCGTTATGTATTCTTAATTGGTTAAAGTTCTCGACTGCCCAGGTGGAAATTCGGCCTAAGGTACGTATATGATTTTAAAACTGCGACGAACTTAAACTATCAGTGTATAAATCATACGTTCTATTGAACAAAACAAACCAATTAATTCTTATTTAAATCAAAATGTCAGTTAAAATTTTTATCATGGAGTCAACTAAAATAAAACCATTTAAATAGGGTTGCGATAAAACTTAGTCATTTCGGTCTACTTTGTGGTATTCATTAAATTGATTTTGATTAATAGACGACAAAAAAAGTATCTTCAGCTTTTATTATTTACAATATAATATTAATTTTGTAATTTTTATGAGTCTTTTTTATTTACTTGGCAGAATATAAATGCTTTTCTGTATACTTAAAAAAAAGTAAATCACTAAAAATCAAGACATTTTAATAAAATGCAACTATTGCATTTCAAATTAAAGTTGTTAATTTTATGCTTAAACTTATGTTAGTTAATTAGTTAAGTTTAATAACAAAAAAAATCTGATTGTGTTAAGAATCTGAATAAACTAATTAAAACTGAATAAAAATGAACAAAAACCAATGATTAACGTTTTTATATTTTCTAAAAAAATTCAAAAGCTAAACACATATAGGAGAAAGTAGTTAAATAGCAAAACTTGCAAAATAACTAAAAATTAAATTTTTTTGTTATCATTGGGAACAGCAGTCAAACAGGGGACTTAAATAAAAAATCAATTTTTTTTATTGGAAAATAGTGAGAATAACATTCGAATCTGGGATCAGAAAAAAGCAGTCTCCATCATGGCCAGTTTAAAAATAAAAAACTATTTCCAGAAATACGACAATTCATGCATGAATTATTATATTTTTTTGTGTCATTTTATACACAATCATTGACGCTTAATCCGGATCTGCTTTTATTTATTTTTAAGAGTCTGGTTTTTGAAATAAATGAAGTGAAATATGTTGTAAACACCGATTTCGCGTGCACTTACAAACAGGCCAAGAATTATATATAAAATTATCAAAAAGAAAAAATGTTTTCATTTGTGCTCGCTATTTGGCCACAGTGTGGAGTTAAAAAGAAACAAAAATGAAACGAGAAAAAATTTTAAGCTAAATGTTGAAATTTAAAATTAAGGTAAGAGTGCGTGTGAGACTGAAAAATAATTTAAAAAATACACATAAAAATCATAGTTTAAAAGAATACATTATTCAAAAGCATTGTCAATAATAAAGAAACACAAAACTTTATTCTTAAATATCCGCATAAACAAATGCAAGCAAAAGTGAACACAAACTTTATGCTTTGAAACTCTGCAATATGCTTCCATTTTCATGCAATTGCAAATTTTGTATATATATATATATCTTATTTGTAAAGGACTTTTATAAGTAACAATAAATTATTGTGAATTATAAATCAATTAATAAAACTTGATCGTTTAATTTTAAAGTTAAAATATATATTAGCATTGAAAATACATAAGGAAACTAAAATGCAATATAAAAAGTTTATTGATAGGAACATCAAAGGTACTTATGTTAAGAAAATTAAAAAAATTAATATCATGATGAGCTTTAATCAAGGCCCCTATTGCGGTTATCAATTGACAATCGACTCGATCGATGGTGACGATTAATCTTCTTATAACGTAATCAGTATTATCTATTACATGTAATTTAGATTTGTTGTTCATTGTGAAATCGAAATAATGGAAAATTATTTAAAGTAACACAGTAAATACAAAATTCATCGGTTTGTTATAGGCTACTAAAATAATTTCAACAAAATAACAAAAGTTGAGGCAATTATCTAGAATTCAACTTAGTTTGAGTTGTCACACCTAATAGCGGTATAATTTTCATTTTGGTAATGCGACGTTAATTCAGAAAATACTGTTAGCCGTTTTCCCGTACTGCCAATTTTAAACAAAAAAGCGTATCTGTCCGCAAAAAAATGTTTACAATTTTTAACATTGAAATTTCTTTGGTTAAAAATTTGTCAATTGTCAAAATCTGACAAATAAAAATCTATATATTTATTCCTCGAAGGTAAGGCTTAGTTGACGCGATCTACAGCAGTTACAACAACAAATGCTATATCAAATTGAAGTGCTCATCCAGCAGAGTTGCGGAAAATTATTGGATCGAGAATCCGTTGACCAGAAGCTGAGATATAAGCGTGGAAAGATTTCCTTTTTTTTCAACTCTTTCAAGCATTACACTGATTAACTGCAAAAGCCTCGCCATAGCGAGGAGAAAAAAATTTACATGCCTACTACTTTCTCTGTCTCTCTAATTGTTATTGGTTTTCAATTAAGCGTTGTTGTTACTAAAATATGAAAAGTAATAGCAATGAATAAGTATGTGTAATGATATTGAACAACTTCGTGTAACATACATTTGTTATTGTTTTATGGAAATTTTTATTTTGGATTTATATTTTTGGAAGTTGTGATGCATTTTTTTTAAAGGATGTAATGAATATTATTGGAAAGTTTCGGCTTTTTTATTATGAAAACTAAGGGGGCGTTCATGTATTACGTAGCGCAATTTGGTGGTCTTGAAAACGTTACGATGAATTACAGGGGAAGGGGAGGCGGGTTTCGAACGACGTGTTACGTAACATTGTTTTTGAAATGAAACTTCTTTAGTGAGAGTGATTTAAAATTAAGTGTGTATTATGAAACGCTTTCTTTATATATTTATTAAATAACAACAATGAAAATATTTTATTAAAATGATAAAAGTTTACGGGATTTAGATTAGCTACAGCAATACATAATACCATGAAATTATCACCTTCGAGATCGGTTAACCAAAAGCTGATGTATATAAGCGTGGAAAGATTTGCTATTTTTACCAATTTTTTCATGCAATACACTGGTTAACCACCAAAGCCTTGCCATAGCGAAGAGAAAAACACTCGCTGTTAGGTAAATATGGTGACTTGGGTCATACGTAACATATGGGGGGGGGTCAAAAATCTTCAAAAATTGCGTTACGTAATACTTGAATGACCTTAAATCATTGAAATCGAGCATACATGGGTGATTGTAAAAAACTCTCACTTTTTGCATGCGGGGTATTCCTTTAAAGTTACACTAAATTTAGCCTTACCCTTGAAACCAATCTCCTCTTTCCAAACAATTTTTAAAAAATTTTAAGTGCATGTTTTAAGAACCCCCGGGTGGATGTTTTTGGGTAAAATGCCTGTGGCGTGGCATGTCCTAAGTGACACAATTAAAGGAAAATTCCAAATAAAATTTTAAGAAGGAATACCTTATACAAATATGTTTAGGACTCTTCAGGGCTTAGTATAAATTTATAAAACAACAACAAGATTAAAATTGTCCCATGGATTTAAGTAAAAATTTATTTTTCCTATATAATGGCTCACAAAAATTGTAAGACCGTGTTTGAAGGAGGAAGCTGTGTGAAATATTTATCTTAATTCCGTAAAAAAGAACCTGGCTCTAGGAAAAAGTTAGTTATTTTTGTCAAACGCATATTCTAATCATTTATAACCGAGAAAAATAAAGGGAGAAATTAGTCAGCCTCTGCCGTGATATATGACAGGCTTAGAAACATAGAGTATGTCATCTTTTTTTCGAAATCGAGTTAAACTAAGGTGACTAGATATCTGTCAACAAAACGCGTAGCAGGAAAAAGTTGATGAAACATTTTTAAGGATTAGTTTTTTTTGCAAAAAATTTCACATTTACTAAAAAATTAAAAAAAGTCCTTACTTTTTTAAAATCACATACAGTGGCAAGCATATATGGATGAATGTTTGTCACATCAGTACTTACCACGACATAACATCTTTAATGTTTGACCTAACGTAACCAATTTTTTTGCATATTGATCTTATTTTATTCTTTTAAATGATACCATAGATAAATTAGTAGAAACTATGCCTATGAAAAGCGTGAGAAAACACAAAGGGCTCTGGACAAAATATTAAAAATGTCAATTTCAATTTATTCAGTCTATAGATACAGAATCCTTACAGACTAGCAACTGTATTAAAAATAAGATAACAATAATAATAATTAATACAAATATATTTTGTTTTAAAGATAACAATTAATTAAATACTCTTTAAACTCTCATTTATCTAAACAAAAATCAAAGCATTTATTAAAACAGAGTTTATTAAATTCCAATAGCACAATAATTAATGGTTCATTTAACCTGTAATTAGTTCCATATAACTATAATTATAACTTTCACATAAAAAACAGTAGGAGTACGCAAAAATCTTGCAATTACATTAAAATTGATTTTTTCCAAAAGGAAATTACAGTCTATATTGCCATTAATGATATTGTAACGAAACATCACTGATAGCATCGAACGCCTACGTTCAAGAGGCTAAAGATTTAATAATAAACATCGCGAATTATATGATGGATTTGGATCAGAGAAGCTTAAGGGCCTTAAGGCAAATTTAATGAACCTTTTTTGAATACGTTCAACACGGACAGAGTGTCTTCTAACAAAAGCCATTATAGACCAAGTTTGAGGAATAACATAATTTAAATGTTCAACAAAAGAAAATCCAGAGTCAAAAATTTGCAATTAAATATATTTTTATCACAACGTGCAAAAATGGACGAATTGGTTTTTTTAAGTCGCTTAAGTTTTTTTATTTAACTTTTTTTGTACGAAATCTTTTTTTACAATAAACGAATAATAAGAACCAAATTTTTGTTAGACTAGCTGTACTATTAACGAGGTAAGTATGGAAGTGACAAACATTCATCCATTTATGCTCGCCACTGTATGTATTTTTTCCAAATTATCAATATTTAATACAAATATCAAAAATATATTTCTAATTTCCAATGAAAACGCGATGTATTAATAATTATTTTTGTGTTTGTAGAAAAATGCCACTGGGACCGGGAAACCAGTAAGGGTTCGTTAAGAGCCATTTTTAAGATTCAGATCTGGTTAGTGTGTAAAAAACACACACCCGATTTTCGGGGGTTATCACTAGTAAATTCTTATTTGTACACACCGAATTTGGAGTAGATATTTTATTTAAACTTATTTTACGATTAACAACTTACATTTTCATCTCCATCTCAATTTTCCGTGGATTAGAAACTTTAAATTTTTCAACAGCGTATGCATACATAAATGTTTCGTGACAATAACGAATTTTGAACATTTTTTTGTTACCGTACTCTTTTAGTTTTGTCGTACTGAGTATTTAGTTACTCTCTTCTGCTACCCGATTTTAAATTTTTGTTATATGGTAAGTAGGGTTCCAAATTAGGAAATCAAATGTGTGAGTTTGACTATTATAAAAATGATAGTAAAAAACATTCAACTGAAACGATTTAAAGAGGAATTCAGGTACTTCACTTTCATATATATATGGGGAACTCCATCAACAGAGATTCTACTTTAAATGCACTACAGTAGACAATTTGCAAAGAGAAATGACAGTTATTGTAATTTATATTTTCATTAATTTCTCTATTTAAAGCAGACTATACTTAGTATTAGTATTTCTGTAGCTAACCCAATGTGCCAAACGGATCCGTTTCGG
Organism: Meiosimyza decipiens; assembly: GCA_963680825.1. Classification (NCBI taxonomy): domain Eukaryota; kingdom Metazoa; phylum Arthropoda; class Insecta; order Diptera; family Lauxaniidae; genus Meiosimyza; species Meiosimyza decipiens. Next base: position 66,030,003 of record OY804258.1, on the reverse strand, counting down.
ATCCATTCTTGCGGACTACTTATCCGAAACGGATTCCGTTTCGGATCCGTTGTCGGATGAAATTCCTCTCGAAAAAACCGAAGGGTCGTCCGCTTTGTCGGATCCATAACGGATCCGAAACGGACGTCATATACGGATCCTTTTCGGATTCGTTTTTCTAAATAAAACGGATTCGAGACGACCTTTTTCTTTAATAATGCGGATTTTACTGCACAAAAAAACTAACGCAATTAAAAAATATTTTTGATTCTTTCCCAAATCCAATTTTTTTTTGAATTTTTACTTATTTTCCATCTATTTCTTTAATGCTATTCAACTTATTTTTATTAAGTGAATATGATTAGAAAACATTAAGGAACTTAATATTTTTTACCTGCCACCGATCAGAATTGAACCTGCGCCATGCCACTGTTCAAAGATGGTCATCTTAACCATTTCAGCTACTTTCATTATTTTTCTGACATACTTAAATTTAATTACTTCTCTATCCAAATGAAAAATTGAAGATTTTTTTTGAGCAGTTGTCGATTGCTAATTCAAATAATATACTTTTAGCCAGCAGAAAACAAGTAATGCGGTGGAACAACTATTGGAAGAGCAGAGAAAAGATACAGGTTCAACCCCGGCGACGACACTTTTTCTTAATTTGTTTTATTTTTTTAATTTAAAGATATATAAAAATCAAAAAAGGAGTAGAAAACTGTATTTGTTTATTGAAAATATCTTGAAAAAAATAAAAAAAAAGAGTGGATACCGTTTCTTTTCCGTTTATGACGTCCGTTTCGGATCCGTTACGGATCCAACAAAAAGCGGACGATCCATCCGATTTTTCGTAAGGAATTTCATCCTACCAAGTAACGTGTTGTGCAGCTGAGCTGGACATCACTTCTTCAGGTGATTTTTGTTAGCTATTTTTCGGAGTCTTTTTTCCTTTTTTATGAATAATGGCTAGTGTTCAGAATATAAATAACTAAAAACCAATTAACAAATTTTTTATATAAAAATTTCTTACTTTTTCTTAAGGCCCTTCATTAATTTGTGCACAGTTGTTTCATCGACAGTACGGTTCGATCTTTTCCACTTAAGTCTGAAGTCTTGTAAATCTTTTGCAGTTCACTCTTTCGAAGATCTTTTTTCATTAGAGCCTAATATCTTTAAATTGGGCGAAGCTCTGGGCAGTTGGGCGGATTTGCTATTTTTGGTACAAAAATGATATTTTTACTTGCATACCATTCCATCGTAGCTCTAGTGTAATGAGATTACCCTCATGTGCAGGAATAAATAGTAGAAGACGTTTTCCGAGGCACTTGTCTATATAAACTCTGGAATTGATTGTGCCTTACCTAACAAAGAAGCTGTTTCTGAGGCCACAGATGCATATCTCCTGCCAAACCATATATTGCTTCGGAAATTTCGAATTTTTTTTCTTTGAATTTACTAGGAACATACCCTTCCTGGGTGATGTATAATATTCGTGCACAGGTATATGCTTAAAATCTGCTTTATCGTAAGTTTCGTCGTCCATAACACAGTAATCAAATTTAGTCAGGTACCTTTCATACAATTTTCGGACTCGCATATGAGCCATTAGCTGCTTTTCATCAGAACAGTCTGGTGCTTTTTGAACTCTATATGTCTTCAGCTTACTATTCTCTTTTATCCTTTGTGCTGCAGATTTTGATGTACCTCCTCTAGTCGCCATATCTCCCATTGAGGTGTTGGGTTTCTGCTTAAAAAGGCGCTTCACTTTCGTCGCTACCGTTGGGTTAGAAAATTTTCGTTTTCTGCCTGAACTCTTTTTTCGTGAAACAGGTAGACCCTTCTTATAATTAGAAATAACCGTAAAAACAGTTCTTTCTGATGCACTAACTATTTTTGCTATAGCTGAATATTTAAATTCTGGATTTTTCAGGTGTGTGGACAAAATCAGTTCGGAGACTTTTTGTTGCTTGCTAGACATCTTTGTCGTTAGAACTGCTATCTTTAAGTGTTTTACATCATTTTAAACGTCACTTTATATAGAACAAATACTGTGTTATTTTAAACCCCATTAGGTTATCAGGTAGAGTATAATAAAAAAAAAAATAAAAAACTCAAGTGTTTTCTGGGACAGTCCTTACGTCATGCTTTCCGTAAGACAATATACATATATGCTACTAAATTGGGCTTATGGGACGTCTTCAACAAATTAATACTAAAACGCACTGGAAGATATTGGATATTCTGAATCAGATTGGGCTTCCGATGTTATAGACTGAAAATCAGTAAGTAGTTACGTTTTTAAAGTATTGGGAAACGTCGTATCCTGGCCAGTAAAAAGCAGCTTACTGTTGCAACCTCAGCTTTATGGTGGAAAGAGATCTTAGAAGACATGCAACTATTCAGCAACACCTATTTTCATTGTAACAATTTTCGAGGACAATCACGGCTGAATTTTAAAGTCAATAAATACTGAATGCAAACGGTCAAAACACATTTTGAGAAATGTCACTTTCTAAAAGATCACGTTAAAAGAGGAAAACTAACTAAACCGATATTCTTGTTATAGAAAAATTTGTTTAACAAAGTTGAAAAGCATTTTTATTTGTTTTTTTTTTTTTAATCAAAATAAACACAGAAAGTAGAGTTAGCATTTTTCATTAACCATTCCAAAAATCTGAAACAAAACGGCTTTTCGCTAAGAATGGCATTCGGGTTCATACATACGGCGCCGAGCTTGTAAATTTGACGGTTGGACTTCGTCGATTGTTTTAGTGAAAATTCGTGGTAGCTAATGTATCTCATTCTAGTGCTAATTTTTTGTAGCTCCTTAGTCTCCTGGTCGTTTTGAGATATGGCGAATTTATTAACAACTTAGGTTGTCTCCATTCCAAGGAAGAGGGGACCTGCTTTCCACGTACATGTATTTAAAACAATACCAACGATTCGATTCGCGTCAAAAAATCAAGACCTGCAATCTATTACATCATCGAAATACTGGTACTCCAGTAACTGCAAAATGTTTCACCAGATAAGCTTGATATATATTGCTTAACGAGAGTTGTAGTTCAGGATCGATCATGACTCTACCGCTGCCGAGAATCGCTGTTATAGTCCAAGTCATGGTCCCAAAGAAGAGCAGCTAGTAGCCGTCCTATACGGCCACTACCACCAGTTGAGTACTCAAATAACAATTTTCAACTATTTCACACACATATCCATGACTTTGGATATAGAGTGTGAGGTAAGTAAATTTGTTCGACTATGTTTGTGTTCCGCCATGCCTCGTGCGAAAAGAAGCAACTGTAACACCGTTCGGAATGTTCAAGCTTAAATATACTACCGGCCAAACTAATTTTTAAGATAAGCTAGTTTTTCCTAGGCCAAACTAGTTTATCCGAAGCGTATTAGGATGAACAAGTTTAGCCTAGGAAGATTTTATTATGTTAGGGCAAGTGGGTGGCTTCGATCACGAATCAGGGATTAAATCGCAACGGCCTATGGCCGCGTATCACTACAGTGTATACAACACCAGTATGCTAGCGCAGCCCGTGTGGGATAAAGTATAGTGGACCGCGCCCGTTAACATGAAAATCAACAGCGAATATTACAAAACCACGGCAGATATGTTTCAATCTTTGAAAAAAGCCTGGGAGGGATATCGAAGGATATTATTAATAGCTAGAGTTCGCATAGTGGCTGAAATCCAACTAATAAATTGACAGAACGAAAACAAAAAAAAAACTTTTTGATATTAAAAAAACTCATATAAACTGCCGCTCCTAAAAATAGAAACCATAGCTTCATGTTGCCTTATCCCTATCTATTTCCCTTCCCTTCTAAGCTAAAGAACCGATTTTGATGAGATGTAAAAAAAATCAAGAATGCGTTTCCTATCAGTTTAAAAATCTATACTATATATATAAAAATGTGTTAGTCTCACAAAAGCTCGAGAATAGCTCGACCGATTTGAATAATCAAATCAAAAAAAAATTTGGAAAAATTTTAAAGAAATCTCGGAAAATTCCAAAAAACCGAAAATTTTTCAATTTTCCACTTCATTTTTCAAATTCAACTTTTTATGTCAATATTTGCTTTGTTATTTATTTTGTTGACTGAACAAATTTCACATTTACTGTCAAAGCAAAGGGATAGGGATATGGTTAGGGTTGTGGTAACGATGGGGATAGGGTGGAGATAGGGATGGGGATTGGGATGCGTATGGGGCTGAAGATAGGGACATGAACAAAAAGGCAGAATTAATTCAAAGTGGGTTCTGAAGGGGAAGAACTACTCTTCCACTTTCACACGCCGTAACAAGCTTTGATCAGAAAAATAGATTCGCGGTGAAATATTCTCCGGAAAACCACTGGTGTAAATTATTGACAATGTAGTCAAATCAGTTGACTTCGTTCCTTTGTCAGTGTCGGTTGTGTTGTGTATGTAGTATTGCGATTTTTAACTTTTATTTCTAATTAGTTGATATTAATATATGTAACAAATAACAATTTGGCAATTGTGTGTATATAGTGTCGTTTCTTATAAAATTGAGTGCTATTCGTAATTTTTTTATAATTTTGTGTTGTTTTTATTAACATTTCAACATATACATATGCAAATATTTTTAATTTTTCTGCAAGCAAAAACAGTGTAAGCAGTGCAACAGCTTTGTTTTTTGATTCTCTTTTATGCTTTGTACGTGTACTAAGCTAGACTTAAACTCTGTTGTGTTGTTGTTGTTGCTGCTTAACGGGTGAATTTATGCTTCATATTAACCCATTTTGCACTCTTCCAAAAATATTTTTAATTTATATAAATAAATCTATTTTTTTAGATTTTTTCTAAAATCTTTTCTTTTGCGTACGTTTTCTTTTTTTTATCATTTTCAAGATGGACTATTTTTCCTCTGAAAATTTGTTAGCTTGCTCTCTAGGAGATCAGTGCAAAAGCCAAAATATATTGAATTCTATGTTTTCCTGTTCAGGTCCCTGTGAACAGGTGTTTCATGCCTCTTGTGCAAACTTGACAAAATCTATTACAGATTTATTAAGCTCTGTTCGTTCGGGCCTGCAATGGTACTGTCCATCTTGCAGAGCCCTTTCCCCGTCAGTCTTTTTCGAAAAAATTAAGCGATTTGAGGAAAATCTTAACGATCTGAATACTAATTTCAGAGAAATTCTTAATAATTATCATGACTTAGCTCCCCAAATTGCAAAAAGCCTTAATGAGGCTATTTCACCGGACGTTAGTTTGCAAAATAAAACTATTACCGAGGCTGTTTTTGCGTCCACTCCTTAGATCTCTACTTTACCTAAACAAGCTATTTCCTTAAAAAAGAAAAGAAAGCCTAAAAAGAAATTGAATAAGAATCTGGGTAATGTGGGGAGGGTGATTGATGCGGCCGTCAGTCGTGACAAAACTCCCGTGGATTGCTCTATAAATACCTCTTCACAAACTCCCAATTTTCCCGCTGTCATTTCTTCTAACAATCTTCCATCTCCTTCCTCCACTATAAACAATCCTCAATCTATTTCGGTCATTGCCAATCCGCGGGTAGATGATGCGATTGATGGCTCTGTGCCTCCGGTTTCCCTGCAGGCATTGCCGAGGTTAAAATCGATTTTCATTTCACGACTTCATTACAACACCACCACTGACAGCGTTAAAAATTTTATTCGACAAAATCAAATTATTCCTGCCGACGCCTTCATTTCTTGCAGGAAACTCGGTAATAAACCAACTCATGCATCTTTTAAAATAACAGTGGCATCTTCTCATGTTTCTGCCATTCTTAACTCTAATGCATGGGTGGATAATATCTTTATGTCAGAATTTAAGTCGAAGAAAAATAATAAAACTATCCGTTCCACTTCAAAAAACTGAAGCGGCTATCCCTTTACTATCAAAATGTAAGGGGTTTGCGTTCCAAGACGCATGACATTTTTTTATCTACTCAGAATTTTTCTGAGGATATTATCGTTTTTACCGAAACTTGGTGAAACAAAAATTTTCTTAATTTAGAACTTTTTGACAATAGTTTCAACGTTTTTAGGAAGGACAGACACTTGGAAGATATTTCTTCTGTTGGTGGAGGCGTCTTAATAGCTATTAAAAATCATTTAACCAGTTCATTAATTGAAATTGCCTTTGCTTCTAATATTGAACTTGTATGCGTAAAAATTACACATTGTAACTTCAATTTGTATATTCTTAACGCTTATGTTCCTCCAAATAGTAGCGCAGATGTCTACGAATGTCTTTCGATGGCCGTAGAATGTATAATTAATGAACTCGACGCTAATGACGACATTTTGTTGTTAGGTGACTTTAATCTGCCTGACCTTAAATGGACTCCAACGGACGATGGTACATACTATTATGCATCTTGTCCAAAAACTCGACAACAACAAATTTTAGCTGACGAAATTCTTTCAAATTTACAACAAGTAAGTTGTATAACTAATTGTCACGGACGAATGGTAATGTTGTTGTAAAAAATGCTATCCATGCTCTTTCTACGGTTGATTCCTATCATCCACCTTTAAGTATTGTGTATCAATCTGACATTGAAAATTTAACTAATGCATGTCCTTCTATTAATGTTTATGAATTCAATTATAAGAAAGCTGGCTTCCTGAAATTGAATGAGAATTTAAGAAATAAACTAGACGAATTATTTATTTATTTTAACAATAATACATTCAATGACTGCATTAAATTTTTCTACGGTGAATTGTTTTCGGCCATTGCATTGTCGGTGCCATATACGCGGAGGTACGTTAATAATTCTTCGTACCTTTGGTACACTAAGGATTTGAAGAAAATTCGTAATGGCCGTAATAGGGCATGGAACAAATACGTTTGTAGCCAGGACCAAAATGACCTAGTTACTTATCAGCGACTGTTTATTGAATTTAAAGATATGTCAGCTTTAGTTTATTCTGAATATTTGAATAAAATTAAGCTGAATATTCTTCATGATCCCAAGAATTTTTGGGGTTTTATTAATTCTAAAAAAAAATCTGACGGGTTTCCATCTGAGTTTAAAACAGTTGATGGGCTCACTAGCGACCCCCAAATTATAGCCGGGTTGTTTGCTAATTTGTTTAAAGAGTCATTTTCTACGGATTCATTTAGCCCTGAGATCAACTATTTTGAATATATGGATAACGACCCCTTAGTTTCGGTTAATGAGATATCTTTCACACCTGACCTCATTGAGAAATATATCTCGTCTATTGATGATGACTTCAGCTCCGGGCCTGATGGTATTCCTGCGACAACTTTACTTAACTGCAGCTCTGTGCTGAGTCAGCCCCTCAGTTTTTTATTTAATAAATCAGTCAGAGAAAGCTATTTTCCTAAATTTTGGAAAAGTGCATACATTAGCCCCATTTTCAAGAAAGTCTGTAAAATGATGTTTCAAACTACAGGCCCGTGGCTAAGTTATCATCAATACCGAAAATTTTTGAACACATAATATACGATCAAGTTAAGGTGTGCTGTAGTGAAGTCATAACAACTCGTCAGCATGGTTTTGTTAATGGCAGATCTACAGTTTCTAACCTCCTTGATTTCACTTCTTTTGTTTTAAGCTCTTTTGACTCCGGTGGGCAAGTTGACTGCATCTACACTGATATCAGTAAAGCATTTGACAAACTACCACATAATTTGAGTTTGTTTAAGTTAAAGAAGCTTGGATTTCCTTTAAGTTTTGTCAGCTGGATTGAATCTTATTTACCTGATCGCTCACATCAAATAAGATTTCGGAGGGTATTTTCCTCCCCATTTAGCGCGGCATCAGGTGTTCCACAAGGAAACCACCTGGGGCCGCTCCTGTTCATTTTAGCAATTAATGATGTAACACATGTTATTAAAAACTCTCATCTGTTAGTATATGCAGATGACATGAAAATTTACAGGAACGTAAAGGGGGTTGGCGATACTATTCCACTTCAGCCTGACTTGAAATCCTTCGAGGTTTGGTGTTCTAAATATAACTTACATCTTAATCCTGATAAATGCCAATCTATGATTTTCACCAGGAAGAAAAATATTGTGGAGTTTGATTATCAATTAAAAGATAAGAAAATATGTCGTGTTGATTTAGTCAAAGACCTAGGCATACATTTTGATGTTAAATTAACTTTTAATGAGCATATTCATCTAATTTGTAAAAAATCCTCATCTCTGCATGGCTTTATTAAGAGGTGGGCAAAAGAATTTAATAGCCCTTTAGTAACGGTGACTTTATATAATACAATAGTGCGTCCTCACTTAGAGTACGCGAGCCAAGTATGGTCACCATTTTATAATATAATATATAAATAGAATTGAGAGAATTCAAAAAAACTTTATTCGTTTTGCTCTCAATGGCTTAAATTGGACTGAATCTTTGAACCTTCCTCCTTATGAGGATCGGTTGAAGTTATTACATTTGCAGTCTTTGAGGTCCCGTAGAAATATTGCGGATATACTTTATCTGCATCAACTTGTACTGGGTATCTTACTGCACCAGAGCTTCTTGATTACATACATTTTAATACTAATCGGAGAAGTACTCGAAACTCTAATCAATTATTTTATCAACCGGTTAGTAGAACTAATTATATGGCTACAGCTCCTTTCAATCGCATGACAACTCTTATAAACAGCTGCGATTTTTATAACATTAGCTCGTCAAAAGGTCAACTCAAGCTTAGATTGAAAACTAACTGTAGCTAAATTTGTAGCTTAATGGTGGTCTGTATTTTTATGTTAGTGTTGTCCGAGCCCCACAGCATGCAGAGTAAACTTTTTCTAACATTTACGCCTTGCACCATGTAAAATTACACATATAATTATTTTAATATCTATATCACATGGTCTGAGTGGATATGTTGAGAAAGTGCGATAAAGCTAAGAAAAAATTATAAAAAATAACATATTAATTGCATGTATAATTTTTTCCATCTCCATTATTTATTAAAAAGCTTTTTACTTGATTTAAAGCTTCAAGCTAAAAAGGCTAATAGCTGTAGTAGCTAAGCTCTATTATTATTATTACAAATCTTCCTTTTGTAGAAACCCAAATGAGACCTAAATTTTGGAGAGACATCGCCTAATATCATCTCAGGGTACTTTGGGGTCGCTGAAATTGAATATTCCGATATATTTTGGCCTATACGTCAAAGTTTTGATAAAACGGTCAATTAGCAGGTAATTAACACAGTTACAAATGCTCAACAACTTTTTCCTGGTTGAATGCATGTCCAGATAAGTCAACAGTGTCATTAAAACCAATGGCCTTGGGACTAAGTATTAAAAGTATTATTTTGAACTCTAAGTTTTTCAACGTGCAAAAGTGGATACTTCGAGTTTTTTCATTATATAAATTAAACATTAGTTTTTCCTTCGATTAAGGATACAGTCTTAAGGATAAGTCGAACTTCGATATGTCGAAAACTTCCCAAACTCGAAAAAATGTTGTGTTCCCTTCCCTTCAAGCCCCAAAACCTCCATTGCTCGAAATCTGATCCATCTATAAGCCAAAATAATTAGTGCGTCGCTACAAGTAAATTCAATACATATTTTCCCTCTTTAACTCGAAAAAATAAATTTCACCTCTGCATATCGAACATAGCATTGTTTGATTTTACAACTTTTACAACACGATTATTTGAACCTCTATAGCTCGAAGAAAAATAAGATACCGACTTTAAGAATATGCCGACAATGTGCATCATTGTTCCAAAGAAATCAATGTAAAAGTCTACTTATATCCACAATAAACGTGATTTCAGTTGAACTTTAACGAAGCTACTTTATTGTTGTTCATTGAAAAATTATCAGAAGTAGTTTGGTCCTACTGCAATATACACCAATTAACACCAAAAAATTTTTCCTGTGAAACGTAAATTAAAAACTTTCAGTCTCGCTGAAAAATTAGAAGTGCTCGAAGTTGTAAAGAGTTGTCAAAAGAAGAAAGATGTTGCAGAAAAATTTTGCCTGCCTATGAGTACTCTGTTAACGATAATAACTGACTTTTTTTAATAAATGTATATGTTAACTTTTTATAGAAAGTACATAATGTTATATATCATTTAACTTGCAAATAAAATTGTTTAATACTTCTATAACTAGGATATTTAATTATTTCACCCTTTAACTGAAAATTAGTTGGAGGAAATCTTAACCTCTACAAGTCGAACTCTATAACTCGAATTTTTTGGAGTCTCCCTTCAATTTCGACTTACAAAGGTTCTGCTGCAATTTTTTTTAAGATTAACAAAGAGTTTAACTAAAAAAAGTCTGATTGCGATTCTTGTATTTTTAAGGGTTTTAGCTATCCAAAGTAAAATGTGATCAGAATGTATCTACATCCTGTTTTGTGCAAGTCTATTGATGACCCACAGAATGGCAATAGAAGCATTCTACTACGACAGCGAGTTTTCAAGCATATGTAGACATAGAACGTTACTTTCGACAAATTCGCAGCAATTGCCGACTTTATTGTATCCTTGCTCTTTGGCGTCGGTCGAATGCATTTACTAAAAGCGTGGAAAGTCTGGAAGCAAGATTCGTTCAGCAAGTCTCCACTCTAGTGACATTTTTTTTAAATGTAGCTTTGTGCGGAATATTTCATCTGAAGACAAGTCTTTTATCGTTTGTCTGATATCAGTGCAGTTTGCGACTTATCTTTATAAAAAACTTGGGTTGCATTGAACAACTTATGCTGATTTTCCATAAATTTTTTGAAACAAGATAATATAGGTACTGAGTTTCAATCAGCAAGAGTTGGTATCATTATACATATATTTAACTTTTCTCTTATTTTTCTCTAAAAGCTTCACTTTTACATAATTTGGATTACATTACTTATTTGAAGAGACAAATTTTTCGGATGTTCGAAATAAGTTTAATTTTGACCCTTGTATTCCTTAATGTGAATCAGCACCCACGCGGGGATGAACAGCAGTGAAAGGCACATGCCACCACCGAGGATCACTTTTTGCTAAAATAAATTAAAAAAATATTGAGTATCAAGCTTGTACGAATTATGCATCGAATTTTATGTTTCCGAAACATTAAATAAATTTTCCCTTCTTTACATTGCTAATCGCGATCTTTCACAAAATTGGTTAAGTGCGAAATTTACGTAACCTTTTTTATGCTACACTAGCATTGGATAACTTACAGCGCTGGAAACATGTCGTTTTGGTGGTCCAGCAACAGCCGATTGGCTACGCTGTTGTACAGCACTACGAATAGCTGGAACCAAGAGACGTACTGCGCTTTCACGGAACATTTTAGCTGCGAAATACCAATGAGGATTTTACGATCAAAAAAAATATTCTTCCAACACAAGGCTGATAATAAGTTTGTTTTAGATGACAGCCAACCACCAAATGTCAAATGCCTTATGTCAAATGGACTCCAGATGATAATTTTGAAAACTCCCAAAAAACATTTTTTTTCCCAAAACATACATACATATTTTTAAAAATTTCCCCAAAAATTTTTAATTATTTCAGACAAAATCTAAACCTCAGTCCCAATTTTACTGAGGATTTTTGGTAATTTTTCGTACAAATCTAACTAAGGGTTTAAAATTTAAAAAATCTATTGTTCTGTTTTTGCATTTCCGAGAAGTACATATTCTTGTAGATCCGGAGAGTACTGTTGAAATTACAGGCATATTTGGAAAGAAAAATTATTACTGCTATGAAACTTTAAACACATTTTTCTCTATATTTTTGAAATCTTATCACAAGCTTTAAAACAATATAGTTTAGTCTTACATCGTAGATTTTGTTAATCCGATCAATATTATTAACTAAAAAAAAATGTAAACCAAAGTTTTAGGTAATAGATGAAAATTTGTTTTCAATAGCCGCCATTTTATTCAAGTTAAATATTTAACCGACGAGTATACCGATTAAGGATCAGATTTAACCATATATTATCTATATCTGCTATACTTTTTGAATTTACATAACCAGTTCAGAGATATGTTTATTACCGCAAAACACTGCTGCAGCAACTTCACAAGTCAATACTTTTATGAAAAAACAATATGAATATAGACTAGAATATTGACTTAATCAATTGTTAAAAGATTTTTTCAGATAAATGTAAAACAGCCTCATAAAACGACGTAACAAAAATTCCAAAAACGCAAGTGGGCGTTTTTCTGGGGCGTGGGATTTGTGAATATTGTCCGTCAGTTTGTAATTTTTCCGTCCACATTGATTTCATTTTTGGGTTTTTTTATTTTCCATTTATCATATATTTGTAAATGAAATTGTTCCAAATAATGGTTAAGATGTTGCCCGCTGTTAAATCCGCTCATTTTCCACTAATAAATCATAATTAAATAAACCAAGCAAACCAGGGCTCCAAATGAAATCTTTTATATTCCACAAGTAAACAGATATGAAAACCTTAATTCAATTCAATGATCCATTTTTTTTAAATTACCGCCGTCAAATGCCACCTAGTAGCGACTTTTGGTTTTTCTGAAATTTTTATTGGTTTTCAGATTGAACAGCTATTAAATCTAAAAAATGTATATTAATAAAGTATAATTTATTTAAATGATTCAAAAATCCGCTTAGGTAATATCTTTTAAATGTTTCATTTGCTCCTGTGATGTTTCTGGCGTAGTTTGGTTTGGGAAAAAGTGGGCGATGACACGCCCCCCTATAAAATCACAATCAAATTCAACATATCTCATCGACTATTTGACGCAGAAAAACGTCTGATGCAACGCCCCTTCATGTAAGAGGAACAAAATTTATCATACGTCATCAACTGTTTGACGCAATTGAATGAAACCTGTAACATATATGAAAAATACAAGCAAAAGTAAGGTTCAATAACTAAAATGGGCAATACCACACGGTACTTGGTACATACATATATAAAGGGTATGGGCAAAAAGTAAATTTCAATGAAAAAATCGCAACACGCCTACCCTCCATCAGTCGCGTTAAGACTTCTAAACTACTCAACGGAGTTTCATAATTTTTTTATGGTCTATGGAAGGCTCATAGTTTCGTTTGAAAAATTTGGATATGCCACGCCTCACTGTATAAGAAGAAAATATTAAATTCATCTTATTCCATCAACTATTTAACGCAAATAAATGAGACTTCGTAAGTGTATGCATATATTTAATCATATCTCATAAAATATAAATTCTTAGTACATAAATAAAAGGTACGGGTAAAAACAATTTTCTATGAAAATAAAAGAAACTCTTTATATATCGGCAACTATTTTACGTTGTCGAAAAAGATTCGGTACATGTGCTAAAGGTCAAAAGTAAAAATAAGTCTTAGTGAAAAATTTTGCCGTTTTAGATTCCATCGTATAAGTTTAGATAACAATGATATTTTTATATATAATCGCTGATGCGTCGGTAAGGGGTATGCTTGACTTGATCGATTGAGGGCATATTCAAACAACATATTTCTTTCATCAAGGCAGCGAGATTAGTTATCAAAAAAATTGTGAGAATTGTCACTGAAGCGACCTTATTAAAAGAAAAGATCAGGGGACACAATGTTTTGCTGCCACGCATTCCACTGATACCCGACACACCAATTCAGTTCAAACGTTTACAATTTCCCATACGTTGGCACTTGCGATTCTCAAAATTTAATGTACGGACTTTAAGTTTGAATTGTCATTACCATTTTAAATGTCAAGAATGTCAGTTTCCTTCTTTAAACTCCAATTTTCTGTACTCGATAATTGGCGCTGCAATGAACTTATCTAAACCAAACTCATCGTGCTACCTGCCGGAAAGGGCAGAACGTCTGCGAGGCCAGCTAGTATCTTTATATAATTCTAATTAACAAATTTTTATCTTTATTTTCGGACAACCTAGTTAAAAAATTTTCCCTTAAGAGTGCACTTTTTAAATCATGTATAATTTTGTTTTCATGCTAGTGGTAATTCTGAAGTTTAACATGTTATCTAAGTGTTCCGATTATTAAAAATGGAGCGCTACACAAAAGAACAAAGCTGTATAATTGTGAAAACCCATAACATAAATGGTTAATGGGGCAAAGTGAAGTGAATGCCGATTTTTAGTAAAAAGTCGTCTTCACTGATGAATTGCATTTCAATCTGAATGGCTTTGTGAATAAACAAAATTGTCAAATTTGGGACTCAGAAAATCTTCACGCAATCCATGAGAAACATTTGGATCCAAATCGAGCAACTGTTTGGTGGAAATTTTAGTCATATGGCATGATTGGGCCTTACTTTTTTGAAAATGTGGCCGAAATTGCAGTGACTGTGAACGGCATTCATTACAGGAACTGAGCGGCATGGATGTGGACGACATGGAATTTCAGCAGGACGGCGCCACCTGCCACACCGCGCATGGAACAATCAATTTATTGCAGCAACGATTTCCAGACCAAATCATCTTATGAAGTTCTAAAGTCAACTGGCCACCAAGATCATGCGACTTATCGCCATGCGATTTCTTTCTTTGGGATTTTGAAAAATCTTGGACTTATGTGTATAAGCCAGAAACAATTCCTGAGCTCAAGGCCGAGAACCAACGCGTTTACCAAATATTTTATTTGATACTTAATTGGAACATGTCTTCTTAACATTGCAGTTAAAATATCACAACTCGCTTAAAAAGTACGTGTTTATAGTGTTAAATCTAAAAAAATACACTCTTGGAACAACCTATACAAATTACACACTCATGGCTTAAGCGCGCGTTGTCAGATTTCTTGTCTTCTTTATTTTCTTTCGTCTTGACCGTGGCTAATGACGGTTGCAAAATTTTTGTTTTTCAAGATAATTCTATTAAGGTAATTGTCATGTTTTAACTATAAAGGTTCGCTCAAACTATCAATAAATCAAAACTAAACAAAGGAAAAAAGTACTTCACTTTGATCATCTGATTCATTTCGACTTTAAACCTTCTTTTGGAAGAAGCTAAATTTCTTTATTGCAGAAACCTGTATTATTCATTCATGGTAATTGTACTATGGCCGTTTGAGTTATGGATTTCCTGCGGTATTGGCTCCACCACCTTGTATTTTAAAAATCTGACCTCAGATTCGTATTCAGCGACTCCAAAAACCTCCGTCCAATCTTTTTTCAAATCGGTTGATTTTTAAACAATACGTCTGGGTTGACCTAGAATGTCCCATATACCATGCATATCAAAATTTTGAAAAAGTACTTATCATTGATTAACAATAGTGTGTAAAAATTAAAACTAACCTAGTATAATGGTAAAAGTTGGTCAAATCATACAAAATGAGGTAGCTTTGAACGACTCTCAACCAATTTTCACCAAAACTACTTTCATAAGAAAGTATTTTGAAGAAGATTACATCACCTTTATTTTTTGTGAAACGAAAAAAAACCTAAGTCCACTCAGAAAGAGATATACTCAAAAATTCAAAAAAAGCTCTCAAAATTTAAGTTTTTTTTTAAAATAGTTTTTACAAGTTATTTGGTTGAATGAATAAGGTTTTTGGCTTAAAATTTTATTTGCTACAGTAAGTCTCATAATCCAAGCTTGAATTTAATCACACTTTTGGATTTATCATTTTTGTGGTATACTTGAACATATAAGACAATATATTACACTAGCTGACCCGGCAAACGTTGTTCTGCCCTCCCTGTTCATGTCACAATCTTCAGCTTCATATCTGTCTCCATCTCAATCCCTATCGCTATCTCTATCTCTCTCTATCTCTGTCTCTATCTCTATCTCTACCCCTATCCCTATCCCTATCCCTATCCCTATCCCTACCCCTATCTCTATCCCTATCCCTATCCCTATCCCTATCCCTATCCCTATCCCTATCCCTATCCCTATCCCTATCCCTATCCCTATCCCTATCCCTATCCCTATCCCTATCCCTATCCCTATCCCTATCCCTATCCCTATCCCTATCCCTATCCCTATCCCTATCCCTATCCCTATCCCTATCCCTATCCCTATCCCTATCCCTATCCCTATCCCTATCCCTATCCCTATCCCTATCCCTATCCCTATCTCTATCCCTATCCCTATCCCTATCCCTATCCCTATCCCTATCCCTATCCCTATCCCTATCCCTATCCCTATTCCTATCCCTATCCCTGTCCCTATCCCTACCCCTACCCCTATCCCTATCCCTATCCCTATCCCTATCCCTATCCCTATCCCTATCCCTATCCCTATCCCTATCCCTATCCCTATCCCTATCCCTATCCCTATCCCTATCCCTATCCCTATCCCTATCCCTATCCCTATCCCTATCCCTATCCCTATCCCTATCCCTATCCCTATCCCTATCCCTATCCCTATCCCTATCCCTATCCCTATCCCTATCCCTATCCCTATCCCTATCCCTATCCCTATCCCTATCCCTATCCCTATCCCTATCCCTATCCCTATCCCTATCCCTATCCCTATCCCTATCCCTATCCCTATCCCTATCCCTATCCCTATCCCTATCCCTATCCCTATCCCTATCCCTATCCCTATCCCTATCCTGTTTGTCATTAAGAGGGTAAAACTAACCTATCTCACTATTTCGGTTTTTTTGTAATTTTCGGACCACCCTTAACGTTTAGGGGGACGAAAAGTAGATGTTCGATTCTCAACCCTAGACGACATGCACGCAAAAATTCACGAAAATCGGTCGAGCCGTTTCGGAGTTGTTCAGTACCGCACACCGTGACACGAGAATTTTATATATTAGATATAACGAATTAGTTCCTTTTACCCCTGTTTTTGCACCATTATCAAAAGTCCAAGCTTGAATTTAATCACACTTTTGGATTTTCATTTTAAGGTATAATTGAACATATGAGACAATATATTACATATAACGAATTAGTTCCTTTTACCCCTGTTTTACGACATAGTCAATAGCCCGTGAGCTCTCGGTTTTCTGTGTTTTACGTTTTATTTGGATTGCGAGCAATATTACCATTGCATAATCGCTGCCCGCATTCAACACGTCGGAAAAGTGAAATAAAAAATCAGGTCTGTGTAAACTTAGCTTATGTTGTGAATATCCGTCGCTACGACAAGAATATATGTATATGTCTTTGCGCAGACAGTTTGAGCTTATGTTCCACATTTTTCCTTGACATAATTGGATTCATTGCATTTCATTTTCTGGATTCTTGTACGGTACCAAGCTGTCAAATTTCTAAGTATAAGACTGTCTCTTTTCCACATTTGATATGCATCAGCAACCGTTGCAGAATATAAAGGGCAAATAAACAATTTAGGCATTTATTGGAAAGAAACAACGCAACATTTGGGGTGTACACATGATAAAACAACTCATCAAATTATTTGTCAAACAATTTGACGGACAAAAAAATATATGGTGTTTGATGAGAATTTGAAGATGTGAACGCTCATCAAATTGTTGGTCAAATTGTTTGATAGAAAAAAAATATTTGAATTTTCTGCTTGTTTGACAAACAATTTGAGCAACAATTTCACGGTGTGTACGCTTGTCAAATTTGGTAGTACATTTTTGTCATTTGAAAAAAGATTTCAGCGAGTGCACATCGCACGGATAATGAAATGGTAGGCGGCTATTTTTAATTTACACATTTGAAGGGTGGCTAGATAAGCCAATGTTGATAATATTAAAGGATGCAAATTTTAGCTTAAATGACTTTTATACTTAAGTAACGATAGAACCAATTTACAAATAATTGCTTCAATGATAGGAGTCGATTTTTTTGTATGTAAAATTGTATCTTTTTTTTTAGCTGGTATTGTGGACCTGAAAATGACCGATTGCTATTGTGGTCTTGAAAAGGACATAAGGTATGAATTTAGGTTAGCTTAATACCTTTTTTATCAACATATCTACTTTCATTAACATAATAATTTGTCCGCCAACACGATGTTTTCTCTTCAGTGGTCGGAACAAATCTGAAATTTGATCATGTGTACGCTGAGCTCTCAAATTGTTTGACAAACATTTTAATGAAAAATTTGATCAAGTGTATACCCTTATTCACTAGTGTGAAAGTAAATGATTTACAACATCATCCTAGTTTCAATCATGATTTAACTATATAAGGTTACTGCAAAAAAAAAATGCTGCTTCTTCCAAAAGTAAGTGTAGTGTCAAAACGTATTAAATTTTTTTTTCAGTTTTTGCATTGGATATCAATTTTGACATTCCAGTCTTCTGACGTTCAACACTTTCAGATGTGAGTTTGACAGCTTGCGAGAACCTTAATAGTGTCAATAAGTGAAGATTAGCAGAGATATGAAGCTCTTTTCCACCAAAATGTTTTGCTCACGTATTGTATGTCAGAGAATACGTGTGAATACTTAAATCATTGTTGCCGTATGTTAATATTGCAAATAAATGGAAATATTGTTCTAATTTTGGGTTATTTGTTCTCAGCGACTTAGAACGTACACTCTTAATAGCTCCTCTCCTTTGAATGAAATCCAGTAGAATGTGGGTGAAATCCAAAGTCAAGTGTGTTAATTGTTTCCTCATAGGCTAAGTAGTCTTTCGCGGAACGTAATAGTCAAAACATGCACCCATGATAATTCCAAGATGACTGTGCTCAGGAACCGATTTTATCACAATTAGCTCTGGCTCCCGAAAAATTTTGCATGTGCACAAAATTTTCAAGTGACCGGGACTAGCCCGTCCAGCCCCGGAATTTCATGGCAAGGCAGGAGGTCTGGTAGGAAGAATATAGCGATTTTTTTTGGCTTTAGTTTCAAAGTTTTGTTTAACAAGTTGAACAAAAAAGGTTATCATATGAATGATTTTATCACACCAAAATTTAAGTTTTTACCATTTAATGAATTAGTTTTTTAAAGTAAAAAAAAAAACTTTCCAACAAAAATTTCAATGCGAAATTACTTTTTTTTAGAAGACTGGGAATTGCTTCTTTTCATCTTAGCAACTCAGTATGCGCAGAATTGGCTTCTTCACTGGAGTCTCGAACTTCCTAATAATGCAATTCTTGAGGAGTACATATTTGTTATCATTCCTTTTTATTTATATATTTGGTTTTCGCTTTTTTCATTGCGCGTTAGCTAGCGTTCGAATATCAGTCGACAAAACACAAATAAAATTTCTACAACCGGAAGAATTATCTATTTTAAATTGAGTGGTGCAACGCCACAAAATACGAAATAAATCATCATAGCAAGCCTTTGAACCGACGGTTCAACAAAGCTATGGCAAACAAGAAATGACGATAGCAGATAATAGATGACGCATTGTATATGACATGTACTACATAAAACTAGTTTTTGTACACTTTCGTTGGAGAACTCTCAAGGGATCTATTGCTAAGAGCGGCTGTCCAAAGGCTATGTATGATGTAATAACCGAAACATATGTCACCAATTATCAGGCTAAAATGTTCCATTTGTTGTCTTTGTAATGTTTGTTGAAAGAAGCGTTGACCGATTTGTGTAAGTTCACATGAATATCGGTTTCTGCAAATAATTTCCAATTTACTCAAAAACTGCCTAAAAGCTACCAAAATTTTGAAAAATTACCACAAAAATTATAATACTCAAATGCATACTTAATTTGGAACAGCGGGTTCATTCAATGGTGTAGCGTGAACGTTGTTCACCCAGGCCGGAAAACTAATTTGCCGGTTAAAATAATATCAACTCTTACCAAAATATAGAAAAAAAAAACAATTACATAAACCCTAAGAAAATTATAAGTTTTTCAGTCCAAAATTGTTCCGAAATCTATTCTTCTGGAAAGTTTGAACATAATACATATATATTAAAAAATGCCGATAGTAAGAATTGATACACATATTTTGGAAATAGATTAAGGAAATAGATTAAGGGACTTCTTTGATAATTTGTATCCCCCGACTTCCATTGTATTTATATCAGAAAAATCGGAGAGGGGTTCCTAAGATAAACTCGTGAGAATTGTTATTGTGGCGTTGAAAAGTTCTTAGGTGTACCCACATGCATATCTGGCATTTTTATTATTGAAATATTACATCAGCAGCTTTAGTACCGGGAACAATAACGTGTTTGTCACGATTATTTATCTGCGTTGGTCAGAACAAGCTTGAAGGTCTGAACCCCGCTTTATACCACAGTTTAGACACCACACTGGGTAATTTTATAATTTACTAACCCAACCATATCATTTTTTGTATTAGTGTTGGTATCCTGCCGAAAGTTTCATATCTTTATTGTCTTTGTGGCAACCAAAAATTTTAAAATTCCAAAAAAAATATTATTACAAATTAAGCCACACTGGTTACTTTAAAGCAATAATTTCGGATACGATTAAAAATAAAACGATTGAATTAACCATTTACATTTCAGTTTTATTAAGTGTTTAATTAAAAGTCAATACGCGTGGCTAAAGACGAGAGATCCAGTTTAATCGGTTTTTTTTCTAATTAGCTGAGCAACAACAACATTAGGTAAGTTGGAGAAATTGGTGCTCCGCTGGCAATCGTGGGTTTTTTTTTTGTTATAATATTTGATACGCTCATGAGAAAACTAATTTTGTGCTCAGCGATTTGAAGAAATTCAATGCCTAGCAATTATTTAGCATGTTGTAATATTTTTAAGACGACTCCGTCATCTTACGGGATGGCATCAAAAGGCTAAGCAATTTAATTTACCAATTAAAGATTTAACGAGTAATCTTGTTTTACTTCTCTACTAAGATTTTTTTTTGTATATACATATGTACATTAATGGATTTATATTATTGTTAACTTCCCTTTATTTTTATTTCCACCGTTTTAGAAATACATCCATACATATGAAACTTTTTAACCACTTAGACCCACGTGTACGACTGCACTCAAAAAATGGGAACAGGTTTACTTTAGGGACATCTCTCCGATTTTATTTATTTTCTTTTAAGAAGGAGTGTATTATAAATAAATAATAAATCTGCAAAAAAAAAATTGTCGCTCGAATCTGGTTTAGAAGATAAAGCCATCGGAAGTTGCGGATATAGCTTTTATAAAAACGCTATAAGTTGGGAACAACTTTGGATTTGAAAAGGTAGTTTAATGAGGTATAAAATTCTCATAAAAATTGAATTCCGTCGGCTACTTTTCGAGTTATGAGGATTTTTGAAAAATTTTGTCCTTTTTTTTAAAACCGTTATATTATTCAAAAATTGTATGATTAACGTATAGTGATTTATAGTGATTTAAAACTTGGGCGACGAGTTGTTACTGTTAGGTTAACGAAACATAACAAAAATGAAGACATCTTAGTTAAAAGTTTTACCGATTTACCAACACCCGATTTATCAAACTAACGAGGCTGGTGTGAAAACTAATATTAATTTTTTTTATTTGTAAAAATGTTTTTCAAAATATCTTCGACATAACATATTTTTTTTTATTTTTTCATATGTTATTCTTCAATCAATCCTTAGAATGTATCTCCTTTCATATCGAAATTCCGGAAATAACTTTGGAAAATATGATATGAACTTTTTATTGAAGACGCGCACCATGTTTCTCAAAATATTTTCAACATACTGTAGTAACTCGATTCTTGCACGCAATGAAAACTGGGCTCGGTGGAAGTTTTGAGGTAGTCGAAAGTAGAAATTATTTTTTGTTATACTAGACATTAAAAGAAAATTTCATCTGTTTTAGCATCTGAGTTTTATATCATCTTCGAATTTCAGTACACTTAAATAGCAAATTTATATTTCATGCGGAACTAATATAATAAAACATTTAGGTTTGTTTTATGCAGACACGTTTATATATAATACTAATAAGCCCCGATAAAAATGTCGCAACTATTAAGTCTAAATTTTTCAGATGTCACAAGTACAGACAGAGTACGTAACGTAAAATGATTTTGTGTAGCGAGTATTGAGTTCTGCAGGTATCAAGTATGTGCAAGAATCGAGTTACTACTGTATCTTTTGATTTTTTTTATATGTTATCATGAATGTATCTGCTTTCAAATCGAAAATCCGACATAACATCATACAATTCACATAATTAGACTGTTTGTTATTTATTTCATATACATATAACTTTTGAGGAGGCTAGGGATTAGCGTATCCGCCCATTACACAGGTGGTCGCGGCTCGAATCCAATCCCACGGCAGTCAAATGAAGCATTAACTGTTGTAAAGGGTGTTTTTTTTAGAGGTATAGAGATTCGAATTAAAATAAAACACAAGAAAATTGTTTTAATGTCCATCAATTTGGCTTTATTGAAAGGATAATTTTATGCCATTAATGTTTAAATATGATTTCGGGCATGTGGCCGCCGCGGCTGGCTCGAATAAAGCCAATTCTACAGGTCCAATTTTGAACCACTTTTTCGAGCATATGGGGCCGTATGTCGGCAATAACGCCACGAATGTTGGCTTCCAAGTCCCCTAACGTTTCTGGTTTGTTGGCGTAGACGAGCGACTTCACATATCCCCAAAGAAAATAATCCAATGGTGTCAAATCACACGATCTTTGTGGCCAATTGACAGGTCCATTCCGCGAAATTATGCGCTCATCGAATGTTTCCTTCAATAAATCGATTGTGACGTGCGCTGTGTGGCATGTAGCGCCGTCTTGTTGGAATCACAACTCATCCACATTCATGCCATCCAATTCGGGAACAAAATAGTCGGTCTCCATTAACGGTAACTGACTCTCCAGCATTATTTCGGAAGAAGTATGGCCCAATGACTCCACCAGCCCATAGAGCACACCACACAGTCAGTTTTTGTGGATGTAATGGCGTCTCAAGGGTCTCATGTGGATTCTCTTCACTCCAAATGCGGCAATTTTGCTTGTTGACGTAGCCATTCAACCAAAAATGAGCCTCATCACTGAACAAAATTTTGCGATGAAAATCAGCATCGAGATCAATCTCATTTTCGGCCCATACACCAAAATCACGACGCATTGCATGGTCTCGCGGCTTTAATTCTTGCACAAGCTGGATCTTGTAAGGTCGCAAGCCAAGATCTTTGCGCAAAATCTTCCATAAAGTTGATGGACAAAGCTCCAATTGCTGTGCACGGTGGCGAATCGATTCATTCGGGTCCTCTTCAACATTTTGCTCTACAGCGGCAATTGTTTCTTCGGTGCGCACTGTTCGACGTCTCTGCGGATGCGTATTATCACATAGAGTAAACGTAGTGCGAAAACGATCCATGGTTAACCGAATTAATTGCTCTGATGGACGATTATGTCGACCATAAAATGGACGGAGCTTGCGGTAAACTTCGCGAACTGAACCATTATTTTCGAAATAAATTTGCACGATTTGCAAGCGTTGTTCTTTTGTCAACCTGTTCATGATGAAATGGCAAACCAAACTGAACATAAATGACATTAGAGTT
Source organism: Meiosimyza decipiens (assembly GCA_963680825.1). Classification (NCBI taxonomy): domain Eukaryota; kingdom Metazoa; phylum Arthropoda; class Insecta; order Diptera; family Lauxaniidae; genus Meiosimyza; species Meiosimyza decipiens. Next base: position 66,006,694 of record OY804258.1, on the reverse strand, counting down.
GCCAGATTTGACCATAAAATGCCAGTTTTATCTCTATTCGAAAAACAAACCTCTAAAAAAAACACCCTTTATTTACAGTTCCACTTCTTGCAATTACTTTCCAAGCTTTGGAAGCAAATTTACAGTGAAAAGGTTATCTCAATTATCTATCACCCCTCGGTTCCGGCATGTAATTGTAGATCCCCGCCATTCTGTATAATATAAATTGTCACAACAAGATGACAGTAAAAAATAAGCTAGGAAAAAGCCTCGTATAGGTTGTTGTATCTAAAATTATTCAATAACACTATATGTAGCGTTTTCCTTATGATACTTTTGAATTTCTTAAGGTTCTTAAGGATGTTGGGCCCGTACGACGATAATTAAGAAAAGCTTTTTACTGCAAAAACTAAAAAAAGCAAAAAAAAATTTCCTTTTTTCGTTACACTTTACGTATGTACTTACAAAATCACGTTTTTTAAATGAAAAAAAGAGAATGTTTGTTTTTGGAGTATATATCTTTATTGTAAAACATATTTTTCTTAAAAAACGAATTTGCTTGAGCAGCAATTTTATATATATTTTTTTAATTTTATACGTAATTTTTAAAACTGAATCTGAATGTGGCATTTATTTTTTCTATAATTTCTGCCTTTTTATTTACTAATTATAACTAACTGCTCTGTTGGTAGCATTTCTGAGTACACAGAATTTTAGTAAACTTTTTTTAGTATCCAATTTTTAATCTTTCCCTTGCAGATTATGTTGTCTACACACGTATAGTTAGTATCAGAATCCAGAATTGAAAAAAAATGAATACCGTATTCAGGTTCAGCAATAAAAATAACATAAAATTTTAAAAATAAAAGAGTACTTTTAAGAAGAAAGTGTTATTAGTTTTTTTTAAGTGGATTTTTAATTTTACTGATTCCCAATCTGGACAAAATGTCAAAAATTTTTGAAGACTAAAACATATTTCTCCGATGATTTTTTCTGCACATTTGATTTTGAAATATTTTTTATTGATTTCAAAACTACTTTTTAGAGGATATTCAGTGCGAACTCGGTCAACGCAACCCTCGATAAATGCAACTCGATGTTCGTAACAAGTAAGATTTCTTCTATTACTCAGTAACTGTAACTTTTCAAACATTTTACCTCGCTTACTGCAACGTATGTTATTTGAATATTCTCTGTAGCATTTCCAATATTAAACCGTTAAGATATTTATTGTTGTCAGAACTTTTGCCAAAGCGTGTTATTACAATTTTATTACAATTTATTAATTTCAAATGTACTTTGAATTCGCCGCTAATTATTTGTATCTTTATTATTAATTTATTTAAAGAAATAACTCACCAAGATGCTTGTCTCTTTATAAAAATTTTTCGTATAAGTACTTAAATTTCCCTTGTAAGAAAACGCTTGAAAATTAGACAGCTTTTTTTCTTTTAACATTCGAGCTTGCTTGGATATGGGCATTTCCACCGAAAGGTATACCATGACAAAAAAATTAAAAGTTCTTCAAAACATTTTGTTTTATCATATTTTCATAGGGAAACAATCAAATTTAACTAATTTAAGCAAATTTTACATTTATTTATAACGTATTTCGAGATATTCGATTGCAAAGTCGCGCAAGTGAAACTTTTCTTATTTCTATTGCACGTTTTGTTTTGATAAAAGTTCTTGAAGAGAGACATTATACAATTACTTTTGCTCTCTTAAATCTTTCTGAGGGTATAAAGATGCAACAAAGAAATCATAAGAAACTATGATATTGTAAATAACTGTAAGTTTTTGCTTTGCATTATCGCATGTTTCGATGTTCCGTGCGACCTTAAAAGACAACATTTGTTGTCAGTGCGTCGACAGTACATGCAGAAAGCTTATTAAATATTGAGTACCCTGAGATTATTTATACAATTAAAATAAAAAAAAAACCTGTCTGAAAAATAAGAAGCTGATTGATCTTGGTACTTATATAAAGTTAGTCCCGTGCGACACCGTAAGTGTGAAATTTAAAAATTTTAAAAGTATTTTGACATAAATGAAAATGAAAAATTTGACATCCTCACGGTGGGCTTTAACCAAATTTTGATAAAAATGGTGGAATATATGGGATGTAATTTAGATATATCGATAAAACAAAAGAAATCCTTAGATTAAGTGAAAGAGGTTTTGGTAAAATTTGACAACTTTGAAAATGGTGCCCTAAATCGAGGTTTCATTCATAATATCTTGATTATGCTTTATAATGTTAAAATTTTTATACCTTCAAAATGAGATATCACACAGTAAAATTTGTTCACCAAGTTAAGAGATATTAGACATCGATTCGGTTGTTTTCGCATATATAGAGTTTTTTTCCAAACTTGGACCCAACATTATTCAGGACTCCGACTACCTATGGAGCTGAAATTTGTGCTGTGGGCTATCTTTTATGGTTCTTTCTTCTTTTGGCCTGGCCAAAGATAGCATACTTATAGAAACGGTTTGCTTGGTAGATAGTAATTGTCAATTACCACTAAAATTATTTGAAGCGTCCAGTTGCAAAACCGGCCAAGACTACAAAAATCAAAATTTGAGATATCCTCATATATCAAAATCTGGACCTTGCTTTATCCCTCTACTATGTTTTCAGATTAAAAAATTTTTTTTTGACAAATATTACATTTTTTAAATTTATTTTTGATGCATAGATTTCAAAACAGGCCAAGTTCATGAACTTGCTTTCAAAACCAGTACATTCAAGTCCAGTTTTTTCCAAACATATTTTGTTGACTATTATGTCAAAACCAGCCAAGTTCATGTTCAATGGATCATAACCCGCTAAGTCCATAATTGTGTTCTCAAAAACATAGGCAGATGATACTCGAAAAGTCTGATCTGACGTGTTTTGAGTAAGATATTTTATGAGCCGTTATGTGGGAAATACGTTTTAGTTTTTCATTGTACAAAGATGAAGATAAAAGTTTTTTGTTGATTTTCCAAAAGTATGAAAAAGAGTCTTGGCCGCTTTTGCAATTGGACGCCTCATTTAATGGTAATAGAAAGTTTTCAATTATCATTAAAGCTTTAGGGAAATTTTTCAATTATCATTAAAGTTTAATGGTAATTTTAGTGCTAATTAAAAATTTCAACTACCACTAAATTTTAATGGTAATAGAAATTTTTAAATAGCATTAAAAATTTCAAAGTTTAATGGTAATGTAAATTTTTCATTTCCATTTCAATGGCCATTAAACTTAATTAAATATTTAATGTCTGCTTTAACTGAGTTTTTCTCCAAGTTTAAGTTTTTTAAGTTATGACGGCCTTCCAGCAAATGAGCAATATATACATATAAATACTTATATCGTCCCTTCGGAGTGTAAGTATTTGCTTTTTTTGGCAAAATTTTATTACTATGCCACCATATTAAAGAAAACACACTCTTCCGTTTGGTGCTATCAAAATTGGGCTACCTCTTCCCGTTCCAAAGATCTCAGGATGGATTATGTCCTAACTGCAGCTTTCAAACTAAAATTTCAGATTGCAAGTTTTCTAATTGCATTTATTCACATTGAGAAATAAAAAATCGCTCTCCGTTCAAAAGTGAACATGAACCTTTGAAGCAAAGGGTAAAAAATATTTCTGCCTCCAATCAGTGCAAAAAGGCCGAAAAGGGATTTTGGAAGTATGAAGGGTATCTCCTTCTATCTTTTAGGCATCATGTAATGAATCGCCCAATTGATGCGAAGAGGTCGAAACTAGATTTTTTGTTTGGCCATATTTAAGGAAAATAAATACTGTATTGAACCAATACATTTGAAAATGCCGAAAATGAATTTGGGATAAAGAAGAGACTCAAAAGAATTTTTCTCCCCATTCTGGACGGTCTCCATAATTAGTGGAATTAATTTTTTCCCCCTCATCCTACCAAAACTTAATTTCGACTTTTTCGTATATATGTTCACGAGCTAAAATTCGAGATTCAAAAAAAAGGACCGCAACCTAGCGAGCTTTGTGAACGGATCCTTATTTTCCTGTGCTAATAGTTTGTATACTTAATCTCATAATGCGTAGTTTTATTTACTTTTTGTTTTGCAAAAATAAAATGGTTACGTAATGTCGACAATAACCCAAGAAAATACAAGATATGTTATAAATAAAAATTGTTCGCTAATTTATTTAAATTATTAATTACTAATATTTTAGTCTGCACCTCAAAGTAAACACTATCTATCGTCGATTCTTTTTATCAATGCTTCATGCTTACGTTACAAGTTGAAGCTATTTCATGATAATGTTTTCATTGGGAAATTCCCAATTATTGTTTTAACAAACTGTATTGATGAAAGATAACTTAAAGTCAATTTTATTTATTTCTTTATATTTCTAGTTAATTTTTAAAATTATAAAATAGTAAAATCTATTATGGCGCGCGGACATCAAAAGCTTCAGTCACAAGCAAAGGCGCAAGAAAAACAGGCGAAAATGAAAAAACAACAGGGACACAGTGCTACTGACCAGAAAAAAGCTGCACAAAAAGCGCTTGTCTTCAATTGTGCTGTATGCAAAGTAAGCTAAGTAATATGAATAAGAACGGTACAAACATTTTACAATTTCTTAGTCAACGTTTACACAAGAAAATTCGGATAAACAAATTCCTTTCTATTCTCATTTGTGAATTTGTTTTGCGTTTACACACGAAAACTTGAATTGAAAATGTCAAAACAAATACTGCGTCAACCCGCCACAACTAACGTAAATTCAAAACATAATATCAGCGAACGGACAGAATGAAAGAGAATTTCCGAGTACGACAAATTCTGTACACCACTTTTTTGTTTTTTCCCTCTTGCCAACAAACAAGAATACTTTTCCTCAAGAATTTCTGTGTGTAAACGTTGACTTAGTATGTATATGGGTCGTTCGATCTATAATGGGCCTATAATTACCCTGATGTTTTTTAAATAGGCTGAACCTTTTTTCAGTGATTCGTCTATCATATAGAAGATATAAAAAAATCGATAAAATTTTTTTGACCAGTATTATTGCTTAAAAAAAAAGTTTCAAATTATGTTAAAAAAAACTCGTAAGTAAAACAAAAAAATTCATTGATAAATATAAACAAACCAACACAATCCAAATTAGCTTTTATATTATTTTTAGGTAGTTGTGTACTAGTAGATGACGAAAAAACTGCAAATCTGAATAAATGAAGGCCTGAACGGTTTCTATGTGGTAAAAGATAAAAAAATTGACTTTCCAAGAAAACATCACTTTCCCAAATACTCCATCATCGATTTCAGGTTTTCCCTGAAAATTTTATTCATGTTTTTTCACCTTGTTTGATTTCACAAGCAAGAGGGTACATTCACTTTGTCATTCCGTTTGTAACGCATATAATAGGACGTGGCGGGTGTAGGAAAAGTATATGTATATTCTTGATCAGTGTCACCATCTTCAAGCAAGCTTCTTTGGATTGAGAATAGGCAATCGGTTGACGGACACGCCTATCACACTGAGAGAGTTATTTAAAACAATGGAACGAAATTCCGCACGTCAGAAATCTGGTCTAGTATCAGAAAAAATTTGACGATTTTCAACAATAGGGCGTAGCACCTCCCATACAAGTTTAAAAACGCTAAGCAGCGATCCATTTAAGTCAAAGTTGTTAAATTCAATGTAGGTACGTTGTCTCAAATTATTCAGCACACGTAGCCAGGTGGAAGATATCTTTATAATAAAAATTTAGGAATCAATCGCACTTTTATTGTTGAAGTGGTGTAGAGTATTAAAATTTTGGCGAGGATCACCCTTACTAGTTTTTATTTTAGCGCAGTGTAAATTTTTAATTATTTTGACAACATCGGTCCTAAATGTTTCCAATAATTCTCAAATTATTTTCTTCTACTTGCTATTTTAGTCCCAAATGCCTGATCCAAAAACGTACAAACAGCATTTTGAAAATAAACATCCCAAGAATGAGATGCCACCAGAACTTAAAGATGTCTAAAGAAGTTTGAGAGATTTAAACCGATGTGACGACGGTGTTAAAATAGCTGCGTTGTGCTCTTTCATCATTGCAGCTGACTTTTATTTATTTTTTCATATGTATTTTTTTAACATGAAAATTACCATTTCTAAAATTTTTTTTAATAAAGTATAAAAATTTATATATATTGTTTTCCAAATCGGGGAGCAAATAATTATTGATTTTTTATCAAAAATGCTTACGGAATCTTGTAATTTTTGAGGAAGCACGGTGTTGTTAAACAATTCTTATATAGGTGTTGTAAGATATTGAATATACATAATTATGCGATCCTAGTTTTATGTTATTGCCTCTCGCTGAATAACTTGGTTGAATTATTACTCCATTGCCTGTTTGAGTTGATCAATAATTTTGTGCTGGTCACATTTGTGGAGTTTTGTCCATGATAAGCAAATCTCCAAGAATGTCTTTCGGCATTCTGAATAATATCTAGATTTGAACGTATGAACTGCCCCTGAAAAAATTTGCTTATTTTACTTAAGATTGTGCTTTACCTGATTATCGTATTATATATTTTCATAAAGAAGAAAAGTATCTTGAAGACCTGCAGGGTTCAAAAAGTACCACATCGTTCTGTATATCAAGACTGCCTGTCAAAATTTCACTGTTACGTGATGGACAACAAAACAATTTTTATACTTCTATGAGGAAGGGGCAGGAACTGAGCAAATTTAAAAAGAAGAAATTGAAAGAGTAAAGTGCAAAAAAATTACAAAATTTAATAAATAAATGGAGATGATCGTACGGTACTGTAGACGAAACAGCTGTACGAAACTATATAGATTAAAATAAATATTTGTTGATAATTTTTGGGTAATTTATATTCTGTGAACTAGTCACTCACTATTAACCCTCCTGTGTACGGGAATTGGCGACCTTAGCTACTTAAAAAATTTTTTAAAACGTTATTTCATTCTAGTCATAGTACATTCTTATGTTTTCGGGGTCGCTGATTACGAATATGTTATCAGAATTTCAAAATTCAATATGGCGGATTCAATATGGCAGATTTAATAAGGCGGATTCAATATGGCGGATCCAATATGGCGGATTCAAATGAGCTTTTTTTTGAAAAGTCACGTGTACACGGCCACCATTTTGAATCCGCCATATTGAATTTTGAAATTCTGATAACATTCGTAATCAGCGACCCCAAAAACCCCCGAGTAAGAGTTTTCAAACTGATTTGAACATTTTTTAATTACTTTTTAAAAAGTTTTTCAATACAAACAATACTATGAAATTTTCAAGAATTTTCCTCTTTTTCCAACTAAAAATTATAAAGGAAATATGAGATATTAAAATTTTGAAACTGTTGTAGTGAAAAGCTGTATTCTTAAGCTTTAATTTGCGCGGTGTAGGATGTCATTGAAATTATTATATCAAAAGTTATTAAAGAAAATGTTAGCTCGTCATGGCGCATTTTCGACCAGTTTCGTTATGACGAGTTAACTCGTCATTGCGCACAGGAGAAAAAATTATTAGGTACATTTTTTTAATCAAAAACAAAGCAATTAATTTCTGGGACAGTCCTTAAAATTTTTCTAGGGCATAATGACATATGTGTTTGCCTTAACAAAAGATGTCCTTTTGACGAAATAAACATTTTGTTTTATGTACACACTTTATTGTAGATATCCTACACTACTTCTTCATAATCATGGATCTATAAGACTATCAACCATCAATTTAGAAATATTTTCATTTTCGAATCGGCACACCCCCCTCCACCCCACCCCGCGACTCAATGAATTCCACACCCACTTTTAGAACGTTATGGCGCCCCTGATTGAGATGCAATTTACTGAACGACTTAGAAAGCAACATTCTTACTTTCTGCATACTTACATTTTACCGTTATTTAAATAGTAACTTTTTATCATGATTAATATAAAAGCTTGTCTGAAAGAAATTCCTACTCGGGAATGTTGAATCAAAAACGAAACCTGAATTATTGAAGGGAAATGGTGAAACAAAAAAGAGACACCTACTTTCGGATACAAAAAACTACAATAGCCACTAGCGCTAAATGCAATTTGTGGTGAATAGCTGAACTAGATATGTAGCAGTTGCAATCACAAAATAAACGTCAAAACAAGAAAATATAAAACATGAAACCTTCAGGAAACTAAACTGCGAGAGAATGAGACGAGTGCAGTTTCAGGAGTGGGATAATTATAGCGCTTCCTTATTGCAATATTTGTACCAAGTTTATAGCCCAAGAGCCCGCTGTAGAAATGTTGAGTGTATAGGATTACGAGCTAAGATATACTGGAAAGATGGTGAAACAGAGTTGCCTTGCCAAACCCCCAAAAATCAATATTTTTTGTTTTAATTCAAACTGTCTAATATTACAGCTCGGAGGTGTGCCAAATGATAGAACTCGAAGAGTCCTTAATATAATATACTGGGTTGCATTATCGAAACCAGTCCCAAAAAAGAGCTGCATTCGGTTTTTAGGTAATTTTTTATTAATATATATTAACCCTTTGTTAAAGAAAATTAAAAAATCATTCTGAAGAATTTTAACAAATTTTTAAAATTTTTTTGACTCTTCGACAATATCTTCACGAAATCAATTTTAACTGTTTACAATATATTGTATATGAAACACCGGCTTCGCTAGCAACAGTAATTCTACATAAAACTTAGGGTAAGTGGTCGGCCTTTGGCCGTGGCTCGGGATTTACATTCTCCAATATAGCCATCCCCGGCTTGGCAGCGGCCAAATCGTTATGACAAAAAGATTTGGAAAAGTTACTTTATTTTTGAGAGAACAAATTATGTATTTTTGAAATGTTAATATGACTGTAGGCCAATAAAGCATGATTTGGAAAAGGTAACGTTTTTTTGAAAAACATGTCTCGAAATCTATGAATTAGATGCCTAAACTTTTCGCGCTAATATTGTTGTTAATTAATATGTTTTTAATATGAGAAAAAAGTTTTGAAAATACAGGATTTCCCAACTTAAAGCGATTTTTATAAAAATAAATCCCTAGCTTCCGATGGCTATATATCCGAAGCCAGATCCGACCGACACTTTTTGATTACATATTTATTCTTAATATTAAAAACTATTCAAGGAAAGTTAAGATTCATAATCATTTTCGACTGTGAGCTGAAGTTCATATGAGCACTGAATTTTCCGTCGTCCGTCAGAATCCTTTTCACTCGAACGGATCTTACAACATATATTATTTTATTGAGCTTACTGTCCGACATAATGTGTGTGTGTCAAAACCAAAAAAATTACACTTAACAAACATAAATAATAAGAAAAAATGGGCTAAGGCTAGTTATACTAATTTCGTCTTCTGTTAAGAAGAGTTATCAGTAACTTCTAAGCCAATTAGTGAGAGTTCGCCAAGCGCTATATATTTACTTTCTTGCATAGATTTCTTTAACTTTTTTGCTTGAGTTCTTAACAGATCTATGCAAGAAGGTGAACATATGGGGCTTGCCGAGCTGTTACTAATTGGCTTAGAAGTTATTGATGACCCTCCTCAGCAAAAGACGAAACTAGTATAACTAGGTTTAGCTCATTTTTTCTTTTTATTTATGTTTAAGTGTAATTTTTTTGGTGTTGACATACACATATTATGTCGAACAGTAAGCTCAATAAAAATAAAATATAAATTATTTTCTGTTCAAACATACCACAAACAAAAGATCTTACAACAATTTGACCGTTAAACGATTTTATCGCTGGCGTATTTTCGCCTACCGTCGGTACTGTGTGTTAGCCATAACACTTTTGTCTACTATTCCAAAAACATTTCTTAATGCAAAGCAGTCCCAACTTCAAAAGGGATGTCAAATAAAAAAGGCAGAAAATTGCTAAGTGTCAAAAAAGACTAACGAAAAAAGTGAATTTAACTTAGAAGAATTTTCCTTTGATGAAAACCTTACTAAAATATTATTATGTAAAATAAAACGTTGCAATGTAACATAAAATTTCAAGAAAAAGTGAAAAACTGAATTATGGCAGAGTCAAATCCATTGCCATCCATTTCGTTAGAAAGTATGAGAAGAAAAAAGATATTGGACGCACGTCTATACGATCAGATTTGTGATTTCATCAATAATTTTCATGGTTTGGCCGTAGACTGCGAAATGGAATTGGTGAAACGCTTGAGCGCTGACGTGGAGCGATTAACACTAAAAAGTATTTTGCAAACCGAGCTGGGCAACCGCTTGCGCTCACAGCATTGGAGATACGAAGCGAAAGCATCCAAATACCTTAAAACGTAAGTTAAACATTTATTCTAAAATTATGCTTTATTGACAGTTTGTCCTTTTTTTGTGTTTCTTTCCAAAAAATAAGAGAGATTAAGGGCCCAGTGATAAAAAGGACATTGCAAGATCCATCTTTATCCGTTAACAATGCAATTATAATTTATCTGAAGCCTATCTGAAACGCCGTTTAGTTCGACCCCTGTTCATTATAAAATGTCCAACACCAGCGTGTTTGCGAAGCCGGTGTTGGACATATTGAAGTATGTCAACCAGGCCCGGCAGGAGTAGTGGGTTGAGTGGGTAGCTAGGCCCACTCGAGAAATCCCGAGTAGGTAAATTACCCACTCGAAATAATCAAATCGTCAACTTGGTCGATTTATACATTTTGATTTTCACGCGGGAAACATGCGCGCTCGGAGCATGCGCATGGTGTACGTGCACATATAACACACATTCATGCCAACGACGGCTGCGTATAACCATATGTTTATATTCGTTATATGTTTATATTCGTGCAGAAGTCGAACCTTTGTGTTATTGAACCGCATGAAAAAGTGAAAGCAGTTGCTGATGTGTTGAATGCTTCTCGTGATTCCAAATTTGAAGAAATTTGGGAAAAAAGTGTTAAAGCTGTAATTGATTTTGAACTCAGAGAACCTCAAATTCCCCGTCAGCGTAGAATTCCCAAACGTTTTGATCAAGGTATAACAGAAAATTTCAAGTTTCTAACACCCTAGGATTATTTTAGACAATCTTATTGTGAAGTTTGTGACCAGTTGATTGGATCGTTAAAAAGTCGATTCGATACAGAGGCAGCAAAATTTTTCGAGTTTCTGGAGCGATTCGCTATCGGTCAGACCGCTGATGTTGACAAGATAGTCAATTTCTATAAAGACGATTTTGACAAAGCGAGGTTGTTGAGCGACCGTGATATGTTTTTGCAACTTTTGCGCAGGCAAAATGAGCAAGCAATCAATTTGGGGGAAGTTTTGAATTTCTTGAAAAAATACGAATGGACCAGAAGGCTCATTCCAGATTTTGTTCGTCTGTTAATAACAATTCCAGGGTCATCCTGTTCAAATGAGAGAAGTTTTTCGGTCCTTCGTCGACTGAAAACATATCTAAGGTCAACAATGTCACAAAATCGGCTGAACAACGTCGCTCTTCTACATATTTATTCAAATATGACCGACGAGCTCGATCTGGAAAAACTTGTAAATGAGTTTATTCAAAGCGTACACGTTTTTTTGCTTTGCGAAAATAAATTTGTTTTAAAAAAATGACACGATTTTCATGTTTTTTTTTACGTATATGAAGAAAGATCTCAACAAAAATAATTGTATCAAATTGATTAATTAATATAAACAACTATAAAAATGATCTCATAGAAATTTTTCTTGATCCACATACGTTTTGCTCGGTGCCGTATGCTGCTGATGAAATGCCGATAGTTTGAACCCTGCAACTAGACAGCGATTCGAAGCATACCAGACTAAAAAGTGGTACCAAGACAATCAAGTTAATGGGATAGAATGACCTCCGCAGTTATCAAATTTGAGCCGAATTGAAATTTTGTGGGCTGACTTTAAGAAAGGAATATCAGACAGTCAACCAAAAAACAATAACGAACGTTCCAGGAAAGCGATCCCTAAAGAAAAGTGTCAAAAACTGATTGACTCAATGTTCGCAGTCATTGTTAATAAAGGACATGCAAAGTTTTTCATAATGTGTATGTAATAGAAGACTTAGTCTAAAGCAATAAATAATTAAAGAGCTACATACTCACAGTTTTTTAATGACATTTTCAATATTTTGTGATATCTGCTCGGTGCTATTTTTGTGGCTGTCTAATATTGGCCTTTATGAGCATTATTATGCCATGAAATTACAAAAAAGTATTCTAGATATTTTTAGATAGGGAGTGTCTGGTATATTAGATCTTTTTTATTTTAAAAAAAGTTTCGAATAGTCCTCGAAGTTTGCGAGACTTTTCGTCATAGATACTAGATACTACGTTCTTGGTGCTATTATTTTGACCGCAGCTGTATGTGACAATAAAACGACCAAGTCGTCAAGCTTCCTTGTTTATACGAGTTCTCGTTTGTTGTTCTTTCTACTTTTTTTATTACAAACTGCTTCTTTTTGCCGCATATTATTTTAAATAAAAAGCTCTTATTTTCATTTAAAAATGCACAATGCTCGTCCTGTTTTCAATTCGCTGTTTTCCACTTCATAACGATCATGTGGCAATGTTCGAGTTATCTTGTAAGGTCCGAAGTACCTAGGTTTCAATTTCAAACCCGCTCTAAATTAGGTATGCTTAATGGCTACCATATCGTTAATCTCATAACGTGATTCTTTTTTGGGATTACGATCAAAATTAAGTTTTCTTTCCACTGAGATCTTGGCTATATATTATCTAGATTCTTCGCGTTCAGAGTTTAATGATCGCTTCCTTTTCCACCATCTCGTTCAGCTCTGGAATCTCTGCCAGCCTCATATCTAAATCTATAAGTACATATCTTAAATGGAGATAAATTCATACTTCTTAGCGGAGAGTTATTGATGAATTGCTGCACCTTTCTAATGTTTTTATACCACTTCCTTGGTAGGATAGAGCCGTACAAATTTAGAGAATACATCGACAACAACTAAGATGTGATTGCAATGGTTTTTGTTGACGTCATTGCGCCTACGTGACCTTATGATAAGCCCCAAGTGGTCTGCTTACCTCGTCGATTGAAGACAAAAATCCTTCTCTTTTACCAGACTTAGCCTCTACTATCATAGAGTTAATGCAACTGCCTACGATTGTTGCTACCTTTGGCTCTAGCTGGGGTACATAGAATATTTTCTCTACACAGTCTTTTGCTCTCTTGATTGAAGTGTCCTTGCTTGTGGGCTATTTGAATAACCTCGTCTTCCATTTGATTTTCCACTACAATTATCTGCTTATTAGGATCCTTATATAGAACGTCATTCTGAATGTAAAAGTCTTCATAGCAGTTTGCCTCTAAAATCATCCGTACTGCTTTCGTACAGTCGTCTTTTAACTGCGCCTCCTCTGTGCCTTAATGAATCTTCAATGATCATGCATGAAAACCTACTTAAAGCATCAACATGCTTGATCTGAGATGTGCGCCGATGTTCAATAGTGAAATCAAATTTCTGAAAGAACATTACCCATCTGGCAACTCGTAATGGTACGTCCTTCTTCTTCAGCGTCATAGGGAATACATTGCAATCAGCAACTATTTTAAACTTTGATTCCAAAACATTCATCATCCACTTTTTCAAGGTTTCAATGATAACAAGCACTTCCAATTCATAGGAGTGATACTTCACCTCAACTGGCTTCGTCCTACGGCTCAAATACTGGACTGGATGATAATTTTGATCTTCGGAATCTTTTTGAAGAAGGATCGCACCGTATCCATACATCGAGTCATCTGCATGAATTTCTTTCATGGCTTCAGGGTTAAGCAATTTCAGGACTGGTGCTTGTGCTAATGTTGCTTTAAGGAGATAAAAATATATTAACTGCTCATCGTTTAACTTGAAATCAGAATTTTTTCGAAGTAGGTCGGATAGAGGTTTTGCAATAATAGCAAAGTTTTTAATAAATCGACGAAAATAGGACATTAAACGAAAAAATCTTTGTAATGCCTTCTTATTCTTCGGCAATGGAAAACTTTCTACAGCGCGAGTGTTATCTTTCCTCAGACGAATAGTCTAAATTTCAACAATGTATCCAAGAAGATTCACTTTTCGTTGGAAAAATTGACACTTGCTCCATTTTATTTTGAACCCTTTCTTCGCTGACAAACTCTAGCACCTTTTCTAGCTTCTCAATTCCGTCCCTTTCGATTTTTTCATGTTATAATCAAATCGTCCATGTAAGCAATTATAGTCCCTTCGGTAATTAGGTCTTTAAATATGACATGAATATATCTGCAGAAATCAGCTGAAGGATTTGATATGCCAAAAGAAAAATAAATAAATTCAAATTGACCATTATGAGCCACAAAAGCTGTATATTTTCGTGAACTTTCTTCAACTGGAACATGGAAAAATCCATTAGCTTTTTTGATACTAAAACTATTGAGGGAGTGAAATCTGATGAACTGGGCTTAACGATTCCTTCATCTAGCCACTAAGTCACTAACTCGTTAATGATTCGCTGGTCTATATATGCCATTCTTCTTGGGCGATGGTATATAGGAATCTCTTCCGTGAGAATAATTTTCATTTTTACTAAAGAGTCCTCATTAAGGTGGCCCACAAACTGTTTTTTCAGCTATTGTACTGAGCACCCTCTACATTTTTTAGAATGGTGATTCAAATTTCATGTTCCAGTTTGAACAAATGGACTTGGTCCTTTCCATACTAACAAAAACTTTAAACATTGGAAAAGCTATGCAAATGTTAAAAAACGGTGTACTACATTTTTGACACGAACTAGCATAAGACAAAAGTGGGCGAGTTTTAAAAGAATGTAATCATAATGTACAAAAGTGCAAACTTATATTCAGGAAGCGATTTGGATTATACGATTATACTTTTTCCAAATGTTTCCTTTACGAATTGAAAGATTTTTTGCAAATTTCTTTTTTAATTGGTTTTTGGATTGGAAAATACGCTTTGCATACTATTACAATCACCTTAAAACTATTTTTTACCCCTAGTCTTGTTTTTTTACTTTTGCTTAGGTATATTTTATTCATTGTTACCCATTTTTCTTTTACAGTTTCAATGAGCAATCGGTAGAAAATACTGATAACACGTTGCTGCTGAAAATATCAGTTCTTGAGGGAATGAGTCCAGTTGTGCTTTGCCGTTTTATACTACAGGAAAAGTACAAATTTAAATTAAAATCACAATTGACACGGCTTATGAAGTGGCCCCACCTCATTGACGACGCTCGATTAGCGGCCAATATTAACCAGTGTCTTATGAGCGATAATCAAGATGGGCCCCTAGTTGATATGAAGCGCCGAGTCTTAGGCGAGGAATATGAATATAAGGTAAAATCTTAATTAATATTGTTGGTGAAAAAATTCAAATTTGTATTTGACAATAATCACCACTATTGGATAATGATGTTGGAAAATATATCAGCCTAAAGACTCATTTGAACTCTGCACCTATGCTTAAATCTCGCACTGATATGCATATGAGAGCATAATTTACATTTTTCCATACTCAAGGCGATTTTAAACGGTCTTCCATTATTACAAAAGTCTTTTTAGGCACTCTAATTCAGTCGCGAGCAGTACATTAAAGGGTTACACCAATGTAAATTTTGCACTTTTCTAGAAAAAAAATATTTTTAATTGAAATTTGGAAATTTTTACATTAGCTCGTCAGAACATTCCGCTTTGTTTTTGTAACCTATAGCGCGTTTTTCTCAAAACACGGACACCCAAATCTTTTTTTATATGGTAGATACGTTCCTTAGAAAACCGTGGAAAAATCGTATAAAAATACATACGAAATTTGGTTACTATCAATATTACCAATAATAAAATGTTTTCCTTCAATAGGATACTGTCTGATAAAACTTCCTTCATCACAAAAGATATGGTGTTTATTTTGAAAATTTTGTACATAATTTAATTTTTTCCTATGCCTTACCATGGAGCTTAAAAATAATTGTCGCAAAAATAAAGTTTAAAAGTTCAAACCTGTAACCGATTTCGTTGAAATTTTACGATAAAACCGACTTACTAAATATAGCGATTTAGGTATTTTAGTTGTATGGCAGATGCCACCAACTGTTGTCAAACCTCGTTCACGTATTTCATGTGGACGAAATACACCCGAAGGGTCAAACCTGTGAACGGCGCAAACAGTTTGTTTCCTATTTCAAGCAGACTTTTTCTACGTTTTAGTAAGTCGGATTTTTTGTAAAATTTCAACGAAATCGGATAGAAACTCTGTTCGTGACGCTTACAGGTTTGAGCTAGGAAGTTAAAATTTTGTGACAATTTTTTTTTGCACCTCATGCTAAAATATAGGCAAAAAAAATACAATAACAAAACTTTCAAAATAAACACCCTAGTGTACATATTATGCAATATAAAACTTTTGAAATCGTGATAATATACATATATATACTGAACAATTTTCGTAGACAAGTGCATGATCTACAACTCTTTCTAACCGTTTTTGTGAAAAATGCGAAAAACCAATAAATTTGACCTTGAAAAAAATTTTTATTTCATATATAATCGTGAACCAATTTTCAGCTCTATGCGAAAATTATCCTACGAACTGAACGCTTTATCACAAAATAAATACTGAATACCGAAATGCTGTGTTCATTTTGGAGCACAACGAGATAAAGAAAAAACGGATAGTAAAATTCGGGTATTCCCCCAAATCGTGCCGTATTTTTTTTTTGCAATATACATAAGTTTACTGTAAGACACTCACCCGTAGTCTCGTTGGCGTTGGCGTTGGAGTTTTAATACGACATCAATTGTCAATTTCATATTCCCCTTGACGTTATGAAAGTTATCGGAAATATACTGGTATTTTGTAATTTGAAACGAAGATAGAAACGACAATTGTTGCTGTCAAAATATTATAAAATTTGAAATTTTTTTTCGTCGTTTCAATATATTTCAGGAACTCCAATTTAAAAACGAGACGGCGATAAAAACGACAACGAAATTGAAACGATAATTATAACGTCAACGCCAATGGGAATAGGGGTGACTGCAAAAATTAAAAAAAATCTTTTTTGGGATTCGTGGTAGTACGAAAAATTCGTGTAAAAAAATTGTCAAAAAACAGAGTTGGGTCTATTTTGAAAATGACACGCATCATCAATCGCATTCATTCACAATCTGATTCCACAAATAAAAAAATTACTCACAAACAGTTCATTGATAGCTTGGAAGTCACTTTGGTATTAATTAAAATAGATGTAAACTTGTAGGTAGTATTATGGTGCGTTAAAATACGGATAAGAAAACCGCATTTTATTACGGTATCTTGGATTAAAATTCCAATTAAAAAAAATAATTTTTTGTTGACTTAAACAAGCCACAATTCTGAAAAAAAGCACTGCTAGTAGTAATATTGGTACTACTAAAATATGCTCGTATGTATGTGAGTTAATTTATAATGAAACTCACTCATCTTGCTCTAACTCTATTACTTAAAAGTTTATTAGATAAGTTGTAAGTACTACTCTAAAAAAACTCTGTTAAATACTCTATTACTCATAAAAGAGTGTATGAGCTGAAAAAATTGGTAAATATTTAGAAATATTTATAAAGTTTTACCACAAAAATCGTATCAATCGGAAAAAAGGGGTGGTTAGGAGAAAAAATGAGTAAAAAAACTCACGTTTCATTTTTCACCTAAACAAATTTCTTGTGGCTAAAACTTGAAAATGGTCAAAATCGTAGGCAACGAGATTAGAGACTTACTATTAACAAGCGAGAGAAAGAAAATTTCATGTCCCAATCTATCTGTCCAATACTTTTGCCTAATAAAATATTTTTTAGCATTTAATTTTTTTCAGTTGTTGAAAAGTTGTGTTAAGAAGGTGCAACATAACAAAAAGCTTGAAATCATAACATTTTTTGGTAAATCCTCATTTATTCAATTAAATAGTTGAGCGAATTTCGATTGAAAAGGAATCGTAAAGTTTAATGTCTTCTAAATGGTCAACCTGATAATTCTTTCTGAAATATTGTTTTTCGATGCGCTCAGTTTAAAAGTATGGAATTGGAAATGTCGCTAAATAGAAGTTACCCCATTTTTTTGTACAATTCTATCGGAAATAAATTTTTGATTGAACAAAAAAAATGGTGTGCAATTTTTCTACAATAATTAGCTGTTAGAGATATCGTAAATTCCTTAAAAACCCATGCAAAATTTAAATACTATGCGGTGCAGAAGATTTTAAATATTTAGCTTTTATTCAGTTGGTTTTGACTAAACAGATTAGCAACTGTCAGGCTACATTCAATTTTGAAAATCGATCCTGGGATTGCTATTTCTCAACACAACCTTTCAACAAGTGAAAAAAATTATGTGCTGAAAAATGTTGTCTGAGGCAAGTAAAGGGTGTTTTTTTTAGAGGTATAGAGCTTCGAATTGAAATAAAACACAAGAAAATCGTTTTAATGTCCATCAATTTGGCTTTATTAGAAGGATAATTTTATGCCATTAGTGTTTAAATATGATTTCGAGCATGTGGCCGCCGCGGCTGGCTCGAATAAAGCCAATTCTACAGGTCCAATTTTGAACCACTTTTTCGAGCATATGGGGCCGTATGTCGGCAATAACGCCACGAATGTTGGCTTCCAAGTCCCCTAACGTTTCTGGTTTGTTGGCGTAGACGAGCGATTTCACATATCCCCAAAGAAAATAATCCAATGGTGTCAAATCACACGATTTTGGTGGCCAATTGACAGGTCCATTCCGCGAAATTATGCGCTCATCGAATGTTTCCTTCAATAAATCGATTGTGACGTGCGCTGTGTGGCATGTAGCGCCGTCTTGTTGGAACCACAACTCATCCACATTCATGCCATCCAATTCGGGAACAAAATAGTCGGTTATCATGGCTCTATACCGGTCTCCATTAACGGTAACTGACTCTCCAGCATTATTTCGGAAGAAGTATGGCCCAATGACTCCACTAGTCCATAGAGCACACCAAACAGTGGATTCTCTTCGCTCCAAATGCGGCAATTTTGCTTGTTGACGTAGCCATTCAACCAAAAATGAGCCTCATCACTGAACAAAATTTTGCGATGAAAATCAGCATCGAGATCAATCTCATTTTCGGCCCATACACCAAAATCACGACGCATTGCATGGTCTCGCGGCTTTAATTCTTGCACAAGCTGGATCTTGTAAGGTCGCAAGCCAAGATCTTTGCGCAAAATCTTCCATAAAGTTGATGGACAAAGCTCCAATTGCTGTGCACGGTGGCGAATCGATTCATTCGGGTCCTCTTCAACATTTTGCTCTACAGCGGCAATTGTTTCTTCGGTGCGCACTGTTCGACGTCTCTGCGGATGCGTATTATCACATAGAGTAAACGTAGTGCGAAAACGATCCATGGTTAACCGAATTAATTGCTCTGATGGACGATTATGTCGACCATAAAATGGACGGAGCTTGCGGTAAACTTCGCGAACTGAACCATTATTTTCGAAATAAATTTGCACGATTTGCAAGCGTTGTTCTTTTGTCAACCTGTTCATGATGAAATGGCAAACCAAACTGAACATAAATGACATTAGAGTTGCCAGATTTGACCATAAAATGCCAGTTTTATCTCTATTCGAAAAACAAACCTCTAAAAAAAACACCCTTTACAATTGAGGCAGGAAATTTTCTTTCCCTCGCTTGTCAAAAGTGAGTCTCTAGTATTTATAAATATTTACCTATTTTTTTGGGCTGGTACACAACTATGAGTCAGTGGACTAAGCTGTCAAATTTCGATAATTGCATTGTGGTTTTTGTTTGATGATTGGGCAGTCGTTTGATTTTTTAATTAAAATCTTGTTAGTTTTATCTTAGTTTCAGTTTATTGTTAAAAAGGATTCTTCATCACCAATTAATTTCGGAGACTTGCCAATATCCAAAATTAATTTACCGGAAACATCAACACCCGCTTCTTTCTGTCAAATCACAATCGTTTTTTGAGTAAAATTGTGAGTGGGAGGCCTAGAGGACAATTAGTTCTGTTGTAATGGATAACACAAGTGTATTTTACCAATTTTGACATACCATAATCATATTTTATCTGTGTAAACTATAATAACTAGAAAATACAATCAAACCTTCTCCAGCGGTATTTTCCTGATGAACTTAATTTTTATTTTCTTCATATTTTTGAACCTTATTATTTCCACTTAATTCTTTTACTTTCTACTTGAACAGTTAAAGAAGATGGCACAGTCAGTCGGAATGCATTATTATGATGAAAATGATTTACGTCGTATGGGATTTGATAAGACACCAGATCTTAAATTAATCTTACCTTGTCTTTATAAAGATAATGTAGTAAATTGGATTGAGAGCAAAGCAACTTTCGGTGATTTAAAAACACATAATTGGTATATGCAACAACAATTAACCAGTTATTGCAACCGGTAAGAGTACTTTTTTACATGTTTATTAAGAATATATAACATTATAATTTTTTAGTTTTGGCCCTGGCATAGTAATATATTGGTTTGGATATCATGAGGAAACTCCTAATTTGCCAGAAAACTCTAGTGGCATCATAGTACTTGCGGATTTTCCTTCAGTAGAAGATTTCACATTTTTGGATTTGTCGTCCAAAATGGATGGACTGGAAAGTACCAGTGAATCTCATAATTAGGTTAAAAAAAATTGTATAACTGATTCAAATACATATTTCAAAAGGCAGAATATAAATGATTTTGTTTTTAAGTTCCAAAGCCTTGGAGACAGGTAGAGTCCAGGCGGCAGCGACAAATTAGAATTTTACCATGAAGCCACTAAATCTAAACAATTTGGCTGGCCATTTAGGAATTTCCGTGATTAGTTGTACATAAAAGTCTGAGATTTTATGTTATGCTGCCAAGTGTTTTGAAACCAATTTAACTTATATGTACACATAATTGTATGTGCTTTAAATAAATTTTCGTAGTATTATAATGAAATTTTTAAACAATTATGTTAAATTCTGACTACAGATTACTACATACTAAATTTCGTTATATATGTACATATATTTAATTTTTAAAATTTCAGTTTCTTTAGTATGCATACTTTCATTAAAATCAAAACACTAAAATAAGATAAGGACTGAATTTTATAAAAACTTAAAGTGCATATCTTACATTATAACAACGGGCACTTTTATTTAAAATTAAATTATAAGCATGTACTTACTTAGTATAACAATTATAATAAATTACTAAGAACAGCGCATATTGTGTATTCAGATAATAAGATTACGATCGATATTTAACTCTTAGAGTCAAAATATATTTTTTAATGGTAGAACGTATATTTTTTTAAAAATAATAGTGTTTAGAAGAGCCATCGACATTCTGCCGCTCGGGAGCGATGCCGGGTGGAACTGAAGGGAAATTTTCCACAGTGAATGAGGTAAAAATTTCTTAAGATTTAGTGAGTAAGTAGACAGATGATTTTAATGTTTTCTTCTTTTCTTAAAAGCAGCAAACAAAATGATTTGGCAAAAACGCAAATTATTAAGACACGTCTCTTATTTACTAACGATTAAAAAATAAAAATAAATACGGTAGTTAGGGAATCAATTTGTTAAAAGTCCAACGGAACTTCCTGTAAAAATAAACATTGCATACAAATATTAGTTCACAACATTGTCATAATAGTCCAAACATAAGTTGACAAACGTATCTAAATATTGTAAAAAAATGGGAAGTTACCGATATTGCTTTTATAAAAATCATTATCAGTTGGGAACTCGGTCTGTAAGACTGGTAAATAAAAATTTGATATCAGCTCTGTGTTTTGAGACATGGAATTTTTTAAAAATTTTAACCTTTTTTTAAATAACCGTTATTTTGTCTAAAAATTTTGTTATAAATCATATAACATATTAAGAAAGCCCAATTAACTCCCTTTAATTAATATGCCATTTGTTATAAATTTTCTTTTCTAAGCCTATTATATATGTACAAACATAATGAACAAATTGCTGTCTTTTTAAATAAGGTGTTTATTTATTACAATTAACTATTGTATATAAGATTTTATATTTTAAAGATATCGAGCACTATCGGCTTGCAAGGTAAATTCATTTGTTCGATTTAAAACATTCCCATAAGTGTTTCTTCGTTTGCATTCTTAAATTTTTTACGGTTTCGTCAATAACTAAAAGTGAGGACTGTCTTTCATCTTCGTTTTTTGTGAATCGATTATTGTATTGAGTGAAAAAATTCACCCCTTTTTCAGCAACGTCATTTTCGAAAGTAGCAGCTTTTCGAAGAGTTTTGATGTGGTGGGTAACAAGCTTATACCCCGATATGATGAAACTTGTGTGGAATTTTTCCCAGGTCTAGGAATTATTGTAATTTGAGACATCTTCGACACTTCTGGGTAGTGGCCCATTGAATACCATTGAAAAGTATGGTTAAATGTCTGACTGCACAACAAGGTAATTAAATAAGCATATTATCAGTTATTAGATCATGAACAGGTGCTTTCTTCTTGTTAAGTTGCGTTTGTATGAAAGATTTAACGTCTTTAGTTGTGAATTGCAACAGAATTTGTCTCATATTTTGAGTTTCTTGCGGTTGTTGCCCGGGGGATTTGGCTGAAATACATGTTTTAGATGGTGAGCAAATACTTGGTCTTTTTCTTTGTTTAGTCTTATGGGGGAGTCTAACTCAATGGGTTTTTTCATACCCCTGATGGCCTTCCATAAAGACTAGTTGGAGGACTGTAAAGGGCTCAGCTTTTTAATATATGTGCCTATACTTCTTTCAGACTCTTCTCGTGGGGCCTTTCTTAATTCCATTTTGGCTAGTGTTAGTTTATGTTTAAGTATGGGTAACCTAACCTCTTGCCATTGTCGCCTGAATCGTCTTTTTTCCATCACTAAACGTTCTATGTGATGAAAGTTGAGGCGTTGCCTTTTATAGACTGTTACTAAATGCACAGGAGTTGCGTGAAGGGCAGCTGATACTAGCATGCTGTTAAATATCCGATTCCAGCTCATCGGAATCTATAAGGTTTACATTATCAGAAATATGGCTACTGGCATATTTTTTGTATTTGAGACAATTCGTTTTATTTGTTGTAAGCCCATTGTGTGACTGCAGCAGCTCTACACATTTATGCTGATGCAAAATTACAGTGGAATGGTTAGAGCTCAAGTTAAAACATGAATCTGGTGAAATTTTGCCTCTTATTAATTCCTTTTGTAATTGCGAATTCTATAAGATCTATATACAATCTTTTGAGGGTCTGACGGCTAATGAGTTAACTGACCAGTGGATGCATGATCAAGTCCAATCAAAACTTTCATACATTGGTTTTGATTGTTCATCATCTCATGCATCATTGTCTGCATTGTTGTCATTAACTGAGTCATGCATTGAGTGAGCGTGATACGTGATATTTTCAGGTTGGTCGTGACTGGATTTAAGCACGTTAGCATAGGTCTGAGCTGATGTGTTGGGCAAGTTTGTAGATACAACATTATTTGAAAAAGTCTGCGTGACTTGGGTAGGTGGACTTCGAACTATTTCCTTACGTAAGCGCATTTTGTTCTTTAATTCAGCATATACTGGGCATCCCCTGTAGTTAGCTGTGTGGTTGCCTCCGCAATTATTACATATTTTTATAGTACTATAACATCTTTTTTTGTCAGTAGGACATGCTGACGAGAGGTGAAAATCGCCACAAGCCACACAAATACTACAAAGGGTGCAATAAGAATTGTTGTGGCCAAATTATTGACAGTTTGTGCACTGCACAGGGCCCGTTCGTTTAATGGGGTTCCTCAAGTGATATTCTGCGATTTAATAGGTAGCGCAGATTATAAATAGGATACACATAATTTTTTTTGCAATTTTCGGGTATCTGGTTCAAGCTCAACACGAAAAAGTGGCTGTGGGACTTTGCTTTTGTTCCTAATGTTGAAAATTGACTTCGGCTTAAATTCTGCATGAATTAACGCTTCATTTATTTCATTTTGTTCGACGTTGGATTCTATGCCTTTAATTATAATTGCTAGACCTTTGCTGCTTTTAAGCTGGTAGGTGTTGTAACTATTTTTATTTTTTTTCAGGTAAGTGGCAAATATTCCATCATTTTTTTCTGTATGAATTTGTATTTTGGCCTCGGAAACATAGGCTTTCGTGAGAGGAGTTATATTAACCGCATTTTTCCAATTAGAGAAACCAAGATACAAACAAGGCATTAAAGCTTGCTTTCGCGTTAGTAGATGGGGGAACTTTAAGCGTTTCATTGTTTAAGTCGTTCTTGTTGTTTTTATTAAATTCAGATGAGTCGATATCAAGCAAAGCATATGGATTTTGCCTAAGTGGGTTGTTAGGAATTTGTGCACTTTCGCTTGCTTTAAACATCTTTGTTGAGTTATTTGAATTACCCTTTGGTGGACTTAAGCTTTCGCTTGATTTTAATGTAGCGATCCATTCCAGTTTGAATCGCTGAAGTTACAACCTTGTTGGGGCTAGTATCGGCGGTATAGGTATTTTTTCGGCTAAAAGTATTAGACATTGTGAAATGTAATGCTTGCTGTTGTTGCATTATTTTCCTCATGAGGTGTTAAATTTGGCATAGGTGACATATTTCCCTGCTGGGTGATCAAAGGAGAGCCACATTGAACACTCCATGGTGACTTAGCAGAGGGCTCTTCAGAATTTTTCAATATTTTTTTTGAGTATTGATGCTGGTGGGCGACACTTTGGTATTGGTAGGCGCCCTTATTTGAATTTTTGCACTTTAGCTATTCGTTTTACCGGGAGACCCGCTTTTTTATTTTTTTTCGCATTCAATATTTTTTTAGGCTAGGCACTGACCGGAAAAAATAAAACTATAGCATTTTTAAACAAAGAAGATGTTAAGTTTTTTTATTCTATACCCCATATATTTTGAAATATTTAGTTTCAAAAAATGCTCAAAAATTAAAAACAAAGTGCGCAGTAATTTAAAAATATCCGATGGATATCTTAATTCACATCCCTTGTGGATCCAATCTACTTGTTTACACCGGAACTCCACGATGCATTTGCCATTTTTTTCACAGGGGTTCGTTCACATTACACCCAAACCTTTCTCTAAAATTTAGCTGGAAGAAAAAAAACACATAAAAAGCAGTGATCTTGTTTAACACTTCTTTCGATTCGCGGAGAAAATAAATATTCAGCCTTATCATGAGTTTCACCAGAATAACATTTAGCCTCCCTTTTTTTTTTTTTGTTCGCCCGAAACTAATATAGCTATCGAGAAGTCACACAAATAAAATTTTATTCGAATCAGCTGTGGCAATTAAAATAAACAATTTTAAATTATGTATGTACCTAAAGTAAAATATTGGGTGAAACTCACGATAAGGCTGATTACTACAAAATTTGTGTAAAAAAGAGGAGTAGAGGTCAAAATTATTTTTGAAATTTACTAAGTTATTGAGTTATCAAATAAAAAAAAAAAGAAAACGAAAATTAAATCAGCACTGATCCAAAAATAAATGTAGAGTAGTCGAAAACACATATTGAAACATATCGAACAGTCTAAAATTGTTTAAAATTTCAAATTCAATATTCCCTAACGTTTCTTAATACCTTGTTGCACTGTTTTTGAAGGGAATACTTATATTTTGTATATACGAGTACATTAACACAAGCACAAAAACTAATTTTTTTTTAAATATTTGTTGTTACTGCTTACTTCCCCTTATAACTATTGTTTAGAATCGGTGTTGCCCAGAGAAAGAGCAGGCGCTCAAAGAGCGTAAAAATGTGATCGAGCAGGCGCTAGAAGTGTCCACGTATACAGAAATGATAACCAAATCATCAACACATGTTTATCGTGAGAGCGTTAGCTTGTGGTCGTGGGCTCCACAGTTTATGATTTTCGTGTCCTTTTTACATGCATAAATTCCTGCAATGACCATAAGAAACTTTCTTTAAAACGAGCAATTCAAGACTTTGACTAAAAATACAATTTTTATTTGAAAATTAGGATGACCACCTATTGAACAATCAAAACATCCTTCATTTAATTAGTTTCATTTAGCGTACAATATTCAAAAAATTATCAAGCAGTTCAAGTAAAAGCACAATCCTGTGTTTTGTTTTTCATTTTTAAATGCACGCCTATTAATTGTGTAGTTGTTATTTTACATATAGTAGTTTTCGCGTATTTCGAAAATTTATTTCATAATTAGTGGTATAAATGTATTAATGCGAAAAATCTAACGCATTTTTTTGTGAAATTAAGTTTATTTCTTTTTATCGCCATCTTCATTATCCTTCTTCTTATCTTTATCCTTGCTAAGTGATCCAACAGCATCACGCACAGCTTCCGATTGTGGATCAACGCCTGGAAGATTCTCTAGAACGCTCTTGAAGTTAGAAATGGGAATAAAATTGAGTTTTATTAAAGTTAATTTCCGAAGTGTGATAGAAAAAATACCTGTAAGAAAGCAGGATCTGCTATAACTTCTGAGTAGTCCTCTTCATCAACTTCCATGGGTGCAGTTTCTTCAGTTTTAGGACGTTTGGCTTGCTGTGTAACAGGTTCATCTGTAAATATTACTTATTTTTCTCTTGCAAATCTTTAAGTTTTAGCATAACAAACCGGCATCCTGCATTGACATTTGCATAGCAAAAGCTATTTGCTCTTCTTCAGTCATGTTTGCAAAATCAGGCAGATTATCTTCTGGCTATAGTTCCAAAATAATTCTTTTTACTTCAGCAACATAATATAGTTTTCTAAATACACTACCAAAACTTACCGTCTCAGTTGATAAAGCCAAAGCGCGCTGCAACATTGCCTCTTCTGAATTTGGTTCATCCAACAA
Source organism: Meiosimyza decipiens (assembly GCA_963680825.1). Taxonomy (NCBI): domain Eukaryota; kingdom Metazoa; phylum Arthropoda; class Insecta; order Diptera; family Lauxaniidae; genus Meiosimyza; species Meiosimyza decipiens. The sequence continues at coordinate 65,979,894 of OY804258.1, read as the reverse complement.
AGCAGCAGTGACAGCACCAACTGCACTTGATTTTTCACCGCCACTACCACTATTTGCACCGCTTCCAGAGCCGACAGTACTGATATCAGCACCTCCTGATGCATTAGAATCTGCCAAAGCACGACGCTGTTCATCTTCCTGGCGTTGACGTTGTTCCTCCATAGAGACACGTAAAGCCAAAGCCAATTCTGGATCTTCATTTGGATCAACACCAAATTCATAGCCTGCACCACCTAAACCAGCGCCACCCAAGCCATCTTCACCTTGTATAATGGGCGATGAAAGTAATGCATCAGAGAGACCAGATCCACGTGGCACACTAACCAAATGTGAACCAGTACCATCTTTGCCATTTAAAGCGTTAATAAAGGCAGTGAGAATCTCATTATTATTGCCATGATCACCAAAACTAACGATATCGACATTTACTTTTTCTTTCTTAAGTCGCTTGGCAAGCTTGATCAGTTCACCCTCTTCATTGTTAAGTGGAGAGCCAACAAAAACAACTATTCGCATTTTATGATTTTTTCCTTGACGATGTTTGAGTACCAACTGAAAATTCAAATGTTATGGTATAGTTTATGCTTAAAAGTTTCGCATGACTTTAAGAATCCATATTTAGCGAAGTTTTATTTTTATATCCTACTACATACGAGCTATATTCTTGTGCAACCGTTTTTTAAGTAGGCGGTGCTATATCCAAAGTTAATATGACACGATGGGCCTTAGCCAAGTTTAAATAAAAGTCAGAGATACAAAAAAACTTGCATTGGGTATTATTTGGGATGTAATTTAGAGTCGATCTATGCCTAAAGAAATCATCCGATTTCTTTTTAACTGCATATTTACTGATTATACCCTACACAGATAGTATGTATATTCACTTTGTGATTCCCTTTGTAACGCATAGAAAGATGCGTGGCAGGTATAGAGAAGTATATGTATTCTTGATCAACGTCACCACCTGAGTCGATTCAGCTATGTATGACCGTCTGTCTGTTAAAATCACGTTTACAAGAAAACCAAGAAAGAAATTTGGCACACCTTCAAACAAGCTTCTTGGGATTGAAAATAGGTGAAATCAGTTAACGAGCACGTCTACCGCCCATACTGTATGTACAGCTGCGGTCAAAATAATAGCAGTGCGATGCAATTTCTGAATTAAAAGAACATATTTCGAACAAATTAAGTTTTTTTCTTCTACTCTTTTAAAATACAGTTACTTGATAAGTACACAAAATAAACACGTGACATTTTGTTACAAAAAAAATAGCGGTACTTTCTTAGTTACCCATTATATAAAGTAATTTTTACAAGTTCGAGTGGTTAAAATAATAGCAGTGCTGAACTCGGATACTTTTAAAATTCAGCTACTTACTCGTATTTAAAAAATTTATTTGCAAAATGTAATTATTTTTGTATAATATCGCATTGCTTTTTTCAAGTTTTTTCATTCTAGTAGGCCGTGGAAAGCATTGTACGCCATAGCAACGTATACTTATTAAAAGTGTCTTTTCGCAAGATAAAATTTATAAGGAAGTACAACACTACTCGGTGTGGACACTTGCAAAGTGGAGAAGTGTTATGTGGAGTGATGAGAGTAAGATCGTTTATTTGTTGGAAAAGGCACTTGTCAATATGTAAGGCGTAGTTCAAATACAGAATATGATCCCCGGAATGATCTTTCTTTTATCGCTTCACATGTATCTTCAATTGGCTTCGTTTTTCCGATTCCAGCCAATATATTGACACCATCATGATATGGGCTGAAATCGAATTCCATGGAAAATCTGAAAGAAAATGTGTGCCCCCAAAAATGAAAAGCATGAACTACCTAGATTTAATCGGAAATGAAGTAGTTCTACGTGGGCAGCAATTAACTTAATAATAAGCAAGATAATGCGGCTATTCATACAGCAAAAATAGTAGGAGTGTTCCGGGACAACAACACAAATCTTCTAAATACGTTAAAAAGCTATTAAAGTCCTTAGAAAAGCAAATAACTGAAGTGGTAAAGAATAAAGGAGGATCCACCCATTATTAAAATAATGTTTTACTTTTGTATAACACTTAGAACGAATTTAAGTTGCAAAAATTTTAAGCTATCGTTATGTCGCACCTTAAAATTGAGTTTTTAGTTTAATTCAAAAATGCATTAACTTGTTTCACAAATTATTTATAAGTTATTTAAATTCTTAGCTTTAAAGATATATACCACGAAAATAAATTTTTGATAATCGTTGTGAATCCTTTAAAATACCGAAAAGTTAGCTGTGCTATCGTTATATCTTGGTCTGTATGTACATAAATATCGTCACCTAACATCCAAATAAAAAATCGATTATTTGATTGATTGATGCATTTGACAAAACTACATATCCCTACAAAATTTTAAAGTGATATGTCCAGTAATAAAGATTTAAGTAACGAAATTCAAAAGGCCGTACCAACAAGTTTTAGAGTTTCACATAGAAAATAGACGTACCACATCAGTATGAAAAAAAAAATATTAAACACAATATTTAAATTCTTTAGGTAACTAGGTTAGATTTAACTTTTTTCAATCTTTAACATAAGAAATACATATGAATATATTTTTCCAGTATACGTTTTTTGCTTCCCTGCATAAAACTTAAAAGTGTGGTTACGACTTTTTGGATACTAGCTGACGATATGTACATACAATGCCGTTCATATGAATAGGTTCAACATGTTTCTCATATTCCTGCCTGTCTACACATAGTACATCGACTCTATATTACATCCCATTTAAGTTTTTTTGTATCTCCACCTTGCATTTAACTTGGTAAAAGCCAATCGCGATGATATTTTTAATCACACGAGAAACGAGGGGCGATATGCACAAGAGGGCACGCTAACCTCATATATATAATTAAAAATAAAAAGTGCTTAGGATCGTATTATTTAAGTAATTATTTCTAAATTCAGTATGGCAACATACGGTGATCAAGGCAACAACTGGACTTGTTTGGATAAATTGACGTCAAACCTTTGTATTCAAAAGAAGCAAGTTACAAGAGTTTTTATATCATAAGATTTGGAACAAAATTATTGCAGAGAAGCAAGTTTTAAGTTTTTTATTTTGGCTTCATTGTATATGATAAGTTCCTCTGTAGCTTTAATTATTTATTTTAGAAGTCCAAATTTACTTAATTGAAAATTTGGGAGGTAAGGTCGTATATGAAAGTGAAGGGACATTGGTATACCACCTTTTTTATTTTTATAAATTTTATTTTATGAACAATTTTATGAAACCGGTTTTCTAAAAAAATATATCTGATTTGATATTAAAAAATTCAATTCATGTCCTTATGATTGATATATTATGTATCCCAGTAATTTACTTTCTTAAACCGTTGTTATCAAAAATAATAATATAGAATAATTGTTCCTAGTTCTACTAATTTGTTTTTGAAATTATGTATGTCATCAACAAAAAATTTCCTCCTCCTGACTTCTATTTAAAAGTGGATCGTATAGCTCTCCAGCTATTAAACTAGGAAAGTATCTCCGCATTCATAAAATAACTTGTTAACATATTTTATAAAAAAAACTGACGGTTTCTTTGAAAAACTATAGCTCATTAAAATTCCCTTCATATGACAAAGTTTAAATCGTTAGTCTATATATAAACTTTAAACTTTAGATTCTATATTCGTTGTCAGTATAGAAATCTCATAAAAAAGTAAGGATTTATAAAAAAAGAGAGCTTCTAAATCAGATTTATGCCGAAGTCTTATTAAAAAGAAAATGCTAAACACACTCAACTTTCAAAATAATATGGATTGCAAATTTGTAAAAAGTTTAATTGCAACATACATAACAATGTACGTAGATACGTTAGGTGATATTTTTTTGTTTTAAACAGGTTTTTGAAGGTACGTACATGGAAGAAAAATTCTGGTACAAGGAGAGTTCAAAATATTAATATTTACTGGTGGCTCATTGAATATTCAAGTTTCCCATAGGAATTACATGGGAAAGAATGATTTACTTCAGTTTCATCTATATCTCGTGAAAGAAATATATTATCGGAATATGCCCAAGCTCTCAAAGCTAATAAACTGACGAAATGTTAACTTTACGAAAAAAATTAATAGATATTTTTAATTGAAAGTTTTATGCTCTTACTAATGAGATGTCCGCTTTGTTAGATTTTTCTTTCACAAGATGTAGACGACACTGCCTAGTAAAGTTTTTTCCCATTTAATTCCTATGGAAAACTAAAAACTTCAATGAGCCACCAGTAAATATTAATATTAGTTCTTGCTCCACAATTTTTTTATCATGTATCTGAAACTATTAAACTTGTGTGAAAAAACAATGATTTAATCACTTAGTGTCCATAGGTATTAAGCTTATAACACTACTATTTCGTTTTTGAATTTGTAAAAGCTTACATGTGCTATGCGTATGCCAGTCAATAAATTAATATCTCCCTTCGGTTGCACCAAATGCATTTTTGAAAATATACGTCCAACATCACTGGTCAATGTGGCCAAAACTTCAACGGTGCTGAACAGAAAATAAAACATTTTAATTAATAGTTTCATATACCAAAAATTATGACTAAAAAGAATATACTTGGATATGGTCATCAGTCCCACATTGTTTTCCGGATTGGATCGCACTTTTGTTAGGCAAACTAAATTTATGCCATCCTTTTGGACATTTAGACGAGTTGGAAAGTAATCCCCATTACGCTGGTAATCACTGTTATCAAAACTATGTGAATAAAAGAAAAATAATGGTATTGTAAGTAGATTTATTTAAATCTCCAAACCAAGACAGCAAAAATTGCTTAATCATAATCGGTTGACAGCTGCACTGATGGCAATGATCAATAGCCGAACCGAGTACCACAATTTGGGTAAAATTTTGCATTATACATTCAAAAGTCATGCGTTTGTTACAACTTATTTCCACATTGATAATGTATTTTACTAAAATTCATTTAATTAAATTACTTACCAAATCATAGTACTCTCCAACACCATTTTTATATTTTTTTGCTTGTCACTTTTTCACGATTTGTAATTATGTTCGTTGACAAATGTCTGTAGCGTACGTTTAGTGAGAAACTTATTATCGACTGAAATTTCCGACTATTGAAATGTGTAATTTTGCTGGAAAATAATTCGTCAAACAGACAGTTCTAAATAAAATGACGGACTTAGCAAATATATTGTTAATAAAAACAGGTTAGTCTTTTTGGACGATTCACAAGCGTCTCTATATTTACAGAACATGAATCTTGCTTAACAAGTTTATAACAAAAAAAATTCCGTGTGAACGTGGCAGGCTTGCGTCGAAGTGCTCTGCTGATCTCGCCGGAAAATGGAGGTTGGTTTCGTTCATCAGCCGTTATATTTAAATATAGGCTAAACAGAATTGAGATGGTTGCAGAAAATACTGGTGAGCCGCTGTCAAAATTACAGCACACTTGGTTAAGGTTAAGTACACAGGAGCGTTTTTTCAACGCGCGTATTAGGCTAGAATCACTCGAGCGATTTTTAAACGCCTGTTAGTCAACGGGGAAAATGTCTTAATACTTTATACGCCAAATGGCTGTGTTGTCTTTCAACTTGTCTCTAGAAGGTCTATTAAAAAAGAAGCTGCAAAACCTTTTTATGATGTAAGACCTTGTGTCTTTTTTTTTTAAATTCCTATGGTGTAGTGGTACCAAAATCAGTACAGGTTATTTTCGTAAGCTAATATCTGCCCACATGTCACAATTATATTTAAAGCCTGAATAAAGAAATCAATTCAATTCAATTAAAAAGAAACAATAGTTTGACAAACACAACAACAATTCTCAGAGTTTCATGTATCATACTTTTTAAAATTCTGATACAAATACATAATGATATCATTAATTTCACATAACTATTTGCTTATGTTCCTTTTTTTTGTGATTTTGATTTATCTTATTTTCTTTAAGAAAAAAATATTCATAAATTTTTATTATTTAATATTTATCTTATAAGGAAAGGTTTTTTAAGAGCTTTATATGTATAATTATATAATGATTAATATCTTCTTTTCAGCTACAATTTCAATAATACCCACGTTTATCTGTTTTTCTTTTCCTTAATTTTTAAATTTTTTCATAAGACCACTACGACGAAGTTCAATCTCAACAACCATTAAAACTTATCTCTTACCTATTGAACTGTGAGCTTAAAAGAGATTTATTCTTATCGTCTGTAATTAATTCATTCGCGGCTACTCAAATCGGACAACATAGTGGAAAACTGCACATACAACCCCAGGAGCAAAAAAGAAGTTGTAAGGCTTATGCCACATATTTCTTAAAGACAAGTAGAAAGACAACATATATACATAAATTATTTACACGGAATTACAAGAGCCATTAGGCGTATGAAGTATAAAGACATTTTCCCCTCTTTGATATCTTTCAAAATACTCGGTTTAGTATCTCTTTGAGCTGTTTAAAATACACCTCGACAGCACCTAAAAAAAATTGATGCTACTAGGGAGGCACGCATGGTTTAGTTGGGCTTTAAGAATAAGAGATTGTTAACACATGCAACTAAAAAATTTTGTCACTTACTGTCACTTCTTTACCTTCAATATAAACTGTAAAACTATTTTGAAGTACATAATGGCACTACCTACTTCAATGTCGCAAGAATGCCCATACACATCTTCGTTTTTTGTTATTACAGGTAGTCCCCGACTTACGACCGAGATAGGTTCCTAGTCATCGGTCGTAAGTCGATTAAGTCGTAAGTCGAGTTTCATAAAAAATAACTAAAGAAAAATATTACATACATACTGTACTACTAGTTCCAGCCATTTTTGGGATGATATAAAATTATTCACTTAAACAAACGTATTATTTGTACTGAAATAAATCGAATCCTTGTACATACTACTGTTTTTTTTAAAATTTTTTCTCGTATATACATATTTTAGGGATCCTCCGAAACTATTTTAAGCATTTTCTATGAAAAAAATTGAAAAAAAATTGGTCGTTAGTGCGAATAGTCGTAAGTCGAACGGTCGTAAGTCGGGGACTACCTGTATATGCAAAAAAGTATGGAAACAGAACTTTTATTTAAAAAAAGAAGTGGTAGTGTTTCTACTAATGGTTTTATTAGACATCTGACATTTATGAGAAAGAAGCAGTCGTGGCCGAGCGGTTAAGGCGTCTGACTAGAAATCAGATTCCCTCTGGGAGCGTAGGTTCGAATCCTACCGACTGCGAAGCCAAATTTAATTTTATGAACTCAATGAAATTTTTTTTTTGTTTTTTTAAATCATACCTAAACAAATAGAGTGCAATTTCGAAAAGGATTTTATTATTTCATATATGTATTACATAAGTTCTTTGTTTAATGTATTGATAAAACTAATGATATAATAAAAGTCAACCTAAGTCAAACTAGCTATTAACATTGATCTCCAAGAGTAAGGTTTAGCGTTACCAGAATTAATGAGTGTTCTAAAAATATACCAGATTTGAGAGAATCATTAGAGCGCAGCACCCGTTGAAAAATATAATGGGATGAATACTTAGCGACTTTTAAAGGATAATTCTCTAATTCGGATCATTTCAAAAGTACAGAGACATTTGAATGACATTTAATAAATTTTAGAACAATGTCATGCAGAGAGAGATTGCTCTCTGTGAGTGAGCGAAAATGTAAAAAGTATGGGAATGCACAAAACCATTTTTTCCCAAGAGCTAAACGTCAAAATTTTTTCCATGTTTTTTGAACACAAATTAATTAATTATTCTAACTACAGACAATAAATAAACATCTTAAAATGAATGTAGTTGAACAATAAATTGTAGAACACAAGCGCAAAAAGTAAAATGAATAGTAAAAATTGTCAAAATAATCTTAATGCTTACAATTCAACTTGCACAGTACAGAACAGCTGATAGTTTGACTCTTTCCATGAGCTTGCATGCAAATATTCTTCGGGTAAAAACCTGCAATTTCTTACCAAGAGATAACATAAATTACTCTCTCAGTTTTGTTCTCAGTTACAGGATTTTCGAGTACATGAACGCTTTTTTTTGCTCGGATATTTCATGTCAGGCTATGAAGATTGTAAAAAAAGTATTGTTGACTACAAAGCCCATAATAAAACATAAACAAAAAGTGTTATTATAATAACCCAGCAGGCAATTGCACAAGGCCTTCCAATATTAACAATAAGTAAATTTTATAAATATTGAAATTTTAATTAGCAGAATAGTTGCGGTTCATTGAGTGTATACTCATGAAATGCTATTATGCCTTACCACAGCAGGCGTGCTATTAAGCCTTCCCACAGCAGCAGTGCTATAAGGCCTTCCCACAGCAGCAAGAAGGCAAAGAAGAAGGACTTCATGTATTTTTTTATTTCATGTATTGCAATGTTTTATGATTCGACATTACTTTTTGTCATTGCATTGTACTTATACGATATCAAAAGTAGATAAATGGTTAGAAGTAAGGAACGGTGTGCATGTTGCTAGGCTGGTCTTCTGTTTCATGTTATGTTAAAGTGGTAGAGTGTTGTGTATACAATGTCAAATTATAAATTAAGAAAACAACGTCACAAAAAATAAGCATTAAAAAAATCAACGCAAGCGAGGTTTGACGCAGATAAAAAAAAGCATTTAACTAACACGACGACGTAGTAAGATTTAATTTTTTCAAAGTACTTCTGTGACCCCTTTTACGGTAAGGTGTCTCAGAAGTGCTCTTGACGCAAGCGATGTAGGAAGACCTGCTTGAAGAGTATTTCTAGCAGGCCTCTAAAAAAGGCCTGTTTTATCGGGACGTTTCATATAAAAAAGAAGGTAAGTTTGAAAGGAGGTGGCAAGGCCTTAATCTTACCAGGTAAGGCCTGCTAGAAGGCCTGCAAGCTCCTGCCCTTGCCTACTGGGAATATATATAGGTGTATGTGTGTATATAGAATATATATACAGCCCATAATAAGCCCACGCAAAAAAAAGTCTTTTTATAAAATTGCGTTCAATTGAAAAATCTTTTTTATTTTTTTTCTTACAAAGTATAATATCGTGACGGGACATTGCGAATGGGACATATTTTTCCATTATGGTTTACTTGGTAAATTTTTCATGTATTCATAAGATTTCTTGATATTTATGTACGTAACAATATTTAAGATTTATATGGTAATTAAAAAATCAAATTTAATATTATTCAAAGTCAAATTAAATGATCGAGATCGATTTTAAGCAAGAAAATAGGAAACAGTAATAAACGTATGTAATTAAATATTTTTCTTAAAAGAATATGCAGTCCGAGCTGCTTTAATTTGGTGACCATCACAAGAAAAGCTATGTAGTTTATGGGTACCAGGGATGCCTAACACATCCTTCCATTTGTCTACTAATTGTAGTGAAAACTCCTTAATTTGCTCTGAAGAGATGTAATGAACTTATACATCATTAATGATATTTTGTGCATTTGAAAAAAGCAAAAGCATCAAGTAAAACGACATTTTTTGATTTAGTTATTTGCCAAACTTTTCTTTTTAAATTTGCTCCTACTCCATCAATTGCGCCTTTTCCATGTGAACTTGCGAAGTAGTTCCATTCCATGTATTTGCACCGGAATTCTCTTAAAAAATAAAAAAAGCTCGAAACAATGAATTTTTTTTAAACTGCGAGCTGCTACCATCTGAGAACACAAATATATTTATAAAATCTCCATACTGAGTTTCTTTAAAAAACAGCAAATGTCTTCCTTGTTGTGGCTTAATATATAAATATAAGTATATATATATACTTATGTCCGAAAAATTTTTGTAAAACTTTCGTAATTTAAAGTAAATATATACTACATAAATATATAATATGTGTGTATTATACTATATGAAAAAATTTTAAATTTTACTTTTTTGCACTCGTTGTTTCTTTTTTTAATTGTATTCATAAAACTCTGTTTAAACAAATATTTTGACACATTTGCTGCTGTTCTTAATCACGAAATGAGAACAAATGATATTTTTTGATGTCGGACGGGACATTAGAACATGAGCTAAAGCAAATTAAAAATTTACAGTTAATAGAGAATAGTTTGATGTCTTTACATTTTTTTAAGCTCGTTGATGTTGGGAGAGAGATTATTCGGAAGGACTATCATCATGTATCATCTCTCTTATATATTTAAATATTTAAGACAAAATACTCTTTAAAATTAAAAAAAACAGAAACTGCATTTGTGAAATTTTGAAGTCGGTTTGCCCACTGTTGTGAATGAATTCAAGTATAAATTGTTTGAACTAATAAAATTTGAATATTTTTCTAAGATAATATCAGATAATATCGCTTTTTTAATAACTTTTAATTTTTTTGTCGTGGTGTACCTTTCGGTGGAAATGCCAATATATATATATTATATATTTATATATATACATATGTATATTCAGACTTTATTTCGAAAATGGGTGCAGCGATTTTGATGAAACTTGGGGGTTAGGTGCATATGTGAATTAAATTAAGATTGGGCTTGGTTTTAAGTTCTCAAAGACCCTTTCAAGGGCGTGGCACAGCCCTAAACTTTTATTTTCATAACATCACATCTCACAAGTCAATCAAGATATTGTAATGAAATTTGATAGACAGATGAAGATCATAAATATCTTAAATTTTGCCAGAAGTGGAATCAAAAGTGTAGGCGTGTCATATTTCAATAATTGAAAATTTTGTGTCAATATTACTCGAAAACCGCACTGACGATTTTCAAAAAAAAATTAAAGATAGCACCACTGAAGGCAATCACCATAACAAGCCAAATTACTATGCTGGCAACACTCGTTGAAGGGCGTGGCACCACCCAAAATATAAACGTTATAATAAGAGAATTAAAAACGCAGTCGTTATGGAATTTCACATGGTATTTATACTTGGTATAAGGTATCTCATGACTATAAGTCAGTGGAATAGTATCAGTGGGCGTGGCACCTCCCATACAAGCAAAAAACTTTAAATGTTATGTTAAGTGTGCTGTGGGAGTAATATTTTTAAAATTTGGAGCAGAGGTGTCAGTTGCTATTAACTTTGAAACTATATGGCATTAGTGGGCGTGGCACCACTATATGAGTGATCTTAGCAAAATTTGGTACGGAGATGCCGGTTACTAAAAGTTTTGAAATTAAACGGATTTCAACGGGATTTCGTTAGTAAGCGTGGCACGAAAAACGTTTAATCTTATATTTAGTGTGCTATGTGAATAATTTTCTTTAAATTTGGTGTAGAGGTGTCGGTTACTATTTGAAATTAAATGGATTTGAAATTAAATGGATTTCAACGGAATTGCGTTAGAGGGCGTGGCACCTCCCAAGTAAAGTTTTTTGTATTATGTCCCATTCTCTGGAGGTCACAATACCAAATTTTTCGTTTTGGGTTGTGACACTTCAAGAGGAGGCCATGATCCCCAAAAAATAACTGACACAACCCCATCTTTTGTTTTGGGATTATGACCTCATATGAAAAGGTGATAGCATCAAATTTGGGATTATGTCCTCCTCTATGGCGGACTTAATCGCAAATCATTATTTTTAATAATTTTGAAAATTTGTGCGACATTTTTTTTTCTCGTATTTTACTGTTAGATGAACCAAAGAATTATGTCCCCATTGCATGTGGACATAATGCCAAAGGGCCATAAGCCCAATTGGGTTTGTGTCACCTTTGGCAATGGTCATAATAAAAAAAAAAAATCGGGATTGTAACCGCATAAAAATGTGACTTAATCCCAAAAAAATGAATTGGGATTATGACCGTTGGGGCCAAGTAACGGTACCTCCCCATACATACGAAAAACGTTAATGATATAATTATTTAGTTTAATATGGGGTAATTTTTTTTTAAATTTTTTGTTCCAATCCATAGAAAAAGCTCGAAAAATAGTTTTCGATATTCGACATCACTAAGGGTGGCTCCGGACCCTGGAAAGGACCACTTAGTGCGTCCTGAGCGATTTGCGGAAACTGTTGCTGTAAGGATATTTTCCTTATTCATTTTTTTTGTCCTGAAGGTAGTCACTCCCCGAGTAACTTTGGATCATTTGGCCAAAGTGAGTGATATCCGCGATTTTGTGGTTTGCGTGCGATTTTTGTTGAATTGCACTATAACACCTATGCCACGTTGGTGCAAAAACTTATCGCTCCTAACTACGTTTTGCGGTGAAAAAAATTGAAAACTCCTTCGGGTGTCTTTTTTTTCACATTTCTAGCAACACGAAAAGTGTGGGGGTGGTTTGATAACAAGGGGTGGCCTCTCCCACACAAAAAAAAATTCTTAAAACGCTGTGTCTGGACACCTAAGGTAGATTTTTTTCAATGTGTTATTGAGTCGGAATTTCCGTAAAATTTCAACGAAGTCGGACAGAAACTCTGTCCGCACCGTCTACAGGTTTGAGCTAGGAAGTCAAATTTTGGCATAATTAGTTTCAAACCTCAAGCTGAAATATAGGCAAAAAAAAAAATTAAAATTTTGGAAAAAAACAAATTAATACATAGGTATGTTCTGATTCGATAGTAAGTTACAATTATGTACGAAGCTAATTCTGTGAGTTACTGAAGAAAAAATCGTAAAACATTTTTTGTACATTAATTCCGACATCGCAATGCATATTAATTGAGTCTAAGCTGTTCAGCTGATCTTCAGACACTGTTAGTCTAAGGCAGTGGCGTAGCGTGGTTATGAGCCGCCCGGGGCGGAAAGCTAATTTGCTGCCCCCAGCGAAAAAAAATCGTTACAAAAATAAATAACTAAAAAAAAAGCTCATCACTTCAGTCAGTTCTATAAATTTGAATTGAATTTGGTTGAATTTCAAAAATGTATGCATCGATTTTGTAGCTTTATAAATTAGCTTTCGTATAACACTCACATTTTGGAAACCCCTACAGGGCCTCCCAACTTAAGGTGACCCTTAGAAAAGAGAAGCGCATCATCCGTGCAACGTTTTGTTTACATATTTATTTTTAAAATTAAAAAACACGTAATGAGCTACAATACAGATATATAAATATTGGACGTCTAACTCATAATTTCGAGATAATGAAAAACTCTTATTTTTCCAAAAAAATATGGTATTTATAATTTAAACTAATTACCTTAAAACTCAATTCATTCCCTTCAAAATGATGCAACACTTGTATAAAACTTTATCATATTAACGCTTTCCTACCAAAAAAAAATTGAAGTCATTCTGATGAATTTTGGCAAGATTTTTATATATTTTTGATATGAAGTCCTTTCTTCGACAATGTCACCACGACGTCTCCAATATGTCCAACACCAGATTCGCTAGCACAGCCTGCGCTTTTTATGATGATAATCTTTATACATAAGTTCGGCCTTTTTTATTAAAAATAACATCGCATACTGAAGTAATGTTGTGATTGTAAAATCCATAAGTTCAAAAAAATTTATAGAACTATTTTTTTTTTCTTTCCGGTGAAAAAAGGTACATACAAAAAACTTAGCACAAATGTTAATCCATTTCAGAGAGAATGAATAGAGCTTTCTATCTTCTCTTCTAATAAAATCATAAGGTTTCGTGAATAAAAATTGGTCAAAATTTCAGATATCTAGAGTTTAATTTAAAAATTATATGAAAATTCACAAAAATTGTATCCTGACAAATTAACTTTCATATATCACCCACATTTTTTTGCAAGTATTCCCGAATTATAGCGATTTTAAAAAAAACTATATCCACGCAACTTCCCATAGGTATATCTCCGAAAGCAGATCCGAGCGACACTTATTGATTGCATACTTATTCTAACAATTAGAATGCACATAAGAAATCGCTATATGAAATCGCCATTTTAGTTTCTTATACTTTAAGCCTTAAAGATTAAGGTTATGAAATATTATATTACATATCGAATCGAACATAACTTAACATTTCACAGCTCTTAAATAATCATATGGAGCGACTCAGACGCCTCAGCTTCGCAATCATGCAACACTAAATTTTTCTTTTCAGCACTAAATTAGCACTTAATATGCACTTAATTATGGCATTGATAAAATTTAATTTAGTCAAAAATTTTAATATATCCTTTGCTAGCTTCTCATTTAGCTAGCAAAAACCTTAATTTTTTCAAGAATTCTGACAAGCCGCTTGTTAGATTACACGATATTATTGATTGTGGAAAATTGCCGCCCCTAGAAGAGTGCCGCCCGGGGCGGACCGCCCCCCACGCTACGCCACTGGTCTAAGGTATGGTTTTAGACGATGCAGCATTTGTTCACGAGTAGATAAGAGGTGATAAAACTTTACCAACATGGGGAAAATTGTTTCTAAAGGTATTTAGTTTGGAAAAGTTTTAGAGCAGGGTACTTTAACGACAATTTTCGCTTGGATCTGACTTGTAAAATATCGGAAGTTGCGTATGAATTTTTTAAAAATGACAATAAGCTGCAAGCCTTTTTAATGATTTCATCAAAGTCGGTATCATTTGAAAAGTATATACTATGTACTATTTCTATATGTGAGTTTTTATTATTATCATGGATTTTTTAATTTTTCTTTTCAAAAAAGTGATTTTTTGTTTTCCTATGGGACGCAAGTCTTTTTGCATTTTCATTTAAGTGGGAACATGTTGCCAAGAAAGCCAATTTGCGAAAGTTTCTAATGGGGGGGGGGGGGCAGGTCAGAAAATGAGAATAAAAAAACAGCTGATCACTTCCCCACCAACAAAAAGTTTAATTTTTCACCCAGACAAGTCTCTTGTGGCTAAAACTTGAAGGCTGTCAAAATCGTAGGCAACGAGATTAGAGACTCACTTTTGAAAACCGAGGGAAAGAAAATTTCTTGTCTAAATTGACAAAAATTAATTTTTTTTGGTACATTTTGAAACTCGCCCCGTTGGGTATTTTATTCCAAATTTGGAATATACTTTAATTATGTTTTGTACTTTATTTAAAGTAAATTAGTTTCTAGGCAAAATTTAACATATTATTAAATGAAATTCAGAAATAAAATCGTGAACGAAGAGTATCGTTTTTATATGTAAAAATCAAATTAGTTTTTGATTTTTCCTTAAATTATTTATTGCCATAGCAAATTGGAAATTGGACTTTACCACAAAAGATTTTTAAATCTTACTCAAATCATCATATTCTTCGATTTGGATTTGTAACGAATTAAAATATATCTTTAATATTACGAATTTTTATTAATTTATTTTTCAGCTCTAGCTTTCGGTGCGGACAAAGTTTGTGTCCCATTTCGTTGAAATTTTTGAAAAAATCGACTTACTAAAACAGAAAATCTATGCATTAGGTGCCAAGATATTGCGTTTTAGGTATTTTAGCGGACAAAATACACTCGTAGGGGATTTTTTTTTTAATTTAAGATCCCATAATCTTATTATAAAATCGGGTTTGAAGAAAGTTCTTCCAAAATTTCAGCTTCCTAGATCAAAACTGCAAACGGTGCAAACAGTTTGTTTCCTATTACAATTCATATGGACACAACGACTATTGTATTTAAACGCACAAAATAAAATCTATCTTTCGTTTTCGTTTTCTTGTTCTTTTCTAATTCAATATGCTAAAAACCAAGCACCATTTTGCCGACCAAGCCGTTGCGCCTAAGGTAACCGCCACTCTAGGCACACAAATGGTGGACTGGGACCCTTGAAGGCTTATTTACGTTTGCCATCTTTTTAACGAGATGCACCTCTGATTTTTCAAATTGATTTTTCAAAATCTGGTGCAGAACAAATGAACCGATTTCATTTAATTTTTTACCAGATATTCTTAATAATAATATTATTATCTATAATGTAGGGAAATAATCCTTCTATATGAGCAAAGGAAACGTCGATTTTTGTAATTATTCTTAGATGGCGCCTTTTCTCCAATCAGACGAGAGGAAACGTTTGACCTGAGGCCTTGATAGATTGAATACACCAAAATATTGTTTTACGACTTGGAAATGACCCATTTTTAAATGACTTATTCAATTTATATAAACGTTATTTTTTTTTAAAGAAATTGCAGCTTCTAACATATTTTTTATGTTTACGCACATGGAATTATAAAATGTTATCACACCGTTATGTGTGTGCCAATGAGAATAGAAACACCCTTTAGCAATTTTATATTCAATTAAATTAAGTATTTATTAAATTTTTCTTACATTCATCGTTTTGTAACAAAATTATAATTTAAATAGTAGCATTTTTATAAGTTTGAACCAAAATTAAAACTTTTTTGAAACAAATTTTGAGTCGTTTATTTTGAAAGTGATATAACTCGATTTTATATTTTTATGTTTCGAGATACGAGGGGGTAGCTTTTCAAAAGATTTTTAATGTTTTCATCTTTGCTGATATCGACTATGAATGGAGTATGCCACTTGCAATATTATCAAATTTATAAAAATGTTTATTACTTCAATACAAAAAGTGAGTGAAATATTTTTATTTTATGTGTCTTGAGACACTGACAAGTTTTTGTTTCAAACAAGAAAATGGTGAAATATTTAACACCATATTAAAATTCAAAGCAGTTGTTTTTCCAGTCAAATGGAATACATAATTGAATAAAATTTAATCAGTCAAAAACTGATTTTTTTCTGAATTTTGAGTTATAGCAGTTTCAAAATAAATGGCTTTTATCTATTCTAAAATTGCAGAGAAAAAAAATTTAATCAATAACATAGGTAACTGAGTAAAAACCATACACTTCGAAGTTTTTGATGCACTTATTTCGGACCAAAAACAATGGTTTTAACTCTTCCACATTATTAGACCCAAGATATTTTTTTGGTAACCTATTAATTTAAATGAAGCAAAGTGTTAAAAGAGAATTGAAACTTGATTACCTCTTATAGAAAATAACATCTTTGTATGTTCAAAAATCATTTTTGCACTACGGAGTAACGATTATCGAAATAAGTGTGTTATTTTTACATTCTACTTAGGTAGAAGTTATTAAAAATTAGTAATAATTATTCTATTGTTTATGTTTTGTCAACTTTTACACATGTTTCGTTTTGTTTTAATATGTATTTTTTTTATGGTTTTTAATCTGTTTTTCCATTTTTTTTTTAAATTTATTTTTTCTTTTAAAATTTATAGTAATTTTACATTCGGTTTGATCACAATTAATTAATATGTTTTGCTTTTTTCATACATCTATATTTTTTTTATATAAGCCAAGTTACTTTAATTAGCCATTATAGAAAAATAACAGTTTATGTTATTGTTTTTAGTCTTTCAAAGTAGCAGAGGAAGTTGTTTGAAAATAATATCTAAGTTTTTAGTTAATCTGTGAATATTATGTATATGAAATTGAAAATTGCGTAAGGTTTTGGCGATTTCAACCTGTGTGTGTACCTAAGCCTATGCAATCATAAAAAATATTAATTTTCGACTTTCATAATCCTATTGGAAATCTATTTTTTACACATTCTATTATTGCTTCCATAGCTGAATTTCGATTATTTGGGTTGGTCGGGATCGGGTACATTACGGAAAATCGGAAATTCCGTTTATAAATGTTGATATATTGCATTTCTAATTTTTATTACTCTTATTTATTTTTAACAAGAACGTGTGAATTTGAAACTACATATGAACATAAATACATATTGCTCCTGGGGTGCAAGAACGTTATAACTCAAAAATCTAAACTTGACGAGAACACATTTACAGTTTTCAATAAATTACTTTTTATATGAAAATTCAAAAAATTATGTTTACATAAACTCTTTTCGCAAGGCAAGTTCATTAAACATGAAATGGTGGATATTTCTGCATAGTTTACTCAAAATTTTTTTTTTTTGAGTTAGGTTGTTCTTGCATGCAAGGAGCTATATGTATGTATGTACATATGTACATAAATACAAATCTACCCAGATGAAGACGCCTGCTCTTAAGAAGGCCCTCTTTTAGATCTTCTAAACATGCTACTATGTCTTGCAATAGCCTGCATTGTACGCCTGCAAATGTATACGCCATCAAATGTATATAAAGGGTGCGCCAATAAAAGTGCACTTTTTAAATTTTGTATAATTTTGTTTTCGTGCAAGTGTCAACTTTGAAATGCGACTGCTGTAACCAATGATTGTTCCGATTATTGAAAACGGAGCACTACAGAAATGAACAACGCGTTATCATTATGAAAACCCATTACAGAAATGGATAATGGAGCAAAGTAAAGTGAATGTCGATTTATGGAAAAAAGTTATCTTCACCAATGAAGAGCATTTCAATCCGAATGGCTTCGTAAATAAACAAAATTGACGAATTTGGAACTCAGAAAATTCTCACGCGATCCATGAGAAACAATTGCATCCACAACCAGCAACTACTTTCTGGTGCGGATTTTGGTCAGGCGGCGTGATTGGGCTTTACTTTTTTGAAAATGAGGCCAAAACTGCAGTGACTGTGAACGGCATTCGTTACAGGAACATGATAACGGAGTTCTTGTGGCCCCAACTGAACGGCATGGATGTGGACGACATGGAGTTTCAGCAGGACGGCGCCACCTGCCACACCGCGCATGGAACAATCAATTTATTGCAGCAACGATTTCCAGACCAAATCATCTCTTGAACTTCTGATGTCAATTGGCCATCAAGATCATGCGATTAAACTAGCCAGAAACAATTCCTGAGCTCAAGGCCGAGATTCAACGCGTCATCGGTGAGATAAAGCCACATCTTTGTGAAAAAGTCATCGAAATTTTCATGAAAAGAGCAATGGTCTGTCATCAGAGCCGCGATGGCCATTTGCCGGATATTTGATTTCATACTTAATCGGAACATGTCTACTTTACAATGCAATAAAAATATCACAACTCGCTCAAAAAACACGTGATTTTATTTTTAAATAAAAAATGCACTCTTAGTGAGACACCCTTCATGAACGGAAGTAAAGAACAGAGTAAAAGTTGCCAGCGTGGATACCTTTCACAACTACACGTTCCTCAGACATTCATTTCTCCCTTGTTCTGGGAACAAGCGAAGTAGACCCTCGCCTTCTCTTTTGAGAGTCAGCCCTTGGCATCCAATAACATCGGGTGTAAGAAAGAAGCAATGAAAGAATTGGGGGCGGCGTGGCATTGGCGCTAAGATAAGGCATTTAGAAGGCATGTCTAATTGACTACTTCATTCTCCTACTGTATATTTATAAAATATATTTACATATATAAAATAGTATTTTAATGTAATATTCTTTGAGAAAATTAGTTTGAATGCGTTGCACTTGCATTTTGTCTGGTTCTAAAATTCCTAGACAATTGAAATTTAGAATGCAACTTACTACAGAAAAATAAAAAAATGGGAATTCCCGGACCCGGAATGAAACGAAAAAAACAAAAACATACATACACTTTGAAGCTAAGGCCAAAAGAGATAGATCACGTTTACTAGAGGCATAAAATCTAACCGGTTAAAATATGTTCCCGGTTGATGGATGTTCAACTGTATATTGGTTTTTTATTAATACTAAATCTTCCATTAAAAAACATCATATCGTCGGAATGGCTGGCCCTGTCTTGATGATTTGACCAGCATTGGAAAGACCTTTTTCCGCACTAGCTAATTTATTAAAATAGGTTAAGTTATGATTTCTCAAAGTCTTTATTAGGAAACTAATTTTCAACTCCCCGCGGTGCGCGTTTTCATTGGAAATAAGAAACTTCATTTTGCTAGGGTTTTCGGTGAAAGTAAGGACCTTTTTTTTTAGTAAACACAAATGATTGAAATAGTAAATATGTGACTTTCTTTAAAAATCTTTCCTTAAAAATAATTGGAAATATCTGATTTTGCTACGGTTTTCGGGATGAGAAAGTGAGGACCTACACACATTTTTTTTTGAGAACTTTTAAGAGTTTAAACTTTTTCCTGCTCCGCGCTCTGGTGAAAAATATCTTGTTACGTTAAGTTGAAATGAAAGTATGCTTTCCATGTTACAGTATTGCTCGTCAGTGCCAAGTATACTTTGTAAACTCGGTTGCAATGAACTGTAAATCATTTTTAGGAAATAATGTAACATTTTTAAAAATACAATTGAAAACTTTAAGCTGAAATAATTTTTATGAAAATAGTTATATGACTACATACTTTCTTTTAGGAGAATACCTGATAGAGATCGTGCAACCAATCAGGTTGCATTGGGTCCAGCGGTGCTAGGGGGTTGCAAAAAAAGCACGATTTTGTTTTGTTCCTCGGATTTAAAAAAAGACAGCAAAAACGTTTTTCTTTTGATAGCAAAATGTTCAGACAATTTTGTACAAAAAAAAAAAAGACGAAGCAACATATTGCACAAGAAATCCAAAAGAGTTAGTTTGTTTTGATACAAGTGTCAATAATTATGCAATATCAGGGAAACAAATACTTTTTGTTGCATAGTTTCACACGTGTGTAGTCAAAATCGAGAGAAAATATAAAAATTAAATAAAGGTTTAAGAATTGTCGTACATCCTATCTGTATTTTTTTGTGCAAAAATTTTCCAGCAATATTACGTATTTATCATTTTCAATAATTTTTGGTGAAGTATTAATTATATTTTTTGAAGACTCTTTATTCTTAAGTAAGCAAATTTTCAATAATTTTAATTTTCTTCTCTATTCAACAAAAAAGACTGCGTAATTGAAATTCAAAAAGTAGAACAGAAAAAGATAAAAAAACCTTTTTCAAAATGTGTATTATTCCTCTTCGAATCTTAACAAAATTTGCACGATTGCAACAAAAAAATCTGTTTTATAGAAAATCAACATTTAAAGGATATTTTACAATTTTAACACTAAATATACATAGCTTTAGTTTTTTTTATTGATAAAGTTTTTGGTCTCTAGTTTTTTATTATTTTATTTTAAGTAATTTAAGAAAATACATTCGGTTTACATTTTTAAATTCACTAAACATTTATTACTGGAGGGTTTAACGGTTTTGTTTTTTGCTTTGTAATAGTAATACTATTTTATTTGTTTTAATAAAGACTTTCAAGTTAGATAATAGGCGTAAATTATACTAAATATTATTTTGTTCAGTTTTTATTTAAATTGTACAGGTAAGCTTTCTATATATGTAAGTACTATAAGTATCAGAGCGTTTTTTTTTCTCTTTTGTGTGAACATTGAAGATGACTGTTTCTCGACAAATAAAAAATAATAGCTCAGGAGAATTGTCAATGTATATTTGGAAACAAATATGATTCGATAATTTTCAAGATATATAACTGTTATATAGATATAAATGAATAATAATGTTCTTGTATACCCAATAAAATAAAGCTAAAAGAATTCAGTTTTCCAACTGAACTAAAAAGATGATAGGACCAAGGTTAATAAGTCTAAATTGTAAATATGGTGAACTTTTTCACTGCTGTCTTGGACATGTGTTTGAAGCTAACTTCGGCTTAAAATCTCACATTTAATTTAATAACGCAGAAGGAATAACATCTTTGGTCAATAATTGTTGAGCTTGAAAAAATATTCAATTCTAATTTCGTTTTTACAAGTCTCAGATAGTCGAGCCAATAAAGATTTTTTCTCTAAACTCTCAAACACAGGCCCGATTTTGATTTTAGTTAGTTGCATTAAATTATTCCACATCAAATTAAATTATATCAAATGGAGCATTTGAGTAGTTGCCTTCTCTTTTGAAACGAGCAATAATTATATATATTATATAAGCTTTTGCAAATGGCTGTAGCAATTTTAATGAAGCTTGTGGAAGTGCATATCTACGTACATATATGAAAAATTAAGATTAGATTATTTCGAAGCGGTGGGACCTTATACTGGTATCGAGAGCTCATGTGTGGAATTTCGTTACTATACCTCAAGCGGTTCTCATCTAATCACACTTACTCTGCACTTGTATGGAAGGGTCGACGTTTACTTTTTCGAACTTTTTGGTTTACTTGTAGCAGTGCTTGTTAAGAAGTATTTCACCCATTGGTTCAATCCCGTCCGTTTTGACAAAACGAAAGATGACTGAAATAAAAAAATTTTCGAAATCAAATTTCGTCTAAATCGTCTTTAGGCCCATATTGAGGTTGCCGATTTACAATAGATAAACGCTCTTTTTCGATTAGCGATTATTTTCGGTAGAGTTCAGCGATTAGTATTGGATAGATTATTTTGATTTGCATTGATAAATAATATTATTCTGTTTTTAGCTGCTAATATTTCTTTATTTTTTATATTTTCATGCAAAATATTTCAAACTTGCCGAAGTTAAAAATATTGGAAATAAATAGCTGTCATATGAAAATGTGCTATCCAAAATAATATTTCAAGTCACAACCACGCAATTCTTTCTATTGAGTTTCGTGATACGAAAATGGTATCGTTTCTATGAAATCGATGGCTATCCATTTTATTGCAAATAGATAACCGATATATGACAAATCCTTCCTTTGGAATGACATCCTCTTACAAAAATTTAAAAAGGTTGGGACGCAACTTCATCTTCTTATTGCTTCTTTAACTATCTTTCTTAAAATAAAAATCGTTGGGGCTGTTTCCGAGAAATAGAAAAACTAAAACTGTCATGTAATTTAATATCACACCCAATTGTATAAAAAATTAAATTTGTATTGAATGTTTATTGTATATATATTATGTTTCACACCAACAGAAGGTTTGAAATACAGGGACGACTTCCTTTTGTAATGACAATGCTTTAAATATAGTTGCAAACACTTGGAGTTTCCGTAAATTTTTAATGTTTTCCAAACGTATTTCCATATGTACATATGTGGAAGTTTTTAATATTTTTGTTTGAAAAATTCTTAAATACGTACGTATTTTTTTGTTCAGAAATAGATTTGAACAAGTTTTAATATTCAGAGATTGACTGCATTCAATTTATATATTTTATACTAGTTTCTATTTAAGAATTGTAGCAAATAGTTTTAAAATTCGTGTCTATTGAAATTTCATTATTGTTAAAAATTTCTGTTATTTACAAAATTATAAATTATGATATGAATAAATGTTTTATTTTCTAGCTGTATACCGGCTCACTTTACAATATAAAAATTTCATATTTACTGCTGCATTTTGAGCCTTCACAGTTGTTTTTCTAGAGATTTTACTTTATGGTCATCTAACGTTTGCAAAATTTGAGATTTGTGAATAAAAATTTTCATTTTAAGTTTTTTAATCAAAAACTAGAAGAATACTCAATTCTGTCATCAAACAATGAAACACATTTTTTATAAGGCGAGAAACAGTTTGCAATTTAACAAACAATGTTATTTGCTATGTGTGTTAATGAATTTGCTATGTTTATATGAATAGATTTTTTTCTACATATAAAATGGTAAGTAATTTATTTTAGTTTGAATGTGCAACATCAAAAAGATTAAAACAAAAAATACATTATTTCTTGTTTATCTTGGAGGTAACTTTATGTTTAAATTTAACTTTCTTTCTATAATTTAAAAATAGGCGTTTTAGTGTTTTTGCTGCAATATTATTTTAATTTTCTTTTCTATCGCAATATTTTAGAAAAAAGAAGTGGCTGATTATGCACAGTTTTTGTTGTTTATTATATATATAATGTATGTAAATGTATGTATTTATAGTAATGTTATAAATATGCATAAGTGTAAGTATAAGTATATGTTATAGTTTTAGTACTAATTGTTTTAATTATAACAAAAAAATTAATAAAATGATTACAACTTTTTGCTTATAGTTTTTGAATTGATTAATTTAGCATAGTGAAAACAAAATTGATATTTTTTTTCCAAAAAATTATAGATGAAATTAAAACGGCACTACTTAAAACAAAAATTAACGTAATCACATTGGAACAAAACAGTTTTAGAAAAAAAAATATTTTTTTATAAATCACAACTAAGACGTTGATTTCCAAAAGGTTCCAAGGAACAATATTTTTTCATCCAAAATAGTTTTCAAATTTTCTTATAAGTAGGACAAAATTTTGCGATGCCTGTAAAAATCTTTGTAATAGATGCAGTACCTTTTGGAAGTCAACGCATATATTGTTTGCTTGAAAATGATTTTTTGCAATGCAAAAATACATACATAATAGTGTAGCTAACAAAACTTTTATTTAATAACAGTTAATTTTTGAAGTGCTTTCTTCATTCACCTTGTGTTTGTTTATAATGTGTTTAACAGTAAAAGTATGTATTAATCGGAGTACAAATTATTTATTTAATACATTTTTAGTATGATTATTCTTTAACAACTAACGAATTTCACGAAATCACGTGAACAAATAACAAATATTTTATTTAGATTTAAAAATGGGTGGATATTTCAAAAAAGCGTATTTATGTTAATTTTTACTTTTATTTGCTTTTGATTGTTTTCCTTTTAAATAAAAACACAATTATAATTAAAGTTTCTTAGTATCCTTTTAATTATGTTTGCTTAAATATTTTCATTAAATTTTTTC
This sequence comes from Meiosimyza decipiens, assembly GCA_963680825.1. NCBI lineage: Eukaryota > Metazoa > Arthropoda > Insecta > Diptera > Lauxaniidae > Meiosimyza > Meiosimyza decipiens. The sequence continues at coordinate 65,955,468 of OY804258.1, read as the reverse complement.
ATGTTGAAGGATTCAATGTGATTTTTGCTTTTTGATATTAATGATTACTATGGGATATTAAATAAAGATTTCTATTCAACTCTTAAAAATTGTATGTATTTAAAATTTTTTTTATATTTTGAAAGCAGCTCTAATGAGTTTCGTTGTGTGTAACATTATTTTTTCATTATCTATTTGTTTTCTTTTAATAAATCAATATCTTAAAAAAATTTCACTTTGATTAAAATTTTTTAGAATTCGTATTTTGCTTTTTCTGTATTATTTTTCGGTTGTTTTTGCCATGTAGTTTTGCGGCGAGAATCAACATCTTTAAAGATCAGACCAGCCTGATTCATCGCTATCATCGGTTTCGATTACATCAAGCCAATGATCTCGCCGGTTAACAAATTGCCAAAGATAGGTCTAGAAAAAAGAGCAAGCGTAAGTGAGTAAAAGGCTACAGAGCATAAAGTTTTACTTGGCAAAAACAAAAAACAATTTTCATTCTTTCATAGAAATTGCAATATAAGAGTTTTCAGCGGTTCCATAAAAGCCAATACTTGCTACTATGCATTATTAAAATAAACTTAATAAATTCATGGGTTTATTTTAAGCCAAATAATGATCCTTACATTTTTAAAGCGCAGTTATAAAGCACTTAGTATTTTAGAACGTATAAATATTTTTGAATTGGCGATTTGTGTTTTAAATGTTGAGTTTACTTAACGTGAAGGAAGAAAGTACATTTCATATCGTCTCAATATAGAAAACAGTACGAACTTCCCGGCTCACGCACAAAATGAAAAAAAAATGTTGAAATTGTTTTCGACAAATATAATTTACATACTTCCTGTCAAATATATCTTGCATCTTTTGTCAAAACCATCTCAAAATATCATGTTGAAATCTAATGAAATATGGAAGGTTAGGTTAGAGTGGCCTGTTTTAATACCAAATACGTGACCCTGCGAAACTGGTAAGAATTTTGTCAAAATAATTTAATAAGAAACTTGGTAACGATTAAAACTATAACTGAAGTGTTTAATGTCATAGTTTGCAAGAAAACAGCAACTGACTGATTTTTGTGACCTTTTCAATCCTGTCAAAAAATTTGAACATATTTTACAGGTGAGGACTTTTGTGGCATTATTCTAGACATCAATACAGCTATTAATAAACTGATTTAATTTGACATTTATGTCGAACAATAAGACAGCTAACAAGAAATAGCTGTATAGTTTTAGTTTAAGAGGTCATTAAACTGCTATTTCGATATATGTACGAGGATTTTTTATGTTTGCAAATTGCAACAAATCGGAATAAATTTGAGCTCATTTTGTAGGTAATTGAATTATTCTTACAACTGCATATCAAAAATTTAGTTTATAAGTTCAGTTTAGAATTTGGCAAAGCTTTCTTGCTGAATATGATGTTGCTCTCTTGCTTTTAAATAAATTTAAAAGGCACACAATCTGACACACTTACGAACACTACACTTCGTTGATAGCTGCGTCCAAGATTTTGTACTTATGCAAAAGCTGCACCAGAACTTGGTGAGCACTAGCGATTTTATCTAATCTGGAAGCAAACTGACGGCGAAACTCAGTATGTAGAATTATACTTACATAATGAAAATCAAGTGATCGCAAGTTAGGACCAGATTACTTTTATAGAAAAGAGGTCAAATACATGAGAAGTGGCATATGCCAATATTTTGACCGCTTTCAACAGCAAACTATGGTTTTTGTACTGACTTGCTGTATATCACATTTGAAAGATAGTATTAAAGATTTCCTCTGAAAATATCACGTTTTGCGTAAGAGGGGTCCCACATTTTAAAATTTGTCGAATTGTGGATAAGCTTTTTACTATGGTTCATTGGAAAATAAAACATATTCGTTTGTTCCAAATGATATGCATCTAGCTTGAAAGGTCCTTTCAAGAGCTACATACTTATAAACAAGTCGAATTCAATCGTACCATATTGGCGCTGCTGGCCGAAATACGTGGAAAAATTTTTAGTTACCTGTAATCGCTAAACACAATTGTCTTATTATCAACGATATAAATCGCTTTTTTACACTTAATCCTTATATCTTAGACTAAAAATATAGTCCCACGCAAACATATGCATAAATTGTAATATTTTTGGTATTGACGATATGTAACTATGTACCTCATTTTAAAGGTTTTAACTATAATTTTTGTGTATAGCCATATGCCGTAGGTCGAATGCAAAAGGCGCTTAAAGTCGAAATATGGATACCAACGACATAAGCTATTTTTCTATATTTTTGTTGTTTTTATTTGTTTATTTACTAGATAACTAGAATATAAGAAAATAAAAGTGGTTAAAACCAAAAATAAATAAACAAAACTACAAATATAAGAAAACAAAAATTCTGAGGATCGTGCAATTATGTGTTGCTCTGTCAAGATGCAGAAGCAGAGAAGGAATAAAAATCGAGTGTATCGAAGTTCGAACAAGTGTTACAGTAAGAACTTACCAACTAAAGTGAAATTAACGTTATTTTTTTGACTGTTTCTTATACAAAAAGTTCACGTTAAAAGAAAAGTGTTCGGAAGGGCCAGAGCCATGACCGAATATATAAGTAAACTATATACGCATGAGCTTTTATGAAATAAGCAAACGAAATTCCATGTAGTTTTTCACTATTTTTAAAATTTATAATTTTTATATTAAACTACGAAAGATTTTAGCGTAAAACGAACTTTAGGTTAAAGTTTGAAGGTTTGAAAGTTTAGGTGAAGGAATTGAAATTATATATGAAGAAATTGCATTAAATACCTATAAATTATTGCTCAGGATATAAAGCAATAACTTCTAAATCAGAGGATTCACAAGTTGAAATACGATATTTTTTTAGGAACCAGAACACGCAGGTGCCGTATTTTTTTCCCATATGTCTTGTTGATATAAATATGCATATTTTTGAGCACAATAATAGTTACAGAGGGACTGACGCTGAAAGTCGTCATGGAAAGGTATCTCAGTTTGAAGTTTGTCGACTAAATACAATATTTTGGATTGGACAAACTATATTTTTGTGTACAATAAATTATACCTTTTTGGAAAGATCTCAATTATTACTACAACTTTTATTTAAAATTGTGCTCAAAGTTTATTTCTTACTACATATTAGTTAATACAATGTCTGAAAATGGTTCAAAATTTCTATTTTGATCTTTGGAACCTCCCGTGCACGATTTTGACCCTTTTGAATTTCCTTTTGATTTTGATTGAAGCAGAAACCTTTTAAGCCTATCTTCATGATGCATAGCTTACAAAGTGTTTTCAGATACTATTTCATAATAGCAAATTAAAATTGAAATATATGGAAAATAAAACAAGGCAACTATTTAAAAGGCAACTATTTAATTGAGCGATTAAAAGTAGAAATTATAATATAGAACCGCTATTGCTAGCGAAGCTGGTGTTAGACATGCTATAGGATATAAGTCCGGAATCGCGGTGGAACACAATGATTTGTCCCATAGACATAAGTCAAAAAAATTTTTGATGGGAAATAAGGAAAAATTGATAAAGTTTTAAAGGCGAAACATCCACTAAAATAGATCGGATTTTTTTTTTTTTTAATTAAATTTGCGACCGATCATAAGCCTTGACATTCTACCAATAGGTGCAGATAAAATCTCCTTCGTCCGCCTTTTTAAAAAAAATATTGTAATTTTTTCCAAACGACTTATGTGTTCATTTCACTTTTGTTTTTCTCTTGCTTTCAGAAACAAACCGTTAAAAAAAATTAACCCTTATTGCATAGCGCTTAAAAAATTATAAGAAATGTTATGTTAGAATAAAAATTATTTCAAATTCCTTCAATATTAAATGGTTTTTAAACGATTTCGTTTTACTTTATTAATAAATCCTTATACACCACATTTTTGAAGTATTTAGCCGAAAATTCATACTAGCTCTTATTTTTACGAAGATCATTACAAATTTGGGTTATCCATTTTATGTTGTTGAATTCGATTTTTTGAATGCTTAGTCCATATTGCAAGTGCGAAATAATAATAAACAAACTTTTGAGGAAAACAAATGTCGTATTCAGCTAGAACTTAAAGATCAAATGATTGTCGATCAAGTCAAGCAGAGATACGGTACTATAAATGACGGATTCTTTTCCGATGTGCATACTGCAGCAAAAAAAGGAAAGCTGCATAAGGACTTATTTATACAATTTTTCCATAATGTTGAAAATTATTTCTTGTGGAAAACCCAAACAGTAATCAATATTAAAGAGTTTGATTTGCTTCTGCTGAGAACGAGAGACTTGTACCTTAAAAAATATAGTTGGTACTATATGCCCAGTTCAGTGCATAAGGTGTTAATACACGGGGCGAAAGTCAGCCCCGTGCCAATACATATACATATACAAAATATTTGAAATTTGGAAAAAAACCTTTAGCAGGTTTTCTTTCTGAGGAAGCATTGGAGGCAACTCAAGAACTTATAAGCAACTGTAAGCTTTCCCACACAAAAAAAAAACAGAGTGAAGAAAAAAGACGTGCAGATTACAAATGAAGATCTTATGCGGTTTTAAATTTTGTCATCTGATCCAGGAATTGTATCAAAAAGCAATTTTATATCAAATGTGCAAAATAAAAATGTATTTTGAACTATTTAGTTGAAGTTAATAATGAAGGGACAGGGGAAGTAGAAATTTTTGCAGAAATGTTATGTGACTTAGAAGAAAGCTCGTCAGATGAAAGTTCATTTCTGATTAAAGTATTAAAAAAATTTTATTCTCTTGTTCTTGATCGTCGCTAAGACTCACTAAGAACAGTTTTTTCTGAAACCTTTTTTTATCTATATATCATATATTTAAACAAACATTTTTAACTTAAAGATGTATTGAAATAAGTAAGCTTTTAATAGAATTGATTTTTTTTATATTGAAAAATTAACCGGCGCAAGCTTAGGGGTGAAAAAGTAATGCAATATTAAATTGAGTTTACTTATATTTTAGGAACATAAATAAGACTAATGATTTTCAAACTGCACTTGTGAAAAAAAATTTTTTGAAGTTGTTTTTGCGTATCAAAAGTTTTTTAAAAGTATTAACTTTATATCAGTTCCTGACCAATTTTCTCAAAAACTTTCATGAAGTAATAAATGTTGGATCCTTGACTTTATATATTATATACAAATACATTTTACAAGAAGTTTTTTTCCCGATAATAGTCGAAATGCATAATTTATATGACATTACTTATTGGCATAAGACACAAAAAAAATAGTAAAAAAACCTCATTTACTCAAAAACCACTGAAAATATTCAAAATTTTTTACAGTTTTGAATTTAGTATGCCATTAGTCACTAAGAAATGGATTTCATTCCATTCCGAAAACTCCTTCTATTTTTGTCCATCGAATGTATGGAGACGAATCAATGTGCACTTGTCTTACCCAGACTTTAATGCATAAGAGGAGGCTAGTAACAAAGGCAGAGAGAGTGCCAGGAATCAATTGGCGGCAAGAATTACAGAAACACACATAAAATTAGAAAAAACAATTTGAAATTTGGGGTTTAGAAACTAAACGAGCAGTTTGTTTCTAAAATGGTAATTTTTACCAAATGAAGGTTTAATACGTCACTTCTATATGTTAAAAATGGACTAAATTATGATAACAACCAGGATGCAGGTATTTTCCGAATGAGTCAAAAAAAAAAAAAAAAATACTCGAATTTAAACACATTTCCCGTGAAATGCGTTTTTCCTTTTAAAAATCATATTTTCTAATTTAAAATAGCCAATACGTTAATTATAGAGTTTTATCGTAACGTTTCTCCACACTAGAAAATCTTTTACTCAAAACAAAATGAATTCCAGACATCCGACTTCATTACTAACATTCTGATATGTACTGTGAATAGCGAAGTCGTGTTGGACTTACTACAGGAGGTGAACTCGGTCAAAACCCGCTCTGTTAGAGACATAGGTTGTAAGCCAATGAGCCTAGGACACTCGCTTACTCAACTTTTAATGTAGAATTACTATGGATAGAAAAACTCAATACAATTATTTCACCTCTCAGTATACATACGTAGCTCAAATCTTTTCTACGGCTCGAAATTTATAAATAGACCGTCTATAATTCACCAACCAATTTGATCATTGCTTTCGTTTAATAAAACGCCGCTCAAAATGTAATTGAGCCGCCAAAAATACTCAATCAATTTAATTATTACTCAAAACTGAAGAAAACACCGCTTAAATCACCGATCATTTAAATACAAGTTCAAATTTAAAATTGCACTGTTCAATATTTAAAGCTATATTTTTTTATTATTAATCATCAATATATAATACAAATTGCTTTATGTTTTAACTGCTATATATATAAGGAACTCATTTTCTGTAAGTGGTTTTTGGTTATTGCCGATATTTTTCCAAATTATAAAAACACACAACCATTCAAAATAAAAAAATTATCGAATAATATTTGAAATACACTTGTGTATTTCAGAAATAAAACCTTAATTGGGATAAGACTTTTTTTTCGTTTTTTTAGCAATCATAAGATGCATAAATCTAAGAAAAAATTTGAACGGTTTCTAGAAAAATTTAAAAATTCGGAGTGATTTTTGTGATAACATATTTAAGCCATTATATTTTTTTCATTGCCAAAGGAATATTTTAAAGAAAGAAACCATTGTAAAAAGATTGTAAAAGGTACATGAATTGGTTTTACTGAATTCTTTTCAGGTTTTTCTCTATAAATAATGGCAAAGGACAAAAGTTTCTCTTACTCTGATAAGAAACTTTTGTCAAGATTCTTTAAATACCACTTAAGTGTGAGAAAAGTGGAATAAAATTTAAAGTTTCGCATAGAAAATAACAAGAGCAAATCACATTACACTGTGCACAATAGACATGTTCAAAATAAGCTCATGTTCTAGAATTCTTCGGGAACGCTTAAGATTTGAAATGTACTCCTTTTCGAGTATGTATTCAAACAAAAAATAAAGAAACTTCAAGGGTTACTACCAGAGCTGCAAAATTTTATTATTTTAAAATTTAAGTAAAAAATTATGGAAATTGCACTTTTCATATTTAAATTTATTCCTTTTTCCTGTTGTACACATGAAGGAGCGGAAAAAAAATTTACAGCTATTCCTATATGAAAAAATTTATGATCTCTGCGCAAGTAGAGCTTTGTTTTTTCTTGTTTAATAGCTCAATCCTTTGCTGTTTTCAATTTAATGCGCTATTATTTAATATTGTCAATGCCACTACATATCGTCACCTAACATATAAAAATTCGTGATCACACTTTTTACTTTCATACAGGAGAAGCAAAAAACGTTGTGTGTTGGAAAAATATATTGTTATGTATTTCTTATGTGAAAGATTGAAAAGAGTCAAAGCTGTCTTAGTTATCTAAAGGATTGAAACATTGCGTTTCATTTTTTTTTAATACTAGTGTGCTACGTCTATTTGGTGTATGAAACTGAAAAACTTGATGTTACGGCCTTTTGAATTTCTTTAGTAAAATTGTTATTATTGAACAAATGATTTAAAAATTTTGTAGGGATGTGTGGTTTAGTCAAATGCATCATAATCAATCAAAAACTCGATTTTACTTTTTTTTGTGGTTACGGGTTTTTGAATTTAAGGTGACGCTATTAAATGTCTTTTAAAAATAAGCTACGAAAAAACGTAGTTTTTGGGTGTTAGAGAGTGGTGCTGGACGGGTAGTGTAAGGAGAAAAAAATTGGAATGAAAAATGGTAAAAGTGGACAATTTGCAAACTTTAACAGAAAATAATAATAAATATGTACATATCCCCGGATTTCGGAAATATTTTGAGAAAGTATGGTTAACTAAAAGCTAAAGTTTCAGCTGCCTCTTTTTCAATTTTTTTTTATCAGACTTTTCCCAATGTAGTTTTAGAAGGAACAAAACATATTGACTTTTACGAAATGCTCTTATTAATTTATTTGTATCGGAATTTTCCAAAGTTGCATATTGGCAAAAAGTTCATAGACTATACTTTTCAAAAAATGTTTGCTTAAGGTTTTGTATTCTATAAGTGAATTATGTTGATTTTTTTTTAAAATTAGGTCTTAAAAAGTCATAATTCAGAAATTTCGTAAACTTTGACAGAAAAAAGAAAAAATTTCGGATATTTTGTTATATATAATGTGAGGAATCCGAAGTTATAGCTGCTTTTTTCACAACTTTCTTTTTTATGATTATTTTTCTACTGCAACATTTGAAGGAAAAAATATTTTTATTTCTTCACATTTTGCAACGTTTGCAAGTATAGAGGAACAGGTAAGGGCTATTTTTTTCTCTTCTTATCCCCCTCAGGGTAAAAGATATACGCTTCAATGCTTCTCAAAAACAGAACAGATAAGCTTTTGAAACATTATTTCCCCATTAAAAAAGATATCGAAAAGTTTGTAACATTTTTGAAATCAGCATTGAAAAATTCATGAAAATTGATACCTATAGTGAAAAACGGTTCTTAACCACATCCCAACTTTGTATGGGAGGTAAGCGTGTCTGTGAAAAGATTTTTTTCATACTCAGAAGTTTCTGTTGCTTTAACCCAAAAAACGTCTGTGTCAAATTTGAAGACTCTAGCGCTATTACTACTGTTAATGGCCACCGTTTTTGGTTTTTCTCTAACAACTTGAAAAAGATAACGCAAAATTTGTAACATTTTTGAAATCAGCATTGCTAAGTTAATGGGCACTGATACCCATTTTGAAAAAAAGGTGTCAACCACATCCCAACTTTGTATGGGGAGTGGGCGTGTCCGTGAACTGTTTTTTTTTCATATTTACAAATTTTTGTTGTTTTCACCTTTAAAACGTCTGTACCGAATTTCAAGAGTCTAGCGCAATTTTTACTATATATGGCCGCCGTTTCATACAAATCCATCCACTGTGCGACGTACTAAATTTCTTAGGCAGAATAATCACTGTCACCGTTGAAATGATCGAAATTACGATTAATGTAATCGCAATCAAAGTTCGTTCGATGAACGATTACTTTAATTGTAAGCCCTTTCTATTATAAGGGTTACTGTAATCATTGCAAAGGATAAAGTAAAAACAATGTTATTTACTTTATAAAGTGTATTTCAATCAGAAAAAATAATTTCACAACTTTATACCATCTTTAAATGAGACATTCTTTTACAAACCGAGCCCATTTTTAAATCGCTCCAAATTTGTTTACATGTTTCAGGCATGAGCACATGTATCGGGAATTTTTTTGTTATCAAAAATATCGAGGGATATCGAGATTTGAACGTTTTATGGTTATATTCAAGTTCTCTGAATTTTAATTTTTTTTTAACTTATTTAGATAAATATTATCTTCATAGGTAATGCGCTTAACTTTTTAACATTCCTTGAATTACTTCGTTTACGATTACTCAATAAATAGTAATTTAAAAAAATTCAAAAATAAAATTATTGTAATCGGTCATCGAAGATTTTAAGATTACTATTACTGAGTTTTACCAAAATTAAGATTACTGCAATTGTAATTTAAGATTTCTCCGATGGACTGTCCTAATTTAAAAAATGTTGATATCGCGATTAAAATAATCGTAGTCCTAGACGTAATCAATTACACATGTAATCCTTATCGTCAAGCTCTGTTCCATGGACGGTAATACATAGATTTATAATAATATTTTGGCGAAACAGCCTATAATGGACCTCGGCCTAGCTAGCTTCTTTCACACCGCTGTTTTGTTGTGTCCCTTTGTATTTTATAGAATGGCGGGCCCAAACGGTGATAAAAGCAGTACACGGGAGCCATGGACAAAAACATTCACTTGACAGCCGTGGAATTAGTCAGACAAACTAACCATTGAACTTAGTGAGCTCCCCTAAAATTTAGATCATAAATTGTAAATAATCGGCAGTAACCTAAAAACAAATAATTTGCTGAAAAAGCACCGTAGTATGTACGAGTATATATATATATATATATGTCTTTTATTACCACACAACAAAAAAACGTATATTATAATAGACTTAACTGTGCAAATAGTTTATTATATTCTGATTAGTTTCGTTAAAGTTGTTTAAGGACTTTAAAAGTATACATATTATATGATGTGTATGCTAATGTTTTATTTGATTTGTTTTTTAATGAGTATGTGGGTGATTTTAAGTTCTATATTTCTTTGTTTGGACTGAGTATTTAAAATGTTTTGAAGAAAAGGTCACTTTTTTATTTATTACTACTTAATGCTATTATTATTAAGCACATTTGCATGTGTTAGTTTTTTAAGGAAGATACCTTAAAATAGTCATAATTATGCTATGAAAAATACCATCTTTGATTTGTGCAAAAACACAATTATGAAATTTTATCACAGTTTGGAAAAATACTATACGCACAAAACAAAAGAAAAACGGAAGAAAAATTATGTAGATTTTCAATAAAAAAAGCTTGGGAGTTCGCTTTGAAGGATATCATTTGTATTTTTTGAAAATAATCGCTAGGATAAGATAAAGCTTATTTTACTTTTTGCAAACAAAAATTTAACAACTGATTTACAAGGCTCAAAGAAACAAAGCTTACGAGCTATGGTCTAGCATAATTGAGAAATTCCACTTAAGGTTATGCTTCTTATGGTTATAAACAAAAGGGGTTTTTCATAACATATTATGACGCGCATTCTTAATATTTAATAATCTTAAGTATTTTAACACATAATGAGTTTAATTGGTGGCGTTGCTTATGAACTACACTATATTCTAATGAGAACATTTGCTGCAATATCAAACTGTTGTTAAACAGAAGAAAGCATAATTCAGATTATATTGAAAGCTTGTAAGTGTTCAGTTTGGATTTCAATATCAGAATCAATCCATAGTTTTAACTAATATTATTTTATATCCGTGTTATGAACAACTAAAGACGACGAAGTTTGCTTCACCATAGCACAATGAGACACAATGAGTATCACACCTGTTTGGTAGAAGTTTAAAGAGAATAAAGCATAAAGAGTTTTAGGCATTTGACTGCTGTTAAAAAAACAATTTCTTTTTTAAGAAGATATAAGCTTATAGCTGCGTCTAGCAACTATTATTATGAAAAGATATTGGGCTAAGTTTAGATAAAATAAAAAAAAAACGTACATAAGTGTTAGAACAAAGAAAAATAAATATTATGGAACCAACCGAAAAAATATAATATAAATTAATAAATAACATGAAAAAAAACAACAAATTTGATTGATAGCAGCGCTGCCTTTTAAATAATGACTACAATCTACAATTTTAATTTTCGTTGTTTAAAATTCTGCTCAGAAAACAATTTATTTTATTTGAATACGAAAGCAGAAATAGTCACTTACAAAATGTGTCAACAGAAATTCGAGTTGCAACACATGTAACATTTATGTTTCAAGAATGCATGAGTAAAGTTAAGCAAAACGCAAAGCCGATTTGTGAAACTGTTTTTGTGTCTGTTTGTAAATTATGGTATGGAATAATTATACCATATAATTTTTCTAGCATTGAAGAAAACTTTTATTCAAATTGGCTTTGCTACGGCATCAAAAAGTTACCAGTTTAAAGCACAAATTCTTAGTTAGTTCCATTTTAATGACTTAAGTTCAAAAATGCTAGTCAGTGGAAATTTTTATCGCTTATTAACTTTACCTATGTGCGAGTATGTATGTAGTATTTTCATTGGCAACGCTGCAGTTGTCATGTATGGCTAAAGTTTTCATACATTTAAAACTTACATTAAGCATATCCATAATCTCATTTGTGTGTCTATGAAGCTTTCTAGAACGTTTTGGACAACCCACATCAACCAAATCACCATTAGAAAGAGCGTGTTTGTAAAAGCATTTGTTGCCAAATGGGCACTTTCCGTCACCCTAGAAGATGAATCAATAATAAAATAGAAATAGTTTAGTTAATTATGAAATTTACCTTCTTAAAGTACTTGCAATCTTTGACGCCAAGCGCACCTCTATAATCGCTTAGTAGTTTATCCTTATCTTCCTTGGTTTCAACCCAGAAAGCACTAGGGCAAACAAAATCTGAGGAAACACGGCACTCAGGGCAAGATCTTGATTGGAAATTGATCGAAATATTGATAAACATTATCAGCTTTATCGTACCTATTAAACAAAACAAAAAACATAATCTTTTCCTTTTCTTAACTTACCTAGTTATTTTGTGTTCAAACTGCTTTGCCTGTCTCCACTTGCGTATACACTCTAGGCAAAAAATGTGACCACAATTAGGTAGTATACCAAAGCGCTTTTCACGACCCGACTTTTCCATTATCGTATCAAAGCATATACCACAGGTTTTATCCTTAGAGCGAGCAATAGCAAATGATAATTCCATATCGCGCTCATGCTGCTGCAAGCATTCTTGATTATGCTTGCGACGTTGTGCCTGATCAATAGGATGTAAGCAATATTCGTCGCACATTTTACATAATTCCCAGTGCAGTGTGTACATACAGTGCACATTATAAGGACATGGATTTTCATAAGGACACACCTCTTCCATACAGGTGGCAGACTCTACGCCATCTGTAATGGTTATCAGTCCAACGTTGGGCACACCTGCACCAACAATTTCAGCCCATGATTTATTAGTGGATGTTGCAGCGACATTGCCATCAGCTCCTACATTAAGCAGTGCGTCATCAATCTCTGTTCCCTCCTGGCGCTGACAATTAGGCACGAAAATAGGCGCATTGACCCAATTTGCAACAGCATTTTTGCTTGTACTAGGCAAGTTATTACAAAGTTGTTGCAATTGTTCATTCGAAGAAGACGAACTACTAGCAATAGAATCCATGCCAACACTTAGCACCTCACCGCCAGTTAGATCGTGCGAGAAGCGACACATATCGCCAAAGCGACAAATACCTCTTTGAAAATAGCGACAAATTGAGAGATTCGGTTGAGTTGCCCTAAAATGGAGGTCAGAAAGAGGAGAAGCAGTTTCAGCAGCTTCGGTGGTTACCGTGGCGCCACTCATTTTAACCAATGAATAGGCAATAACAGGAACCAAGAATCAGATGACACTTGCAAAATGCGATTTTTCAATCAAGATTGCTAACACGTGCTCTCAATTTTTAACACGATGGAATTGGTATTTCGTTCGTTCGTGCGATGCTTAATTTTTGCTGCATGCAACAATGTTGAAAGTGCTATTGGAAGATAGAAATGTATTGACAACTTATCTTTTTTCTATTTTTTTTAATAATTTTGAAGTTTAATGAAAGTATTTTTACTGTTGTTTGTATTGGGATTTTTTCTTTTTGTTTTAAAAAAAAAATCAAAATTTTAAGATGCAGGATATATTGCTTACTTAGGATCAAATCAAAATTTTAAGGTGGGTGGCATATAACCTTTATACTGACTTATTAAATGGGGTGTCTGTAGAGTAATTGTGACAGAACTACTAACTTTCAACGCGACTATCGATGTTTTCTCTCGGAAGGTGCTATAAAACTAAACAAACCAGTGAAATTTTATCCGTGGCTTTTAACAAAAAACAACTTTCAAACAAATTATTAATTTTGTGAATAAATTTTTATAATTTTTATTATCGGGTATCTACAGTGTTGGCGAACTAATTAAGAAAAGTAAAACTTCATTCCATTTTCTTGTTCTGATTCTTTAAATATACAAAATTAAATTTTTTTTACTAATTTTTGTTCAAGTTTACACAACGAAATCTACATAAAAAAAATCCAGTAGAAATACATGTCTTAAATCAAAAGTTATTCATCTTCAAGAAAACTTAAAATTTCGTTTAATGTTTTGTTGGAAAACATATATTTGCTATTACACCTTTGCACTGAATTAATCTTTGGCATCCCACTGGGGATATATTTTTTCCAGGCTTCATTCGCTACGCAGTCTAAATCATCCAGGCTTGAAATTTTATCCTTTAAAATATTCATTTTTAACTGGGCCAAGAATTTCCAATATAACTGAGATCAATGCTATACAACATTTTAAGAAAAATCAATCAACAAATAACATTCCTAGGCGACATTGTCCACGGAAAATGGGTGAAATAAACGGCCGAATGATCATTCGTGATGCAAATACAATCTTTTTTTGACTGCCAAGGAAATACAAAAGGTTGTGTTCAAAATCGCTAATTTCGATTGGCGCTTATCTAGGATATATTTTTACAACCCCATATGTATATAATTTTTTTTAAGCGCATACAGTAATTGGGCGGATTTTTAGTATTGTATGTATATCTTTTCATTTAATTCAATGTCTGGTATTATAGAAAAATGATGGAAACACTGCATATGTTGGGGCCTATTGTAGACTTGGCAAGTCAGCAAACGGACTTTCTATAAGAGGTAAAGTTTTACAAAAGTCAATTAAAGATATATATGAGAAGATGTAGTAAGACTTCCAATTTTTACATTCGTAGGCACAAGAAAGTACAAACTGATTTTGACGCATATATAATCATTCTTTCTATTTTCATCTGTATCTCTACAACTTACAGTTTCTTTATTTACATACCTCTAGCGCTATAAAGCCCCGCAGTTTTTGCACTGACGGCATACGTATCTGAATTCCGTTAATTTTCTTGGAAAACTATTTTGAAACATTTAAAGTTTTTGTGATAATTTTTATTGGAGATAAAGACCAAGCGTCTAAGGAATAAAACTAAAAAAATTTTATCAAAATTTATACAGTTTTTTGCCTGATGCGCGTATATCGATAGATCTAGCTATAATTTATATACATACATATAAATATAATAAATTAAAGCCGGGAGTTTTACAAGTAAGTGGAATCACACCAAGATTAAGTTTAATTTATAAGATTTCCATTTTATTGATACTTCTTGAAATTTTGTAAGAAAATTTTGTTAGGAATTGTATTGTATTCCGATGAAACTTTTTTTTCATGAATAAAACAAAATAGTTCCAGGATAAAAGATTAAGTGATTTTTTGAGAGCTTTATCTTTGTGAAATAAAAAATCTAAATATTAGATCTACTAAAGGGGTAAAGATACTAGTTGTTGGAGACATTGAAGGTTAATGAAATTTGACTACAGCATGTAGATGTAGGAAAATGATATTGTATTTGAACTTAAACAATAAATTAATTTTGGTGGCGTTAACACGATAATTAGACAAACATTTTGTGGCGATTAAACATTTTCGAGGACAGTCCTTAAATTAGAGATAACACTTCAACCTTACTTTCCGTGTGACTCGGTTCACTGTAATGCATATATGTATGCACATGTTAGCTGTAATAGCGAATATAACTCATTGGTAAAAACATTTAACATTAATGAAGAACTTAATACGTAAATTTCAAATTTGTTGAGGAAAAGACAATCTTTTTTGTCAAAATTAACAAACGGCTGGTATATAAAATGTTTTCAGATTTTTGTTAATGTTAGATCGGCACGGAATATTAAATTGTATAATAATAAAAACAATAATTCAAGACATATCATACATGCATATGAAATTGTAAGTCAAAAAAAGTCTGCAGTATTCACTGTCTCGAAGTTTATTTCATCCTCGCAAGAAAGAAATCATAAAGTGTTAACAAATGAGCGAATTTTAACAGGTGAAGAGTTTTCGTCCTAAGGCCCAAAATTTCTTAAAAATTAAGATAGAAACATGGTTGCGTCAATTCTTATGTTGCAAAATCAGTCACTTTTGCAAACTATTAATTTCATGAAATCCATTGATTATATTAGAACCATGTGCAATTTCATCGAAACGATGAACTATGCTATAGATTCCAATGCATTAAACAATCGAGTCGATCGAAGGCATCAATTTCGTCAATATAATAACCAATGTATGTACGTAAATTGTTTGTGGATATATATTAAAGGAAAATTTAATTTATGCACAGCTATTATCTATTAAATTAAAAAAATTTTTTACGCGCCAAGTGCACAAGGGTAATAATGCTATTGCATTCAAGGATAAACAATTAGGGATTTCTCTTATAATTTAATAATATCCACCCATCCAATATTGAAGTCAATGCCCGTCGTTTACCTTGAGACTCCACCACAGCTAAAATTATGAAGAATAAGACAAAGCCAAAACAGCAAAAAAACCTACTGAAAAATGCATTTTTTTCCGAAGATTTGCTAGAATTTCACGAATTTTTGTAAATCACCTTACCTGTTGTACTGCGTTCCAATTTTATTTTCAAATTGTGTTGAATTTATTTCACTTTTTAGCAACAGAAATTGTGTGATTTTGCGTTTTTAACAAACTTTTGTATCGTCTATTCACTTTTTTATATCTATTCACTTTTGCTATCTGCTACCCTTCCAAGTTCACATAAATTTTTTCTGTCCGCTTTCTGCTTGTTTTTTTTCCAAGTCTTGTCGTTCGACGTTCTTTACGAATTTTTTGTCAGATTTTCGAACAACTAACGTCAAATGGTAACAAAACATCACCGTGAATAAACAAGATGCACACAAACTCGAAATACCATCGTGAATGGCAATTGGCCAACATTTCAGGGGTGAGTTTATGTACTAAACTCAACTGTTTTCATTAGTTATTTCGTACTGTTTGCTCCTAAGTCAACGTTTACACGAGCAAATTCTTGTCTATTCTCTTTTGTGAATTTGTTTTGCGTTTACACACGGAAACTAGAATTTGCTTGTGCAAGAAAATTTTAAGGCAATTACTGCGTCAACCCGCCACAACAAACGTTAATTCAAAGCATAATATCAGCTAAGGAATAGAACGAAAGGGATTTCGCGTGTACGACAAATTCTGTACACCACCTTTTCGTTTTTCCCTTCTTGCCAACAAACAGGAAAACTTTCTTTCAAGAGTTTCCTCGTGTAAACGTTGACTAAGTATATGGAACCGTTTTAATTTTATGTTTCATATGGGGTGTACACATGATCAAACAACTCGTCAAATTATTTGTCAAACAATTTGACGGACAAAAAAATATATGGTGTTTGATGAGAATTCGAAGATGTGAACGCTCATCACAACAATTTGACCAACAATTTGATGGTGTGTACGCTCGTCAAATTTGCTAGTACATTTTTGTCATTTGAAAATAGATAATGAAATGGTAGACGGTTATTTTTTATTTTACAGATTAGAAGAGTGTTTTTTTTTTTTTTTTTTTTAATTATATGCACTAGCAGATATTTATTCTATCAAATTGCGAATTCAAGCAAAAATAAACAACATGCTTGAAGCACACTTAATCGATTTCGAAAAAAAAACTTCCACATAATCCACATAGTAGTTTGCAGAAAAAATAATAATAATCTTTGAATGTGTCGTAGACCCAAATTATCGTAACCGAGTAACTACTCTCCGGCTAGCTCAAAGCTTTTCGGGGTGGTCCTCAACCCAGCCAATCGAATCGAGGTCAGACAACAAAGAAGTTTCGCAAAAGAGAATTTTCGAACTAAAACAAAATTTAAAAATTAATGCCATTTTGGAAAAATTACCTAATTCCTGGAAAAAATCTTCACTACATAACACTGATCCAAGAACAAGAATGTGCTTACTTCACTCTGTCATGAGACCAAGCAATGATCTCTCGTCTCAAATTTTTCTTAGTGTTCCATATTTTTCAATTACAAAAAATTTGATAAGAATTCAACTTATTTTTCAATTAAACTTCATTTTTTTACAGGAAAACATTAGAATTTATCAAATAGATCTTAAATGGCTAAGATTTAAAAAAAAAATTTAGTAAAATTTAACTTTTAAGCTTGGTTTCATTTCCATATTTATAGGTAACAATATATATGTATGTGTTTAATTATAGGTAAGTACAGGTAGATGAAGGTAAGTATTTGTAATTATAGTAAGTATATGTAATTATAGGTAGGTATAAGACACAAGTAACTAAATGTAAATTACGGTATCTTTTTTTTTTAATTTTAGATGTACTTTTTTTATTTTTAAAATTTACTTTTTCTTTCTTGTTTTTATTTTTAGATTTACTTTTCCTTTATTTCGAGATTTACTTTTTCTTTATCTTGGTCTACTTTAATGCACTTCCTACTGGGTATGTGGCGCCAAATTCTCGCAAAGGCTTTAAGCTTATAAAAGCTCATTGCATCAAACTATTTTAGTAACAAAAAAATAAATATTTACTATAATTTTAACTTGAATTTCATTTTTAATCTCTATTTATTTATCTTTCCTTCTTTTCTGTTTTTAAATTCAAAATAGTTTTTCAAAATATTTCTTTTGAAATATTTTTTTAAATGATCCTTTCCCATCTTTTTTTATTTTTAATCAATACTTGCAAACAATAAGCTACATTTATGTCGTTCAACATTTTCGAAAGTAGCTTTGATCTATGGCACGACCATACGTACGTACTGGCACCATTAAAACTTAATTCTAACTATTAGCTTGCAATGCGTTTAACACACGACCGTATAACCTTCAATGGAAGATGACCACAATTCATGTCAGAAAAAATTTTTGCGTTCGTTTGTTTGCCTTAATGAAGACTTTCATAACATAAAAATTCAATTTTATTGAATAAGTTTTGATGCACTCGAATCTGACGGCAACGCTGTTTGTGAGTGGATTGGTGATTGCAAAAATGCATTGCAGTTGCTGCTAAAATGCATTGCAGTTCCTGTCTAAGTGCAACATCCGCTATGGTTCCATTCGTAGCTTTATTTTAGTACCTCCAAATTAATTTTTCCCAGTTGCCTATCAATTGGTTAGTGATTTCTGGTTTGTTTTCCTATAAATTATTTAAAATTTGGGGGACTGCCAAAACATCAATATATATACTATATATATGTATATATGAGATTATTAGAAAATGCCTAGTAGTTACAACTTTTGCCAAGTCTTTTTAGGCCGCATAGTACAGTTAATAGTGAATTAAACATTATTAAGCTTAGCTTGATTCTTTGTTTGGTTTTAGTAGTGTTCATTATAGAAAATGTTCCATGTATTTCTACATTGCTAAATGGGAAAGGTAAACATTTTAAAACAAAGCTAACAAGATCTTCGAAAGTGTTTTCGTACAGCGCATCTTCAAACTGTTTTACTTGGATCTGAAAGCCGACAGTAGAACTATCATTTTTCCACAAATTTTCTTTCACTGTGTTTATTTCATCTACAGTATAATGCTCTTTTTCCTTTTGTCGAAACTATTAGGTTTAATAATATTTAAAAAGTTTTTGATTGAAAACTAGTCAATATTTTTTAATGATTCAATATTTTGGGTTGATCAATTCGGCGAACAAGCAAAGCTAGAAAATTCTTACGTATTTTGATTTCCGTCGCTTAGTCAAATTCACAACTAAAACAAAAAAATATTACACCATTATTTTTATATTAAACAAAAAATATTTTACCTCTATTTCTGCTACATTCCAAAAAGAGGCGCAATTTGAGATAACATTGAAATTATCGATAAAATGCTGAAGCTCATTTAACAAAAATTATTTGCACAGGGTGAAATAGAGTTAAAAAATCCATGGCTAATTTTAAAACTTAGTTTTTTGTGGGAAAGAAAATCTCTTATAAAAGTTAGTTATAGCTAAAAAGCTAAATCTCATTTTCAAATACTCTAAAAAAATAGCTAAAACACAATTTCTCCAGCTAGAAAGTAAAAACAAAAATAAATCTAGCTATAAAATCGCTAAAATGGCAACACTGATTAATTACATAAATAAATCCTTAAAGATACATCACTAACAATTTCTTACGTCTCGCGCTAAAATAAACGTCAAAAAACTATGCATCGATAAAAATACGAATGCGCTGTTTGCTTAGCTGTTGCGCATCGATTGTAAAAGAGATGCGTTATGAAACTGTTTAGATTGTCAACATTTTATTGATGCCGTTTTGGAACTCATGACTTTGCATCTAAGCTGCATCGGATGCATTTCGGAAGTCACCCTTTCTTCTTGTTATTGATACAAATTTTTATCTTTGTAATTTATGAAAGCGTCTTTTAGGAATTTTTTAAATGGACCATGAAATACACATGTATTATCGATTCCTTCGATCTCCAAATTAGAAATAAAGTATATATGTAGGTACAATGAAAAACCTAAACGCTACGCTACTCTCAACTACAAGCTAAAACTGCTGACTTTGCCTATCCAACGTTGTGTTGCAGCGGCACATGTGACATCAAGTGCATGTGGACCAAGTTACCTTCCTAACAGGTGCATCCTCAGAATAATACAGAATGTGATATATGTACAGTATGACCTCGCTTAACGCAACCCTCGATGAACGCAACTCCTCGATTATTGCAACACCACAGTTATTTACATTGTAGACTCTGTTAACGCAACTTTAAAAAAAGCAGTACTCAATTATCGCAACTTGTATTTTTTAACTTTTGGTCTAGTTTACTTTGACTTCTTTTTTGATTTTGAAATGCTTCTTTAAATGCTACTGCTATATCTCAGAACAAATATATGTATGTAAGTACAATATTTAAGAACTACGTGTACATTTGTTTCTTGCTTATTCAGTTTTAATAAACTTATTTTGCGACCGGTTGCTTCCTGTGTGCTATAAAATGCCAGTTATTGAAAAACAAAGATCAAGTGGAAGAAATTGAAAGCGCAGACGAAACCAATGTTGGAATAACTCCATCTGTATCGAAGATTAAGAAGGGGTAAGGTATTAAATTTTTTGTTGCATTTTTTAAAAATTTTTTTAATATAATGTCTAATATAAGAATATTGTGTCAAAATTTCAAGTCGATTGGAGCAAAATTCACGAAGTTACGACTATTTTTATACCTTTGCTTATGAACGTTTTATACCAGATTTTTTAGTGTTGAAAACTTTAAAGCGTTTTCCCCATAACTCACTCACGAAGTCGGTGCCCCTCATAACTTTAAAACTACTACACCGATCCTTTTGAAATGTTGAACACTATTTCTGTACATAATTTAAGAGGTAACGCTGGAGAAATTTGTTAATAATTTTTATTTTACAATAACAAATTAGCCGATTTTTTTCACAAAAAATAGCGTTTTTCCCTTCAAAGTGTTCCAAAAAAGTGAAAAATTAAAAAACGAAAAACCCTCCCAGCGTTACATGGGGAAAACTATTATGAACTTTGATATTTTGATTTCAAATGATCTAGCACTAAGTTATGAGGGCCACCGCAATTCTACTTTTTGCCGAGACACGTCCGAATAATTGCTGCCATTGCCATGTTTTTTTAATATTTCTTCGTGAAAATTTTATACAATATTCTTCAAATGTCATACTTTAATGTACTATAGTATTGGTTTTAATAAAGAGATTTTAACTAAGTCGTCACAAAAAATCACAAAAACATGCCTTTCTTCTTACGAACTAACCTTAGCCCCCCCCCCCCCCTTAAGGATAGCACTGCTTTTGTATTGAATGGGCAGAAGAAAATGGCGTAAAAAATAATTTGATTCTGTAAGATCTTTGCGAAAAAGCAGTGCAGCATATAATGGCATACAACAAAAAGCTCTCAAAATTTTTTGATTTGTTTGAAAATAATTTTACAAAATGAAATTCCACATACATACGTACATAACAACAACGTCAGAAATATTTATTTTAGTTTTTTTTTTTTGGGTTTTAAATAAAGTGAATGTAGTATTTTCAATAAAATACTTTTACTCTCATTCCACTTGTGTTTAAGCATTCAATTGCGAGTTCATTTTAATGAATGATGTGCATTATTATTCAAAAACAGCACCTTTGGGCGAAAATATTTCTTGACTCGGTTTTTGCAACAACCTCAACTGACCGAATTTCTATTAGTTGCGTTGAGCAAGGTTGTACTGTATATTCCTTTCTATAGCTGAAACAAGTAGCGTACCTAGGGGGTACAACTGCTGTGAGGTGGAAAAATGGTCCTTGGATTTTAGTATATTTAATTACTTTTGTCGACCATTTCTTTGTTTTTTTTAGTAAATGAAAATAGTGAATTGCAATGTTTAAGTTTCTTGAGCTTTTGTAAAAAAATATCTTATTTTGTCAGGGTTTTTGTAATGCAAAACTTCTGACATATTTTTGTTTTTTATTAACTAAGTAGGGGGTAGGGGTGGCAAATTGTATCTTTGTCCCGGCGTCAAATAGGCACGGAGTACGCCACTGTCTGAAACGCCTTCTTCTATGTGTCACAAACGGAATGACAAAGTGAACATACCAGTGATGGCATTTTCGGTACATTTCTAATTTTTTCAATATATTTGCGCTGTGAAAAGTATATTTGATAAATTTTTAGTACATTCGGCACAAGGAACGATTTCTCGTTTCTGCAATAATGCCA
Source organism: Meiosimyza decipiens (assembly GCA_963680825.1). Lineage (NCBI taxonomy): Eukaryota > Metazoa > Arthropoda > Insecta > Diptera > Lauxaniidae > Meiosimyza > Meiosimyza decipiens. The sequence goes on along the minus strand of OY804258.1, from coordinate 65,933,186 downwards.
TTGTCAAAGATATTTTTAAAAACGCTGTCAAAAAATGAAATAAATAAACAAACGAGTTGTTTTTGATGCCAATGTGAAAGTTATATTACTTGCCGATCTAATTTACTTTTGTTTTGTGTTTATCAAATTTTCGTTTTAACTTTTCAATATTGTTCTGTATCACATCAACATTCTATGGCCGAGTTAGTTATGGAACGGGTTCGCAATCAAAATATTCCAAAAGCGATGCAGGTTCGAATGTCAATGGAGCCAAGTATGTGTGTATGAGTTTTCAAAACATTCTATAAATGAAAATTGTAACTAATTTGAAATTAAAAGTGAAGCATCTGTTACAGGACTTGAGTCAGGTCGCGTAATTTTACATTTTTCCATTATCGCAGAAATCGAACAAATCTACATATCGTATCTATTTTTTTCCAATAATTTGGTTTTGTTGGTTAAAAAAATTTTTATGAGATTTGTTTTGTATAGTTTTTTGAATACTTTATATGTGGATATGTAGGCAGTCTGCACTTCTTGCTAACTTTATGTGTACAAATGCAGATAACTCGCCGAAATATACAGGCAATATGCTCAGCGTTGCCGTTTTGGCCCTTTGGAGCCAATAGTCTGCTCGCTTTTACATTTAGCCCTTAGCACGGGGCCATCATAATTTGGCCACCTTTTCCACTGAACTTTGCTATTTGCAAGAAAATTAAGCATTTTATTCTGCAATTTCGCTGAATTTTTAAGCAACAGGTTGTTTTATTATTGAACAACTGTAAAGTAACTAAGCTCATAATGTAACATCTCTTGACACTTCGTTTATTAGATCATCCTCCAAAACAATGACTTTGGTGATGTAGGTAATGTGCCTTTCGATTGTTACACATTGTGTGCGTATATACAGGCAAACTGGCTACAAAGAAGCTATCACTTTGTCAAAATAAGCTATGGATGGACCTTGTTTTGTTTATTTTTTTAGTAAACGTAAATCTATTTAGCTGACAACTTGATTTTGAATTCACCATTTATTTCATTTTGGTAGTATTTTGTTTTTTTTAATAAAAAAATAGGTTTTTGGTGGAAGAAAAGATTTTTTCTTGTTTTATTTTAGACACTTGAGTTTTTCGCCCCTGGCGGCATAGGTGTACGCTACGCCACTGGTGGGGTAGCAAAGCTAAGTGCAATGCCAAAGTTTTTTAAAAGTATCAGTACTCCGCAGATTGCACACAACATAGCGCCATAATTTCTCCATATCAAAATGATTTCCTATCTGGAAATTCCATTGACCCCTAGAATTAGATGTTGCATTGCATCATAAATGAAAAAACTTTCAATATAAATTTCTTTTTATTAACAATAATAAGTATAAATGTATATGATTACAATATTAAAAAATGTTATTACAAATGTGTAAACAAACTTAACCAAAACCTAATCTAGGATTTGTAGATTTATAACAGGCCAACTTTTCTAAATTTACAGTAGACTCCTCGTTTATTTATAAGTCAATTAAAAGAAACCTAACAGGTTACATGATTCGCTCCATGAAGCTGGATTAGCTACTCGTATTAGATCGAAATGTAAACATTTTTGAACAAACAAATTTTTTTTAAAAATTTTGATTTCGAATTTTAACTTTAAATTAAGCTTAAATGCTCATAAAAATTCTGCTGCGCTTTTAGTTGATACAACGAAAGCGTTTGATACTTTTGATCATCAGATATTGTTGAGAAAATTGTTGAAGTGTGGTGTTCGAGGCACTATTCCCGAAGGGTTCTTTTCTTATTTATCTGATAGATTTCAAAGGATAAAAGTTGAAAATCAATACAGTTCATTCAGCACAACACATTTAGGGGTTCCCCAAGGTTCTGTATGGGGCCCTATTCTGTTTTTGATTTTTAAAAATCCTCTGTTCTCAAACAAATTTCTGGGAAAAACTATTGCGTTTGCAGTTGATATAGCTGCTACCTTTTGCTGTAAATCCACTTTTGATGCTGTAGTAAAAATAAATCATGACTTGGAAACGTTAAGGCATTGGTTTATTACATGTTAATTGGTTATTAGCGATAAGACCAAAATAATATTTTTCAATATATCTTAAATGACTTAACTTTTCATGGTGCAAACTGTCGAAAATTTATCCTCTGCAATGAAATATGTAGTCCCCTAAGTACAATTTATACTTATGATATGGCAAGCACCTGCTATAAAAGCTGCTTTCCTATTAGCTACGTCAAGTCATTCAAATACCTGGGCTTAATACTAAATTCGAAAATTAATTGGCTTGACCATACTTATGCACTAAAAAGATATGTATTGTCAGCCACAAGACCACTTTACCACTTAAGATATTTTTGCTCCCTTAAATGTGTTTATTTTGGAAAATTACATTCAAAGTTAAACTATGGGTTAGCCTGTTGGGGCGGTACATATAATAACAATCTTCTCAATATACAGAAACATGCCTTACAGTTAATGTGCAAGAAGAGTAGTTATGATACTTCCCTATCTCTCTTCAGAAATTTGAGCATCTTGCTATTGAAACATTTATACTATTTCAAAGTCTTGCCATTATTTTATCTGTTTATTTAGTTAATTTTAGAAGTCATTCAACCTACATATGTATATCTTAAGAACTAATGATCAAAACTCGGCTTTTATTCCTTCGCATTATCTTCAACATTTTTTGTACTATTCACTTCTGTAACTCCTAGGACTTTCAATAAACTAGCGCATACCATTAGATGCATTCAAAATGTATGCGCTTTTTGTAAAAATGTGAAATTTTTCATATTTTCATCATATACTAATGCCATAATTGATGTTATTACATAGATAACGTTTTATTATTTGGATTGATTTTCTCATCATTAAACATTTTTTTTCTCATTTTTTCTAAATTATAAATTTTTTTTCAAATTTTATCATTATTTTCTTAAAAAGTATTTTTAAACTTTTCTTTCTTTCATATTTTAATTTAGTAGAATAATATAATAATATATCATCATCTGTATTTAATATTGTTATGATCCCACATAATAATATCATTCGCTTCTAAGATTATATCATAGGATGTTAATTTTTCATTAGTATTGTTATTATTAATTTTGATTTTGTTAATTTGTTACTACACTTTATAATATTATTTGAAGTAAAATATTTATTAGAATATTTGTTCAAACGAAATGTAAATAATAATAATACGGTGGAATCCCGATAATTCGTACCTCGTTAATTCAAAAATCTCAATAATTCGTAACAAACTGTTGGTCCCTTGAAAAAAATCGCTTTAATTCGTAAAAATTTCCATACATTTTGGTCCCCTCAATAATTCGTATTTTTTTTTTTCAATAAAGTCTGTTTAACCTCTTATAAATGGTTATTGGATTTGACAACCTCTTATAATTCGTAATGCAAAGCAAAATTCTATGGAACTATGGTTTGAAAAATAAATCAGTCATAGTAGGCAGCTACGGCTACGTTTATCGTTCACTTTTTTTGATGAAATTTTTTGTGATTTTCGTAGTCAGCGTTTTCCATTATTAATGGAAATCGCGCTGTTTTTTGCTAAAAAATTTAACGTGAATAATTTCAAAGCAAGCAGCGGTTGACTCGATCGTTTTAAAAAAAGGAACAATGTAAAATTTAAAAAAATTTGCGGTGAAAGCTCTGCCGTTAATGAAGGTGTTTGTTTAGAATGGTAAGAAAAATTAAATCATCTTATAAAGGATTTTAATGCCAAGGATATTTTCAACGCAGACGAGACTGACTTATTTTATGAATGAAAGGTGCCATGGTGGGAAACACAGTAAAGAAAGAGTGACTTTATTATTTGCTAAATAAATAAAAAAAAACCTGTTAATTCGTATTACTCTTAGTTTAACCGCATTAGATCGAAATCTCGTTAATTCGTACTGCCCTTATTTTAACCTCGTTAAATTGAAAACCCCTGTAATTCGTAAAAAATTGCTGGTCCCTTGCGATTACGAATTATCGGGATTCTACTGTAATAGAAAATACAAAATAAATAAAAATTCGTGCTTCGACAATTCATTGATATTTTGATCAGCTTTAGTTAAAAATAAAAATGGTAAATTTCTGATAAGATTAATTAAGATTTTTAATAATATTTTGTTTAGCCTTGAACTTGAAATAATAAATCACCAAAATCTTTTTTCGAAATTCGGGCTCCGTTGGAATTTGTGTTAGCTTTATTAAAAAAGAATGTGTGCCTTATCGACAAGATTTGCGCTCTCTAGCAACTTTTGAACGAAAAGAACTCGATTTGGGATCAGTGTACGTGCGTCAGATGCTTGTTCTTTTATTTCGACAAACATACAATATCTTAGTAAAAGCAATTATGTGTATATATCTTCTCAAGAGAGAACACCTCCTTAAAACTTGATTGGTCTTTCATTGAGTGCTAACTTTCCCTATAAATTGATATATGTGTGTATGTATGTATCCAGTAAAATTATTCATATGTAGATTTAGTGGAGTTTGTAATGTTTCTGTATGAATTATATAATTAATAAAGCTACACCAGCATGCTAGCGTTGTTGTCACAAAATTCATAGATATTATCGACAAACTGCATCTGTTCTGCTTCATTCATTTCTGCAGATGTTTCTCTATTCTCTTTTGAAATTATTCCTACTCGCGGCACCCCACATACATTGCCGTTCGTTTCTATTGTCATGCGCTTTAATTTGTTGATCATCGAAATATCCTGTTTGATATCGTTTTTCAACTCCAACAGCTCATGTTCAGTCTTAATAATTTCCTCTCCATAGTTTTCGATACTGCGCTGTATCTGACCAATCGATATTTCCAAGTTTTTTTCAGGGTTCGTATACAAATCGTTTTGCAATTTATATAGCTTACATTTAACGTTCAGTTCCTTGGTCAGAGTGTATTCACGTGCATACAATCGATCAATATCAGTTATCTTACGTGCTATTTGATTACGTAACGAATTACGAATTGACATATCTCTTCGTCTTCTAATGCATGCTGGCGAATCGAGAGCATTACTGCGTTTGCGTTCATGCTTTCTGTTTCGCTCTTTTGAAGCACGTCTGCTAGACGCACGACGTTTCCGTATCGACCCTCTTGTCTCTGACAGTCGGTAAAGTTTATCTTTCAAGAGTTTAGCTTCAGCTTGTCTTACAGACTCTTCGGTCGTTGGCTTGAGATTTTTGTTTTTCTCTTTTGTATTTTTATCTTTCCTAGATGACGCTTCTGAGCTGTTGTAATTTTCTTCAGGTAGTATAACAAAGAAGAATTCATCCGGAATGGGATCTTTTTTAGATAAGAGACATTTTGTAATCTTTTTATCAGTGACCTGCTTCTGTTGTTTTTTAGAAAACTTGGCAAATCGCAATAATTTACTAAAATATTTACGCAATGTACTTAAACCACTGTGGTTCGGCTTAGCTATGTGAGGATCTTTAATAGCGTTGTGATGTTTCATCGATAAACGGATCTAAAATGAAAAAAAGAAGGCGATTTGTAAGAATTTTGAAATTTACATAGACAAATATTAGTGTTTGTGTATTAAATTGTAAGACTCTTAATGCAACAGAAAAGTCGTTATAAAGGACTTCACGTCGTGGCTGTGGGATAATGGTTCTCAGTCAATGTGGCTAATGCCACAGAAAAGTGTAATGACCTCAAATAATCTAGGGAGCGCCTTGAGGGTACTTGCTAAGTTATCAAATTAGATTAAGTAGATATTACATGCAATGTCTCTGTAGTCCATTGAAACTTTTTTCAGGAAGCGTTCATTGAAACTTTTGTCGAGAAAGAACTAAGATGCAAGTGTGCATTTTCATAGCAATTCTTATACTTAAATATGGTCCACATTCATAGTCATTTTTAGATAATGGTAAAAAGTTATCAATAGCTTTTTAGGCTGTGTCCAAGCATAGTGTACAACAGCTTTTGGGCATATGCTGAACACAGCCGAACGGTGATGACAGGGATTAAAAATTACTATGAATGTGCATCTTAGTGTGTATAATGCTTTTAACATTTTAAATCGGTTTTTTTTCACATCATGGCCATAAGTTTTGTTGACATTAATGAAATTTTAATTGGAGTGCTAATTTTTATTCTGCAATGGCGTAAAAAATGGTAAACAGTGTATGCTAAAGAACTATTTCTATGGCAACATATATAGTCGTGCGATAATAGATTCAGTCCCCAGATAATCGCTTCTAAAGCGCAGGATGCTACTCAGTGTTGGCTTTTGGATTTTGTGAAAATGTACTGAGTCGAGACTTGAAATTTACTTTTCACAGGCCGAATGTACTTTTTGTCTTGAACAGACACTCAATTTTACTAAAATGCACGCGAAATTTTTCTAAATAAAAAAAAAAATCCTCACTTTTATATGACACTAAATTACAAAATTTACACATTGCAATTTTTAATATATTTCCAGTTCGTGAATATAAAAAAAATTTACTATAAAATTATTTGCAAAAAAAGGTTATTACTACAAAAAAAAAAATCAAATGTAGCGAAAATGTACCGAATGTACTGAAAACTTGTCATTTTTTAAGACGCAAATGTACTGAAAAAATTACAAATTTATCGAAAAACGAATGTAAGAACTGGTAGCTAATTTATGAAAAAAATTACATTCTCAAAGACAAGTTATGAGACTTAGGGGGCGTTCAAGTATTACGTAACGCAATTTTTGAAGATTTTTGACCCGTCCCCTCATGTAACGCGCCATAAAGTTTTTCTGTACCCCCTCTCCCTAGATGTTACGTAACATCCAAGTTGATATATTTACCTAACAGCGAGTGTTTTTCTCTTCACTATGGCAAGGCTTTGTAGTTAATCAGTGCATTGCTTGAAAAAAGTGATAAAAATAGGAAATCTTTCCACGCTTATACGTCAGCTTTTTTTTAACCGATCTCCAAGTATTTTGGCTGTAGTTATTCAAGAAACATATAAGGAAAGCATTTCATTCTACACACCTAATCTCAAATCACTCTCACTAAAGAAGTTTCACTTCAAAAACAATGTTACATAGCTCGAAAACTCCCTCCCTCCCCTGTAGCGCATCATAACGTTTTACGAGACCCCTCCCCCAAATTGCGTTACGTAATATTTGAGCGCCCCCTTATGACTTATTAATACTACTTATCATATTCTATAGCTCAGTTAGGAGCGCAGACCCAGAGCGATTTCGATCCCCGTCAACTTGAAATATTTGTAGCTTGCTGTATGTTAAGATGGTGTTTGATATTCATATTTTATAGAGCTACTTTTTGGTTTGTTGATTCTTGAGGCAAAGTCAAACGCAGTTGTTTTTAATGAAAACAACGCTCTGGGTTGATAGCTGGCTCTGAAAATATTACGGCGTTAGCCGGTTCTTTCAAAAAACCTCTGAAATTCCATTAGACTCGGTGATTTCTAATTAGAATGTAGATTATTATAGGACACCAAATATTATATATAAAGAAGTAATCGAAAGTTATCGTTCAGTTCTGTTAGAAACAAACGGTGACCATTAACCATGAAATGCTGTTGTGATTAACGCTAGAATCTAAGTGTGAGGAATTGTAGCAGCATGCAAATATAGCTATTTTGGAAATTCCGGATATTGCAAGCATAACTCAAATATTCTGAATGAAATTGTGCAGTATTTTCAACTGTAAGTTGGTTTTTACTAAGAAACTCATAAGAGCAGCTGGAAAACATGTGCCAATACATTGTTAAGCTAGCATTTCAGCCTTTTGTATATTATAATTTTCAATAAGCAGCTTGAATCTGTATTAAACAAAAAAATTAAAAAACGAATATACTCCAATCAACACAAACAGTTGGCGAATAGGAAAGAAAAGTCAAAGCTCTACATTGGCTTTTAAGCCAAAAATATAAGTACATTTTTAAATATGTGCATGCAAATAATTTAATATTGTACTCGATGCATTATAAAATATATATAGCGCTCCAAATAATAGCTCTGAAAAGGCATAAGACTGCAATAACTTGATTTCTTACTAAACTGCTACAACAACCTCTCAAATGTTACTGCAAACTCAAACTCAAGACTGTTGTTTTGCGTTAGGTGCCATATTCTACCATTACAATTACAAAAAACTTCTATTCTCAGTTCAATATTTGCCTCAATCCAGTTTGGAAGTAGGTGGGTGCAAGATTAAAACAACAACAATAACACTAGAACCGGCCAATAAAAATAAAACTATTATGCAATCACAGCTACAACAACATCGGCAAAGCCATAATAAACTATATAAACCAATATTTTGCTTTATGTACATACATATGTACATATATACAATAAACAGATACATACATACATAGGTACCTACTTGTACCATTAAGTTGTTAGGCTAGTTGGCTTTTTTTCAGACCTTTATTATTACCTCATTGTGCACACGACTCCAAGCTTTCCACACTGGCAAAATGGCCATATTGCCGTCGTAGCTACGTTCAATACCACGCCAACTTTCCGTTATAACGTAATCGCTGTAGTCACGCGATGCTGCGCCATCTTTAGCTTTGTTTCATTCATTTGTTTTATTTTTGTATTTTAAACGATTTTACGTAGGTTGGCAACGCAGCGTAGGAAAACGCAAGCACGCACATATGCACACATACACATAGAAATTAAACGGAAATGGTTAGCGTGGTTAGTTGTGTTAGAGCGAACCGGAAGCATAGACACACGTCGAGTGGCAACATTTTAGAGAAAGAGAGAACGAGAGAGGAAAAACAAGAATCCAATAAATTTTATTGTACGTTTTTGCAAATAATTTAAGATTTGACAAATACGAGTTCTTTGATTTTTTTCAAACCTTAAGTTACGGCAACACTGCAATTTACTCACCTTTTGTGTGCTCACAGTATGTTAAATTGCCACTACGGATTTCATCATCAATCAAAGCTTTGATTATGTCATTGCAAGTTGTTTTATTCGTTACACCGGAAACATAACGTGGCTCATCATCGATCCAAATTGGTAATTCCTTGTTACCTTGTTCCTAAGTAAAAAATAATAAATGAAAAACCATGAATACATACGCATACTACTATAGGTGTACAAATATGAAACCGGTAATTTTTTATAAAAAAAAACACGTTAATTTTGCGAAAATAGTTCCAAATTTAATCTTTAAAGTAATTCCCCTCGCTAGCTACACATCTTTTCCATCTTTCAGGCAATTTATGGATTCCTCGCCAAAAAAAATCTTTGTTTTTTGAGGCTATCCATTCATCGAGCCATTTTTGCACTTCCTCGTAAGAATTGAAGTGCGAATCGTTGAGTGCGTGTCCCATCGATGAAAACAAATAGTAATCGGATGGCGCCAGGTCCGGTGAGTACGGCAGGTGGGGCAGGGGCTCCCAGTTGTACGATTATACCAAGTTTTTATTGACCGCTGCTCGATGTGGCGATGCGTTGTCATCTTGGAATACAATTTTGTCATGGCGAAGTTGAAATTCGGGCCTCTTCTGACGTATAGCACTGTTCAAAGCGATCAATTGTTGATGGTAACGTGCACCAGTAACTGTTTCACCTGGTTTTAGTAGCTCATACCAAATAACACCACGCTGATCCCAGAAAATACACAGCATTGTCTTTCGGCCGAAGCGATTTGGTCTTGGCGTTGATTTGGGTCGTTGGCCGGGGCTGAAATATGATTTTTTTTCGTTTGGGATTGTTGAAATAAATCCACTTTTCATCGTCAGTGATGATTCGATGGAGAAAACCTTTTCTGTTTTGCCTCGCGAGCAGCAATTCACAAGTGGTTTTTCGGTTTTCTTGCTGCCTGTCGGTCAGTTCATGTGGCACCCATCTACCGACCTTTAAAATCTTTTCCATGGCCTTCAAACGCAAGGAAACGGTTTGTTGTGTCACGTTAAGTTGTTCAGCGAGCTGTTGTTGCGTTTGACCATCATCTTCGTCCAATAATGTTTGCAATTCGGTGTCTTCAAACTTTTTCGGTGGCCGGCTTCGCTCCTCATTTATCACATCAAAATCACCACTTTTAAATTTATTGAACCACTCATTGCACTGTGTACGAGCAAGAGCATGCTCGCCGTAAGCTTCAACAAGCATTCGATGCGATTCAGAAGAAGTTTTTCTTCAAATGGAAACAGAAAATCAATGCTTCCCGCAAATGAGAGTTTTCAAGCACAAAATTTGACATCTTTACGAGCGGAAAAATTGCGTTGTTGTATGAAACTTGACAAATTGTGAACTGAATATTGTTGACAGATGACAGAATGAACAATTAAGACATTTGGTGCGGTTCGGAAGCTCATATTTATACGGCTATCGACCGCTAGATGTCATTACCGGTTTCATATTTGTACACCATTGTACAAATTGACGTCTAAGTCGAAATCGGCAATTTTATCAACATATTTTTGCAAACTATCTCTAGAAAATTTTGCTCAATGAGAAATTATTATCAAAATTGACTGGCACTATAAGCTTACAGTGTCGGGGCATCCAAAGAAATTAAAAATCAACCCCGTGAATAACTTTATACGACGAGTTTTGAACATTTCAAATAAAATATTTCATATAGTCACAACATCAGCGAAATCAAAACAATATTACCTAAGTATAACTTCCCTACAAATACTATAGAAAAATTGGTAAAAAATACTACACACAGGTGAGAAGAGTAAACAAAAATCAACTAAAATCTACAAGCTAATGAACCACGTGCTAGAGGTCTGCATGAGTGCACACGAAACGACCATGAAGCCACTTGCCACTCGCAATGTCGCGAGTCCATCGAGCCCTACAAATCAAATCAAAAGAAATCGAAACACTAAGCAGAAGAGATGACTGCTGCAATTGCTAATAAATCGCAAATACAATGTTCTACAAGTTCAAGCACTTGAAGTTTATTGCATTCGTAAGCTTATACGATAATCGTTTTGAGTGCACTCATACAGACCTCTACTACGTACCTGAGGTTTCAGAAGGATTTTCTAGAGCAGTTATTAGGGACACACTTCAACGACTATATATGTATCAACGACTATCCACAAATTAAATACGATCTACAAAATAACATGCAAAGTAGATGTGTCGCACTTATGCAACAAAGCATATCACTACCAAAAGTGATTAACATTAAAAAATGTTTCATTAAATTGAACCATGAGTCTTCGAAATAATATTGCGAACAAATAATTTTTTTTTATTAATTATTTTTTTTTGTTAATTTTAAATCACATCCTTTGTCGTAAGGATGTCAATGTTTTTATACACAACGCTTGTGTTCACTTTGATCTTCTGTTTGTAATGCATAGCAAGGGCGTGGTAGACATGAGAAAGTACATGTATCGTATCTAATTTCCTGAGACGACCTAGTCATGATTGTGCAGGCTTAGCATTGGTAACGATTAAGTCTAAGAGAATCTGAAATAAAACAGAAGCAGGTTAAAATGTTTGTAGGTGGTGTGAGTTTTCGTCCGTGTACTGATTTTCCTCATATTCAATTTCATAAGGTACAATCGAGCTGCTACGCCTTATGACCTCTTACTAAATTTGGAGCGTAGAGCATGAACAAAAATTCTATATCTCTTTTGACTCTATAGGTACTGCGACAATTCGTTTTGATTTTACCACATCATTTTCTACTATTCACTACCACAAAGTTCTGAGTCCTCCTCTATATCTGTTAACCTGGAGGGTTCACTAAAGCACTGCACAAAAAGTTTCTCTAACATGTTGGAAAGAGCGTCATTGTGTAAGATTGCTTTACAATCAGATGACGTTAAGTACTTAGTTCTTCCAGCACCCCCATTGAACTTCAGGTATTCCAGTAAGTGTGCGTACTAGGACGTAAGAGGATGTCACAAATTGTGTGCTTAGTCACAAAATGAATAATAAACATGAATAAAATATGCGACCGATAATTAAGTTGCAGTCATGTAAACTTAACCTACTTTAGGATTTTTATAAAATTTAAATTTTTTCGCCCCCATCCTGTTTCGCTCACCAACTTCTCGCCTTGGCACACTACGCTTCACTGGTGGCATTTCCTATTGCTCTGTTTTATAGTTGAGAAGATTCATCGTGTTGGTGGAGTATTACATAATACCATCTAGCCAGTGCTGGATTTAAGGTTAACATTCGCTAATTGACTAGAATATCGTTCGTTGATGAGAGTTTGACCTGAAACTCTAGATATCCGTCACTGCATTTGGCTAAGTGCTCGAGATCGGATAGAGCAGCTAACCTGTTTTCCAAATTTCATTCGTTTGTGTTGCTTAGTTTTAACGAAATCGTGGTATACTGACTGTATCGACTCAGAATGCCACCACCAAGTCCATAAAAAGTATAAAACCTGATACTATGGATTGTCATAGAAACTATTTACCGCCTTTACCGAAAAAAAAAACTTTTCGTGCTTTTTAACAAAAATTTTATTTACCTCACCAAAAAAGAAAAAAAAAAAACAGAAAATAAGCCCATCACTTTTCACATTCAAAAACTCTAGTAAAATGATATATATTTTACTAAAACTGCAAAAATTTTCACCTAAACATTTAGTTTCAACCCCTAAGATCATTTTGCCGCCCCTTAAGCCTTGGCGCCCAGCTCGGCCGCCCGCCCCTTCCCCCCCTAGGTACGCTACTGGCAACCAGACCATTCACAATTCTGGAAAATATCAACGAGTTTCTAAAATTTTTTCATAAGTTTTCAAGTTCGCGTACTACATACAGTTACAATCGATTGAACATATATCATATATGTATGTATATAATGCTATGGCGGAGTATAGGATACTGATATATCGAATCCATTTATGACACACAATGCTTGTTGAGTCAAGCATGGTGGTAATTCGTCTGAGTTGTTCCGAATCTCCACCGAATGTTGTCAAAGTGATGCATTGTGATGCTCATACTGGAGCAGGCAGTGCATCGGAGGCACTATCTGTTACAAAACTTATCAAGCTGCTAGGGCATGCAGATGGTGTTGACATCATCGTTGTCTCTAGCTGTCTCTCTCATTAACCTTTGCTCAGATTGAAATGAGTGAAACTGACAATCAGTGAGGATAAATCAAGGTAGATGCTAAGTATGACTATCGATAGCTACAACTTTGAGGTAATCCAGATGTTAACGTAGCTTGGAGTAAATGTATTGTAATGAACTGTTTGTCTTGAAACTTTTGCTCGAAAGAACAATCTAAATATTGTCAGCTGAATGAAGACGAGTGTTGAAAAATGAACAGAGAAGTGATAGTGGTCCTAGGGTCTTTCTAGAGAAAACTCTTGAGTTGTAAGACTTGATCTTGTATACATTGGCGGTATATGTATGTAGTATGGATTTTGCTTAAAATATAGCTTTATGAACTTGCACACATCGATCGAATGAAAGGCAATGCTCCAGCTATTAGAGTCTTCAATTCTCAGTCACCAATAAGAGAAGAAAATGGAAGGCCGAGCCTACGAAAAATATAGAAGACTTCTGAAGCTCAGGGTATGACTCAGTATATATTGAATAGATAAATAAAAAAAGGTCTCATATGTAGGTTGCTATTTATAATTCCAGGCTCACAAAGAAGCCTAAAGTTTTTCAAAGTTTTCCAGCTTTCTCCAAAACGTGGGTTTTGAACGCGTCAACTGCTTCATCTTGCCTCAAAAATTGCTGTGCACGTTGTTTATTTTTGACGGTCGGGAGCTAATAGAAGTCATTAGGTGCCATGAAGGATGATTCTAAGTCAGTTGTTGGTTTTTCTTATTTCATTGAAGATTTGTGGCAAATGAATGGTTGTATGCCATTGAATGTTGATTGGTCTACACGTTTCTAGCGGTACTGTAGGTATGTACATGACCATTGATACCCAAAACAGACCACAAAAAATGAAGTTTTTCACAATTCCCTTGCACCAAGCAACACGGCTTTTCTAGTTTTGGGAGTTGCCAAATTATGCGGAATCCAACGCGCATAAATCGTTTTCACAAATATAACAGATAGCGTTTGAAGAACAAGACGTTATGCGTTATATAGAGCACATAATTACAAACTTTGCGATAGATCTATTAGATAGCGGCGACAAACCCTGAAATACTTTTGTCTTAACCCTAGTTACATAATACAATGTATAATTTGAAAAAATTCATATATGAAGAAATCAAAGGTCTATGTTTAATTTGAGCCTAATTTCAACTTACCACAGTACTATTTGATCCATATAGTGATATGGAACGATGTTTATGACTGCGGGCTGCATTCGATTTATAATTCTTTTGACGTTTATAGCTGTCATAATTGTCAGTTCTTATTCGATTGTTGTGCTTATTTTCGTTGATGTTGTTGTTGTTGTTGTTGCTTTGGCATTGATGTTGTAAATAACTTTTTGGAGGTAAAATTGGGCTATAACGCTGTAATTCCTCCTCGGGTAGATTTAAAATGGACGAACACTTTGCCAGATTATCATCAATCAAGGTAGAATTTTGCTGTGGCGCCATAATGAATATTAATTTACTACCACAGTTGCTGGCCTCTGACTTCCGGGTGAAAATGTTGTAGCACCAAATTGCAGTGTAAACTCTTCAGTTTACCACCAAAAATGCAGAAAAAAAAGTTAATTTTGCTGAAAGAAAACAGTAAACGATAGAGCCTATTAAAATCAATAAATATGTATATTGTATGTATGGGGTAGTGTAATGAACACACATACATGCACATGCATTATTGCATGCACAAGGGGTTAATGGTGGCAGTTGCCAGTGAGGTTACTTAAATGGGAAATATGTGTAGTTATTGGCACTAAAGGAAAACAGGTAATTTGCATTTTTGTTAGTGTAACCGGGCATCGACTGGGGATTTTTCCCCAATTTTTTTGGTTTTGTTGGAGTTTAATGTGCTTTGCTCCGACCAACGTAATAACAATTTTTCGTGTTGTTGTTGTTGGAGTTATTGCTGCTATTTTCATGTTCACAGCAATCACGCAATAGCGGTGGTACATGAAACGAAATTAAACGAAACCTAACTTACAATTGGCACTAAATTCCAAAATGCTACGAAGGACCAACGCGAGCGCTGAATAGTCGCCGTAGTCGTCGTCGTCGTCGTCGTCATAGTGGCGCCATGGTGCTGTGAGCCTAACGATCAATTAAGATTTGTTCGGAACGATAAAATGTACAACTATAGAAACTTGGAGCATGAGTAGGCTGACGGGCCTTAGTTTGGCCATAGTTGAATGATATGTGGAGTTGTAGCGAGCAAATCATGATTATCGTGAAAATAATGACTCTGAGAGAATTTGTTAAAAATGGAAAAGCTTGTTTCAAATTGCAGCTATTTAGTATGTCCCTTTTTTTAAGAGCAGGCCTTAAATGATTGCTTACTACTGTTTGTATATGTAGGTATGTATGAGTGAGTATGTGTATAATTTATGATATTGAAAAATTTCCAGTGTTAATTTACACTGTACAAAGTAAATAGATTATATTTTCACAATACTTAGAGTTAATCTAAACTTTTCTATTTTACACTCTTGACTTTTTTCGTTGCAGAAATCACTCTTTTCAACGAATAAAGATATCAGTATTTAATTGTGGTATTGACAGAAAGTTTCCATAGGTTTTATGGCATCAAATTTTGTTTCGATAGTCCAATTGGGTGCAACGGAATGAGTTGTTGAAGTATGACGTCTTGCAGGATGAACAAAATGATGGATTTTATATGCATAATAAGACTACAACATTGCAGACTATGAAAAGAACTCACAATCCTAACACAAATAAAACCGTTTCGTTGGTAGGTTGCCTTTTATATTTCGGGATTGGACAACCCTAGTGTTGCAATCAGCCAACTTACAGCTCTATCGTAAAGCTTGACATTTTTGAGGTTATACGTACTCAGAACGTTTTGACATACGAGCGCTATTTGTGTTGTTTACAGTAACTTAAAAGATTCATCTCGCCCAAAAAATGGAATTAAATCGTGAACATTTTCGTGCGATTACTTTTTACAACTTTCAACGTGGATTAACTCAACAACAGTGCATCGATGAACTTAATTCAATTTTTGGCGATGAAGCTCCATCAAGGACCAGTGTTTATCGATGGTATGGTGAATTCAACCGAGGTCGTAGTTCACTCCAAGACGAATTTCGTGAAGGTCGTCCAAAATCAGTTGTTGTTCCGGAAACCATTGATGCTGTGCGCCAACTGATATTGCAAGAACGTCATGTGGCCTATCGTGAGATTGAGACAACCTTAGGCATTAGTGGGACCAGCATACATTCAATATTGCATGAACATTTGACCGTAAAAAAATTTGTTCGCGTTGGATCCCACACAATTTGTCAATCGCTCAAAAAAAGGCTCGTGTCGATTGGTCGAAAGAAATGCTCCAAAAATACGATCGCAGTGCTTCGAACAACGTCTATGACATCGTGACAGGTGATGAATTGTGGATTTACGCGTATGAGCCCGAAAGTAAAACAGCAGTCGAGCAGTCTGTATGGGTGTTTCAAGATGAGCCAAATCCAACAAAAGTTGCTCGCGCACGTAGCACTTCCAAGCAAATGGTCGCCTGTTTTTTCGGAAAAACTGGACATGTCGCAATCGTACCACTAGAACAACGCAGAACAGTCAATTCTGAGTGGTACACAAACATTTGTTTGCCAGTTGTCTTCCAAGAAATCAGGAAAACCAACCGCCGAAGACGGATCACTCTTCACCACGACAATGCGAGCTCTCACACATCGGCTCAAACAACTGAATTTTTGAGCACTCAAAACATCGATTTGATGAGTCATCCGCCGTACAGTCCTGACTTGGCACCGAATGACTTCATTTTATTCCCGTACGTAAAAAATAAAATGAGAGGTCAACGTTTTCCGACACTTGAAGAAGCGGTTGATGCGTTCAGAATGCATGTTTTGGAGATACCTCAATAAGAGTGGCAAAAGTGCTTCGACAATTGGTTCAAACGCATGCAAAAGTGTATAGATCTTAATGGGGAATATTTTGAAAAACAATAAAGCGATTTTCGATGATTAATATTTGTTTTTGTTCTCTAATCCCGAAATATAAAAGGCAACCTCTATAATATTTTTCTTCATGTGTATGTTGAAAAATTGTTCCATCAAGGACGAAGTCAACACATTCTCTAGTAAATTTTAATGAAATATGGCTCAATACGTCGTGCAATTGATTCATTATAATTCAATATTGATTATTATTGTAATTTTTTTTGATTCGAAAAACTGCTTTCCAAAAATCCCTATTTCATTTATTTTTTCGAGTGAAATATTTTAAATCTGAATTTCATCTACATTTTCCAAATTTCACTTATGTACTTTTTTGTTTTAAATAAAAAAAAAATGATTAAAATTAAAGAATTTTCAAAGTGTGAATTTTTTACATAATATTATGAGTTAATGGACACCTAAATTTCGAACATGATTCCAATGATAATGAACTAAGAGTATTTTATTAGAAATTACATTAAATGGGTATTTAGTTTTGGAGACAAATACTTAGCCAGTTTACAAAAAAGTTTATTCAGGGAAAAATTTCAAAATCAGTGTTTCAGCTTGTTTTGAGAAAATAACATTATTAAAAATATTTTGGAAAAAAATACTTGAGAAAATCGCTTCTTTAGCCTTTGAGATATTCCTCGTGTGACATTAATCTCCTCCCAGAGCAAAGGATCTCTACAAAACTCTTTCAATGTGCCTTCAACTCTCGCCAACACTTCCCCGATTCACGTTTTCCGCTACTCTAAGTGTTCCAGTCCAAGGCTTGCTGGAAACCTTCAGTAGGTGAGTTCCGCAATGTGTGTCCAATCCATTTCCACCGTTTGATTTAAATGGAATCTGAAAATCTGGTGAGTAGTTCGGCATTGAAAATGACCACCGGCCACCAAATTTTCAGAATTTGGAGATGATAATTGTAGGTGACCACTCGTAAATTGTGACGCAGGATGCTGTTTGTTAACCCGGTTTCACAGCCGTATAAAAGAACTGATTTCACGTTTGATTCAAAGATTTTGAGCTTCGTTGACATTGATACAAACGAAGACTCCCAGACATTTCGAAGCTAAGCGAAGGTACCTATCGCGTTATTGATTACAGCATGAATGTTCATATTACTAGCGCCACCATGTGGTATAGCATCAGTGACTGGTTGTACGGATAGACATGCTTTTTGTTTTATATCTATGTATGTGTATATTCAGTACTACTTCTTCCGAAGAAGGTGTAACGGCAGTGAGTTTTTCTTGCATATCTAACAACATGTCAGTGAGGAGGCATATGTCATCGGCATGAGCAAGGACTTGGAGATGCTCGCTTGGAGTCCATTGAATAACGCGGTTTGTAGAGTTCAGGGCTCTGCTAAGCAGATCGTCAAATACTTTAAGATATTGGCTTCAAAAAATTACGCGTGATGCCTTCTATTGGCGTTGGCACTTACTTTTTATTTATAAAACTCATCAAGGATAAGAAAGTATTCGACGCCGTGGTTAAAAAATGGATAAAAATCACTGTACAACAATAAAGGACCTGTGCTTGTTATAAATTTTGTATTCATTTTGTGCCACTTTTTGTTGAAGAAAACTTTCGATCTCCCAGAAGTACATTCCGACACTACTTAATTTCTGTTCATTAGTTAAAAATGTAGGTTCCATTATCATGTTGAAATACGCCCTGTATACCAAATTACTTCAAGGTATTCTACAATGAAATCACAAGGATGTATGTATGTATGTATGTATGTATGTATGTATGTATGTATGTATGTGTATGTATGTATGTATGTATGTATGTATGTATGTATGTATGTATGTATGTATGTATGTATGTATGTATGTATGTATGTATGTGTATGTATGTATGTATGTATGTATGTATGTATGTGTATGTATGTATGTATGTATGTATGTATGTATGTATGAATGTATGTATGTGTGTATGTATGTATGTATGTATGTATGTATGTATGTATGCATGTATGTATGTATGTATGTATGTATGAATTTTTGCATGTGTGTATGTTAATACTGCTGAGTAACCGCGTTTTCAAGTAGGTCTCTTGGCTTGCAAATGAATGTGTGGTACTCCACATGATAAGGATTTGTCGGGAATCATATGCCTACATGCAATTAACCCTATATGGCATAATCTGTACCAAAAGGGTGTTGAAATATCAAATCTGCCCAACTCACTCTATACTTATTTCTTTATTATAATGACAAATCAGCTTTAACTTAGTCTGTGTATGTGTGACGTTAATGAAATACAGACATGTGATTCATTTGAATCTTAACGTTCTGTCAGCAATTTCCTTCAACGAAATGACTCATACATTAAAATGTGTACCTGTTACCAACCAAACTAGTTTTTAAGGATTCCTAAGCTAAGATAGTTCATCCGAAGCGAATTAGGATGAACCAGTTTAGCCTAGGATGAACTAGGGCTATTATTAACCTACGTCCACAGTCTTTTTGTAGTCATATTGGAGGACGTAAGCTCAGAGTCGCGTCCGAAAGCCAACCACTTACCCTAACGAACTAAAAACATCCTAAGCTAAACTGGTTCATCCGAGCACGCTGCGCTTGGCCTAGAATAAACTAGTTTATCCTAAATCCTAGTTCGGCCGATAACATATCCAAGGTTATAATGAAAAAAATTGGCAATATAATTTTCAAATCATCGTCACCGAAATATATGGTCTGTAAAAATAAATAACATAAGAGTGGGCCTTGTACAATCTAACATTTCGAGGGTAAAAAATCCCTCGAAGTGATATTTTAATGTGTTATTCTTTCAGAAAACCAAAATATTATTTATTTTTCTTTATTTCTTAATATTCGGAAATATTCTGCTCACTTTCTTCAAAAATGATTTTTCAAAAGAATTCCAATTAAGCACCATGCAAAAAGTAAGCCCATTTTAATCGGAGAGCGTTGCAATTCCATACAAGCTAAGACTTCAAAATGTTACACCCGGAGAATGATTTAAGATAGTGCAAGCAAATTTCACACAAACACAAGGGCTGGAGAAGTATTAGACAAAAATTGGACAGATTTTGAATAGTGGACGTTGCACCTCCCATGCAAGTAGAAACAACAAGCACTATATTAAGTGACATTTTAGTCTGTGTTGCCAAAATTATGTTTTTGAGAACATGAATAATTACATTATTAGGTTAAGATGGGCAGGCCATATCGATCGAAGTTTGCTAAGAATAAACAGTTTCTATGGCTATATTTTGAACTCAAACATTGACAAATTATATTTCTGAGTGCAATGAAATTAATCTCTTTTGAAAGATATTAATTGCTGTAAGGATCTTATAAACAAATCATTTTATAAAATTTGCATAAATAGCACAGTAAAACAATTTCTTAAAAGTCTCATATACACACAGATATTTTGCAACTATTATTTTGCCCTGTACGATATCGTAACATTTTTCTGCGATAAATTTGGAGGTCTAGAAAAATTACTTGAATAAACTGTTTTTGGTTACGTATAGAATATAACATTAAAAAAAGTATTTGTTTTGATAAACTTCCACCTGACCGGATCTCAACTTAAGCGTAAGTTTCAAAAAATTTACGTCTCTTATATAACTTGATAAAAAATTTTCAAAAAATTAGGGATGCAAAAGCAAAATGGTGACCGATATAAGTCTTGGTCCGTATTAAAGTTTGATGATATGTGATGCGATCTGGGAAAAGGAACATTATCTTGCCAGAGGAATATTTTAAGGAGAGCGATAAATGATTTTGGTTAGTTATGACCAGAGGCGTACCGTGTACACTGGGCGCCCGGGGCGAATAAGATATTTGCCGCCCCCTACGAATGAAAATTTGGGCATTCTTGGAATAATTTTATTTATCTTATGACACTTTTGACTTTCAAAAACCACGGCAAAATGTTTCACTTTAACTTCCAAAATCTCCACCCACATCTTCCAACTGAGTTTCAAAAATCCTAGCGAAATGAAATATATTTCACGACCATTGTTGCGCCGGGGACGACCGCTCCTTAGGTACGCTGCTGGTTATGACACTGACAATGACTACACTGCCACATAACATTCAATCGGCTTTAGATCAAAACTGGCACTTAAGGGTGCACTAGCGTTTATTTATCTCTTTTTTAATCTACGATCTATGAGAAGTCACAACTTTTCAAACCTAAGGGTTTATTTTGTTGTTTACATCGTCACTTATTGCGTCACAGATCATGCCATATATGTTGACTTGTTGGGTCTCTGATATAGAATTTACAATATGACCTCCCCACTAAAAGTTGTAATATTACAAAATATCACTCTCAGGCAGGTAGTGAACTGAATTTTCGCATATGGAATTTTATTTCAATCCTTAGTCTGTTGGTGAGATTTATTGATTGATTTATTGTAATTGTAAATTTGAAAACACCTAAAACAGAGTTTTACTATTTTTTGCTTAGAGTTCTCGTACAATCCGTCTTCAACATTATCGTAAATAATGTCACATTTGGAAGGTTTTAATCAGTACTATAATGTTTACCTTTCAATTAAACTTTTGATCCACAGGATAATGTGTCGAAACATGTGCTTAGACTTAAATCTCATTGGCAGATCTTTATATACACAGCATATGCTTACTTTTGAAAAAATATTTTATATGACTACACGGGCAAAAGAAAGCCGGTGCTCCAGTTAAGGGAACGAAGCCGTAAGGTTCAAGCAGACTTACTGTAGGTCATTTGTCTAGCCAATTGCCAATCGAAGCAGATGGAAATAAGGTAACAATATTTGGGACAGTGAGTCCAAATGATTTTGGAGCTGTAAAAAAGTTAGTAATTTTTATGATCTAAGACTATACATCTATAATCCCTTATAGTCTAGCGCAACCAATGAGAGAGAAGATCCGCGAGCTTGTGACAAACTGTGGCATGGAAGGGGGAGAAGTAAACTTTGATGTTACGTCACATTGAATAGAAATAATAAATGATGCTTCTTTCGGTCATTCCAATATTTTTTGTACTTGACATTTGTGGAGCCTTAGAGTTCGTTGATGGAAAATCATTGCAAATTATTCCATGTCTGTCTTCACTCTTTGCTCCGTCATGCAATTTGTAGTAGTCGTCTTATCGCATCGTTCATTTAATTTTTATTGAACTTAAGACTAATTTTCATGTTCTTTTCAACATAAATATTTGAAATAAAATTAAATAATAAGATCTCAATTCAATCATTATGAAAAAGTTAGAAAAAATACTGAAATAAGCCTTAAAATCTTTACGTTAAGACTCTATGTGGTGACTAAGAATAAACGCCTAGTCGTCCTAGAAACATGAAATTCGGCACATGCATATTATAAGAAGAACTTTTATTTTGAAAATCAGTTCCATAGAACGCACGTCTTCTCTGTGAGTTAGCCGAAATAGGAAGAAAATGCTTTCTAATCGTATGCTTGGGTTTCCTGACATACTTTCTGAACCTAACATTACCTTTAATTAGGGCTAAAATTGATTCTAAATGTGCAAACTGAGTTAATATGAGATGGTAAACCATACCCATATGTTTTACGTCGAAGGTAATCTGGCCATAATGTGACGCTAATAGATAGATTGTCATAAGCCAAGTCTAGCCTGGAAATCTTTATTGGTGTCATTACAGGACACTATTTTATAGGACAGCCTTGCCTCAAGAGTAGGGTTTACTGATGTAGGATATCTTTTTAGAAGTTGCAGAGATCCTAACGTCGAACAGTCTGTCTCTCTCTCTCTCTCTCTCTCTCTGTGAGTGCACAGCGCAAGCAAATCAGCGTTTTAAGGTATTCGTGTGGCACTTCTACAACTCTCTTGATGACATTGCTCAAAAGTATTCAAAATGCATTTTTAAGCTCATTAAAATTTCGAAATGGTTTGTATAGGTTGACAACAAAATTATAATCCTGATATGCAATGGAACCAACTACGGCCTAAGTTATGATCATAATTGTTATCTCCTGCGCTTACCTAACCTAGCGAAACGTAAAATTTTACTTTTTTCTATTACTGACTGAGTGGGATTAATCGTCTAGTCCAAACTGATTATACATAATATGAATATTCTCAAGAGAGTGTTATAAAACCCGGTATAAGGACACGAAATGATAAAAGCACAACCCGGTCGGGAGAAAATATGGTCGCGTTTATACAAAAGTATGTGGAAAATCACATACAGCAACTGTATCGCAATAATTTTCCAATGTTATCATTACAGATATTAAGATGAGCACCATCGGAACTAAAAATGAAAACTGACTGATCAATCATAGCCGCATCTCCACGTTTCCATTGCAAATGGAAATGTGTGACGTTATTAAGGGTAGGGGTTAGCGTTTTATGAAAAATTTTGACAAATGTGGAAATCGGGTTAGGTAATGTGTAAGTGACCCCTACTTTCAGTACAAAATAATCTTTCCAAGGAAAAATTTTCAGGAAAGCAAAAAATGTCGTTCAGTGTCACAATCGTCTATTTTAAGATTTTCTGAATTTTGATTTTAGGTATAAGTTTTACTCTATCCACTTAGTTTTCATTGAAAACACTCAACCTATATTTTCTCAAAATGTTTTTTTTTTGAATTCCTTAAAGTTCTTAGCTAGTTAAGAGTATAATTTATTGCTTATATGGCTCTTCATAAGATTGCAGTGTGATCTCAATTTTAATCTCAGACAAGAGACATGGGAAAGCTTTTACAGATCACAAATATTGATAAATCTGAGTACGGTTTTAACTTTATAGGATATTGAATCTTTGATTAAACCTTTTAGAACTTAAATTGGAAGTTGTAGTCACCACATTAAGTTTTGGCACCCAAAGAACCACAGAAATATCCTAAACAAACTGTGAATTCTCCCAGTGCCAAGAATCAACGTGGGAAAACTGCTAAGTCTGTGCCAAAATTATTTTGCTTACCTTGGTAAATAAGTAGTTCTCTTTGGCAAAAACGATCTCTCCTTTTGTATGGTCCTTTTTTTTCAATGTAACTCTGCGGGCACACGTTAATATTTTTAGCACCAAAACTTTTTTTAATCGAAAAATAAATTTGGCAAACAATTTTTTCTTGCGCACACTTTTGAAACATGCATTTCATATGTCATTTTTTTCATTTAAACTTTTTGGTCACTTTTTGCAGCATATCTCCACACTGTGCAATGTAATTTCATTTGCCACAGGACTTGTTAATCCTTTGAGCTATAACAGTTAACTAAAAATCAAATTTGAATTTTTGCTTTGAATTCCACACGGAAGTAGCTCGCTCTACACAAAGTTGCGATTTAGTGCCCCTCACAATAATTTTTTTATTTTAGCCGGAAACTCCAATATTTTTCCAACTACGTTCTGTGTGAAAAAAAGTTCAAGGCGGGCGATACACGCTATCCTTGTTCAGCAGCAAAATGCAGCCAGTCAGCGCCACTTGTCTTGCGATCAGGCAAATATTTATGTAAATTCTTTCGAAAACTACACACGACTACAAAAAAAGGAGTCATACAGAACAGGACGACGGCCGTTCAGTGTTTGGGAAACCCGTTGTCAGGGTACTGCCTAGCAAAATTGGTTCCAAACAAAACTTTGTAACACTGTTTTCTTTTGGTAACGACGGCAACTATATATTGACAAGTAATAGGACTAAACTAACGCTGAGCGTACGAATAGAGACAAAGACATGAAACGTTTCGTATCCTTGACGACGAATGACTAACTAAAATTTTATTTGCTACCACAAAACTAAAAACACCCTGAATACAGCTCGACTGACGGGGTAATACTGCCGCTGTTGAGTTTGATTCCGCGGCTGTCGCTGGTACCAAGGTTGAGGCACTTGCTATTTGGAAGCACCCCTCCAATACGGTTTTCTTGACAATAACGACGCAGGTGATGGATAGAGGGGTAAGTGAACAGACAGCGTACAGCGAACACATGCATGTGGCATGTGGCATGAGTGACATGCTATGCCAGGAATTGTCGTCATCGCGCGCCAACTTCGTGGTCGTCAGCGGCAAAACTCCTGAAACTGAAATTTTCAGGTAAAAGTGGCAAAAGGCAAAGTTAATGTTGTTGTTGTTGTTGTTGTTATTATTGTTGGTAATAAAGCCGCAGCAAACGTTGCGTTACAACCAACTAATGTAGTATGTACCAACAGCCGCTGTTGCCGCCTTTGCGCTTTCACATACACAAGCAGAATATCGTACTAATTTGGTAAAATATAAAAAGTAACCCCGGCAAGGATAATTGAGAGCCTATTTCGAAGTTGCAAATAAAATGAAACGAAATGTTGCTTATAAAATACGTAAATACTTATAAGCATTATTCGAATATATTTTTTTTTTGAAGACGTTCCAAAATGTTTTGTATGTTTTAGTGATTGATCACTAGAATCGCTGTGCGGATACTCGCTCAAAAGAACATAGTCTGATTTAGTTCATATGAATTGAAATAAGACCCTTGTCCCTTGAACGAATTGTGAATTTTCAAGGGTAGGACATTTTTTAATTTCCTCACTTCATATAGACGTATTAGGTTTAATGCAATGGTTTCGCTTTTTTAGCATATTGGGATGGAATATGTCTTGTTTGTAGAATATAATGCTTTTGAATGTAATGATGAAATTTTTATCGAAATATACTTTCCTATTTTTATTATTTTCTATTTAGTTCCAGACAAAACCTTTCAAAATATTGGCATTAACGCTTGCGAAACTTAAGCATCCAACCAAAGAATTAAAATCACCGAATAATTCCACACTTTGATACAAAGTGATAGATCCTATTTTCGACTCAATGGTTTCGGTAACAAGCAAACTACAGGGTCTGCAGAGCCTCCAAGAGCATTTCAAGAGCAAGAGTTACAATAAATTAAGTATACTCTTTGCTAGTGTGTGTCTTCCGAAAGAATTATTGCCTCATATTTCTACACCTGGTTGATGAACATACTTACAATATTTTTTATCATTGGAATACCTTCGAGAAGTGTATTAGTAACCGCAAGAGCGACATCAATTGGCCACCTCGTGTACTTCAATAAGTTCGTAACCATTTTCCCAAACTGTAAATAATATTCGGAATGAAACACCTGCAATATTCCGAACATGTGTTGGAAAGAGAACGAATGTGCGAAGCAGAAAATTAAGTCAATGAAATTCCCCATTTGTATACTGCACTCAAAAAAGGAAATTCAAATAACTCAGAAATAAAAAAGATAAGAGAAGAATTCAAACCTTTTTGTGGCAGCCGTAAGAACAGATGTTTTAAGACCTTCCAAAGTCACATACATTGCATATATTATTAATTTCCAGAAAGCTGATAAAAATTTGCTTGGAAGTTTTGAAACTTTGAGAAGTGCTCTTGAATGTAAAAGCGATAATTTCAAACCCTTAAACTTTCATAAACTTTGTCTGAACTTTCTTTTTCGCTATAAGAATCACAAAGAAACATGCATCCTTAGCTATATTCACTGGGCTATTTATTTGATGGAACATATTTAACTGTTGGCTTATTTGCAGGGGCAAACATTGTGTGCATGTGTTTGAATTATTATGCATGTGTATATTTTTAAAGTTTTTTGTTGTTATCAGTTTCTGTCTTCATTTTTCGTCACAAATACCAAGCCCTAAAAAACGCAAACTACGAAAAAGAGACACTACGGTGAGCAAGAATTTCGAGGTACTACCGTCACTTCTGCTACCACTGAATCAGCGGTTTGTTACCAAATCGAACTTCCTTCCCCCTTTTTTTTTGTTGTTGAGAATTTGAGAAATTTCTTGTTGTTGTTTTCGTTATTATTATTGGTATTTTAGTCGTACGTCATGTTGTTTAACTTATAAAGATTTTTGATAAAAACTTGTCTGCTGGGAATAGTTAATGTCACGTCAGAGTTGTATACTATAATTCCGTCTTATTATTGGGGTTAGATTTTACATTTTGAAAGAACAAGTTATAAAAAAATGACGTAAAAATTCGTTATTATTAATAGTGTCATCAAGTGGACTATATATTGTTACGTTTTGATGTACAATATAATTTGAGTAAATTATAAAAAGGTCAAATAAAATTTGAACATAATAGTGAACTAAGTACGTAAAGGCGACCATGAATACCCAATAAGCATTAGCTTTTTATATATGTACATTATTCAAGACGATAGCCGTATTCGCACTGACTTACAAAAAATCTTCAAATTTTCTTAAAAAAATAAAATAGCACTAAAAAAGGTCATACGGATAAAATTGAATGAAATCTCTGATCAGTACAAAGATTTAATATAATAAGCAAGTCTCGGAGTACTCGGAGTGACACAAGTTGGCAGCATTTTGGGTCAGGGCCAGTAAGTAACCACTTTCTATGTAAAATGGTGTGCAGATTCCATAAAAAATTGGAAAAACTATCTCATTCTTAGTTTTTGAGATATTTTGAAATCCGCTTGATGCCATATAAGCCCAGTTCTACACAATTATTTTTATATATTACCAGCAGGCCTGACAGACGATGTTTTGTCCTTACTGGTAGGTGGGGCGATGAGTTGATTGTGACTTTTAATTTTCTCTTACATGGGAGGGGCGACAAACCTTTTGAAAACCATTATAAACAACCCTCACACACATTATGTATATAAATTGTATATAAATTATGACCAGACAGAGTTCCTGTCTCGTTAATAGGGGAATTGAATACTACTACTACTTCTAGCACTGAGAAAAGAGTATGCTTCCCTCAACTAAATGTATTTGGTTGATATATTTTTAAAAAATTAATTATGTATCTACAAATGTTGGTGGATAAGCACTTATTAAGTATCTTATGCTCGGTACGCATTTTAGGTATTTATGATTGAGTAAATACCAAGGACATCCAACGATGGGGAGCGATTACATAGAAATATCGATTAAAATATCGTTTTTGGTCATCGGCCCTCAACACAAGCCGATATTTATAAATATATACGTTTGCGAAAGTCCAAAATTTTTTCCGTCAAGTACATTAGTTGGTGATTATTAACAAGTGAATGTTTACAACAAAGAAATATTTGTTTCAATCCAGATATAACTTGAGAACTAATGCCAAATTTATAATTTCAGCAGAATATTTGATATGTTAACTTTTATCATATACATTGAGCCTATATCAATTAAAATAATTTGTTAATTACTAAAAAAATATCGATTTATACAAATAAATCGTTTCTTTGCGTAGTTTTACTTTTTTATCTTATCTGAAAGTTTTATCCCTTGACCTTACTACATCACTTATTATGTGTATCACATCATATACATGTACGAATATACATCGATAAATGTTTCTTGGATTAAGAGGTCAGTGTCATACTTTGATGATGATATTTGGTGATTACTTTAAATCTACGTTTTTAAGTATCCACTATTCAATATATCTTGTTTAATAAAGCTAGGAAACATTTAGGAAATACAATTTTTTTCATAACTTTAAATCTCTAAGCTGTTTCAAAAAGTTTGAGTAGATAAGAAATTTATGAGTGATGCCGGGAAAAGTCAACTTTTTCTCAGATGATTTCCACGATTTGTTTTAACGGGAGCGTTCAGCAAAAACTTCTCCAAAGCGAAAAAAGTCTGTAAGAGTGATATGCTCGCACTTTTAGGCAAAATACCTTTGCTCCTTTCCATTATGATACCTGGGCTTAAAACTTTTGTGCCTGTATTGATATTGTAATGTTACATCACACGGTGCTCCCTTCTGACAAAATACGTGTAGTAAGTTCTTACATAGTAATTATAGGTAACCTACATAATTGTGAGCAAATCATTCACCGACACTATCTGGCATGCCATGCCATGTGCATCAATTAGTGACCTTTTAAAAGACCAATTCTGTATACGTTCGATCGCAATTAACATAACATGGGAAAAGGACGAAAGCGAAGTACCTGTACGTTGAACTTAAGAAGCAGAGAAACAAGTAACGGTTGCTATGACTATTGCACTGCACTGTCGTGATGAAAAAATGCGACAGCAGGTGCCATCACAAAAATGAAATAAAGAGAAACTAAAAACTGAGCAGCGAAATGTTTGATTATCTCGTGCTATTGGTAAGTGCCCACAATATTCGCCATCTAACAGATACATGCCACATGTTTTCGTATCATTACATGATAATAGTTCTGTAGTTTTATGTGTTGCAAACAGTACGAGCAAATGTTGATACGATTATTGATATAATAAATGACATCATCGTATTGATTTTTTTAAATAGGATTTACATTTTATGGTTTATAAAGGACCAAAAAATTTTAGCGGTGTTTCATTCCAAAGGTCATATTTTTAATTGCAAAATCTACTATATAAAACTGAATGCAACACGTATATATATATGTATGTATGTAAGTATGTACGTTTGCCCTTCAGAGTTGCCAAGTGGCCCGGAATTTCATGTCAAGGCCGGCCCAGTAGGAATCGAAAAATTTCTTAAAAAAAATTGGTTGATTTTTTTTCATGTCTTAATTTGCACACAAAAAAGTCATCAGGTCTTTTCCCCACAAAATCAAGTTTTTACATTTAAGTTAATTATCACATAGACCTTACTATTTTACGGCCAGGAATTCCTTTTTTTCCAACTTGGCAACCCTGCTCCAAACGCTACACCTACCTTGGCACCTATAATAGCTACAGCTTTGAAATTTAGTGATTGCTTTTATACAGTCTGTGCTAGGAGTCTTCAAAAATATTGGTAGAATTGAATATCGGGGCGTGGCAGCGCTCATACAATAAAACTACTCCAAACGCTTTATGATGGCACCTATGGAAGCGATAAGTTAGGTATTTGGTTGTACATATATTGTTCGCACTCAGCTTTTAACTGTGGGCGTGGTTTGAGGACAGGGTGTGGCACCTCCCATGGAACTAAAATAAACTAAATGGCAGCTAAAGTTGTTAAAGTTAACACCTGGATGAACAAAAACATTTAAAACGCTATAAGTATCTTAGAACTTATTGGGGAAATAATTGTAAATCTTGGTAGATGGATGTATATTGTTTGTTTCTAGAAAAATGTATGAAGGAAGGTATAATGAGGCGTGGCATCTCCTCCTAAGATGACACCTTTGGGTATGATTAAAGTTTGCTTTTCAAGCTAATGAGCAAAAACTCTTTCTTGACCATTTCAAGCGGTTAAATCCTGCAAAATATGCGCTCCTGTGTAGAGTCTTAGGCTCTCAAAAAAATATTACTGCGACCATTTTCGTCGACATATTCATGTAGTTAAATAGATGTTGTGAAAGATTGTGTCTAGAAGAGCACTAAAAGAAGTTTTTCGACACACAGGAAAAATCTTTGGTTATCGTATAGCTGTTAAAAGCACTAATATGACAAGTTTCTTAAGAAGATTTTCTCAGTGGACAAGGTACAAGATAAAGACCAGATATAATGTGAGAGTGAATACAAAAGTATTTAAAAAGGGTCTAGTAGTAAAACATTATGAGATGCAATATTGATATCTGCTCGCAGAAGTTAATAATTAAACCATATGAATTTAAGACTAAAAATCTGTTTGATAAAGAAATAAAAAAACTAAGGTTTAACCTCCGAAAAACTGACCGCTGTAGGCTCGGGCCTACTTAATCCAAATGTGAATCTGTGTTTTTGAAAACCAAATATTTAACGTTTGCATTTACACCATAACGCATGAAGTAAGAGAGGTTCACCTTAGTTCATGGTCTACCATTATCCTAAAGACCTACGTTTATAATCGAAATCACTGATGCATGAAGTTGTATAGGCTGTACTATGGCACATACATAAAGTCATTCATTTTATGCCTGCACCCGCAGCCAAATCAATCATCAGCATAAACGAACTAAATATGACAAAGTTCGCCGGCTATTTTGTTGTTTTACGTATAGTTCACACCACGCCGACCTCAATTTACCACTGGCACCACTGCGGGCAATAAATTTACCTCCACGGTATTGCTATGAGCGGCTCATGAAATGACGAAACCATTCAGAATGCAGTCGATACCATTGCGTGCCGTATTATTTTTATTTCTCAGTATCAGTGGAGATCTCTGCGTTGTCCTTTAGATCGAATAAATGAACCTTTCTAGTATTATGCGCAGAAAGAAAAAAAATGCCGTGTGAAATTATACGCCCTTTGTATTTAGCAAAACTCAGTTACAAAAACAATATGGCGGGTAAAACGTTGTCTAAAATGTGGACGAACTTTTGCAATGACATAAGAAAAACAGTTTAATGTTCAGATATCATAATGCACTAGGAAATTAATCTTTTTGTAGTACTTATATTGCAATTATAATGTTTGTGTTATAGACTTTCCACTGTACGCAGTGAGACAGGGATGGTACAATTGAAATCAGTGGACGCAAAGGCATTGAACTCCAGAAGTACTCACCATTCAGGAAAAGACGACAACTAACCAATACACAATATTTGTACATGAACGATTTCTGAAACCATCAAACAAAGAGTTAATATACACTGCGTTCATTAACTATAGCACAATTTATGTATTTTAAGGGAACGTGCTGTAACAAGGTGAATATAAAACCTCTGACTCTCTTATTGACAAATGTTGAGCTTAAATATGTTTTCTTTAAACTGACATTATCAAATGTCACAGTTACTTGACTCTCTCCATAAACCGTTGTCAATATCTTTAACATTGCGTTTTTTCTGCCTAAGAATCGTTCATTAACTATAGCACAAATGATTAAAAGTCAATTTTTTTCAACAAAAACAACAAATTTTTATTTCAATTTTATATTATTTAATATGACGTGACTCCGCCAATTGATTTGGGGCATTCAAATATTCTGCTTTGCATGGAGTCTGCTAAATATTTTAAAAGTTGAGCGTCGAGAGCCTCTCACTCTTTGAATATGGCTGTTTTTAACTCTGCAACATTTGAAAACTGATGTTTGTCTGCATATATTCTCCTGACGAGAATCCCCCAAATATTTTCAATTGGATTCAAGTCAGGCGAACAAGCTGGCCAATCCAAAACAATAACACTGTTCCTTTGAAGCCACTCTTGTGTTTTCTTGCTGCCGTGAACAGCGGCGTTGTCCTGTTGAAAAATGTAACTAAAGCTTCTATTTTTCTCCAGATATGGGAGCAAACTACTTTTTAAGAGCTGATAATATAAATTGCTGTTCATTTTTGTTGGTACAACTTGCAGTTCCAATGTGCTCTGGGCTGTGAAGGCACCCCAAATCATAAAACGTTGTCTAAAATGTGGACGAATTTTTGCAATGACATAAGAAAAACAGTTTAATGTTAAGATATCATAATGCACTAGTACTTATATTGCAATTATAATGTTTGTGTTATAGACTTTCCACTGTACGCAGTGAGACAGGGATGGTACAATTGAAATCAGTGGACGCAAAGGCATTGAACTCCAGAAGTACTCACCATTCAGGAAGAGACGACAACTAACCAATACACAATATTTGTACATGAACGATTTCTGAAACCATCAAACAAAGAGTTAATATACAAGCAATCTATGTTTGATCATATCCTTCCCACTTACTCAAAGTCCTGGCAAGTTCTTTCTAAATTTGGAATTCGAGTGATCTGGTCTCAGTGCTCATCTTACCACTGACACAAATATTCGGTTTGCTTTTTCCTCTCGTTTCTGTTAATTGTAGATTCTCTTTTTTGGATTCCCTTAATTTGCTTCATGTGACGCAGTCAATACAGTTGACGGATTTTAACCTTCTGATATCATAGAAATCTCTATTAATCTTCTTCTCCACACAACGCCTTCACATACAGAACTGAATATGCGCCGTAAGATATCCTTTACAACGCTTTATCCAACATTCGGCTACGAACACTACAACAGGCAAAGTTAATGTCTCAAACCGCATGTCGATGATACCAATACATGTAGGGTCTTTTCTTGAACTTAGGAAACTTTCCGATATTCTTCTATCTTGGGATATTCTAGTCCTCTTGAATTATGTTGGCAGAGCAATTTATTGCTACCGGTAACCTTAGGAACAATAGATCAGCCTGCTTTTCTTCTCAAACTTCGCAGGAGTGAATTTGATTACCTTAGTTGATGCATTATTTTCTCGATGCGTCCAAGTCAATGCAACCGACGGAATTTTACCTTTTGAGCCACTAGGAAACATGAAATTCGGAATGTGAGATCTGATCATTCTGTATTATCTTTTAAGAAATAATTTTATGAAATTTCCGTCTGCACCTCTCTCAAAATTGCAATTTATTTTTTTCAAAAGTCATGTTACGGATTACAGAGTGCGCTGAGCAAAAACTCGGCAGCAGTATTGTTCGATAAGTAGGCGTGGTACCTCCAATAGGAAGGAAAACTTAGAGTTATCATATTCAGACAGTTTTTCAAAGATATAAAACGGACTTTTGCACAAAGTAATAAGCGAAAATGGCAAATCGAGCAGTTTGGATAAGGGATTAGGTGCGACACATGGTTGCCAAGTTGAAGTGAAGAACCACTGAATAGATTGCAAAAATATGGGTATCATATGAAAGAAATAAAAATCGAATAAAAACATTTAAAATTTTCTCTGCCGTTGTGGAACTGTAATATTTTCAAGAAATGTGTTATTGCATATGAAAAATCTCTTGAAGAACAAAAGTCTGCACTGCGATCTTTTTAGATGTTTCACAGGCATTTTATGAGGTTTTGTGGGAAGGCTTTTTGTAAGAAATAAGCAAATTATTTCCGGAAAATCTATGTCAATTGATAAAATCGTATCGTATCGAATCTTGAAATTAATTCAAGCCGGAGTACCACAAGGTAGCATGCTGGGCCCATGTGATGTACATTACCTACATTTGACAATGTTATGGATTCAACACCAATGGCATAGATAGCAATTGATAAGGTTATAAATTGGACAAAGAGATGAAGAATAAATCTCAACAGCACAAATTCGTCACATGTGAATTTTACAAATAAAAATTTTACAAATAAAAACATTGAGTATCATCCAATTTCATTACTCAACAATCCAAAACCATACTCGAATAATGCAAAATACCTCGGTATTTACTTAGATGCAAAACTCAGGTGGAAAGTTCATTTAAAAAAAAAAGAGAGTTATATTGGCTACCTTGAACAACATCTGCTTTGTCCTTAACAACAAACTTTTAATTTACAAACAAGTCCTAACTCCCCTGTGGTCATATGGTATGCAGCTATGGGGCTGTGCTAAAAAATCCATCACCGAAATAATTCAACGATTTCTAAATATAGCTCAACGTAATATTGTTACAGCGTTATGGTATATACGAAACGCTGACCTCCGCCGTGACCTATATATTGACACCGAATCCGCCACTTCGAATTCATGTTGTCCACATTTTCGGCCACACGAAAAATGTGGGAGAGGTTTGACAACATTAGGTTGCCTCTCTCATACAAAAAAAAAAAAATACCTAAAAGGTTATATCTTGGCACCTTAGCTAAATTTTTGTACTATTTAGTAAGTCGATTTTTTCGTTAGCATTGAACGAAATCGAACGTAGGGTATTTATTTTAAAAATTTCGTAGATGGACTCTATGTTTTGTATAGCACCACATACACATATGTATTATATCCAACCCATATGATGTTAGCTACAATAATTTTAGAGAAAAGTTGTGATAAGCTCTATCACAAATTCAGCACCGGCATCGCTTGTCCCAGGAACTCTATGTAAAAGCTTGGGAAGCGCAATGTCTAAAATGATGTTTCGTTATTGTTGTTGTTGTGCTTTTTGTATTAGTTGTTTTTGTATTTAGGAGTTGGTGTTGTTGTTTTAGTCGATGTTCTTTTTATTCATAAATACACAATTTTCAAAAAAATTTAATGAACTCATATTTTTGTTTTCCGGTATAAAATGGGTTAGAATAAAAAAATATTGTACGAATTATACATAATTTTAAGAGAAGTGAATTGAACTTTCTTAAAATTAGTGCTTCGCCGATACGAGAACAATACGATAATTCAAAAAGAAATTTTTAATTTGTATCGTTATCGTCTCGTTCTCGTCTAGTTATCGCCGATAGTTCTTGGTTATTCCCGTTCACATTTATATATATATATATATATATATATATATATATATATATATAAATTGTACAACGGATAGTACGCGGGAAAACAGCTGGTTCAGTTAGTTATATATATATATATATATATATTATTATACCATTATTATACAACCACTTCCACATTTTACGCAGTCTTTACTGCAGACAATTGGGCCCATGTACGAAATTTCACAACTTGGGATAAGTTCCAAGAATAGCAACGTAGATATTGTTGTTGAATAGAAGGAACTATGACCCATTATCCAACCCTGTTTACATTTGACGAGTTGCTTAGTACAAGAATTTTCATTCACGTATCAGGTTTCACAACTGCAGCAGCGATAGACGCCAAGATGTGGCGTTTTAAGTAATTTTGTTCTATGAAGATACCACGCCCCTTTATCTAATCTCGTTCAGATTTCGTGAGGTACTTAGCGCAGACAATATACATCCTAACTCCGATTTTCAAAACGCCTGCTACATTAGGTGTCAAGAGTCTTGAGTGTTTTCGAATTATGGAAGCGATAATTTAGTGCCTATCGTACTATAAACATTACATTATCACCGAGAACGATATATCGGGCAGACCCTTCTCGTTCTTGTCCTTGGTCGTACGAGAAACATTTTTATTGATATCGTCTCGTTATCGTTATCTTTCTCGGTCCCGATATCGATATTTATCGGCTCTCGGTGAAGCACTACTTAAAATGCATTTTGCCTAAAAAAAATGGTTTTTCAAAATCTTACAAAAATCATCACATCTCGAAAACTGTACAAGAAATGTATTGATATTATACCTTAATAAATTATCTTTCGTGTGAAATTCATATATTGGAAATCTGATCTAGAGTTCTCTACTGATACCTTTTTTTATAAAAGCTATACCTACAACTTTAGATGACTATCACTCCGAAACTAGATCCGAGCGACACTTTTTGATTACAGAGACGAAAGAAGCAAGTTTTGAACGAAAGACGGGTGGACGTGGCACCATCCATAAAAGCAAAAACTTAAATGTTTATTACTGTTCAGTGAAATCAAACTTTCTATGTGCCTCAAACACCGTCAATTTAGATATTGGGAGACTTTGAAAGCGATGGAGATATTAGTATGAAAATACAGATTAAGTCGGAGAGAATAAAACGTACGGAAAATGGAAAAGAAAGGAATAGACATGGAGATGTAAATCGGAGTGTAAATATGGGAACTCATGAGTTCTTCAAATCGTCTTCACGCATCAGTTCACGGGCAATGATGGTAAATAAAATGATATATAAAACTTTTCCCAATGGGTTCTACAGTGGCGATCAAAATGGTAATTTCTTTTTTGGCTTCATATTCACAGAAATCAAAATGGCTATAATATACGAACCGTATGTTGCTAATGTGAGTAGCTTTAAGGAAAGACAATTTTCTTTTGCATAGTGTTACTAATTACTTGTGTAACCACACGAACCTACCATTTCCAGAGTACCTTACAATTAACATACTTGCTCCAGCCCATAACAATATGACGGCTCACGGCACTAATGTCGATTTGTGAAATGAAAATAAATTTTTGATTTGTTTGTTGGTTATTGGCGCCCATTGCTATGCATACACTGAATAATTCAGCGTATGTACACGAAAATAATTACTCCGACACAAACACGATATGGGGGTCCTAACTCCACTCTCCGAAGGTAAAAAAAACTCCATCTAACAGTAACTGCATGTTACCACTAACGGTGAGTGAATGTATGAGAGTATGTGTGTAACAACTGTAGAAACACATGCAAATCGCTGCGGCGATAGAGCGAAAAAAAAGAAAAACTTTGTGATTATGTGGGAGGGGTTTCAGAACTTTTTACACTTTATTTTTGTTAGGTTGCATGTGTTCGTAATTTTCTTGCCATAGTTACAATTAGGCTTTAGTTGGATGGTTTTTTAATATTTCTTTTACAAAAAAATGGCGTCAGCATCGATTTATGAATGCTCATATGAATATTTTTGTTTTGAAGGCTATAATTTATCTTTATTTTTATATGGATCATAAATTATAGATTTAATAACATTGGTTAAGTTAAATGATTAGTCGATCAATAAGAACTTGCGTTTGTTAATATGAATATGCCACTTACTTTTGGCAGGTTGTGACAATGTCTTAGAAGTCAGGTCCTTGCCATTTTGTAATTATTGAAAAGGCTTTGCAAAAGGAGTCTTATGAATAAAGTTCGGGAAAGGATGGAAAGGAAAGGAACTAAAGTGCTTAAGTCAGCTTACGAAATTGAGGCCTCCATCCTGAGAATCAAGACCGTCCGATTGGAGCGGTTCAAAAAAATGAGCCTTAATTACAGCAGCTCAAAGGATTTCACCTAATATTAACATCCTGATAAGCGATTTCAATTTAAGTTTAGAAAGATTCCTATGGAAAATTATTCTCCCTCCGCGAAATTTATGACAGTATAGTTCATTGCTGATTTTATCTTTTGCCTTTAATTCAGAGTCGTTTTCAGGCTGCTTTTCCATGACGAATTTAATCTGTTGGTCTTTTTTAATTATGCTATGCGTGAGAGTTGGAAAAAATCGAAATAGTTATGAAGTTTTGTTAAAAATTTATTTTTTTTAAATTGTGTAACCAGATAGAATTTTTTTGTTTTGTTTCGGGTACACATTAACTATTTTAATGTATTTTTTCCTACAGAATCCAATATCGTTGATCGCAAGTTAAAATTTTTGTCTTTTAAAAGATATACGGGATTTTTCCGAAATAAATCTTTTTTTGTTTTTAATATTGCTATTTCCAGGCATTTTGGGTTAACACGGGCCAACAAGGCCCAAGAAGCACAAAATCCAGAAAACTTCTTTAATGATTTTCGGTGCGTTGAAACTGAATCTGGCCTCACAATTGCTCCATTACATCAAGTTTTGAGATTTTTTTACCTAAAAGAGCAAAAAACAAATTTTTTTGACATATCAGGGTGGGCTTTAACCAGGGTTTAAGTGACATGTTTAGTTACTACAAAAACTTGAATGGGAAATTATTTGGGATGTTATTTATAGTCAATTTACTTCAAAAGGTTAAAATTTCTTGAGCATTTTTTTTAATTCCATATTTACTGAAAATTAATGATATTACAAACAAATGATGTACGTATAAGATACGTGTAAAATTGAGAAGCATCCAATGTTGCGACATGTCGAAGAACCTTGAAAATATCGCCACTGCACAAATTTCAGCTCCCTAGGTAATCGGAGTCCTGGGTAATGTTAGGTCAAAATTTGGAAAAAATGCTATTCTTGCGAAAACAGCAGAGTTAAATGTTTAATATATCTGAACTTCGTGATACATAAAGCATAATTTAAGTACTAGGAGTAAGACCTCGACTTCGGGCACCATTTTCAAAGTTAAATATAATAATAGAGTTTAGCTACTACAGCGATTAGCCTTTTTATCAATTTAGCTTGAAGCTTTTAACAAAGATAAAAGCTTATTAATAAATTGTGGAAATGAAACAATTATGCATGCAATTGATTTGTTATATTTTTATAATTTTTTCTTAGCCTTATCGCACTTTCTCAACATACCCAACTCAGAGCATATGTATAAAAGCACACAATTGCATGAATGCCATTGCATGGATTTATTGAAATGGTCTAAGGAATAAATGTTAGAAAAAATTTACTCATCATGCTATGAGGCCTTTTTCACTTAATCTGGTCGCAAACGGAGGTCTTAAGGTCTAGAAGCTTAAAGTTATTTTTTGCGTATAGAGGATGACATAGCAAAAAAAAGTGATATTCATAGCTTTAAACTTAGATTTTTGGGCTTTATTAAAACGGACTCAATACGGATATTTTCATGATAAAATATGGCTCTTTCTCAAGACTTCGACCACCTACAGAGTTGAAATTTTGAGTTTGGTGCTATCTATTAAAGTACTTTGACGTGTCATAATTTGAGAAAAATCGGAAATTTTTCAAATTTCAATATGCAATATCACTGAAAAACATTTAATATGGAATTAAAAAAAAGGTCTAAGAGTTTCTTTTGATTTTTATGAATCGACTCTAAATTACTTCTCAAATAATATCCAATTAAAGTTTTTGAAATAACTCACACTTTTATTAGAAGTTGCTTAAAGCCCACTGTGATATTTGAGGTTATGTTACATCATAAGGTATTTTATTTTGACAGAACTTGTAATATGTAGAATTTTTATTCCCTAAAATAAATTTTGAATCGTAAGTACAGATCGAGACATGACAATTTGAAGTTTGTGTCTCATCGATCTACTCAAATGCACTCCGTTATTGGTTTCCATTTGAGCGGATCGATGAGACACAAACATTTATGAATTCGTCCTCGTTGTTTTTTAACTTAAGAGTGGCGAAACGTGCTAAAACCAATGTAGGTTCTTACTTGCAGGTTTCTTTTGGATGTTCCAATAGTTAGAAAAAAAATTTGGACCGGCTAAAAATAAATGAACCGTGAAAAATGGGCACAAGTGTCCAGTTTAGTAAAAAAGCGATATCTCGAACACTAATTGTTAACAAAAAAAAAAATTAGCGATTTGATCTTGATAATATGGTTTTTAAAAAAAAACTCTAGCTATGCAATAAAAGTTCAATATTTTTTAGAAAACAAACTTTTTAATAAATAATTTGTTTTTTTTTTTTTGAAAATTGATGAATTATGTATGAAAATGTCCAGTTGTATAAAAAATTCAAATTTGTGCAGAATTTTTGACACACTTTTGTGTAAGTTTTTTTTGGAGTAGGCCAGGCCACGCCCATATGCCAGTTTTAAGATACAGATATAAACAAAAGCACGCATGGACGAATTTATCATAGGTGTCCCTGGGAAGGTTAGCCAGGATATCGTGTGGCTAACAAGCTCCTGCTTGATATTTTTGCTTAGGATGCTGGAAAATTTTTAATAAACTAGAGATATTTAATTTAGCATTTCAATGGCAATAAATCCAAATTTGTGTTTTGAATCAAAAAGTGGCAAAAATATCATGATTTGAAGTGATATCATGTTTTTGTTCGCAGGCGTAGCAAAGGTAACGGAATGGCTCCTCCGGTCTCTGCCGTGGACAGGTGCCAAAATAACAGGACCAACACTGTCAGTCCTAAATGGTTGCCAGTAGTTAGTTGTTTAGTGTGATTTTTTTTTATTTATTTTGTTTCATTCTAATATAACATATATTCAATATACAATGAAACACTTTTAAATTATTACACCTAGCTTATAAGCTAACAAGTAATTTTTCTATATTGTGTTATTTATAATAAAGTGTGTCGGTATATATGAAACTGACCAATTATCTTAACGGGAGATATCAAACATCTTGAGCCACGTCTAAAGGCTTTGTGCGTTTTAATCGGCGTGGCATCCATTAAGTTCGCAGAATGTTCGATGCTTCTGCATTAACATGCCTTCGGATTCTTTCTTGTTGAGCCTTGGCATAGGATTTTATCTCATCTGCAACTGTGCGAACACCTAAGGCTCGATGAAGATCGCAGTTACGGACGTACCATGGAGCATTCGTTATCGCTCTTAGTGTAGTATTTTGAAAACGTTGGATTAATATTTTATTTGAGTTGGAAGTACATCCCCAGAGTTGTGCACCATATGACCAGATGGGTCTTAACACCTGTTTATATACCATGATTTTGTTTTGTATGGTTCATGCAGTGCGTCGGCCTAATAGCCATTTCATTGAATTAAACTTAAAATTCAGTTCTTCGCGTTTCTTTTTCACATGTTCATTTCAGCGCAATTTTGCGTCTCGTGTCATGCCTAAATATTTAGCAGAGTTGGAGTGTGGGATTTGTATGCCATCGATGTATAGAGCCATATAACGAATATTTTTGTTTGTGAAGTTAACATGAACTGTTTTCAGTTCATTTAGCTTGATTCTCCACTTTCGAGTCCATAACGTTATGGTTTGGATGGATTTTTGCAATCTTATCGATTCGGTTTCAGTGTCGCCTACTGCAATCAATGCAGTGTCATCAGCAAATGTTGCTATTGTTGTACCCGTAACATTAGGGATGTCATAGGTATATAATAGATACAAAAGCGGTCCTAGTATGCTACCTTGTGGTACTCCGGCGTTGATGATGCGCAATTCTGAGTATGCGTCGCCTTGTTTAACTCTGAAATATCTATCTGATAGATATGACTTTAGAATTGGTTTAGGGCGATGAGCAAAAAAAATATGTGTCATGTATATGGCAAGGAAATATCGTGGGGGAGGGTGGAGTTGGTTTTAACGTTTTTTGGAAAGTTAGCTCTAGTTTGTAAAATAATTATTATTTTTACGATTTTGTCATTCTATACGATAGCTACATGTTTTAGTTAGTTTGTAGAAAAATGTAAGTCCAAATAATTTACAATTTTTTGTCAGAACGTTGATAAAGAAAAAATGCTAGCTGTTAATTTTAGGGCCGCATGTGAGGCTAAAAAAAATTTAGTACAGAAACAACAAAATCTTACGCAATAATCAAAATTTGACTAAATAAGATATTTGTGATTTGACTCAATTTTTTGACACTCACTCATAACTTTTTTATACAACGCTGGGGGGCAAATTTAATAAACTCCAGTGGAGATAGAAAGCGTAGACGCCAAAAAGATAATTTCGGAGTTATTTGGCTTTCTCAGAATGCGAGTGTTAAAATTTACCCCTGATAAACCAATCCCTTGTTCCCCTATAGGTATATTATAATACTATGAGCGTTGGAAGTGAAGGCAGTAAGTTTTTGATTCG
Organism: Meiosimyza decipiens; assembly: GCA_963680825.1. Lineage (NCBI taxonomy): Eukaryota > Metazoa > Arthropoda > Insecta > Diptera > Lauxaniidae > Meiosimyza > Meiosimyza decipiens. The sequence goes on along the minus strand of OY804258.1, from coordinate 65,891,382 downwards.
GCGGACAAATAATTTACATTTAAAAAATTAAAGTAACATTAAAAAATCATTTGTACGCAGTTTTCGTTATATTACTTCTAAGCGATTAAGTAAAATGGTATCTTACAATATATTGCGTAACTCTTCTGCAAATAATAGGTCAAAATATGTCCCATACTATCTAAACCTAATGCAGGTATAATATGAATTCAAACGTTTGCCATTGATCAAAGTAAGTCCTTATATTGAAAAATAAAAAATTTAACGATATTTTTCCCAGAACCAGTCTTACAACTATGGATGCGACCTTTCAAATGACAAAAAATAAATTGGTACCCCTTAAACTCATGACTTATATAGGAATATTGGCCTTTCACTTGTTCCGAGAGTTGTGCAATGCATCATATGATCCAATTTGACTCCAGATATTAATACTGAAAGAAATAGATTTTTAGTTAATGTTTATGACGAAATTGGTTGTGAGAAGCCGATGAAAACAGTTTCGCTCAATAGCTCGGGAAGTGAGCACCAAGTAGAAAAATATGTTGAGACCAATGATGTAGAAGATATAAAAGCACAGCGATCTCATGCCCAAAAAATCTCAATACAACAAGATTTGACCCACCTTTCACCTCTTTTTAGCCTCCAATAAATATGGTAATTTGGATTAAAAATAGTAAATTTTGGGCGAAAAATGTGGTACTCAGATTTGAACGAGTAATGTTAATTCAAAACTTTCAATAAAAACCGAGGTGGTCATTAGTAAGTTTAAAACTACGAAAAGTATCTTATCATATGGAAATTTTTCTGGCATAAAATCGATGTTTTCATCTGCTCTACAACATTGGTGGGAATATGTTTTTCTATTTATGGCTTTCCGAGTTATTGAGCGAAATTTTCTTCTCGGCCTATCGTAACGAGTTTGGCGACTGACGCTTATGTCGATTACCAGCTACTATCAGTTAAAAAAAATAGCTGGAAGGAAATGACTGTGAAAAATGCAACACTACCACCCTGGCTATTAGAGGTCTCATGAAAACTAGATATGTATGGTGAAGTACAATAAAATACAGCTGGGGTTTAACTATCGTATAATTTTATCCGAGAACGATTTGTTGGAGTCTCTAAGCACTATTGCTGTACTGTATGAAGTACCTACAAACTCTTTTGACATATATCTAATATGTACTAAGTTTTAGCTAAATCATTCATCCATCTCACAGTTGCTCGAAAATATTTGGAATCATCAATGTTTAAGAGCTTGGAATTGAAATAACTATTACACATGTGCAGGTACCACAGGGACACAAGATCTTAACTTCGATTGCGGCGCTATGTAGAAACTGGCTTCACTTGTTCACCGTGCCTAAGATAATTTAAAAATCTTGTCTGCTTCTTCGTTTTCTAAAGAATTTTAACGGTCACTTGTATGCTTAAAATAAAAACCTTCCCTTAGGGTAGAAATTATAACAACAACATCAGCGACGACGTCAATGTCATTAAAGACATTAACAAATGTTGCATACGAACAAGTGAATGCACCGCGTGCCTCAATCGAACAGGTGCAAAATCATTGACCGCAACGAACAGAAAAATTAAAAATTTCGTATTTAAAATAAGAATTTCGTAGGAGGACGTTCCCCTATTTGACAGCGTTTCTTAAATTGAACCTGTTTCTCTCTTTGTCGTGCATTGTTCACGTTGCAAGGTGTTGACTGAGCACAGTAACCCGAAAGGAACGTACATATCTACGTAAAATTGCTGGAGGGGAGTGAAAAAAACCTCAAACATGAAAAGTACATTTCTGTGTTATTTATCCTCTTTAATTGAAATTTTTTGAAAATGAATAAATTAAAATTTCAACGGGCAAAACCAAATTAAAATAAAGAATACGAAAACCTATTTTTACCTATAGTGATGTTAGATATTCTTTTTGAACTTTTCTTATTAGATTACAAGAAAAATGAGCGAAAGTAATCAACTTTTTCAGTTAAAAACTTAAAAGGCCTACACTGGAATAGCAATGGCACCTATTATTTAAGCGTTCATATTTTCTTATCAAAGCACTATGCAACAAAATATATGGAGCACTCTTTGCCAAAACGAAAGCAGTTGGATCTTGCACTCTCCGAACTCGCCCGTATTTTTTGCGGGCTATATTTGAATAGTTGATGATGAATTACAAATCATTTTGGCATGTGTCGAATCAGTGTTGCGCTACACTTTTTCAAAATCCATGAATAAAAAGATTTAATTTAAACAATAGTTTTCAACTCTCTTAATATCAACTCTACTATAAAAAATATATATATGTATACATGTAAGTAATTGAAGCGACCGAAATTCACTAAAATTTATTGTCATATATAAAATGAGGCTTAAGTAACTAGAATAAAATAACTTTACGTGAAACAAAGTACAGTGGACCCTCGGTTAACGTACACAATTGGTTCCAGCATCTTGTTCGTTATGCGAAATGTTCGTTAAGCGAAACCATTACATATTCTCATATAAACCAATGTAAAATAAAATAATGCGTTCCAGGCCGAAAAAAATACTCTCTAATATGTTCCAATTTGAACTTTTATTGAAAGAAAATAACATAAAATGCATCAAAACTTTTAAAGAACTGGAAAAATACACCAAAATATTTTAAGTTCAGCTTTTATTGAAATAAAGTTAAATGAAACGTATAAAATTTTTTAAGGAACTGAATATGTATTGGACGGTAGGAGACAATCTGAAATGGAAAAAAGAAAGAGTTTGGAAAATAAAATTTTTTTATTATGTTTAAATGCATACCTAGTTTTTTTTAAGCAAAAAACTGTCTAGAGTCGTTTGTTTCTGGCGTTGCTTCAAAATTTGTTGAAAATGAGACACAGCGTTATCGTTGAATAATTCTGTTGCACGTATAGCCTCTGTCTGATTGGGGTGATGCTTTTTAACGTATGATGCCACAGCCTCATATGCATTGAGCATTTCTTTGATAGCACTAGACGGTTGCTGTTCTTTTGTTATCTCATCGTTTGATAAAGTCTGCTTCTCAACATCTTGCTATAAAGCACATTGCAATTCTACAAGCTCTTCGTTAGTCAGATCTTCACCGTGCTCTGCCACAAGCTCAGCGATGTCATTGCTATCCACCTCTAGCCCAAGCTGGTCAGCTAAAAATATAATTTCCTTGGTTATTGGATCCGTAGATACAGCGTCGAGTCCTTCAAATGTGCATTCGGCAAAGCGTTTGGCCAAAGTTTTTTCCAGGAAGATTCGAGTGTTGTCTTAGTAACGCCTTTCCATGCCTTTTCAATAATTTTGAGACAGCCAACAATGTGGAAGTGATTTTTCCAAAACTCTTTTAGAGTGATATTGGTTTTTTCAGTCACGTCAAAGCAATGCTGGAAAAGTTCTTTAGTGTAGAGCTTCTTGAAGTTAGAAATAATTTGCTGATCCATGGGCTGAAGCAATGGGGCTGTATTAGGAGGTAAAAAGTGAATAATGTGTATTGTGAATGTAGATAGAGCAGTTCGTGTAGCAAACTAAGTATTGTATTTTATCTCAAATATTGCGAAACTGTTGAGTCTGCAGAATGCTAAACACAGACAGAAATTTTACATGCAATTAAGGTTTCCCCCTTTTTCGTTGGTCGTTATGCGAAAATTCGTTCGCTAAGCGAAACTTTTTTTCCCAAAAAAATGTGTTCGTTATGCGAAATGTTCGTTATGCGAGGTGTTCGTTAACCGAGGGTTCACTGTATTTCCTTACAGGCAAAGGTTATGGGCACAGGACGAAATTTTTTGTTGAAAATTAACTTCATTAGAGCAGCTAGTGCGTTTCAAATTTTTTATTGAATCAACCCTCGAGAAATCGATGTCAATATTTCGGAACATATGTACATTACATGTATAAAGTAATATGTTAAATGACGTGACTACATGGATAATGTCGCTATGCCGCGAATTGTTTTCCACTTTTTGATCAGCTGAAGATCAAAATATTACAAAGGGACTAACGAGAGATCGTGGCCATAAATACAAAAATGGAAGCGCTAGGGATTTAAATTTTTTTTAAGACAATCATCAGATAATACTTCTGAAGGAAAAAAAAAACTAAAATAAATGTTTTTTTTTGTGTAAGCAACTATTGGTTAAACCGCTCTAGTTAGCTTGTTTGAAGCAAAATGCGCTAACGTAGTAAGTACATCGTCTCCATTTTATAAATCCAATTTATCTTTCTTCTATCGCCTTTATATGAATTGTACAAATTTTTCAAAAATTAGAATGAAAAATGTTTAAAGTGGCATGTAAGCAAACTTTGACAGAAAATAAATATATTACCCCGGTGTTGGAAAGCATTTTTAATCAAAATTTAGAGTTCCAACTGGACATTTTACCAATTTTTTTTCATCATGTTCGTTATGAGGTAGTTTTTAAAGAAATAAATATATTGACTCTTATGAAATGTTTTTTTTTTAAATTTTTTGAAAATTAGAGTCAGAATTAAAAAATTTTGCAAGCTTTTACAGTAAAACAAATAGATATCTTCAGATTTCCTAATTTATTTTTATATATTATGTAAGAAAGTATGTTAAACAAAAACTTAAAGTTCCAGCTGCAGCGTTTCACAACTTTTTTTTTAAGGAATTCATTTCTTCTGCAGTATTTGAAGGAGAAAATATTTTTAACTCTTCACATTCTGCATTCCCTTACAGTGGTTCTAATAATTGTAAAAGCTTACAGTGTGTAGGGAGGGGATGGGTAGGGGTGCTTTCCGTCTTTTCATCCCCAATAGGATAAATATGTACATAAATTCGAATGCTGTTCAAAAACAGGAGAGATAAGCCTTCGAAACGATATTTCTCTAATAACTTGAAAACTATAAGAAATATCACACAGTTTCTAGTATTTTTGAAATCAACATTGCCCAATTAGTAGAAATGATACAAATTTTGAAGGAAACGTCGTAATCACTTTGTAAGTTAGCAAAGTTTTTTATCTACAGAAATTTTTGTTGTTTTAAGCTAAAACGCATCTGTATCAAATTTCAAGAGTCCAGCGTCATTATTAATATTTATAGCCAAGCTTTTTGCCTTTTCTCGAATAACTTGTAAACTATAAAGATATCAGACAATTTTTTTGATATCAGAGTTGCTTGGAAACTTATACATATTTTGATGAGAATGGCTCAACCACATCCAGCTTTTTTATAGGAAGTAGGCGCGTCCGGCGACTGATTTATTTTTCATATTCCCAAATTTTTATTTGTTGTTTTAACCAGAGAAATATTATATTAATTGCTTATACTTATTATTTTTCATTAAACATTTTTTACGTTGATTCTGGATATGATATTTTTTTTCCATTGCCAATATGTAATCATTAACATGGAAAAATAATGTTGTTTACAAAGAGTCTCTTATTTTAGTTAGTTTTTTTGCACCAAGCGAGAGGTAGTTTCTATGGCATAACCAGAGATGGTCCCCAGCTTCCAATAATGTCCGATTTCAGTATATTTTAAAATAAAACTAAATACAATTTTTTTCCTCCAATCGATGGAAAGAAGTCTTTAATGCAATTTTGGCCAGCACAAAAGGTAATCCCGTATCCACAGAATACCCGATATCGGTCCATTTCCAGAACGTTTTTTTACACCAATCAATGAAAAGAGTTCGAAAATGGATTTTGGCCATCACCAGAGGTGGTCCCGAGTCACAAAAGTTAATGTTTTGGGTTCATTTTAAAATTTGTTTTCACACAAATTAAAAAAAAGAGGTCGAAATGAATTTTGGGCATTACTTGAGGGCATCACGGATCTGAAAAATGTCCGATTTCGGTTTTTGGACCTCTTTTTATCGATTTGGTGCAGCAGAAGATTTTTGGAAATGGATCAAAATCGGGCACTTTATCGAAACGGGATTACCTCTTCTGGCGGCCAAAGTTCATTTTCAACCTCTTTTCATCGATTGGTGCAACGCAATTATTAAAAATATTCCTATAAATTGTGCAATTTTTTCCATCACAAAAAGCCAATAATGTTATTTTGGCCGACTTCCAAGAGTGTACCGCTATTATTACAACTTATGGCCACCGTTACATACAAACCCATCCACTGTGCATTGTGAGTGAAAGGGTGATACGAATGGTGAGCAAGAGTTTACATTTAGCATTAGTTAATTAGTCAAAGCGCACAGGACAAGCAGCAAGGAATGCAGCAGGAAATGCTGGAACAAGGAATTGCATCGCAGTGCAGAAATATTAAAAAGTTCTGTGAAATCAGCGATTTCCGAAACACTCAGCGTTGAAACTTAATGGCAAAATAATGACAACAGTCGCTGGAACTATTTAATGTCAATCACACACAGTCTTCAAAATTTTCAAGGTATATTTACACTTATTTTCAATAGAGGCATATTGAGGATGAGTATGTTTAGCTAAAATAAATTTATTTGCCTGTCAAATTCTTAAAATTTTTATATTAAAAATAGACAAATTTTGGTAAATATTACTATGCCCTGAATCCAAAACAGTTAAATAGGATATTTGTTTAAGGAAATTGAAAGGATTCGATTGGGCCTAATTAATATTGAGTAATTATTTATTGACATTTTTTCACGTTATAAGGCTTTCAATGTATTTCAGTAAAATATTACTTGAAAACCGACTGCTTTCTACTCAAATTAAGGAATTTATGGCAGCGATATCAGATTCAAAGCTTTCTTAAAGTATCCGTTAGTACGAGTACATACATACTTTTCATTCATGTGAAAAAATATATTTCAGAAACTGAAATCCATAATGTGATTTGATCTTTTCGTAATATATTTTCCCCACTGCCAAACCGCGAATTCTTGTGGCATATTTCTGACATCATCCAATTTATTTGATATTTTAATATGTCATTTTGCTAATCTCATTTTATTGATTTGATGGTCGCGTAAGTTTTTGGTGCATTCCTAACATTCCAAAGCCTTAACCCAAACTTATTAGCAAGCTGGTTGACTTACACACAAAGTGGCTCACTAAGTTTTCTGTGTTGTTTTTGTGACCCTAAGAATTCAAAATTGAATACAGTAAAAACTAAATTCTTTGTGTGATTTTTTTTATTAATATTTTGTGAAAATTTTATTAAGTTTTGCGCCAAGACACAAAAGTTTTGAGCGCATCACAAAAATGTGTTGAGTTTTTCTTCAAAAGCTCAGAAAATAACCCTGAAATTGTATTTTTTGATAACAACTTCAACTTCAACTTCAACTATAAATATGATACCTATTATTTTGAACTTCAATAAAAAAGCAGTTAATACAGAATTTTAAGGAAACCATGCATGGATTTATTTTTTAATTAGTCAGAAACAAAAAAAGTGCTGCAAGTTAAATAAAAATTAATAAGCTGTTGTTTTTTTTTCAAATTTATAAAATGCTATAAAACGCCAAATCACCCGAGAATGAGGGTGATATATCACCATGCCTTGGGTGATTTGGCACCCCAAGTGCTTTTTAGGTTCTTGTTGTCACAATTGTTGCATGTGTTCACATTTTGATGTACATGGATTATGTAACCATTATTCGGCACATAACACATTGGATCCAATTATCTGCTGAGCAAAAATATACCACTTTTTAATTACCATATTTTTACTGCAAATGTTTTATCATATGGTAAGGGAGAAATGGCAAGTACACTCACAGTGATGTGGTACCATACCTCCTCTTTTACATATACCGAATAAAAGTACCATGACACCAATAAATATCGTCAACAAACATCATCACTTTTAATTTTCTACATTTTTGTGTATACGACTGTAGCAAATACTCACCTTTATGTAGCCTCCCGAAATATATTCAAAAAAACGTTGCGCACTTTTCTCTTGAAATTTTTTTTTTAAAAGCCCGCACACAAGAAACTATAGCAACTACGACAAAACTGGCTGCTTTCTGCGAAGTCTCTCGCGCAACTGCATTAAATTTTGGCAATATTTGAATGAAACGAAAGTTGCAAGTATTGAAATATCACCTGAGGGTGCCATATCTGCCAAACTTACCCTAGGGTCTGTCAATCACAAATTATAGCATCGGTTTCTTTGTAACTAATGATGCATTCAAAAATAGTTTTCCTTACGATACAACATACTATACATATGTATGTATGTATGTTACAGGCCAAACTAGTTATTCGGAAAAACTAGTTTTTCCTAGGCCAAACTAGCTGACTTGTATGCCTGAAAGTATGCGATGAAATATTTTGGTCTCAAACTTGAAAACTCTGTAACGCCCAGAAAACAAACTGCCACAAATTGGCAAAATTGCTCCAAATTTTCGTAGTGTGATGAAAAATCTGATGAGAAAGTTTTAAGAAAAAGAAAACAAGAAATAGTTATGAAAAAAGTGAGTTAAGTAACGATTAGAATTTTAGTTTCAGTAATTTTTTTTTGAAATTCCTTAAATCCATATATGCTCACCGTGAAATTGCTAAAAATGAGGAAAATATAACTTTATATTTTAAAAAAAAATTCGATGGTTTCAAAATATAAAGTTGCACCGGAAATACGCTACATACTAAAAGCATTAAAATAGGCATTAATCTTTCACTTACCCAACCCAACCCAATCAAATCTTAGTGAAATCAAATTCTACGAGTAATTTAGTCAGTTTTCAATAATTTTTTTATTTTTACTTTTGCTAAGCATTTTTGTTTGTGTGTCTGAGTGTGTATTTACATTAATTACATAATTGTTAGTTATATTTGAAATGTCTATTTTTTTGTTATTATAAATTTATGTGACTCAAATGTTCGATTCTAAATTATAGAAACATTTGTTTGTAAAAGGTTTTGCTATGATATTTTCTAATATAATACGATTTGACAAATATGGTTTAGAAAATAAAACTTTATTTATTTATTAATGTATGTGAGTAGTAAATACGTCTTTTCTGCTATAAAATATATGTATGTCAAAATCAACAATGAAATGTGTAATAAATAACGTAGAAAGGATTGACGGCATTTTTAAATTCATTTTAGTTAAACTCTACATAAATAAGTTTTTTTTTTGAACAGAATAAAATAATTAGTGTTTTTCGATAAATTTGAGTTCAAGTAAATGAACATAAATTCAAAAAATATATATTTTACCTAATAAACAACAGCTTAAAACTTGTAATGTAAATATTTAATGTTAACAAAATTTTGACTAAACGTTTGTTTTTGAATTTAACTTTAACAAAATATATTTTTATAATAAGTAACAAGAGTCTGATGAATTCTTTTTGAAAATTCTTTAATATTTAAGTTAAAAAAATTAACAAATGTTCATTATTTACAAATTTTCTTATTAAATTTATCGTTTGACTTAAAAAAAACATTTAAATTTGTTTAATTATTTGATGAGTTCTTGGATAATTTCCATTAATTAGTCCAATGACATGGCATTTATGTTATTGTTTCAACTTAAAACTAATAAACATTTATGGTAATTACAAAATCTTTAAATATATTTCTCGATTAATTAATTTTACAGCAAAATTTTAAGCGTTTTTTTATTCCTTTTGCTTAAAAATACGATTGATTTAAACTTAAATGCCTATTTTATCATTTGAAATAAAGTTGAAAACTAAGAAAAATATTTTATTGTTTCGGCAGCTATTTTTTTCAAGAATATACAATTTTTTAATTTTGTTTTGTTTTGTTTGAAAACTTTTCAATAATTCTTTGTAACTGATTTTCAAATGAAATATAATAAGCGCTATTATCGCCTGAGACGAAAAATTAAGCATTTTCAAAAATTTTTTATTATTCTACAGTTCTGAAATTATAATGAATATAATTTTTTCTGTCTAATGTTCTAAATTTTATACCAGTGGCCTTTTCAGAAATCTGATTTTTAAACGATTGTCGCGATAAAATTAAGCAATATTTCGCTCTCAATTTATTCATTGATGTATAGTATACTAAGGTGTGAATCTTTAAATAATTTTACAAATTTTTAGAAAAAATGCTGAAATGTTCAGAATGCTTCACATCCAAGGCTCACCAAATAGCTAACGATTATTGAGATTTGATTTTTGTGTTCAGTAAGTTTGAGCGTGATGGTCCGTCAGTCAGTACAAAAAATTTAGAGCTCTTCTAAAATACGAAACAGTTCTCAAAACGGAAAAAAATGATATTATTTTTTCAAAATTACCAAAAATTTATGAAAATCAAATGAGTTAATATTCTAAAAAAGGAGTCCAAGTATTACCACAAATCGAAAATAACGGCCCATAACAATCAGTCAACGAGTTATAAGAAAAAATATTAATTTGTATATATAAGAGAGCAATTGTACTGAACCTTTGAAGAAAATTCTTGTATTGACACTAAAGAGGGATCACAATGAATAAACATTCATGTAAGTGGAATTCTCATATTCGAAAACTTTCAGTATTGTAGTATTATTTAGAATTTTATATTCCTAAGTTCGCAGCAAAGTTTTTGGGTTTAAAAAAAAAACCATATTCATAATCCACGTAAATATACTCAAAGATTCTCCAAAATGTTCTACCAAGCAGAAAATTGTAAGGTCTTTAAAAGATTTTGACGAAAGTTTGAAAAATATCGTGTAAAATTTTTGCACAAAAACATTTTTAATTGGATGAAATATCACGGAAGTCGTGTAAGTAAAAAATTTTGCAATTTTTATGTCCCAAACAACTTTTACTAACTTGTTACCTGAAATGCTCCTAGATATAATATAATATGTAAGAAAAATCAAGTTAGAAGCGCTTGCCTTGACCTGATCGATTTTCGTTTTCTAGAGCTCTTGCCTATATGTTTTTATATGCTCTACAATTCTTCACTTCATATATTGAATTAAGGCTTACTACGGGAGGGTACATACTTCTGTAAACATATTGACTACAAAATAAATCAAACTGTGTCCGATGCTAACATTAGCATTCCAGCAACTTTCAGTTCAGTATGTATAGGGTGATTCATTTAGAGTTTTTTGTTTTATTTTAAGTAAAAAACACTTAAAATAGAATTAGATGTCAGAATATTTTTTATGACCTGAAAGGACAATCCCTCACACTTACTTTATAAGATAATTTCATTCAAATGTTGGCCGTAGCTATTCCATTCGGAAGGTTCAAGTTTCAAGATATATCGCAAATTACACGAGTACTGTTGGCTTCCAAGAGTTGAATCGTGGCTGGTTTATCGACGAAAGCTTTTGACCTTACATAACACCTAAGAAAAATCCAAGGGTGGTATCACACGATCTAGGGGGCCTTCTTGATTTCATTGAAATTTTTTGTTGAAATCTTAATGACTGTAATAAATTTCCACAAATAACAACCCTTGTTCTGGCGTAAGTCTTTTCATAATGAAATCTCAAACAATACTGAATAAAATTAAGAAGACAGCATGACACCAGTCACTGGTTACAACGTCATGCAAGGTACATAAGAATATGACAGAATACATCATCATCGTCATCAAAAGATGAGCTTACATATACATTTTGGACTTCATGACGCAAGGAAATAACTGCCAGACAACATTTAGTAGTAGCATTTATAGGCTTAGTGTATGTGAACTGCATGCCTCAAGAAACGCACGTAGAGTTGCGCATACATATAAAATTCTTTTCTAAACACCACAATTTTAATGTAATTATCATACCTCTATATTTTCCAATACAATCAATACAATCATCTCATGTAAGTGACTAAGAGTTCTTCCAGGTAGGCCATCGCCGTGCAGTGGATGGGTTTGTATGGAGTGGCAACCATTAATAGTAATAAAAGCGCTGGACTCTTGAAATTTGGTAAAGATGCTTGTTAGGTTCGAACAAAAAAATATTGTGCGTGTGAAAAAATTCGCTAACATACACGCCTCCAATTTTGGAAAAACCCGTACAATTCATTTAAAGACGATAGAAGAAAGACAAATTGGTTTTTATGCAGTGAAGGCATTGTACTTTCGTCCAATATGCTACATTAGTGTATTTTGCTTAAAGCAAGTTAAATAGAGCTCAAAGTTCAACTTTGCGCCCACTGTGCCACTAAAGCCAAAGAAAAATTTAAAGTTTTTATAGTTGTTCCCTTCTCTAAGTATTAAGTATTTGACGATTGTCTTAAAAGTTTTTTATATCACTAGCATTTTCATTTTATTTTATATATATGGCCACGATCTACCACTTTGCGCCGCTGGTGTCATTATCACCACCATTATTATTTACATTTATCGATCAATGAGGCAATTTTGTTCAACACGACTTACGTCAGTTTAACAGTTGGGAATTATTGAATGTTCATCAGAATGAACAAGAGATATGATTTATTTTGGATACCATTATCCTAAAAATTCCTCAATTTAATTTGGAAAGCTTTTTTCGGTTTTGAATGAAAGTGATTTTCGTTATTACGAACTTTTCAAAAAAGTTCATGCAATTTAACAACAATTTCATGTTAGTGCATTTTGACTGGAAAGTTTCCATTGCCAACAGTGAGTATAGTCGGACGTATTCTACGAAAAGTTAAGTTTTGATTTTCTAGTACTCTCACAAATGCAAGTATTCCTTCCAGAATGTTTGTCTAGTCTGTCTGTAAATTGTTTAAGTTCAATCTATAAACGACTTCGTCATTTGTAAGCTTCCGCAAAAATACATCTCAATTTACTAAGAAAAGGTCCATCATCGAATTGAATAAAATTTGTAGTTTTGATCAAATTATTATAATTATTCTTATTATTACGAGCACAATTTTGGCTCCCCAGGGCTTTGCGCCTGCGGCGATGGCCCCGTTAGCTACGCTACTGATTGTATATGGCATAATGATTAAATGCGAGGTCGTTGCAAATTTTATAATAAAAAAAGCTCAAGAAAAAAACTCTGATAAAGTCCAAATTTTCACAAATTTTGTCAATCTACTTGGAAAATATTTCATAAATCAAGTAATATCTAATTTAAATTAAAGAGGAGATACATGAATATAAGTATTTGGTCATATAATCTTCTTACGATAAAATTGTATTAAATTTTGCTCTCATTTTATCGCAAAGAAGCCTTTGTGGTGAGGAACAGAACCATTTCTTTATCTTTTACAAATTTTTTCATAGCACAAACTTTTTTTAAATTTGAGGCAAGTAAATTGACAAAAACCATATTTAATCAAAATGTCCGCAGTGAAATTATATTCAGTGACTATTGCAACTCTTATGCCTCATGTTAAATTGGGGAATGTATTTTGTCTAAGGAAACTGAATTTAGCACCACTATGCGACACAGAAAAATACCTTCTTTTTATTTAAAGTCTTGTCGACTTTAATTTTGGGCACAGTCTGGTAAATTTTCTATAACTTTTCCCGGTGAAATTTTATTCAAGCATAAATTAATCTTATTCATTGAGCTTATTGTGTAGGCCACAGGTATGGCTTTAAGCTTCTCTTTAGACTCTGATAGACTAAGCCAGTTAAATAATTTTGGATAAGTGTACGGTCTTTGAGAGCAAGCCAAGACACACATATGTATATCCTATAGTAGGGATGTTCAACTTCGTTGCCCTAACGTCGACACCGTGTTGACTTTTATCACATGAATCTCGCGCTAGTATGTGTATAAATGTGTGTAGAAATTCAAAGGTTAACAAAACATTACCCAGTAGAAATTCGTACATCATTGATTTAAATAAATAAATATAAATGTTGGCATATAAAAAATTTTGATACTCAAAATTCGTTAATAAAAATAAAAAGTACTTTTCCGAGAAGTAAAACTATTTTCCCATGAATATGAATTTTTTTTTACAACAATGATGCTTTTTACTCTTTAATTTTTTTTACTAGTCAATACGGCCCTCAGAAGCGGAAAGGGAGTATCTAAAAAAAATGCGTTTCGAGATAATTGGTGTTTTGTTTATGTCAATTTGTTAAAATGCGTGTAAAATTGAGATAGCGACAATTCTATTGGGAGATTTTTTATAGGTTTGAACTAAGTAAACAGGAATTTGGCGTAGTTCATTATATGCGTAAAGTTTTAAGCTCTTCGATGCCATAAGTATCACGACTATACTTTTTTTTTTTGAGATACGCCCTCTCTGCTTCTGAGAGCGGAATATACCTGCGAAAAAAATTGACTTTCCGAGAAATAACTTGCATTTTCCTCAGCTGCCATTGCGCAGTTAATTTGCAAACGTTTGATTCCGACTGGTTCTCTTGGATATTTATTTAAAAAACGAACCAACACATATGAGATGAACAATAGCACCTTCGATTCATTGCTCGCGACTGAGGGAGGCGAAATGGCCAACACTATCCTATAGTATGTCAAACACTGACTTCGATAATTTCAGCTATATAGTAACCCGAAGCGATTCCACGCAAGTCGTTAAGTCAAAACTTTTTTTCTAAGATCCAGTTTTTTTGGCAATGCATTTTTACAAAAATGTCCCATATATCATATACTTATCTCGTTTTTCAACGGTAACAATTCGCACCTCGTTTTCTAAAAAAAAAACATTTAATTTTTTGTGCGATAATCGGTGCTATTGTGAATGAGGTTTGTTCAATTTTTCGTCTTTATGTAAAAAAATTAGAAAGAAATACCATTAATAAAATATTAAGGGAAAGGAACACAAAGTAAGCCAACCGACAAAATAAATAACATAACAGGGAATATCAAAGCGAATAAAATGAGGGGGACAAATTCATATCGAGTGAATTTGTCAGTAAATCGCTATCTCGCTACCAAATATAAATTCCTTGATGTTGCAATTTTGTTAATTTTGCACTTCGTTGTAAAACAGCTGAAATCAAACATAAAAGTGACAAGAATACAATAATGCCAGTGTGAATGCTATTTTTAAAAAACAATATCAATAAAAAACGGCCTGATTTTGATGACAGTGTGAATGAAGGCTCTGTACCTCTTAAAAGTATTTTTTCGTTGCTTTCTCCATTTGGTCGAAATCTCTCTTCAACTCGACGAAGCCTCTTAAATGTTGGAGGAGTTTTGAAAAATTTAATTTCTATTCGTCACAATAGGCATACGAAAAATTTATTTTTTACAAATTAACTAAGCCGTAAGGAAAACAGTCGAAGATAATTTCAGAGAATGCCTTTTTAATATATATATATATTTTTTAAAAATTTTTTTTTAGTTTCTTATAATAGCAAAATATGTATAATAAAAAAGCGCATTTATCTATTTTCATTATTTAACGGTAAAGCGGGGGATAATTTCGTTTGTTGTAAGCGGGTATATCAAATATAAATTACATAAAAGTTAAAAAAGTTTTTATAACTCCCTGTTTATCCACCGAAATCATTTTAAATTTAGTTTTTTTATTACATATATTTATGGTTATTCGACCGCAAAAACCTACACGTGTTCTCTTTAATCATAATTTAGAATCATCGTAAAACTATGCATTGTTTTTCGAATATAAACTTTATTTCAAATATATTTTCTTTGCAAACATTTCATCAAACAACTGATCTTAATTCAACATTGATATGTATTTTGTTTTTTTCCTCTTGTTCCTTATACCTTGAACCATTTTTACTTTGTTTTATTATATTCGGAGAAGCCCTTACTTTCCATAAGCGCTTAAATATTTTGTTTTTGAACTCTCAGCGGATCCATTTAACATTTAGTTTCTTTGTTTTAATTTAGCGTTTTAAATTTAATTGTTTTCATTTTGTTTTTAATAATTTCATCTTAATTTTAAGATTTTCTACATTTTTTCAGTCGAAGCTTGCGAAAAATTTAGTTTGCTTGGTTTGTTTCTTTTAATGATTTTAGAATATTTAGCAAAAGAGGAAAAACGATCTTTCATGTTTTGTTTTGTTTTTTTTTTTAAAAGATGTTATCTCATTTGTTTATATAAATTTATGTTTTCTATAACTATATGAACCATAATATAATCGGTGATGGTAATAAAGCTGTCTTTGCAATTGGTACAATGAATTAATCGTATTTTCTAAAATTTAATATAATCAAATCGTTTTATTTTTAAACTTTGACGATGAGTTACTGTTTATTTGGTTTCTTTTTTTTCGTTTTGAAGGCAGTTTATGCTCTTAAATCGTTTACGTTCAACTTAAGAATTTGTTTCTTCATTTGGTATGGCATTACATAAGAACTCGACAATGTTTTTAGAACTTATGAAAATGTGTACATGTATTTGAGAGTATTCATGAAAAGCACCCATATTCCGGAAACGGAGTCATGTATAGTGTTTTAAGCTCATGTTATCAAATAAAGTGATAATATCGCGTGTCCATTGGAAACCTAATTTTTGACAAAGCTGTAAGCTGATATAACGTAAATTCCACATTCTGAATATACATACATATATATTTTTTATAGATTTAAGATCAAAATTTAGTTCATGAAAATATTATGCCCAACTGACATATGGGCCATTTTCATGCACGCTCTCACATACGATAATGTTAAAACTTAAGAGTAATTTAATTGTATGTCTTTTGTTCAGGTATGCGTTATAATAAAGTTACGGTATGTTAAAAATTATGTTTCTCGTATTTTAGTAAGTTAAAAAACGAATTATTATGATCTTTTGTTGTTAATCAAAAACATTAATATGGTAGGGTAGACTAGGGCAAAGAAATCAAAAGCCACAATTTTGAAAATTTTTTGTACATTGATTTTCTTTTTAAATTGCAATTTCAATTTCACCGATCTGCTCAGCCGATTTTGGCCAGATGTTTCTTTCGGTAATGATTAACAAATGATGGATTTAATATTGGCGAAATATGAGTTAATTAGCTACATTTCTTGCAGGGTCGAATTAGATTGAACTTTATTTTGAAAGTGGTCGAAGTCCCACTTCGTTGAGAAGAAAAAACGAAAAAAATTGTGTACAGTTGACGTCAAGGTATTTACGATTTCCTTTTCAACGAAGTCTGACTTACACTACTTTCGAAAGAAGGAGCTCAAATGTATGTATTTGCTAATAAATATATTTTGTTTCCTCAATATTTGTTTTGCTCAATACACAGAAATTTAACTTCCAATTCAGGACACAGTAATATCAATCAAAATTTGTCTATTGTTAAAAAATATTTTGAGAATCTATCATCCATATACATTTATTTGGAAGAAACATACTCTTATTTCTCAGTAGAAAATATGGTTCTGTTTTTAGGCAAAACGTTGACGCTCCCAGCGACTTCAAGATATTTGCATTCGGAAATTTTCTAGTAGATAAATTTTTGCAATATTTTCATTTTGAAATTGATAGAAATAAAATTTAATAATGTGGGAGAGTGAAAAGTTTTTCTCTTTGATTCAAGAAGATTCGACTATGGAGTTTAATCATAAGCATTTATAGTTGAATCAAACAGGAATTCGTTGTTTTGTTCCATGAGTGTGCTGCATGCATACATATACCAAACAATTATCATATGAATATAAATTATTATTATTATTGGCTTAGACTTTCTTCACCAAGAACAGCGTAATATAACATTGTTATAAAGATTTTAGCAATAACAATAAGTGACATTTTGTATTTTATGTTCCAGGGTTCCGTATTATAAATGTAACTGTATGACAAACACCAAGCGACACACGTTATATTGGCGGAAATATTAGAAGCTATTGTGGAGTTTCCACAGGTTTTCCACAGGTTACCACTGTGGTATAAATAGAGTAGCACTCAGTGTACATCCATCACTTGTAAATAATTTGTGTACATGTATATGTATGTATGTGTAACGATCTTTCCCTAAAATGATTTTTAAAATTGTAAATCGTTGTTTCTTTTCAATAGGAAAGAAAAATCTTCTTAGTTTAATATCCAAGTCTATCCCTATTTCAAGTATGACTTCCTTTAGTCTGCAAATGTGATGTTATACTTTTTTTGGCTAGGTAAGTGCTTGAATTATGGCTTTTGCTGTCCACTAAACGATTATGATTAAATTTCACCTCTGCTGTGTTATGGTTCACAGAACGCATTATATATATTTTTGAGACCATGCACAGCTGTGCAAAAGTGAAGGTTCGAGGTAACCGAGTATCATCTATGATCTTGAGACCCATTAGTTTGTAATAAAATTTGTAAAAAATTCGTTCAAATAGGTAACAAGTGGGTGCAATGGGTTCCTGCTAAGCATAGCATAAGTAAGCACTCGTTGTACGGCGGTTCTTTGATAAAACTATCTGATGTTCGAAAAATGTATATCATAATATCTGTCATAAGTGAATTTATCCATTGAAATCCTCTATATTACAAAGGAACATTTTAGTACACAAAAATAATATCATTTCACTAGTGTTAGATTAGCGCGCCCCCAACATGTTTTGTGGGAAACGGAAAATGAAAGCTCGGTCACATTGTGAATAAACAGCATAAAACACTTCTGACGGCGCATTTCACCACTGCCATTATAATGACTTTTGTGTTTTGCCATAGCAAAAATATATTTATTCCATGAATTGATAATCAAAACTTTTTTTAAATTTCTTACATGAAAGAAGCCTATGCTAGTTTTGAGCTCCAGGCCCCACAAAATTTCAATTCGGCGCTGCACTTCGTAGTAGTACGGTATCAAAATACTGAAAACCTTGCATTACTTTGTGTATCAATTTGTTTTTAGTTTTCTTCCAGCACACCGTGCTGAGGCAGCATTAATTTCTTAGGTAGAAGTGCGACGTATACTTATGGAGCGAGTTGAGGAATTTGGAAAAAAATTTTCAGCGCATGCTGTTTGCAAGTACACTTAGGATTTTTTCGCGGAATATAGTTTTCATTACTCTCTTTTCTCTTTCTCTTTTTTGGAACATGATTTTGTATATTTTTAGTTTTTTTTTTGTTTTATAAATTTTTTTTTAATATGATTTTGCAAAAATATCAAGGTCTAAAAATTGTACCTAAGGCTTTAATGACATGTCATAAAATCAGTGTTTTTGTGCGATAATATAAACCATCCTAAAAAAATTTCCTAAATAATTTTAAAAGTTACTAAATTATTTGGGGAAATAATTTTAAAAATTTTTTTCCATATTTAACTTTTTATTTGAAAATAAAATTGTGAAATTCTTGCAAAAATGAAAATTGTCTTTCAACACGACTTAGAGACTTTAATACACACGCGTTTGTGCAGCTATCAGACCTTGACTTATTCAAAAAAGCTTTGAAATAAAATGAAAATAAAACGTATCGCATATTTTTTAGTAAATTATCATTAAAGAAATATTTTGCAAAACATAAAAATTAAACCAAGGATAAATTAAACTAAAAACTAAAAAATAAAACATGATGTCATTTAAGATTTTTTGTCAAACATTTGTCGAGTTATATACAACGCTATATCGCTTAATATGTGCAAAATTTCGTATTTTAATTTATTATTTACATATCATTTACTTAAAATTAAAGTAAGAAAATTGCATTTTATAAATATTAATAAATTTCTCTTTTTTATTTTTCATTTATCACTTTTGTTAATGTTTGTTTGTTTTTTGTTGTTTGTTTTTTTTTTTTGTTAGATGTTTCCCTTTTATTTCGCTTACTAAATTAAAACCTAATTAATTGTTTTCTTTTTTGTTGTTTAAGTTTAAAATATCTTGAGCTTAATATTAATCAAAAAATTTAACAAAAGTGTTCTCAAAAACGTTTGAAGGCAATAACAATTAATATAAATATTTGAATTTCTTTTTTCAATGCTTTAAATATAAATAAACTTTTAATTTTTTCTATTAAATATAATTTCCTATTAAGCTTTAGTTAATAACATTCTTTGTTGTTGTTGTTTCACATAGATTTGACGCAAAATTAATTTGTTGACTAGTGTTTCATTTATCATATTTATTACATACGAGTTATCCGTTTCAGATGCTTTTAGTTAAGTTTTTGTTTTTGTTTTTATTTTACAATTTAGTTATTATTTTCATACTTAATATAAGATTTTAGAAAAACATTAATTTCTATGAAAACCCCTTATAATGAACAAAGAAGAAAATCAAAAAAATTGAATAGGCCGTTGGAAATGTAATTCTAGCGATGACATCGATAGTTTTCGCAACTCGTATTGGATGAGGCGGTTCCTTTTTACGCACTTGAACGAAGCAAGTCTGTAAGAATTAGAAATTGCATTATTTATTTGTATCCATAATCATTATAGCCCAGGAAATTAAGCTCTAATTCAAGTAAGACTTTGTATACACTTTAATATAGGTTCGATAACAGCCATTCCAGGTAATTTCACGCCCTAATTTATCTAAAAAAAAAACCGATTTGAACAAAAACCACAATACTGCCTAAAAAATTATTCATTTGTGAGTATGTAGTAAAGATATTTTTGTGAACTTTCTAATAAAATTACTAAGCTGAGTTATTTCTTTGAAAAGAATCCTGCAAATTTCGTCTTAAGTCCTTTTTCAAAATGCAGACTTTTGTTTTCCTCAAAGACGTTTAAAGTATCTCTCAAAATAAATAAATTAAGGTGTCGTGTGCTTGCGAATTCGTTTTTTGTCAAAAAGTCGTACAGTTTTGGGCGAATACTAAAAAAACTGTTAATATAACTACATATAGAGGATGTTCCAATAAGAGCGCACTTTTTTATATAAACATAAAAACACGTAGGTTTCAAATGGGTTGTGTTATTTTTATTGAATTTTAAAGAAGATATGTTCCGATTAAGTATAAATTAAAATATCTGGTGAATGGCAACCGTGGCTCTGATGATAGACAATTGTTCTTTTCATGAAATTTTCGATGACTTTTCACAAAGATGTGGCTGTATCTCATCGTTGACGCGTTGGAGCTCGGCCTTGAGCTCATGAATTGTTTCTGGTTTATTCATATGAACCCGAGATTTCACAAAACCCCAAAGAAAGAAATCGCATGGCGTTAAATTGCATGATCTTGGTGGCCAGTTGACATCAGAATTTCGTGAGATGATTTGATCTGGAAATCGTTGCTGTATTAAATTGATTGTTTCATGCCATGTCGTCCACATCCATGCCGTTCATTTGGGATCACAAGAACTCCGTTATCACGTTCCTGTAACGAATGCCGTTCACAGTCACTGCAATTTTGGCTAGATTTTCAGAAAAGTAAGGCCAAATCACAAAATCAAAACCCGCACCAGACAGTTGCTCATTGTGGCTGGATTTGTTTCTCATGGATCGCGTGAGGATTTTTTGAGCCCCAAATTCGACGATTTGTTTTAGTCACGAAGCCATTCAAATGGAAATGCGCTTCATTGGTGAAGATGACTTTTTTTTGAAAAATTGGCATTCACTCTACTTTGCTGCATTACACATTGAACGAAATAGTGGCACTTTGTGTAGTCTGATGGCTTGAGCTCTTTAATAAGCTCTAATCGGAACAATCATTGGCTATAGGTGTCAAATTTCAGAGTTACCACTTGCACAAAAACAAAATTACACAAAATTTAAAAAGTGCACCCTTATTGGGACTCATTTTAATAAAATCAAGATACCATTTTGGAAATACTTTTTAGTAGGAAACCTTTCTTTTTAAAAGAACAGTTTTACTGTTGTTTCTTGGGCCATCTTTACTCATGATGTATACCTCGTTGGGAAGCCACTAAAGAGGGTAAAAGCTATGAAATCTAGATCAGATATCCTTTGCCCAAATCGGAAGTAAATAAAAACATGATTTATACAGGGTGTTCCATAAATAATGGATAACCTTCTAACGGAAGATGGGCGACCGCAAGGCGGGTCAGAAAAAGTAACATCATGTTTAGTAAAAGTCGCACCGTTACCGAGAAAATCGAGCTCCTTTATATACATATATATATATTAGGGTGGGTCAAATAAATCAAATGTTTTTTTTTTTGAATCCGACACACAGAAACTAGTTCCTATGTATCTCTAAGAAGTACTTACCAAATCTGAGCTTTAAATATTAACGGGAAGATTATGCTCATCATAGTTTTCCATTTTTAATTTTGTCTCTTATAAAAATGGTAATATCTTATCACCAATATATTGTTAAACCAGTTGTATTGTAAATATTCATAGGAAATTAAAAGCTCTACAAAAATAATCTCAAACACTGTTTTCATTGATCTTACCATTTGAAAGATATTCAAGGTCAAATATTGAAGTATTTTAAGCAAAATTATTTTTTGTTTTGAATTTTGCAACTCACTAAAAAATAATTATTGTCAAATGAGCTTCAATTATTTCTATGGGAAATTGAACGCTCTACAAAAAAAGTTTCATTTGGTTAATAAATTACTCTAACCATTTAGAAGATATTTGCAGTAGAATCCCAATGCCTATTGATTTTAATACTTATTGAAAAACTATTGAAATCAATTGGCATTGGGATTCTACTGCAAATATCTTGTAAATGGTTAGAGTAATTGATTAACCACATCAGAACTTTTCTGTAGAACGTTCAATTTCCTATAGAAATAATTGAAGTTCATTTGACAATAATTATTTTTTAGTAAGTTACAAAATTCAAAACAGAAAGTTAGTTTCCTTAAAATACTTCAATCTTTGACCTTGAATATCTTTCAAATGGCAAGATTAATGAAAAAAATTTTTGAGATCATTTTTGTAGAGCATTTAATTTCCTATAAATATTGACAATGCAACTGGTTTAACAATCTATTGGTGATAAGATATGACCATTTTTAAATGAGACTAAATTAAAAATGGAAAACTATGATGAGCATATTCTTCCCGTTAGTATTAAGAGCTCAGATTTGGTAAATACTTTCTAGAGGTGCCTAGAAACTAGTTGTCGTGTGTCGGAACCAAAAAAAATATTTGATTTTTTTGACACACCCTAATGTATATACATATGTATAGATGTATCTTCATAATATTCTTAAATAGTTATACTTTCAGATGCGATATGATGTGTCTAGATGTGTAAACATAACGTAATTAAACATATTATTTCTCAACAAAATTCGAAACTGACCTGATTTTGTTTAAAATTTAATTTCCATACAAACAGCCCCTTTGCCACTTAAATAGCAATATCTTTGCAACCATAAAATCTGTAGTTTCTGTTTTTACCATTTTAGAATCTGTAAATCTGTAAATAGGCAATTTTACAATAAGTTGGCCACCCAGCTTGTTGTACATTTTTTTTTCACTACACCAGCTTAAAGTTACACTACACCCGCTTATAGTTTGAAGAATACATAAAGCTAAACACAAATTTTCAATTCAAAATCTATTTTGTAAAGAGCCACTATATTAACGGCTAAATTTTAAATCACTTCTGATAGGATAACTATTTAAAAATATTATGCAATAAAATGGTATAAAAACCTTTCATTTGGGGATGTGGTACCAAAGCGACTGACTAAAGATCGCATTTTTTTTGAAAATATGAAAAAGACCGATTTTTTTCGAAAACGGTCCAACTTCTGCTGAACATGACTTTACTTTTCCTGACTCAAGTCGGGGTCGCCCATCCGCTATTAGAAGGTTATCCATTATTTATGGGACACCCTGTGTATCGTATGAAATATATTTTTTAGGACTAAAAATTTCACAAAAGCGAGAAGCCATAGGTTTCATGTAAGAGCATCCAATATTGTAAAAATCCAATCGCCAGTTTACACTATGACAACAGTTTTTTGGAATAACTCTAGTCGAGAGTGAAATGTTCTACGATGCCTTAAAACATTGCAGAAATTCTTGCACTGGCAAGGCCTACCGTAAGTTTCTGGTTCTGGGACGAAGAATCAAATTCACTTTGGCATATAACGGGTGATTTTTTTCTTATTTGGATTCGTAACATATGTCAACGCTCAGTAAGATTTTTTACCATACTTAATAACTATTGAATTTTATTATCAAAATTCGTGCTCTGTGAGGAATGTGTTTCGCAAATTAAACAATGAAAAAATTTCTTCAGCGACGAAGCTCATTTTCGGCTCAAAGGATACGTCAACAAACAGAATTGCCGAATTTAGTCTGAAGAACAGCCAGAGGCAGTTGAAGAGCTGCCAGTGCACCCTAAAAAATGCACTGTTCGGTGTGGTTTGTGGGCCGGCGGACCGTACTTTTTCAAAAATAATGAAAACCGCAATGTTACAATTAATGAAGTAAAGTACCGTGCGATGAGTACAAACTTTATTTGCCCAAAATAAAAGAATTGAACTTAGTTGATATGTCATGACGAGGCGAGTTTGGTGAGAAATTAATCTCACGTTTTGGAGCAGTCCATTGCGATTTCACCCCACTAGAAAATTTTTTGCGGGGCTACGTGAAGTCTTTCGTGTACAAGGACAGGCCAGCCACAATTGTAGCCCTAGAAGACAACATTACAGCTGCCATTGGTGAGATACCGGCCGAAATGCTGGAAAAAGTAGGCCAAAATTGAAGCTTAGGGATGAACCACCACAGGCGTAGCCACGGGCAACATTTACTTGAAATAGCCTTAAAAAAATAAATGAAAGGAATTGATGTATCATTTCAAATAAATATTTCATTCACACTTGCAAATTTTCTGTTCTTTTTTCAATTTTCAAAAACCAAACGCTTAAAAATTAAATTTTGAGCTGCCTCTTATATAAAACTTATAACATCGCGGAACGGTTTTCCTTCGTGTCCTTTTACAAGAAGAAAAAATGCTCAAAATCTGTATTTTACATGAAATGAAATTTTCCAAAATTTTATTTCGAACAACTTTTTTCTTTTCCTAAACATACATTTATTTTTTTTAAATTTTTATCCGTTAGCCGTTTTAGATAAATGAGGTCAAATATATTTTTCAAGTGGACCCACGTTATGCATAAAAAAATCATATTTTAAATTGTTTTTCTAAATATTCATGGGCAATAAGTTCATCATACCAAAATGCTTGAAATTTTTACCTCAGTAGCGCATCCATTATTTGCCGAGTGAGTGCACGGGCTGTTGCCACCGCCGCAGTTGGTACAGGCGACAATTTCATTAGGGGCGCTAGCTTCACGTCGCTTGTCACCCTGATAGACGGCAGTAAATTTAAAAAAATTTTATTTTATTTAAAGCAACAGTTTTGAGGATAGTTATTTTTTTAAATAAAATTGATATGTACAAACGAAACAAACAAAGAAAGAACGAACAAACGAACGTATAAAATTGGCAGTTTTGTTTGCAGTTTTAACAAAATTTTTTTGTTGCGTTTACAATATAAAACGTAATCATATTGATCAGATACATATATATATATATATATAAATAGTAAAAACAAGTAGAAAATCAAGAAAAATAATTTGATTAAAAAATATTTGCAGTCTAGAAAATATATATGTAAAAACTCTTAACATATGTGGGTATATAAATTGCATAAAGAATTACGTAAGAAAATTACAAAACATTTAGAAAATTCAAAACGTTTCGAAAGAAGTAGCAACAAAAACTTACCGGCTTTTGAGATCCAGGAAAAATTTGGCAGCAATAAAGAAAATTAAAAGTAGAAAATAACACACTTAGTTATATAAATCTAATAACATTTACATAATTTTGTTTTTCAATTACTTAGCATATTTTACGCAATTAATTTTGTAAAACTCAACTTTTAAAATTTAACACTTAAGCTTGGCCGAATTTCAATTGTAAAAATGTCAAAAGAGTGTGGGGTAAATATTTTAATCTGCTTCTTTATTCATCTTTGATGTTCATAACCTGCGTTTTAGAGTTGTAAAAATGGCAATATATTGAAAATTAGTCCACGGTCCATTTGAGGCATATACATAGTTGAAAATGCACTCTTTCACAGCATCGATCAAATTGACTTTGAGATGCTTTAAATTTAAGTAAATTTAAATAAACTTGGCAACCAAACAGTTAGCTGACTGATTAAGGTCAGGTGGGTATTTATCAGATCTATAATTTTTACTCAGACAATATAGTCACATAAATTATTTCCGAAGTTCTACTAGTCATGGTATATGTTCTTATAGCAGTAATTGTGGTTTTGTTGCCAAGGATATTGTCGCCTGAATTCTCTCTTGCTCAATGCTCCTGAAGGTGCATTCCGAGATAATCGAAAAAGAAAAGTTGAGCCTTAAAAGGAAAAAATTAAATTAGTCCGAAAAAGTACCATCGAAATTTAAATTAAACAGTATGTTGATAAATTGGTTAGCTGAATTTCAAAAATGGGACTAAAGTACTTTTAATCAGATAAGTCATAGTGGACAGTTTTCTACATATAATAACGTATTTTTCCCATGTATTTAGTATATGGATCAAACCTGCATTTAAGAACTATTGCAATGGAGCAAATATTATCTGCTCAGTTTTTAACTAAATGTATATGGAAATGTTAAGTATATGAAGCAAATTCATTACAAAACAGTTTTTTTTTTTCATATGAGCTTGCTCCATAAACCAAAATTTGGATTTTGCAGAAAGTAATATATAAAAAAAGTAAAGAATGTGGCTTATGGAGCAAAGCGGACCTGTATGTCTCAGAAACTAAAACAGATATATGTATTGCGACAACAGCATTAGAAAGATAATGTTTCAAACCCTATAGAACAAGTCTTAAGTCAAAATGTCAAAAAGTGGCGTATGGAGCTAAAGAGCACTCGGGCGACGATACATAGAAATAAATTTCTTAGTACTTTATTACCACAGAGATATCGATGCTATAGACTGTATTAGGCAGGAGCTATAAGTGAATTAATGCCGACATATGTAGTACCATTTTTAGAACCATAATCGCCCAGAGCAAACTATGTTTCATTCGTCAATAAAAAGATCTACATAAGTTTTAAGGATATTTGTTGGTACTATGTCATATATATGCCAAAGATTGTACAATTATATTGCGTTTGGTTCACATGTTTTTCAAAAGTTGACTCGAAAATAATAATACATAAACACATATTCAGATTTTTGAAGTCTGCCGTGTATATTTTCGAATATTAATTCACTTGATATCAAATTATAGTGAGTCGCGGATTTTCGAATTCTTAACATTTTTCTAAAAGTTCTTTACCAGATTATTAGCAACTTCTATTCTCATTCGGTTATGAGATTGATTTATATCAAAGATTCTTAAATGTTTTAAGGACGACTGAGCATTTTTTAAATGCAAAAATCTACAGGATACATTTATAAGTTAAATACGAAATATAAGACCTATTTTTGTTATTGTATTATGAAATCGATGAATCAATTTATAGAAATGTAATAAGGAACTCGAAAAAGTTTCTCTAAAATTTTGTCAAAATTTGATGTCAAACATTTGATGTCACACAATTAACCCATGTCATAAAAGTTCAAGTCTGGCTGACAAGTCCAGTTGCGTTTCTTTGTAGGACTCTTTTTGGGGACCTTTAACTTATCACACTTTTTCTATCAATGATATGCACTTCACTTTTTTATAATCGTAGTGTTTCAACTTTTCCAAAGAAACCCAAGTTATAAGATTTTATTGGCACTGGACGGTCTTGTACACAGCTTGGCAAGAAATGCAGCACTGAAGAAGATTTAGCGAATCAATATCGTTGGTAGAAAATAAGTGATGTTTTGAAGATTTTTGAAATGGGTACAACCAAAGTTTTTAGACAAACATCTCATAAAAACACGTTTCGATATAATTGATGTTTTGTTTACGTCAATTTGTCGAAATATATGTGAAAAAATTGAGAAAATTCAGATTTTTTAAAGGATTGAACTCAGATGGCGCTAGTTGGCGTAGTTCATAAGATTCGTAATTTCTTCAGCTATCCGATGCCATAAGAATCACGAATACGATTTTTTTCGAGATACGCTCACTCCGCTTCTGAGGTCAGTACAGTTGCTTAGAATGAGGTTGGTTCTGATATTGTTAATCTTAAGTTGGCTGGTCAATGTGCCTGGAGCTATTGAAATCAAATATGGTGTTGAATTTCTTCATCACAGAAACAAGACATCAAGAATCCGACATATTTAACTCATAAGTGCCAAATATATAGTTTTAGTCCCTGATCTGTAAATTTAAGATTTTCGACAGTTATGGTGAAGGTATTATTTCTTACGTATTTTCCAATGCTGATTTCAAATTTGGTCGGAAGTGTTAATTTTTCTGAAAGACTAAACATCAAGTGCCAATACATTTCACGGTGGCTATATAAGAAGGACATGGACCTAAACACATATTGAGTGATATTACTAATAAAATAAGCCATTACTTTTTGAAATTAAATACTGCGTTTACAACTCTTTAATCTTTGTTATTTATTATACGTTTTGCAGGAAATAAAACTCTCTTGACATTTTTACCTTGAAATTCAATAAACTGTTCTAAAAGCGATTTGTTGTTCTTGTAGTATTTGTATAATAATGCATGAAAATGATTTTAATGTTTTTAGGGAAAATAAAAGAAAGAATATTCATAAAATAAATTGAAACTACATAACGACTTCACAAAATTTACATTTAAGTACTATACATATGTGACGCCGACAGTAAAGCACAATGGTAGATATACAAAAGTGTCTTAATATACATACATACATACATAGATACATTTATTTTACATTAACAAATATCGAAAATACCCTTTGAAGTAAAGTGATAATGCAAGTGCAGATAAAATTAAATTCAAAATCAGCTTTGGTGCAATTATTTTGTTGCGATATCGTCCTATTGCAGGCCTGTGGAGCCTGCAGGCTACTACGGTACATATTTCGTGATA
The DNA here is from genome assembly GCA_963680825.1 of Meiosimyza decipiens. Lineage (NCBI taxonomy): Eukaryota > Metazoa > Arthropoda > Insecta > Diptera > Lauxaniidae > Meiosimyza > Meiosimyza decipiens. The sequence continues at coordinate 65,862,788 of OY804258.1, read as the reverse complement.
TAATACCACTCAGTAATTATTTATTTTTCAAAGCTTATATGGTACAAATCAGGGGTTGAAATAAGATAAGATCATTTGGCAATTTTATAGGAAAATTTTTTTAAGAGATTATTCAATTGGTATCAAATATTAATATTGAATAACAGATATCACGGCAAAAACGATTTAACTTAGAAGATCGAACTTAAGCGATTCATAGTATTAATTACCAGATATTATTACGGCAACACCGAGTCTAAATCAAAACTGAAAATTAATAGTGAAAATTTCTTCAAATTCATCTTCAGTATTTTTCATTTCTCTTCCATTTACAGCTAACAACTAAAACAACGGTTATTTGCGAAATAAAATGTGTATTTCGTTCCAAAGATTAACGCACAATAAAATATTCTGAATTTGGCTGAACGATTTTTACAATATTCTGAAATCATTACTGCTAGTTTAAAATCAGAAATAGGGCATTACTGCACCTTATTTCAATGCCTGGTACAAATATTTCAAAAAATTTTGTTGAACCTAAAAAATTTCAGATTTAATTATAAAACTTTTATTTAAACGTTATATAAGATTATTGAAACAAAATAAAATCGCGTGAATTGTAATTGAGCACTTGGAACTTACAGTGAACAAAAAAAAAAAAAACACCAAAGTGTGATGTGTCGTTCCATAGGATTTTTTTTAAGATTTTTATCTATTTTGAAATCTAGAGGTGACTGTTCTTAAAATTTTTTTTTCAGAATTGGTATCGGACGATAATCTTGCTCTATATGAGTACTTCTATGTGGAAATTTTGAGAGAGCTCCCTTAAGCGAAACCTTCGCATGCCAATTTGTTGATAGTAATGTGTGATGCTCAAAAATTAATTGATTTTTAAAGTCATTTTCAATAACTTTTTAAAAACTAAAATTGTTTTTATACTTGTTATTAAGAAGAGGTGTAGAATTGGATGGGTCTATTATTGGACTGCTGATCGCTTGAAAGGTAGCCATATAACGCTAATCAAGAAATTCCGGGTAGTCGAGCAAAACTATCGCCTCGTGAAAGAAAGTGTTGAAAACGACCCAAGCACTTCAATTCGGCACTTTACTCAAGAACTCGACCTCTCTACGTATACTCTGCAGCGAATAGTGATGAAAGATTTGACCCTGCATGCTTACAAAGTCCAGTTGATTCAAAAATTCTAGCTGGTAGACCACCAGCAGCGCTTAACGTTCTCTGATTGGGTCTTGAAAAACATAAATGGAGACGGCGTTTTTTGAACAAAAAAATATCGTATATTCTGATGCAGCTCATTTTCACATTGGCGGTTACGTTAATAAGAGAATTCAATTTCATGCAGATTGTGGACCGGAGCCTATCGAAAATAATGACTAAAGAGCCGTGAAAAATTTTTTTTCTTCCATACTTAAAACTGATTTGCTACGGCTTTCTGAAAAAAAATGTCAGAGAAGTGCAAATGTAGACTTTGAAAATATTTCACAAAAACGATAAAAAATTATTTATTATTCCTTTAATATTATTAGGAGCATATTCTTACCACATAACGTTAGTATTGAATGGTTTGCGCTTAGCCAAGAAAAATTGGTTTAAAAATTGTCTGATTTTATTTATAAAAAAAATGAGCTTTATTTTATTCACCTATAAAACCACTAAATATCGTCAAAACCCACGTACGGATTACCAAAATCTTAAAAATTTTAGAGTATTCTGATTTTAGAACTCAAGGTAATGGAACTTAATAATTTTGAAAGTTTTCAAAAATCCGTATGCGACTAAAAGTTTCATATATGGAGTTATGATTCCAGAAACTTTCTCAAAAGTCGACATGTCGTGCATGCCGTAATATTTTTGACGTGGAAAGACGCAAGCATAAGTTTGAAATATATATTACACAGTTTTCCGGAAGTGACGATTATTTTAAAATTTTGATCGATTATTTCCAAAAAAAAATATATAATATTTGGACCTATTGTTACAATATCAATATAGCTCAATTGATTTGCTGTAATTTAATATACGAATTATCTCCGACAGTTTTTGTTAACCCTTTTACTTCGGAAATCGGAAAAAATTGTTCGACATTTTAGAAAATCCGTACGTATATAAGAGCTTTTGAAAATAACTTTCATAAGACACACAGTTTTTTTAAGAGATAAGGATTAAAAAACTGGTCAAAGTTTTAGAGAAATCGTATTGATTCGAAAACTATGGGACTGGATTTATGTTAACAATAATGGTTTAATAAAAATATAGTCAAAGTTATAGCAAAATTGTCACATCTCGAAAACGATGGACATGGTAAATTTTTTTAAAAAATTAATGCCAAAGCTTAATAAATTTTTACTCATTTGAAATCCATAGTAGTGGAATCGAATCAGGCGTACCCAAACAATTTTAATATAAGCCATATTCACAACTTCCTCCGAAACTAAGTAGCTGGTCCAACTTTTGATTAAAATATAGATATTCTTTAATAAAAAAAAGAAGGGAAGTACTAATTTGAAATACAAAAAATTTTGCATTGAAATTATTGGAATATTATATTCTCAAAAATATTTGTTTAAAAAGATTGCAAAATTATAAACCTTATAAAAACTTTAATTAAAAAATACACTGCTATGTTTGGCCATTGGCTTTTGAGCTTAACACTTTTCAGTTGCCCAGAGCTTGATGGCCTAAACCATTGCAGTTTGTATAATTTTTTTTATTTATTATCTGATAAGCAACTACAAATGCTGGCACTCAAATTCGAATACTACACCAAAGTGGGGATTAGTGGATTAAATTTTATTCTTAAATGCATTACAACGAAATGCTTAGTGATGATAGTTTATAATTTAATCAACTAAATTTTGACAATTTGTGATTGGCAGTATATCTCCAAAAATGTTTTGTCGAAGCTAAACCATTTCACCACAAAGTGCTATTGAATATCAAACTCCACTATTTCTAAAAATTTAGTTAGTAGTCGTGGAAATCAAATTTTATTTATTTTTGAAAAAAAAAAAATTAATACTAAACATTAAAGGTTTTATAGGAGATTTTCATTGAATTCAAAATGTTAATGGAAATTTTCAGTGGAAGTGAATTCTATTAAATTTTTCCTTCAAAAAGCGTTATGGCTGGTATTCCAATAGTCGGTTGATTAGTTTTTATTAACTCGCCCGATTGCAGGATGTTTTTATTATTTTATTTATTCGTTTGACAGTCGATTTTTTTTTATAAATAAAAATAATTTAATCATCCAACTATCGGTGAATAAAAACAAAGCAAATCGTCTGATTATCGCACTAATGCTAGTAACCCGACAGTTGGATAGTTTATTTTTATTTATTCGACCTAAAGTCGGATGATTTCGTTTTTTGTCAGATTGTAGAAAATTTTCCTATTTTTAATGAAAATATATTGATTACCCGACTATCGGACAAATAAAAATTAGCTAAGTCCCCGACTACCGGAGGACAAGCAATAGCTTAAATTGCATCATTTGCACCACGTTGTAAAAATGCGCGTTGATTGTGTGACCCATTGCATTTTATAGAGCTCTGCAACGCGCGTTGAAAAAATGCTTCTGTGGTCCTAGCCTAAATGGGTATATAAGCAAAGGCTTAAGCCTCTGAACTTTTTCTGTGATATAAATTGGATAACAAAACATTGATCTAAGACGCGATCAGAGCGATCCATATTCTTGTTATGAAATTGAAAACTCTATGCAATAATCCCCACTCTGTACAATATCACCTTCACAATCGCAAAAGTACACGTACACACTCATAGTCCACAAGCAAATTGTATTAAGTCCTTGTAAGAGCATTTCCCCAATATCCAAAATATGCAATGCACTGCGTTAATCCTGTTGGAGATGAGCATATGATTTTTTTGTAATTTTTTTAAAAATAAATTATGTATGTGCGAAAGTAAATTAAAAATGTTTTCCTTCTGCGAGTATGTTTGTGTGTATATGTATAGCGACAATCAACTGCGTTAGAGTATGTCAATCCTCTTGTGTGATTTAGATTTTATGTTGAAGTGGAGAGTGCTTATGTGTTTATATTAAATTTTGTGTTCTCAGAATTTCGTTTTAAGTGAATTTAAATTTTTGATTAGCTAAGGCAATTAGTTGAGAGATAATAACGTAATTTTACGAACTTGAAAAGTGGAACAAATGCTTGTTTGATATGAGGCTTAGATACAACATGGATATATAAAAATCACTTCCGACTTCTTTCATACATATTCGGAATCTCCACTTCCATAATTTTTTTTTTTTTGAGGATTATAAAATTATTGGCGAAACTTTCTTTTCCGCAAGGTCAAATGATTTTGGTAAAAATATGGTTTCAGTTTTTATGATTACCTTTGCTAGGCTGGAGTATATTAATTTGCACTCCGAAAAAAACTGAAGAAAAATTCATGACTGAGACTTTACAACTTAGTGGATCCTTCATTATACACAATGGCTGGGTTGATCATATTTGTACCAATTTTTAGGATCTCGCGACAAGACACTTATTGTCTGGAAGCTGACACTATGAAGATGAAGATACCAACTGCAGTTTACCACAGAAACGTTTGAATGAACTTTCTCACTTCTTCAGCGATGTCATCCTCACATCAGATGACAATTTTGCTTTGTATAGCACATTGTATAAAACTTTGCGTCCTTGAGACTTAGCTGCTGACAAGATAATACGTCGTTTTGAAGGATGTTCTTTCAGTCACCTGCTCTACTTACAACCAGCAAAATGATTCCGAAACTTCAGATAAGACAATTTAGTTGTGGAGAATGTTAGCCGAATGTAAAGTCACCTTGCAAGAGGATGCTCACACCGATTGGGTATTATGTCTACGTTTCGCACCAAATTACATTTAAATTTGCCCAACTGCAAATTAAGGAACAATCACCATGGCCAGTATATTTACCTGAACACGGTTACTGTATATTCTGATGGCTCACTTTGGGCATCTGGTGACACGGATTCAAAGATATTGGTCTTGGATTTGAAGAAAACAACTTGCTTGCACACCTTGGGAGACAACGACGTCGTTAATGTCTTATATTTTCACCCAACCGATATTGGTTGCATGTCGTATATGGTTCATCTATCAAGGTTTGGGACTAAGTTTGGACTGAGCTTTGGATTTGATCTAATTATATGCTGCTGAAGTCTCACGATAAGCTCTTTAGGAGCTTCGTAAAACTCAATATACTTACAAGTAAGCGGTTCTGGAAACTGCAGAACACAGCTTTCAAGGCTTTAAACCTACTGCATTGGTGTAAGAACAGTCACAAAGGGTTTTTTGCTCTGATATCTAGAGACTTTACCGAATTATGTTTATATGTTTAATAAATTAGTGTAAGATTCAGGATACGAACGAAAAGGCCGAGACTTCTGGATTGCCGATCTATGACCCTTCTTTTGTGCATTAGTTTTACATGGAATGCTTTTTTGTTCCTTACTTTCACATAAGCCTCACCGAAATATCTGAGCAGTGTAAGCTCATCACAAAGGGCCTTACAACACCCCTTATTCAGTCGCTGTAGTTCTTCTCGCAAGTGAGGCATCCAGGATTGATGTTTTTTTTTTTTTGTAGAAATCACAGGTCAAGCAGAAGCTCACGTAGGCGCCCAAAGCATTTGCCTTCAGAGAGACAAAAATGCCTGAAATAACGCCAGTAACTGAAGTGCTTGTTGGGGGGGATGTTCTCTTAATCTGTACTGCTGGGTCGAATTATTATTAAATGTTCAATAATTAAATTCAACCAAAAGAATTGCAATTTTAAAATCATTTCTTGGAATACATTCATTTTGACCATCAAAATACCTATTACATTTGAAATTTGGTTTTGTCCAGTGCTATATCCACATGGAAAAAAACAAACACATTTTTAGAAATCAACATTGAACTTGTAAACAACGATTAAATTAAAATCGATTTCAATAAAACTTCCAAAAAATATAAGCCAAAAGAGTGAAATTTGCACGGTAAATAAATATAACACCGCTTTAAGCTGTAACCAAACGTTTGTTAAACTTCTTCGATTGGGGAAATATGCAAAGTTGAAAATGGGCGAAAAATTAAATGGAATAAACTCCATAGCAGCAACCGCAAGCAAAATATTTTTTCCGCTTTGCTCTATTGATTGGCAATAACCAAACCGGACGGACGCACTGGACCGATGTGTACAAACGGTCGTTACGTAGAGCAAAATGCAATTCCTCACAGCATAAATGAATTTTTAAATCCCACACCTGACGGCGGTGCACCACGTTGAGTTGATGCACTCGCATGCAAACAAACTTCCATACCAAAATACACACAGCTATACCACTAATCCATGATATTTCACCGCAGAAGTAAAGAGCAACGTTAAAGAAGTCCACAGGATTTTGCTGCTATATCAACATGATTAATGCTTTGATTGGCTCGATACGATACGATGCGATGCGATGCGATGTGGTGCACCTGTGCACAGCTCTGTGTGTACGTGAATCAAAAGTTAAAATGGAAAAAGATTCATCAGGGAATTGTTGCAATTTTACAAAGCCATGAAATGTTTTGAAATGCAAGCAATTTGGTGAATTTTGAAGTAGTACTGGACAGTAATGTTTAAGTATATCAAACGAAGGTCGTCATGTACAATATGAAGAAAATGGAAGTTTATTATTTGGATTATCGTTGTCTTAAATTTTTTAAGTTTCCTATGTGTAATATAGAAACCAGACAAACCATTTCGGATAGCTGTTCAAATAAAATGGTCTACCATATCCACTGTGTAGACCCGGAAGGTCTGAATTGAACTATGTACAATGTACATATCCGTGACTTTAAAACTTCTCTCATAGTTACATAAAATGCAACAATGCTTACGTCAAGTACCATCTGTCAATAGACTACTGTCAAGTTTTGAGATACTTTCGTCATTAACTTGACTTTTGACAGATGTTCAAAGCATACAACCTCGTGAATTTATGTAAAAATGGGAAAAAGTGAATTGTGAATTTATCGAGTGCTCATAAAACCTTAAAAACCGCCATTCACACCAAGGAAAGCTTGATAAGTATAATACTATGGAGACTCTGCACCATCACCTTCAATGGTGAAAAAGTAGTTTACTGAGTTTCGTTGTGGTCGCACAAGCACTAGTGATGATGAACGTTTTGGACTGAGAATTGAGGTCAGTACTCCCGAAAATGTCGCAAACAAACCACGATTTGATGTTGGCCAATCGGGGTGTGAAAGTGCGTGAGATTTTTCATACCATATTCATTTTCGAATTTCGAGTTTAAATGATCAGTTGGGTTTAAGAAAGTTATTCGCAAGATGGGTGCCGCGTTTGCACTTAATTGTCCAAAAATGCAATCGTGAGACGTGTGCAGCCTCATTGGCAAAATTCCATGAATTGGACTACGAATTGGAAACTCATCTACCACATCTCTGGACTTAGCCCACAGGGACTATTTTCTATTTCGAAACCTAAAGAAATGGATCGGTGGAAAGAGATTTAGCTTCAACAATGAAAATACTGCTCAAAATAATGTCTATTTTGAGGACCTCAAGAAATTCTGATTTTTTGAAAGAATAAAAAAATTGGAGACTAAGTGCATTGAGCGAAAAGATGACTATGTTGAAAAATAAAAACTTTTTTTGTTGAAATACTGTGTTTCATTCGAAAAGGTACGTAGTTATTGATCCATCCTCGTATATCTGCTATAGTCACGATAACATCAGCGATTTCTGATGTGTGAACATCTTTACTGGCGACTATGAAAGTAAATCTATATACCGAATCATTGTGCATTGAACTACTTATCTGAAATTTAAAAAAGTATCTTAAATTTCAATTTAATTCTTCCGAAAGAGTTATTAACTTATCGCCTGATCCATGAAGAATTCAACAATCTTCCAAATGTTTGTTAGGTATGAATTTGTACGACATTTTTCGATATCTTAAATAGTGATTGCGAGATGCTTTCTGCACTAACAAACCGAAACATCATTAAGTTCGATCATCATACCACTAGTGCTTGCATTCATTCTACTTTTTTATTAGAAAACATCATCATCAACTTCTAAAATTTTGTTCCACTGTATGAATGCTTTAATATCCTTTAGTTTTATTTGCATTCATACTTTGATGCTGAAATATTGACTGTTGTAGTAAATTTACATATAAAAACAAAAATAAAATATTGTGAGAACACCAATATGGTTTTGTTATAAATTTTCGTTATTTCAACAACACACCAATGCTCGTAAGGATATATTGTTTCAGGTTTCCTTACACTGGATTAGAGTAAATAGTTCCGATATAATTGAAAAATCTGCCCACCCCCAAAACATAAACAAAAATAGAGCGAAGTCTTAAACAAAAGCTAAAAATATGGGTCACCGCATGCCAATCAAAGTTTGCGATTTTGTAGTTTTTTTATGGTTTTTCAATGAAATCAGAAACAGCAGTGATAATATTTGTAGTGAAAACTTATTGCTGTTTATAGCTAATTCTAAAAGTCATTGTTAATTGTATATGCTGAAAAATTAAATGAATTGCATTGGCATTGTTCGGTGTATTGATTTTTATACGTCAGGTTTTTTCATATTAAATATCTACACCCTGGTACCTAAGGTTTTTTGACACTATTATTGCAACCAGTGGCGGACCTTGAATTCTCTTCAGGGGGGGGGCTGACATTTTTTTTTAGTGAAAACTCACATTGATTGAATTTTTCAACGAAAAATATTTATATTTTTTGGTATATAACAAAAATAAAAGATTAAATTTAGCCCTTATAAATCATAGAGATCTATTTTATCTAATCAGTAGTCCAGTCGAGGGTTTCAAGACGGCGAGGTTTCTTCTGGCAAAATAATTCTATGATTTCATCTGAGCAGATATCGATTTCTCTATTAATATTTCCCAGAGCCAATCCATTCAAGCGGTCTTCTTTCATTGTAGATCTTAAATACGATTTCAATCGTTTTAACACAGAAAAACTTCGTTCTGGTGTGCCGAAGTCACTGGAATCGTGGAAAATATTTGTAGTAAAATTGTAATGCTTGGGAAGAACGATTCCAATTTTTTGCTTTTGATAATGGTCAATGCTTCCATTGCATTCAAAGAATCTTTAAAATCGGTCTTACAACAATACTGGTGCCACAATTGAATTTCGGATTTGAGCTCAATTTTACTGCAATTTAAATCACTTTCGTAAGTGAGAGCAGCCTCCACGATCTTGTCAACTGACAGATTCGAGTGATTTGCCGGTATTAAGAATTCTAAGGGTAAAATGCTCAAAAATGTACCTTGGAATTTTGATTTTAGTTCTGATATCATATGATCCAAGTAAGGGTAGTATATTGCGGCTCTAAAACATTTGAGAGAGAAAAAAAAAATTTAAATAAAACTAGTAAGTACTATCTTTGGCCAGGCCGAAACTCACATACCCTGCACTGCATTGAAAGTACCTTTTTAAAAAATGTAAAAAAAAATTGAAGAGGTTGAAGTCGAAAAAAAAAGTAAAATGTTTGAAAGAGGTCGAAAAGTGTTGAAACAGTTGAAAAAGACTTAAAAGACTAAAAAATATGGAAACCATTAAAGTAAGTTGAAAGAAATTTAAAACGTCGAAAAATGTGGAAAATGTTGAAAAATGTTAAAAAGTTGAAAAATGCGAAAAAATATGGAAATTGTTGAAACATATTGAAAGCGGTTGAAAAAGTCAAATAATATTTAAAAGGTTGAAAAATATTGGAACCATTCAAAATTGACGAAAAGGTCGAATGAATTAACAAGTTAAAATATCCACAGCCCACTTCTCCAACTTCGCCTAGTTTCGGTTCAATAAATCGGTGTCCTTGCTTTGTTCTAAGTCTTCTAATGTTTCAGAGATAAACAGTAGCGATTCGCGGAAAGTATCAACGCTTTCATGCCTTTCTACTCATCTGGTCGCACACAATGTTCTTAAACAATTTTTTTTTGTTTCTGGACTCCGTTCGGAAATTTTATCTTTTAATTGTTGTACTCTTTTAAATGAGTTCGAGAAAAAGTTTGTCACTAATGAAACTGTGCCTAGCATGTTACGAATTTCAGAATCATCGCATGATTTGCCTACGCACAGATTCTGAGAGTGACTGAAACAATGGGTGTAAAATGCTAAGGGTTGGTCTTCAGATATCAAAGCCTGAACACCGTTGATTTTCCCAGCCATAGTCGAAGCACAGCTTCACTGTCGTGTGATTAGGGACTTGTCCCTATATGTTTGCGTTGAAATGTCAAAAATGCTTATATTAAAATTTAAGTAAAATAAATTTTTTTAGCTTAAATTAATTTTAAAATTTAAAATAAATAAATTTTAAAATAGAAATATAAGAATAGAATAGACTTTTTGGTGGCAATGTTGTAGTAACATGAACTTAGGAAACAATGTAGTCACAATTTCAAACTTATGTATTATTACCAGTATTACATAAATCTTATTTCATCTTATATTTCCTTAATAAATGAAATCCATTCAGGATCTTTTTTGACATTAATTTAGATATTTAAAACAGTCGATATGAAGATCTATGACTATTTTAGTACGTTGTAGTCTTAATATACAAGTTATGCGTATGCGCACAGTTGCATTAGCTGACTTCAATCAATGCATGTGTAGTTTAGTTAGGTCTTAAGATTATTTGTTGGCTATAAAAGTGGAATAGAAAATCGTGAGCCTGTAAATAGAAGACGGGGGAGTGGTAGTGGTGGTGTTGTTATGGTGTATAAAGAAACCAAAAAAAAAATGTTCGCTGATATATTTTCTACATCACAACAACACTTCACCACCACAAACAATTTTTTCGATTTCGATTTACTGAAACGTTCTTGAATCGAAATATTTTTCGGCGGATGCCAGGGGGGCTACAGCCCCCATAGGCCCCCCTTGGGACCGCCACTGATTGCAACTACCGCGGTTATTGCAACAGGCTTGGTTTTTATTAGTTGCGTTAACCGAGGCCGCACTGTAAATGTATTATCAAATCTTTGTTCATGTGTCTTTAGAAACAAAAGTACGTGCTTGAGGAATGCGGCACTGATAACGTGACCAACTATTTTGAAGTACAAAAACCCGAACTGAAAAACATTAAAAAAATCTGTAAAAAAATCACCTAAGAATCGTCAAAAATTCAATCGAAAATTCAATAACTTTGTTTAAGGGATTCTTTCGTAAATTTGCATAAAATTACAAAAATTACATTTTGGTGATACGAAAAGGTCATTCATAAAAAGGGTTTTCAACAGCTATTGCTATGTATATCGCCGGTGTAACAAAAATATGAATTAGTTCTTTAAAATTACTTAAAGATTTCACTTTTTGAGTACTAAAAAGAAGTAATAAGAAGTACATTTGGCTGTACAGGTAGTCCCCGACTTACGACCGAGATAGGTTCCTAGTCATCGGTCGTAAGTCGATTAAGTCGTAAGTCGAGTTTCATAAAAAATAACTAAAGAAAAATACTACATACATACTGTACTACTAGTTCCAGCCATTTTTGGGATGATACAAAATTATTCACTTAATCAAACGTATTATTTGTACTGAAATAAATCGAATCCTTGTACATACTACTGTTTTTTTTTAAATTTTTTCTCATATACATATTTTAGGGATTCCCCCAAACTATTTTAAGCATTTTCTATGAAAAAAATTGAAAAAAAAATTGGTCGTAAGTGCGAATAGTCGTAGGTCGAACGGTCGTAAGCCGGGGACTACCTGTACTTCGAAGCACACAGTGCAACGGCTAAATAAAAATTACTGTGCTCTCACAAGTAGTACGGTTGATAACGTTAGGTATTGCGAAGGTAGTGTGCTTCCCTTTTGACCTGTCATACATCTTTTTAACTTGCTTTGCATTTCTTTTGCTAAAATGTTCGTTACTTTGTGTACTTCTCTTCAGTTCGGTTTGTATGTGCTTCTTTTTGCTCCAAGACAGTTGGTCACTTTAGATATTACCAATATTAGAGGGTGCAAAAGGGAATCGCAGTTTTTGAATTGAGTCCCATATCAAAAAAGTACAACTGAGTTACATACTATATATCGGCAATTATCATGGGATGGGTGTAATGTATGTCTGTGTATAGTTGGTCAGCTGCAAGGACTCAAAAACTTTTTCTCGCAAATTATTTTCAAGATGTGAAAAGACATTTTCCATCAAACGTATTGATATTGAATTGTTTTAATAAAAAATCATAGGGCGAGAATCTTTAGATATATCGCCTCCGTAACCTTTCCATTTCCCGCAGTCAATACAGGAACGGTCTGCTCGCGCGACCCCTATTTCGAAGTTTCGCTCGCATATTTTGAAATAGCAGTGACATGCTCGCGCACCTAATTGCCACGGAATATATGTTCACAAAAATCTTACTGCTCCAGCGCTACGGGTTCGAAACTTCAATTTTCTGTAAACAGTATAGAGTTCACATATATGTGATATGCTATAGAAAACAGAATGTCAGAACATAATATTGCAAAATTCGGTAGACATTAAAACAGGCAAATCTTTTCAAAGGTTTGAAATTTCACTTTGCTTTCATTTGTAAAGTGACAATTTGTGCGGAAAAGGTGTTTCGTCGCTTCTCTCGGATCCAAGACGCGTATTTCAGTGAAAAGTCGCCTTCGAAGCTCTGGAATTCGGGTATTTTGCAGCAAACTACGTTTCGAGTACTCGTACTCTAGATCCAGTGATAAATATGTCAAAATAACTTGAAAACTAAACAAGAAATAAAGTCTAAAAGTTGCGACGGTAACTTTTTTGTTCTCTATGAGTTCTGAAAATCACCCATTTCGTGATACTAGCCCATATGTGTATTTGACTAACATTGTAAGAAAACCCGTAGTTGAAGCATCGAAAAGAGTGTCGCAAAGTAAATAAATTAAAGCTTTTTTTGGTTGAAGTTGAATTCAGCTCAAGGTAAAAGCGAAAACTCAAATGGAATCCAATTTAAATAACGAACACTTTTGGAAGTTTCACTTCATAATAAATCGCTAGAAATATCCTCTGCAAGGCATTATAAAAAATGAACGTTTCTCTACGATATGCACTCACATTATTTGAAATATACATGTAATTTTGTGCAGGATTTAGTGAACGTCTTAATAACAGTCTTAATATCCAACGCGAATTTCAACCTTCTTGCAATTGCCACCATAACTCACTGTGTTATTAGCAAATTCCATTGCGACCTTACTTCACTTTGATACATAGCTGCGAGCATAACATATTATAAAGGGTGATTTTTATTAGAGTTACTGAATTTTAATTTGAAATAAGCCACTTAAGTTTGATGCAATTTTTTTATTTAAAATATTATTAGCTAGTCATGGTCAAAGTATGCCGGAATATATTTTAAAGAAATTAATGCCACAAAAAACTCTTGAATAAAAAAAAAAAATTAGATCAAAACTTAATTTTTGTTGTGTTTTTATTCTTTTAATTTGGAATTCTATCTCTCTAAAAAAGCACACTTTACATATACATACATATACGTAAGCACAAACACTCAAAGCACGCATTAACACAGACGCAACATGAAATTACTTCACCTGCAACAATCCCGGAGGAAAAACAATAAAGTAGTGACCCACTTAGCAAAAGAGAAAAGTTGGAGGATTTTTAATATGGAAAACAAGAATAGAATATTTACCATGAAGGGTACTTAAAAATTTCGAGTGTGTACTGAATTTAGAGTCAGAATTTACTATTTCGACGTTGGCGTACTTTTTTTTACAATTCAATGCAATTATTGAAGTCAGAAAACACTACGCAGAAATATATACTGTATCAGTAGGCTAAACTCCAAGATATCAAGGGGCCTCACCAAATGACGCCGTTTTCAAAGGTCAGGTGTTTGCCCTGTTTTAAGAAAAACACAACACCAGCATGTCGTAAGATAAGTTGTATATCAAATATGAGGGTGTGACTTAACATCAAAGTGCCACATTACGAAGTGAATGACATCCTAAAGGAATTTCCAACAGAGCTGCTCTCTATTTAATGGTGCAGTTTATGGCCCACTAAGAGTTTCATAACATTTTTCACGCGGGCGCTCATTAATAATTGCGTTAAATTCACACGATTCTTTTGCTTAAAACTCGTCGTCGCAATTCGTATTTTCACTTCCCCCCACCCAATTTCATTTGTGTTCTGGCTGTGTCCGGTGGTGGTGCCATAATTTCGCGTAGCTTTGAAGCTGCCTGGCTGCATGGTAGTCAGGCCGACTACATTCGTCAAGTGCGAACATTGGCGCCATGCTGATGGTGTCGCTGCTGTTGCTGGTGTTGCGCCATTGTTGATTATTGTTATTTCCGCCGCTTTTCGTGTTGGCTCCCATTACGAATGAGAGCAAAAGTTTGTTGTGGTATAGGAAAATGTGTGTGACTGTGTGTGTAATTCGAAATGTAAATGTGATTGTGTTAGTCACTTGCTGTCCGTTTTGGCAAATTAGTTCGGATGCTGGTCGTTGTGTTGGCTGGTCAGTTGGTTTTTGGAAAATTCGACACCAACAGAAGCGGCTCCGCATTGTTGCAACATTAGGTCGGATAACAAACTTAAAAGAGAATTTTAAAGCTGTATTTGGATTGAGTTTAAGAACAACACAGAATACACAGTTTGTCAGTTGGGGCCATAAATAATGCAGCGAGTGGTGTATTTTTCTGTGTTAAGTAGCATACGATAAATGACCATAATGAAAAAATTATTAAATTTCTAACAGCGACTGCAAAATTTTGAAGTTATGAGTTCATATTTATGATTAAATTATTATTTTTTCATTATACGAAACGATGGCATAGTAAAGTTCGGCATATGTACGGTACGCAATGGCTATGGGTGGAAATTGACATTTCATAATCCACCTTAGATCGAGGACTTGCATTGCAGTTAATAGTTGTAGTGAAATACTTAAGTTCGACATGAGGTAATGCAGCTTACAACTCTTCAACAGATTTCTCTGTTTTCTATAGAAAAAAAGCTGCAACCAACCTCAAAGAAAATGTAGGGTTCTGGCTCTCTCATATTTCATCAACAAGCTACTTCTCAACCTTAGCAAATTTTCGAGCCAGATTAAGCAACGTAAAATTGATCTTAGAATTTTGACTCTGAGACGCCTGACTATAAGAAGCACTTATGTTAGAGCGTTCATGGATTAAAATAAGTACATCCGCCGCACATCATAAGAAGATATTGATCCAGTATATATTAAAGCAAAAATATACAAAATATAGTTCTACAGAATATGCCATATTAGTTGGAGCTAATTATAAACATTCACGTATGGAATGAGCGATTTGTTTCGCTCTATCTGGTGGAGCCTGCTGTGTGACATCAGACAGTGCTCATTAGAGTTCAACCTTAAGATCTTACAAACGGCTGCAGATATTGTCGTTTTTTCTTGCAAAAATAGAGATTGCAAAGAAGAAGTTTCCTTCAGAACTTCGTTTCAACATAGTGGACATGATGATGAGAACACCAGACAAACTATTAAGATAAACTGTACGTAAAATATTGAAACAGGGATTTATTTTTAAACGGAAACTAAGGGAAATGTTCTTGAAATACAAACTAATGGAAAGTGCATAAAGAAACAAGAGAAGGAAGTGATTTAATGGGGGTGTGCGTCAAAAGATTCTATATTCTATGTTTCAACTTAAAAAAACGAATTATGTTAGACTTAACTCCTTGTTAAACCATATTGACTGGTCAGTTATACTTCCGGATAAACAATATTACTCTGTGGCTGATATGGAGTGCTATGTTAAATCATTTAATGTGTGCTTGCATAATTGAATTTACAAATCTATGCCGAAGTTCATGAAGTCAGTATTTTCAAGTGGTCCTCCATGGGTAACAAATGAATTAAACTATCTTGAAAATGCAAGAAATCGCCGGTTTAAAAAATTCAAAATGTCTGGTAAAACCATCGATTATAGAAGTTATTCCCGCGCTCGGTATAGTTATCAAAATATTAATAAACGCTCTTATTTAAACTACATCTCATATATAAAACTCAACATTAAGAATAATCCTAAATTTTTTTACAAATTTATAAACATCAAACGTAAATCATCTGCGTATCCTCTTCAGATGTCTTATAAAGGTGTAACATCATCCGAAAAAAATGAAATATCTAATATGTTTGCAAACTTCTTTGAGTCAACTTATTCATCTTCAGCTTATAATTCCAGTATGAACTATCCATGTAGTCTTCCGCGTATTATTGAGATGCAACTCCCACGAATTGGTGCGGATTTAGTCAATAATGAATTAAAAATTTTAAAATGTTCTTATTCTACTGGACCAGATAACATCCCAACAAACATCCTGAAGTATTGTGCAAGTAGTCTTTGTTATCCTCTTTCAAAAATTTTTAATATTTCCTTGATTTTGGGCTATTTTCCTAAATCATGAAAAGAATCTTACATTATCCCACTTCACAAATCTGGAAGTAAGGCTTATATTCAAAATTACTGAGGCATATCTAAGCTCAATGCAATCCCAAAAATTTTTGAAAAAATTATTAATGATTATCTTTCAAACTTTGTCTCGTCCTTGATGACAGTGTCCTCAAGGTAGTCATCTTGGCCCCACACTATTTTTACTGTTTATAAATGATTTACCCTCTACTATGAATTCGGCCCATATTTTAATGTATGCTGATGATGTAAAGCTTTTTTATTCTTTTAATGATTATTTTAATCATAAAACTTTACAATCAAACCTAAATGAACTTGTTAAATGGTGTGACACAAACTTGATGACCTTAAACCTCAAAAATTGCAAACAAATGACTTTTACAAGAAGGAAAGAAATTGATACTTCATATTCTATAAACGGTGTAAAATTGGAAAATGTTGAAAATTTTGTAGATTTAGGCGTCACTATGGACAAAAAACTTCGCTTCAACGTTCATATAAGTTTAATGGCGGACAAAGCAAAAGGTGTCTTTGGATTTATAAAACGATGGTCTAAAGAATTTGATAACCCCTACACGACTAAGCTTCTATTCCCTTCTTTTGTTCGTCCAATATTGGAATATGCGTCAGTGGTGTGGAACCCACAATATATGCTCGATATGCTCGAGTCGGTGCAGAATCAATTTCTATTGTTTTCACTTAGGGGGCTACCTTGGAATTCACACTTAAAATTGCCTTCAGATGAAAACCGTCTTACACTAATACGGTTACCAACTCTGCGCAGTCGAAGAATTCTGCTAAATGTTACTTTCTTAAATAAACTGTTTTCCGGTTCAATTAACTCTGAGTTATTGCAAGGTATGATTAACATTAATAATCCAAGAAGGAATTTGAGACATTTTCGATCTTTAAGACTTGAAATATGTAATTCTAACTACGCTCTTTTTTGTCCATTCCGGTGTATATGTAATGATTATAATACCCTTTGTCATCTTATTACACCCGTGGACTCTTACAATGTTATGAAGCAAAATATAATTATATATCTTAATTCTTGAAAATACTTTGTTTCTGCTGCACAGCCTCTGGGCTTAGTAGAAATTTTATTTAATTTGTGATCGGAATTGCTCAACCCATCGTTTTGTTTAAAGAAATAGTGTAGTCCCGGTCACCGATCCGTACGATAGACGGATGTGCCGCACGCGTACGGTTTCGCTTACTGAACGCAGAGCAGTCCGGGCTGTTCGTAGTCGGTCACCGATCCGTACGATAGACGGATGCACCTCTCGTGCGGTTAGGCGGGCAAGTGGCACCGTAGGGACCGAGCGCAAAAAAAAAGACAAAATGGATGTGACTACTAAAAGCATAGACTCTATTCAAACACAAACCATATGAAAGGTCTTCGTTTGAAACTTTTGGAATGGATATTTATGCTCAAAGAAACTATGTACAGTAAAAACTGTGTGACAGTTTTTTAAATTTTAAAGATGTTGAAAGTTTCTTAGGACTTAAGCTTTCACTTTATTGTCTTTACCCATCATTCCGTGTGCTTCAAATTCAAAGATGGCACAAAAAACGTGCTCTCATATTTGGGTCACAACGATAACCGACGTCAAGTGAATGTTCGTTTGTTGTTGCTTTTGTTGTGAGTTGCAATTGCTGTCGACAAAAAGCACTGCTCCATTGTTTCGTTTCTACCGATTTTAGCAATTACCACAGTTCCACTTTATATTGCAACCTCTCTCTTCCCACTACATTCTGGCGTTATATTTGCGTTCTGTAAGTATCAACATTACCTGCATTTACGTGTATGTATCTATGTGTATGTGCTGGTGTGAATGTCAGTGTGTCGTTGGCATTCATTTACTTGAATGAAGTTGCAGTTGAAGCTTTTAACACAGGAATTGCATTTCCGCCATCCACTTTAGCAGAACTCAATAGGAAGAATATTAACTGTTGCTGTGCCACAAAAGCCATTCGATGTCGTGGCAGTTCTGGAGCGGTTCTTTATTATATCACAAGTTTTGGATAGATTAGTATTTGGGACAACGATGAATTAATTAATTAATTGCGATTATTGTGCCTGAATTTATTGATACAGAAAGTGCGCTGCATTTATGCTTTAGATATGATACGGTACGTATTGTAAACTAAATTCTACTTAAAAGTAAGCGTTATGGGTAAAATTAATTGCTTCAATTAATTAATCTTCCAGGGCATTTTAATATTTATCTTACCTGCTGATGTTAAAAGGAAAACAAATTTCATGTTAAGCAACGTTAAGAACAATTGTTAGTATACGCAAATACGGCCATGGGTAGTGACTCCTCTGTTCACATGACCACCAAAGTGAAGTCAGAGTGTAGGCTTTGCAAACGTGCAACGAAATTGAAGCAAGCAATTAGCACACTTACATTTGCTGTGCTTGAACCAGCACCATTAGCGCTAACATCATCAACAACTCTTCTAGCGGCTCCCAATCCTCCTGCGCCTCCGCCAGCAGCATCTCCACCTACAATTTCCATGAAATAAACCCCAATGGGAGAAGTAGAACGTGATGTTTTCTTACGTGGTGGCTTAATGGGTAACTGACTTTCTGCCGTTTCCATGTCATACATGGTTTGACCTTCCATGGTAGCCTCAGCCCCCAGAAACTGAGAATGTATGTCAACTTTTGCCCTCTCAACATCTCCACGTAATATTAATGCTGGTGTATTCGTTGACATGGATCGCGATGTTCGCATATGGAGACCACTTGGCAAATTGTTATTGTCTTGATTGTCATCATCATCTTCGAGGGTCACAGTGGTCGCAGTTGATGTTATTGTTGGTCTAGTTGCAGTGGCCACCGTTGTAGTTATTGGTGTCTCCATCGCAAATGTGGGTTCCATATAAATTGGTTCATTTACTGGCGTTGGCGGCTGTTCACCTTTACTTTGACTTTGTATTTGCCTTGTACTTGGTTTTGTCTTTCGATATTTGATGGAACGAGCTCTTAAATTTTGTACTGCCGCACCAATTATGCTACCATGTTGTTGCTGTATTGTTGGTTCCATAATCATTCTTGGTGTTGACATCGCTGGCGTCATTGCAGCTGTAGTCGGTATACTGGTTCCAGTACTAGAAATGCCAGCTGCCTTTTCAGATGACAAAGCAGCATGAAATTCTCGTTCGATTATTTCCTACATTTTTGTATGGTTACTACATATGACACAACATCGATACGAGAGTATGGGGAATAGTAGTGAAATAGTAGTAGAGTAGTTTTGAATTGTAGTTTTCTCAATTAAGATCGATTGCTAGATTTTTATTAAAAGGCTTACTATGAAATTAGATCTCACGGTCAAAGGGGTGAGGAGAGCAAGCGACTAAATATAGTTATGTTGAGGATATTAGGAAGTTAAAGGTATTGGAGCTGCATCGAAAAAATGTTCTACCGATCTACTTTTAATAACCCACAATGTCCAACAATATTAAATTTTTTTTAAACTTTTATACTTCTGAGGCGAGAAAAAACTTAGCTCATCTGTGAAAGATTGTTACAGATATGCGAAATATGTTCTACTTCCACATATTTGTTTCAGCTGGAAACTCGAAAGCTTTTAGGCCTCCCAACAAATTACGGATATTTGTGATCGGTCTGACGAACTGAGCGAGAAATCGTTCAGTAAACTATTAGATTCTGAATCGATTTAAATTATTTTACTGAGCTTACTGTGTGGCAACATCAGAAAAATTTAAAAAAACAAACAATAAAAAAAACCTTAAAGCTAGTCATACTTGTTTCATTCATTGCTATATGGAATCATCAGTGAACTTTGAGCTTGAAGATTTTTCAAGCCTGATATTTCACAATTTGCATACAATTGTTGAGAATCCAAGCAAAAACTGAAACAAACGAAAGTCAAAATTCTCTTTTCCTCTATGTGTTTATGTTTTTGTAACTCACTTTTTTAGTCATATTTGTCAAAAGGAATTTGATAGAGGGTGGAAGATTCCAGCTACCCTTTTCAAGCTGTTGAGTTCGGTAAGACGTTTCGATAAGTTTTTAGCTAAATATTTTTACGTTCTAAATGAGTTCACAATATTGTTGTTTTTCAATAACGTTCTTACACATCAATGCCAAAATATTATATAACTTTTCGATACACCCCACTACGATAGTATTGCTGCAGTGTTATTAGTTAGAAAGATTGTTAGTTTTGGAAAAATAAAAGAAGCATTGCTACATACTGCAATATTTCAAGACAACCACTAGATTAACGTTTCTGCAAAGCCGAAGCTAGAGTTATTGAACTGCTTGGGACTAAATTCAGAGACAGATTCAGAAGGGGGAGGGGGTTGTCAGCGCAAATGAACACCTTTTCAAGTGAAGGACCATAATGTTTACTAAATTTTAAGTTAAATGAGCTAAAAATAGCTCCTAACATTTTTAAGATCAAAAATATCTCTGTCTAATGAAATACATTTTCGACTGAATGAAATATAGAAACCTAGTTTTATAATTGAAATATATTTTTAATACTTTAAAAAATAATAAAAACAACTGATGAGGACTCAATGATTCCAAATCAGAGTTAAAGTATTTCGTTTGTATAATTAAACACCAAAAGAGTTTGACGCTGTGAGGCTCAATTTTCAGAGTTTTATATTTTATTTTCTAACTTTCGTCTAAAACACGATTGAGAATTCGTTATTTCATCTTCGAACCAATCCACTTTTATTATCACAACAATGTAAAAATCACTTTCAACTTGTCATGTCTGGTCAGGAGTCTAAAAAGTAGAGCTTCACCGATACGATAATTCAAAAATTATCGTACCGTATAATTCAAAAATTATCGTATCGTCCACGTAGTAGCCCCAAGTTTATCGTCTCGTACTCGCTCTTGTACGAGAAATTTTTAATCTGTATCGTTATCGTCTCGTTCTCGTCCCGTTGTCGCCGATAACTCTCGGTTATTCTCTTTCACTCCTAAGTATATACATATATATAAAACTAGCTGAACCAGCGGCTTTCCGCGCACTGTCCGTTGTACGACCACGTCTACACTTTACGCAGTCTTTACGGCAGACCTTTGGGTCCATGTACGAAATTTCACAACTTGGCATAAGTTCCAAGAATAGCAATGTAAGGGTTTTTTTTTGAATGGTAGGAGCTATGAGCCATTAGTCAAACCTGTTTACATTAAACGAGTTGCTTGGCACAACCAATTTTCATTTACGCGTCAGGTTTCATAAAGGTGCCATGCACATTTGTTCAAACTCGTTCAGGTTTCGTGAGGTACTTAACATAGACAGTATACATCTAAGCGGGAATTTCAAAACACCAGCTACCATGGGTGCCAAGATATTGAGTTTTAAGTGGTTTAATATAATGGAAGCTCTGGCTGAGTCTCATTATAACTTAGTGCTTATCGTAAGATAAACATTACATTACCGCCGAGAACGAGATATCGGCCAGACCCTTCTCGTTCTCGTCCTCGGTCGTACGAGAAATATCTTTTTTTGATATCGGTTGTTGGTGAAGCACTACTAAAAAGCAAATTAGCTTAGAAATTAAATCGGAACAAACAGTTTTGAGCACCGAAAATACAGACCTTGCACAAGGTCGAAACCTTTTTTTAAGCTTTCGAACATTTTGTTGCAAAAACGTTAGGCTTTAAAAATATGAGCAAACTCACTGTTTAAAACCTTTTTTATCGTCCGCATTATTTCTTTAGTTATTAATCGGTTTTCAGTTACATATTTTTAGTGAAAAATTTGGTTCGAGTCAAGCCAAACGTTATTTTTCTTGAATTCTTTTTAAAATATGTGAGCTACAATAATGCAAAAAAAAGATATAAGATTCTCATTAGTTTATCAGTTCTAAGTTGAAAATTGGGTAAAAAAAACTCCCAAAAAAACAACAGCATAGCAATTACATACCAAGGCCAAGTACAAATTAGCCACACAGCGTCACACTTTTTTAAAGTTTTACTATATCATCACACAAAATACTACAAAGCTTTAAGATTTCCATGTTAAAATCCTGTGAAAGATATAATTTAAACATCATCTACAGGTACTATCTACACTATTTAAATAAAATTGCTTATATGGAAATGGTTTGTAACGCTTTGGCACAAAATGCACTGAACCGATTTTAATAATTTATATTATAAAACAAGATATTTTTTCTAAGACAGGTTATTGCATACTTATTTTTTTTAGAAGATAAATGTCCTTCTTTTAGCATTAAGCTTTTGCAAAACCTTATACAAAAATTGTCGCTTTGCTTTTTCGTTATTTATGCTGCTTCTTGAATTTTGCGTTGTTATTGTTGTTTTTTTTTCTTCTCATTTGTATCGTTTGTATACGGCTTCGAAGTTAAAAGAACAAAATTTCCCTTCAACTGATATTTTTTTACTTTGAAGATAATCTGATGGTAAGTGAACTATATTTCTTTCTAAAGTATTATGAAAAAAATACCGCGGCGTGTAAGTGCGAAGTCGCGGGTATCACTAATAGACCTGTTAAAAAAATCTCATGCTCTAAAACTCTTCGGGAACATGTAAAATTGGAAAATTGATTCATATTCGAGTATATCCTGAAAAAAAACCCTGGGGCTGCTACCAAAGCAGCAAAATTTTCATTTTTCTATGTTATAAAATGAACAAAAACCGTATTTAGGCTTCTAAAATGGCCACGATATTGAACTCCTAACAGATGTACTCTTTACTTGGAAGAATTTTGTCAAGCCATGACTACAGAATTATTAAGTTATTTGATACTTTTTTCTGAATTCTGATATTAAACTTTTTCTTTGTAATTAACTAAATTAATTTCATACAGAGCCGTGTAGCTTCTATTGTGATGGTTAATAGGAATATTATTGCACAAAGCTGGTGGTTTTAGTGTCCACTATCAAGTTATTACTATGTGACAAATATTAGTATGAAAAATTAACAGAAAAGCTTCCAAATGCGTCAAACAAAATTACTAAACATGATATGTACATGTTGAAAATAAAATTCACACATTAAATTAAAGCCAATTTAACTCAATACAAATACATATACAAATACATACATTGTTAATCTATTTATTTTTTCAATGTGGTTTGGAGTTTTTTAATTTTTTTTTTTGCTTATAATTTCAATTGAGCTACATTTGATCGATAAATTCTAACAACAAAAAAGCGTTAAAAAATTAAGTTTATGTACATAAGGACATAAGTAGTTAACTATGGTATAAAATTTTGGAAACGCTTAAGTTGAAGTTTTGTGAGTGTACTACCACAGAAAAATATCAAAATTGCCCAAAAATTTCATACGCATTGATACCTTAGTAATGCTAATGCTTTCCGCGATTCCACACTCAGTTATCTGTCTGCACAAAACTTACGCTAAGGAAATTAAGTAATAGTTAATATGGGATTAATGCTGATTGATAGAATATCACATGAGACCAGGCAATGAAAAAAAACCGTACCTTATCGTAACGTTTAAATCACAAAACCCAAACTTTACTTCTCACATTCTTTGTTTTGCTCTTTGATTCAAACACCAACCCGTACTAAAGCAAGCAGATTCAAAAGACAAGAACAGAATGGTAACGTTCTGCTCTACGTACAAGAATCTTTATTCGCTTTGTTGTGGTTTTGATTCGCGATTGCTACCCGAACTCGTACCAAATGTAGTGATCGTTTTTGTCATTAGATTCGTGTTAGTGATGCCATATTTTGGAGGTTAAAAAAGTGTACCATGGTAAGGGGACCCATTTTCGGGTCAAAAAAGGTTCTTTCCAGGGTCCCGAACCACCCTTAGTGATGTTCAAAACATTTTTTCGAGTTATCTGTTGTTTGAGAAAACAAAATTTTTACACGAAAATGGGTTAAAAACGAGTACCATAGTCCGGAGACCCATTTTCGGGCCAAAAACGTTTCTTTACAGGGTCCCGAGCCTCCCTTAGTGCGGTCCAAAAATTTTTCTGAGCTATTTTTATTTAAAAAAAAAAAAAATTTTTTTCCTAATACGAATCCAATGACAAAAACGGTCACTACATTTGGTTCGGGCTCGGATAGCAATCGCGAGTCAAAACCACAACAAAGTGAATAAAGTTTTTTGTACGTAGAGCAGAACGTTACCATTCTGTTGCGATCTCTCATGTCGCTTGCTATTGTTTGTGTTTGTGTTTCAATCAATGAGTGAAGTACGGAATGCAGAGAGATAAAGTTAACGCTCATAGAACAGAACGAAATCGAACCATACGATAGAGTTTTTTTTCATTCTCTACATGAGACTATGCCTTTCGGAGAGCTTGCTTTATCCAAATCTTGCTCAATCTAAATCTTTCCGGATAGAGAGAGTTTGAGACTACACAGTCTATTTAATTTCCAAGAAGCTATATATTTTGGTCAGAGCTGGGCACTACCACACACGTAGTTCTCTTCAATGCATTTTTAGTTGTGTTGTCGTGTGCTTTTCAAATTAAACTGAATTGAATTTTACGCTCTCCGCTTTATATATAAATACGTATATGATATACGCGCGCGGTACGTTTTGCCTAGCTACGATTATGCTTAACTGAAAAAGACGTCAGAAGTGAGAAAAACACACCAGAACTAGCCTAGACGGCATATTGTATGCCATGTGCGGATAGCTCTTTATTGAATAATGCTTTTGGCTTTATGTTAGTATTGCGTCAGAGCATGCTTTTCATAGAATCCATTTTCTTAATAAAGTTCTGCGATTGTTTTCCTAGCAGTAGTTTGTGCTTTCTTCAGCATGAATAATGCTCCTGAAAAGCTCTTTGTCTGAGCTGGTAAATGAATGTCTTTTTAGACAACTGAGAAAGATCCCAAACTATCAAAAGGCATCAGAATAAAAAAAGTCACAGGGAACGAAGTGGCTGATGATATAGTTACAGCAAAATTACAACTACGAATGCATAACTAACCAGAAATCTTAAAAAAAAAATAATTGTGAAAAAGATCATGATCGGTGCTGTCCAGAGAATGAGCGTTAAAACGAGAACGAGAAGACACACAGCGTAAAAAAGCGTTAGAGAGTAGACAAGAGTGGCATAAGTTCTTCTGCAAGTTCTAACGAGAGCGAAATTGGGAGTAACGAGAGAGCATTTGTGTATACGCATACAAGTGTGAGCGCACAACAACGATTCAGTTCTACTTCAGCAGAAGTTTAACTCCATATGATTGCTGTGCCACCACATGGAATGAAGTTTTGCGTGCATGTTGGTGCCCATCATTACCCAGTAAGCAAGGGCAGGAGGAGCTTGCAGTGCTTCTAGCAGGCCTTCCTTGTTAAGTATAAGGCCTTGCCACACCTCCTTTCAAACGTACTTTCTGTATTATATGAAATGTCCCAATAAAACAGGCCTTCTAAGACCGCTTGCAGTAGAAGGGGTCAGAGGAGAACTTGGAAAAAATGAAACTTTAATGCGTATTACGTCGTGAGACTCGGAGCTAAATTGATTTTTTTTTTCATCAGAGTCACTTCTACTTACATTGATATTTATATTTTTAATGTTTATTTGTTGTGACGTTTTCTTAATTTATAATTTGACATTGAATACACACAACACTCTACCACCTTAACATAACATGAAACAGAAGGAACAGCCTAGCAACATGCGCGCCGTTCTTTCCTTCTAACCATTTATCTTCTTTTGATGTCGTATAATTACAAAAGTAATGTCGAACCACAAATCATTGCAATATTTGATATAAAAAAATACATAAAAAACCATAAAGTAAATGGAGACCTTCTTCTTTGAATTCTAATATCAGGCCTGATAGTACGTATGCTATGGGAAAGCATAATAGCACGTCTGCTGTGGGATGGCATAATAGCATTTCAAGAGTATACACTCAATAGAGTGTAACTATTCTGCTAATTAAAATTACACTACTTATAAAAGACAGATTGTAAATAAAAACAATAATCATAATACAAAAAAAATTGGTATACATATTTTTATTTGCATGAAAATTTAGTTTTGAGAAGGCCTCTTGCAGTCACAGCAGCGCAAGCAGGCCTTCTCCGAGGAAGGCCTTATTCAATTGCTGGGTACTGATGATTAGTGGTGGCCACTACCACATGTAAGGATAAGCCTGTATGGATGATTCTGTATATATGCACGCTTTGTAACGCTCTTTAACGCTTTTTTACGATCTTTAAGCGCATTTGTTATGCTCTGGGCAGCACCGCTCATGATCATTACTGTTGAAAAATATCTAAAAGTTCAGACTGAGACTGTGACTCATTTTGAAAAAGCTGTTAAAAAATAAACCTAGTTCCAAGTATAACTCAATATACTATTTCCGACATGGAAGATGAAATATTTAAAAAAATTGTTTTTGTTTCATATATTTTATACTACATACAACAATCTTGCTTCGTAGCGTTGATTTTTACAAGACAAATATAATTTAAAAATTATATTCACATATTTTGTAAAACTGTAGCTCAACAATGTTCGACATATGCCGACATCATATGTGATAAGATACACCCTAGACAAATCAGTAAAATCGAACTGGATTTTGTAAAATAAAAAAATGTCATGGGATATGTTAGGACGAAATCTGCCGAACAACTTAAAGTCTTAATCCGTTTTTTGGGAAACTTCCTTAAAACTTTATGTGCAGTTTTCATTTGTGTTTTGACGATTTTTTATTCTTTCTTTTGCAATTATTCTTTTGGGCAATTTTGTCAGCACATCACCCGCATTTTTACTAATTTTTATCATATTTCAATTAAAACCATTTCATACTTAAGCGCTTTTTCTATTAAAATTAAAAAAAAAAATCTACAATTACTTTCATTCTTAAAAAAACATCTAAAATTAAAGCAAAACGAAAAACTATAAACCAAAAATAAAAATAAATTTTTAAAGCCTTCCAACAATATAATAATAATTACATTATATCTTTGGCAGGACGTGTCACCTGACGTTTTTCCTGGATATTTCAATAAAACTAAATTTATATATTCATTTTGATTAATTAATAAATAAGTAACATTTTTCCCAATTATTAGTGACCTTAAAGTGTGTTTTTGTTGGGTTTTAGTTTGTTTTTAAAATTTATGTTAGTTTTTTCCTCTAAAAATGATTGTGTTCAACGTAAAAAAAGTCATAAGTTCTTTTTCTAAATGAATGTTTAAAGTATTAAATAGAAAAACAATCAAAGCGTGCCTTATGCATTCAAATAAAAAAATATTTTCATTAATTATAAAACAACAAATTTGCGAAATTGCAAAAAAAGAAGCCAAAAGCAACAACATGCTTTTCGAAAATATCATATTTGCATTTAAATGGTTTTTGCTTAGAGTTCCTAAAATGCAAAAAATCGTAAATTTAAGATCTACAGGTGTGGCTAAAAAAATGTAGGCGAACTTTTAAAATTTCGAATATACTAAAATGATTGAAATAAATTTATTTATGTTGTTTATGCAATTTTTTTCTTTCTTTTGTGGATGAGATATTAGCTTACCAAAGGACTTGCAAGAATTACTCCGATCCTGCTTAGAACCGCTGGAAGACGCTGGAAAAATGTACACAAAATAATGTTCATACTAAAACACACTTTAAGTTGTGATGGGGGAGTGGGTATAATTTTGTGGTTTTGCTTGAAGTTTTTTCTTTTATTTTAGGAAAGAAAACTTTTATACAACAGGTTTTATATTAAAAAAAAACTAAAATTAACACAAATAATAATACTCACTACCAAAAAAAAAAAAAATAAATAAATTTCAGAATTCTACTTTAATTTTCTTGTGCCATTTATGCCCACTGCTTCGAAAAATGAACACTTATTTTTTGAGTCGGTTTCGGTTTTTGTGGTATTTTTAAAGGACACATGCAAGACTTCGAAGGTTTTACTGACTATTGGCGTAGTTTATCTAGTCTATAACTTAGCGCTCAATCTTTTGGCTTAAGGCGTAATTTTCTAATAAATCTTTGTGTAAAAGTCAATTTCAAAAATGCATTGGAAACAATACATATACCGTGATTCAAACTTATCGGACAGCTGTAAAACAAAAAATTTCGAGAAAATGCGGTTTTTAGAAAAGTTATATCTCCAATTTCCGATGGCTGTGTCTCAATACCACATCCCAGCAACAATTGTTGTTTGTATGGTTTTTATTATAAAAACTCCATTTCGAAGAGCCACTAAAGTAAACTTACTCCTAGCCTTACCATAACTAAGTACCTTCTGAACACTCTTTATGTCAAATTTTTGTATTTGAAGTTGATACAAAAAATTTCGTTGAAATTAAAATTTATTTAAAAAATGGTATACGACTTTTCCGCGCTAATCGATCTCACGCAAAACCTTTTCAAATGAAAAGTAAAGTAACATCTTACTTTGCTTGTATTCAGAATGTATTGACCAATTGACCAAACATATCTGCAACTGTCACCCAACTTTTTTACTTCTGAGCAGCGCATTGCTTATGCGCCAAACTGCTGTTGTTGTTAACTTTTTTCTGACACATTTTGACGCCAATTTTTCAATTTCTAAATTTCTCGTGGTGATTGCACTTCTCGGTGAAATTTCAGTTTTTACTCACTCAAAGCTCGTTGTTTGTCAGTTTTAATTTTTAGAAAATCAAGAAACAAATCGAATATGATTTGCAAATACCAAAATAATAATTCGGTTTTTACGAGTTTGGATCGTAGTTCATTGAAAAAAAATGTTGCTAAATTTCGGAAACAGTGGGCAAAACTCACACAAAAAAGGAAATTTGGAACTCTCCAAATACTTTTTGTTTTTTGTAGCTGTGTAATCAAAGCAAACTGAGAATTTAATTTAATTTTTTTTAAATGAATACTTTTTTATTAAACATATTGATAAACAAAAATATGTGTCCATGATATCTGTTAGTTTGAACTTTTGAGGTTAATCACAAAATTGGGAAAAAATGTTTTTTGCTGTATTTTGAATTCTAAGCCTTTTGGTTTTGGTGTTGCCAAAACATATCAGTTTATTTGTTTTAATTGTAGATAAATTTTTGTTTTTTGTTACAACATTCATATTTATTTAAAATAATTTTGTATTAAATCTTAATTCTTAGGAGGAACATAGCACAAATGAATAAAGCAACCAATACTGAAACTCGTAAATTTGTTCCTATTAAATAAAAAAATAATATTAAATGCATTGTGCGGAAATGTTCACTGCTTGATAAATTTTTCAAATCAAGTGTTTACTTTAAAGCAGTGTCAGGCTAACCCAGGCATCTTACCAAAACATGTCAATGTGTGCGTGATACAAAATATAATATATAAAGTAACAGCTGAACGTAATCGGGTCGTGTCAAATCATATTTTTCAGTGATACGTACACGCAACATTTGCTTGAGTTCTGCCGCAGCTGCCCGCGGGCGGTAGAATGCCTGACACTGATTGCAATTCTGTAGCTAAGTTTTTTCATTTGAAACAAAAATACAGAACTCCAATTTATTGAGCTAGCCCTAGTGTCAGTACAAGAATTATAGCAAGATATTTCAGTTTACTGACAAGTAATATAATGGATACACAGTTATAAGTCTGCACTTATAGAAACTGCCACTAAGAATCAAATCTTCTTTTAAATGACGGCTTGAGACTTTAATCAATTTTAACTAGAAGGTTCGGATAGAAGTAATCTCCAGAGTTTTGTGGTCCTAGATCTACTGACGCTAGTTCGCTTTAGTAGAGAGCTTTTGGGTATACACGAAAGCAAACCAATCGACTCTTTAGCATTTGTGTTTAGTAAGAGGTCGTCCATAAAAGAAGCCCGTAAGAATTCTTGAGTTTAAGCCCGGTATCGCTCCCCCCGCTAAAAGTCGTTCACAAAGGATTATGCTACCTACACCTTCCTCTGATTTTTTGCTTTTATGAACAAAATCAAACGAAAATTCAAAAGCAACATTTAAAAAAATGGACCTCCGAAACGATTTTGCCTGCCCCCCAGATTTTACAAACTCCCTTTCTGCTGCGGACTTCTTTTATGGACGACTCCTAAGGTGGACGACGACTTAGTGTCTCGCAAACACATGCCAAGTGGCTTTTTATATTGGTCTCTGGTATTGCATTCGGCTTCCAGCATGAGAGGTTTTGTTGTGATGACTTTTCATCCTAGTGCACTGCATACATGGCAGACAAGCCGGCTTTTACTTAGCCACTGGTATTATGTAGAGTCTTGTTAAGTATAGAATTTGCGAGTGGTGAGGCCGCTCTACTACAGCTATTAGCCTTCTTAGCAATTTAGATTGATGCTATATTTAAGTGCATCGCAAACAACGACCAGTTGGTTTTTTTCTATTAGTCACAAATCAATATCAAACACTGCGAAGGGGGTAACATTTTATTTGAAACCGAACGAAATAGCGCTGGAGTAGCGAAATCTCCCGCGAACCAACTGAATATCACTCTAGAGGCAGTCAGCTCACAAACCAAAGGAAGTACTCGTATGGAATATTTGGGTTTTTTTTTAGTGTACCAAGCAGTGATTTTCTTGCACAATGCCATAGTCCATTTAATGTTGAACAAATATTTGAAAAAACCAAAATAATTGAATACATACCAAAATATCCTAGTTCTATAATAAACCATGGTAATTTTAATGTTTTCACTAAGTATTTTTTTTGTGTTCACATATAGAATTATATACATAATTTAATTTTAATATGAAATTAACATAAAAATAAATTAAAAAAATAACATTCATTGGATCATTTGTATTGTTTTTGTATTTTCAGTTATGCATAACATCAAGAAATAAGTTGGCATCAATCACATTAAGTACACAAAAACACAATAAAAATTTGATAAATTTGGAAATCAAATGGAATTTCTCATAAAACTGAAACACTGGAAAATATTATGTTGGGAACATACGAAATACGAGTACATAAAAAATACATGAATTTCAAAAATTAGTGAGTAGGGTAGTATATACTTTTGTTATCTTTTCATAGATGCAAATTGACATATTTACGACTAATTATTAAAAGAAAATATATTAGATACATAGATAGATAGATCGATAATTAGATAGATAGATAGGTAGGTAGGGTAGAGTTAGAAAGATATCGATATACATAGTACGAGTATATAATATAAATAATGAATGTTGTTGTCGTTGTTAGTTATATGACGGGTTGTTTTCTAATCGAAAATGATTTTCAATTACAACTGTGATTCACACACTAAGTAGTCTCAATTTTCAATTCCAATTGAAGTTTTCAAAGAACATAATTGAAATTAAATGAATTTCGTACCTTAATTAATATCGACACATACATTGACCAATTGTGACTTAAGAGTCTCTTTGGCTTCAGATCACTTACCTGTGTAACTGGATTTTCGCCGGGACGATAGACCACATTGTGTAGCGGGCGTTTGCGGCCCACGTAATTGACGCACACAAACTCCAGTAGCGATGCATAGATGAAACACATGCAGACTCCATCCCAGACATTCATGGCGGTCAAATTCGATACCACCGGTAGAGTGCTGCGGAAACCGTTGGATGTGGTGAAGAAATTCAGCATTGTGGTTACGCCTGTGTTGATGTGCATAAACGTTGGATTTAAGATAAAATTAAATATTAGTTCAACAGCAATAATTCTCCGAATGTGCTTATTTTATTAATTTCAGTGTAGGTATTGTCTGATTTGCGGTTGGGGACGGGTAGTGCTTTGATGTACGAGTAGATTTTGTACTTATGTAAATTTCAAATCAAATTTCTTATAAATGGTATGTACAAGCTGAAGCTATCTAACGCTTAAGATGATAAAAATATTAACTTAAAAAAGCTTGAATGAATTTTTAATAAATATGCGTTAGCTACTTGGAATAAATTTACTTATAAAAATTTAGTTTTATTTCAAAAAAGGCTGCATAATTAAACAAGCAGTTTGTGTACTTTTGCTTAAAATAAACGCTATATAAGCTGTGCTTTCAATATTTCTAGTATTCAATGCTACATTAATTGAATCATTTACTTATTCATAAGGAGCAAATATTCTTGAAATCGGTCCCCATAAGACTGAAATTCAAACGTAAGTACTTTCAGTTTAAAATTACAGCCATTTCTTAAAATTACATCTAAGAGTCTATTAAGCTTCGAAGCGTCATGTGCGAACTAAATGACAATTCTTTTTTTCAGGAATATGGAAAATGTTGAAAAATTTTAAAAAGTTCGAAAAGTGTTTGTTTTAAAAAGCTGCACGGAAGTACATCCTCGAGATATGCTTTCAGCTCATTGAATTCTACAGACTTGAATGGTTAAATTGTGACAATTTTGCTATACCTCTGAGAAAATTTCTTCAAATTTAACGAAAATTGAAAGAGTTCGGTGAAGACTTAGGAACAACTCTTAACAACTTTTCCGTGCATACTTTGAAACTTTTTTTTTGTTCGGTATATATTTGCTACGAATTTTGAAGGTTTAGTGGCCTATGGCCATTTCCAATCTCGAATGGCTCACCAGATGGAGTCAAGATTCGATTTAAATTCAAATAAAAAAGCAAAAGTGGAAATTGATTGATTTATATGTTTATAATTAAAAAATATTCAATATATTCGAACTTATCGTCATTCTTCTGAGCTTTTTTCATTGTTGGTGCTGTAGGCTCATTTCTAGAGATTAATCTAAGAGCTATGTGGAAATCTTTTTTTTTTAATTGCGTAAAAATTCTATAATCGCTTTTAAAAAACGCTTTTTTTATGACAGAAAAAGGATATATAAAAAAATAAGCGTTTCTCGATCAATCAATCTCCAGAAAATAGTATAGAAAAAAGTCAGATCTGATTTGAAATCAATCGATTTAGTACACTCAGAGTAATAGTTGGCAGTTTTGGTGAAAAAAAACTATTCGTTTTGCATAAATCGAAGATCAGTCTATAAAAAAGCCTTCATAAATTTTGCTAAGCTCAATAAAAATTTTAAAACATATGCTTTTCTTCATGAGTTTTATAGAGTTAAAATAAGTAAATTGACATATCTTTGACTAGGGAAGGTGGTTTCAGTCCCGGGTTGTCAAGATCATGCTCCTTTGAAACTTACACAAATTTGCTCTAAAAAAGAAAATTGAGTCCGCAAGCGCTTGCAGCCGAAGCAAAATAAACTAGGACAAAGTGTTAATGTATTCCATTTGGAGGTTAAGTCCATCTACCTATAATTTCTAACAAAAAATGTTC
The DNA here is from genome assembly GCA_963680825.1 of Meiosimyza decipiens. Taxonomy (NCBI): domain Eukaryota; kingdom Metazoa; phylum Arthropoda; class Insecta; order Diptera; family Lauxaniidae; genus Meiosimyza; species Meiosimyza decipiens. The sequence goes on along the minus strand of OY804258.1, from coordinate 65,829,143 downwards.
ACCCCTTGGCAGGGTGGTTTGAACTCATCAGTGAAAGGTAATCTTATCTATCAATAGATATCAAACGTAAAAAACTTCAAACTACATTTTGAAGGTGCAAATAGTTTGAAATTACTCCATTTTACTTAACATTAAACACTTTGTCGTTTTGAATCAGATATGAAATCACTTTAAATCAATGTAGATACTTTTTGAATCAAAATGAAAAACTGTTTCCTAAATTGAAACATTTTCGGCTTTGGCATCTGTGGTTAAAACAAACATAAAATCATTGATTTTTTTTCCTGATATAAAAACCTTGTCTTTTTTCGAACAGATAACATGTTTAATTCAGAAACTTTATTCGGCGTGCTTATTTTCGCTCAAAGAGTTTTAACAAATCAAATTCCTGCCAAACGACTACGAAGGATATTACGTATCTAAACGCATCATTGTTGCATCACTCAAGGAAATGCATTTCTTGCAAAACATTTGCAAATGGCAACAAAAACTTAAATAAATAAATGGAATGGAAAATTTTGCTATTTTATGCAGACAATCATACAAATAAACCCGCAGCAATCAAGACAAGAAAATTTAAATTTAAGACAGCAAGCAAGTGGAAATATTCTTTATCTAAGATAAAAGATACAAATGTGCAATTTGCAGCAACATTTTTATCACAATGTCAGCTCTAACGCGCTGCTGACTGTTAACGTAGGGAGATGGAGGTTTTTATGCCAATGGCATAGATTTTATTCACAAAAGACCATTTAAATAGCTGAAAGTGAAAAATGAATTGAGCGGTGAAGTGAACAATGCGAGATTTAACATTAAAATTGGGGTTAACAGTTTTTTTTATAAAATCATGGAAGATGCCTTCACTTAAACAGAGGTTATACCCGCCTGTTAAAAGTCTTTCGTGGCACTTAAAAAAAAACACTTCATTTAAAACCCAAATATTTAAAAAATTGTTAGACCTCTCTCATTCTCATTCGCATGCATTCTGCAAGAACTTGCGTTCGATTCTCTCCATAGAATTCAGGACTTATATCATAAGTATAGCTTACTGTCATTAAGGTATTCAAGCCAGAGTATTTAATGTCCTTATTATTTTTTAAAAATTTTTCAACATTTTCATTATGACAATTTGCATAGCGCTTGTCTTTTGCTTTAAATAGTTCCTTGAAAATATGGTTAAAAAAAGACGATTTTATTTATAAAAAAATACATAAAATGTAGACGTAATTACGCATAAAATTCCATTAAGCAAACTCTTCAGTCAAATGTCATGCGTCATGATTTATTCAAATCCTTTCGCATGCTACATATTATGTGTGTACGCACAACCTGGGGATATCTCTTTGAAATACAGAAAAAGAAAAAAAATAACGCAGTGTCCTTGCTCAGCACTTTATTTACATACATGTACCCATTGCAGACAATCTTTTTAAATAATTTCATATACATACTTAGTATACGGGTACATTACGCAGTTTGTAATTTTTTAACATTTAACATAATATTCCGAAATACCTACTAAAATGTAAATTTGATGTTTATGAAAGTTTTTGCTTAATTTCTTTTTCTTATGGATTTAATATGAAGAGAGTCATTTAGCACAAAAGTTAAAAAAATCAAATGCGATTTCTGTAAACATTATGTGAAAAAATATTTATGAAATGCAAAAACGCTAGCAAATATTGGATAAGTGCATAAATTTTATGTTTAATATATAACAAAATAAGCAAATATTTCATTTTGCATAGTAAAAATGAAGCATGCAAAGTTCTATTCAGTGCAAAAAATTTGCTGAAGTTAAATTGCGTTTATTTTATTTATTTTTTAGTTTGTAAAATTCAATTCTGAAACTTAAAAAAAAGTTTAACTCTAAACATAAAAAGGGTCTACTTTATTTCATTTTAACAAACGCCCCTAATTTTCACAATATGAACAAATGTTTATACAATTTGTAAGTATTCGCATTTTTAGTACAAGTTCAGTTCTTAGAATAAAATTTTGACTAATTGGTTCGAATAAGTAAATAGAAATAAATGCCTTAACAAAGTTTGATGTAGGTTCAATAAACAGCTCCGTATTTTTCCTCGAGTTTTTGTACATTCAAAATTATGTTATGGTCCTGACTCAAAGAACATTTTCAGTCAAAATAACAGTCTGTAATACTTTATTTTAGTTGTGAGCTTCTGGATGTACAGATATTAGCCGTATTTTATTCCTCTTGGTTAAACCTAAAAGTGAATAAAACACATAGTTTAACCTTTTATACTTCTGCCACTGACCACTTGGACTCGTGACAGTGTTTGACAAAACTTGAACAGGGTCTCACGCATTAGTGCATATCTTTGTTTTTTTTGAAAAATTGCTAACAAATGTTTTTAACTGTGAGTGAAGTGGTGAAGAACAAATATATTTGACGTAGTATTAAAAAGGAAAACTGAGGGCAGAACCATAGCAGCGATCATTGTCTGTTGTTTCATCACTATTTTTGTTTTTATCATGTTACTTTATTTTAGTACTGGGGCCCAGCATCTACTGCATATATAGGGCCTCGCGTGACCTAAAACCCGTTCGGAAAATTCAAAGCAAGTTGCCATATATATATGATTATTTGAGTTTTGTGTCTGGAACTACTTGCGATGTGCGACATCTGAAGTTACTGTTGAAATTTTTCATAAAAATATTACCTTAGAACTCAGGTATTCTATTTCTATTCTGTTCAAAATTATTGCCATAAATTACACTGTTTGGGAAAATTAGACTTATACTCGGTTTGACCTGTATGCAAATTTTTTTAGAAAATTTCACTGATCACTAACCATCACAATCGTAGACATGGACTAAGGACTCGCTATCTACAATATATGTAAGGTATGCGTAAGGTAACAAAAAAAAAAAGTTTTGAATATGAAAAAAATTGTATTTCAGCCCAGTATAGCGTGTCCGGGCAATTGATGTTTTTTTTTAAAATAGTTTTTGTACTTTAAAATTGAAGAAGGAAACATGTTGGAAGCTTTTTGTTCACTACTTCATAAGGTTCAAAGAACACGTTAAGTTCACTGGAAAATATTGCTTAAACTATTTTTTCTTTTTTCACAATTTATTTTACTTTCCTTCTTAAAAGCTTATAAAATAGTGGAAAGAAAAGTTAAATTATTTTTCCTGTAAGTCTATTCAAACATACAATCCGTGCTTGATGGGCATGCTACATATACTGAGTTTAGGAAACTTGAAAAATGACGGAGAGTCCACTGTGTTAGATTACCCGAAATTGGAAGCTCTGCACATTAAGGTTTTGGTTTTTTTGGAAAAACAAGCTTCCTCGGAAGCTTGTGTACATACCTATGAAATGGTTTGCAATTGAAGCATTTATTTATGTAACACTACAAATTTCGAGTGATGAAAATTATTAAAATAATGTAATAATTCACATACATATTGTTACATATGCTAGGTGAAATAAAGTCTGTCTAAAGTGCATTGAATGCAATAAGATTTAATTCTGAGTGTAGAACACTTTATAATTCTCAATTTATGTGAACTATTGCTTGAATGATGTCTGCTTTGTAGATTTCATATTGGCTATTTACGGTAGAGTAGATAAAATTCACATCCTATAATGGAGTGTCACGATCTCACCGATATCAGTATATTTTGAAAAATTATAATTTTATCAAAAAAAACTTCAAAACTAACTTAAAAATTTCTGCAATTCTTTATGGAATGAACATTGTGAGTTATTTGATAAATATCTTTGCTAAAAAGTTCTATAAAATATCAATAAATTCTTTCTTAAAGGCTGATATGCGCGAAATAACTAACAAAAATTAGTCTATAGCTTAACCTGATTGTTAAGTAACTTTTCTTTAAGGAGGTTCATGTACAATATATACATTTACTATACATATATAGCGCTCACTAACTTCAGTACTGGCGTAACTCAAAATACGCGATTTGGCAGTAAACGCATTTAAAATTTTCAATACAAGCGCGTTTTTTGAGTTATGCCAGTCTCGAAATGAGTGAGCGATATGTATTTCGTCATACTGACATTCTTACAATTGACCAAGTTCATTTTTTTGGGCACATTAAATTAGCAATTTAAAATTTTTAAGACAAATGCTTTATAATTTTATTTTGATTTTGAGATATTCCAAAAATTTCCAACAGCAACTGGAATGCAATCTCCTCCGTCTTGGTTTAAATTTTTAAGGGGAGCATATCTTGGAACAAAGCTTAGTAAACAGCATTACAGTTTTATCCTATGACTAAGCCTGGGAAATCTGCAAATGAATTATTTTTAAAGGCATCCCGGAAGACAATTAAATCTATTATCCATTTAATCAGAGTTTGCGAACAAATTGCTTTGCTCTATTTTTCAACATGTTAGCTCTAGATAAATAACTTTCAAAATTTTTTTTTTAAATTTCCATTGATGTTTTCATGTATACCATTTCCAGATACTATTACAGTCGTGCTTCCGTAGCCAGAAGGAATATAAAGTATTTAAAAAAAATATTTAAAGAGTGTGTGTTGGCTGTCAAACTTGCAGATAACTAAGGCACCAATGGATTGCAATCCTTTAATGATCTAAAATAGATCGAAGTATTTAGGCACAATTGGACTAAAATACAACTCCATTTTGATATTAACACTGCTAAGGCGTTTTGAAAAAAATATTGAAAAATAATAGAAATTTCGGTTTCAGGCCGAAACTTTTACAGACTGTACTAAAGGGTGTTTTTTTTTAGAGGTATAGAGCTTTGAATTGAAATAAAACACAAGAAAATCGCTTTAATGTCCATCAATTTGGCTTTATTGGAAGGATAATTTTATGCCATTAATGTTTAAATATGATTTCGGGCATGTGGCCGCCGCGGCTGGCTCGAATAAAGCCAATTCTACAGGTCCAATTTTGAACCACTTTTTCGAGCATATGGGGCCGTATGTCGGCAATAACGCCACGAATGTTGGCTTCCAAGTCCCCTAACGTTTCTGGTTTGTTGGCGTAGACGAGCGACTTCACATATCCCCAAAGAAAATAATCCAATGGTGTCAAATCACACGATCTTGGTGGCCAATTGACAGGTCCATTCCGCGAAATTATGCGCTCATCGAATGTTTCCTTCAATAAATCGATTGTGACGTGCGCTGTGTGGCATGTAGCGCCGTCTTGTTGGAACCACAACTCATCCACATTCATGCCATCCGATTCGGGAACAAAATAGTCGGTTATCATGGCTCTATACCGGTCTCCATTAACGGTAACTGACTCTCCAGCATTATTTCGGAAGAAGTATGGCCCAATGACTCCACCAGCCCATAGAGCACACCAAACAGTCAGTTTTTGTGGATGTAATGGCGTCTCAAGGGTCTCATGTGGATTCTCTTCACTCCAAATGCGGCAATTTTGCTTGTTGACGTAGCCATTCAACCAAAAATGAGCCTCATCACTGAACAAAATTTTGCGATGAAAATCAGCATCGAGATCAATCTCATTTTCGGCCCATACACCAAAATCACGACGCATTGCATGGTCTCGCGGCTTTAATTCTTGCACAAGCTGGATCTTGTAAGGTCGCAAGCCAAGATCTTTGCGCAAAATCCTCCATAAAGTTGATAGACAAAGCTCCAATTGCTGTGCACGGTGGCGAATCGATTCATTCGGGTCCTCTTCAACATTTTGCTCTACAGCGGCAATTGTTTCTTCGGTGCGCACTGTTCGACGTCTCTGCGGATGCGTATTATCACATAGAGTAAACGTAGTGCGAAAACGATCCATGGTTAACCGAATTAATTGCTCTGATGGACGATTATGTCGACCATAAAATGGACGGAGCTTGCGGTAAACTTCGCGAACTGAACCATTATTTTCGAAATAAATTTGCACGATTTGCAAGCGTTGTTCTTTTGTCAACCTGTTTATGATGAAATGGCAAACCAAACTGAACATAAATGACATTAGAGTTGCCAGATTTGACCATAAAATGCCAGTTTTATCTCTATTCGAAAAACAAACCTCTAAAAAAACACCTTTTAGTAGCTAGTTTCAATAGGAAAAGTAACTTTGGTCAGATTCATAATGTCTGCTAGTCGTCATACCTGTTAACGACTACGAATCTCAAACTTTGAGTCAAACATACAATTTTGTTATGGCATTAAGCTTTTTAAAAATACCGTTATCCGAAACGAAAAAGACCAATTTGCGGCTGTGCAAAATAATAGCAGTGCGTCGAATATTGCTAAAGTTTTTACTAAAAAGAGATAAGCAATACTAAAAAGTGGACTGAAAAATCTGAAACGAGAGGTCGTAAAAGAAAACTGGGCTATCGAGACGTTCGACACATTACCAGAGTGGTTAAGGAGAATCCATTTAAGTCTTCCAAAGAGGTAAAGGAAGAACTTAACCTTCCGGTAGCTAGCTCAACAATCCGACGGAGACTAATTGAATCAAAACTTTTTGCCAGAAGTCCCAGGAAAGTTCCTCTGCTGCAGCGCCGACATGTTAAAGCAAGAATGCAGTTTGCACGCGAACATTTAAATTGGACAGTACAAAAATGGCGAATTGTACTGTGGTCTGATGAAACTAAAATGGTTTTGTTTGGAATGAAGGGACGTAGAGTCTACGTAAGACGACCACCAGAGTCCGCTTATAATAAAAAATATGTACTCAAAACTGTTAAGTATGGTGGAGCTAAAATTAACGTTTGGGATTGTTTTTCGTACCACGAAGGCACGGGTCCACTTTTTTGGATTAAAGGCAATATAGATGCTAGCCAATACATTCAAATAATGATAACAACAATGCTTCCTTATGCTGAATGGAATATGCCACAACAATGGGTATATCAGCAGGATAATGATCCAAAACATTGTAGTAGATTGGCAAGAAGTTGGTTTTCAGCAAAAAGGGTTGAGGTTATGAGCTGGCCAGCACAGTCCCCTGACCCAACCCTATTGAGAATCTTTGGGCTCGTATCAAGAAAGCTGTCAGAAAAAAACCCAAGGAATGAGAGCGAGTTATGGCGCGAAGTAAGTGCAGCATGGGATTCTATCCCGAAGGTCATGTGCCAGAAATTAATTGATTCTATGCCACGAAGATGTGCAGCGGTTATTGCCAATAAGGGATATGCCACGAAGTATTGATCTAATATTTATTATTATGTTTTGTTTCTTTTTTAAAAATTGCTTATTTAAGTTGTGTTTATATTACATTTTGCTCGTCACTGCTATTTTTTTGCACAGTCGATTTTCGCTGTTTCACGAAATTTTAATTTTTAATTTTTTTTTTGCTTAGTGGATAAATGAAACAAATGTATATTATTATTCTTTTACTTAATTTAAAATAGAAAATATAAAATTAAATCTGAAATCAGTTTTTTTCTTAGTATAATCTTAAGTTAAACTTCGCACTGCTATTATTTTGCACATAATTGTAAATCAGAAAGTGGAAACGGAGTGGGCACATTCATTTCATTGTCAGTTTTTTATATATGTTAGTTTTTCTAAGTTTTTGAGGAACTTTTTTTTTAAAAAAAACATTACTTATTTTAAAAAAACTGGCTCTTGGGCTGACACAAAAAATACGGTTTATTAGCTATTAAAAGAAGAGATGTAAAAATATGAAGGATGTCCTTTTCAAATTTTGTATATTTTTGATTTCGTGCAATTGGCAGCCCTGAAGTTTGACAGCTGTAATCTATGATCAATCCGATTATTAAAAATAGAGCGCTACACAAAAGTTAGAGTTATCATTATTTAAATATTGGCAATTCGTTAATTGGGCCATAGAAAAACAAGAAGAAGTTACTGAAATGGGCCAACAAGATGCGATTTAACGGCATTGGGGTTTTGTGAAACTTTTGACTTATGTGAACAAATCAGAAACAATTCCTGAATTCAAAGCTGAAATCGTCATCGGTAAGATACAGTCTTTATGAAAAAGTCATCGAAAATTTCAGGTCATCAGAGCCACGATAGTCACTTGCCGGATATTATATTTCATACTTCATTGGAACATGTTTATTTTACAATTCAATAAAAATATGACAACTCGCTTAAAAAATACGTGCTTATATTTTTAAACAAAAAATTGCACTCTTATTGGGACATCTTTTATATAATAAAGTTAATTTACTTTTATTTATGTCATCGAAAGCTCTTTATAAATGGTTTTTTTAAAGTTTTTTGTTTCAATGGATGAATTAAAGTCATGTCGGAATTTTAAGTTTTCGATCTCGATTTCTCTGAAATGAAGGAAAATTGGATAAAACTGCAACAAGTTTTTTTGAACTTTGTCTGCAAGTAAACTCATGCAAATTGTGGTCGTCTCGCTTATATTTCCTATTTCGCTAACAAATTTTTGGAATATCTTATGTGTAGCCATATCCATTCAAATAAAAAGAAATTTTTCTGGCAAAAGAACCTTGCATCTATACTGAAATACGCATACTCTGGACGTTGAACTATTTGCTGTTTTCTTGCAATTTCATACAATGAGAACTTTCCACTTTTGGCTAATTGTACAAGTACCGAATATGAGTTGTTTTCTGTTTTCTTGTTTATTACATACCGATCATAACTCTGGCAGGCACTGCATTCCATTCCAGCCAAAATGTGATAAACGATGAGGTCACCAATATAATGCCAGGTATGAATACGGTGGTAAAATAATACGCACGATCCCGTGTAAAGGTCAATTCAACTTGTAGGCAACTGTAATTACCTTAATAGAGAACATATATGTACATACAAATACATGTTAAGATGCCAACTAATTTACATTTAAGAACATAGTAACAGTTTCAATAAGATATATTAAGTGAAGACTTATAGTTTTTATGTTATTTAGGCGTAGGTGTGTAGTGTTTTTTACAAGACCACGGACATCAACGAAAAGTTGTGGGGACAATAAGACGTTTAGACGCACAAAAGCTTCTTTGTTTTCTTAACATATACCTTAAAATTATTATAACATTAAGGTTTAACCTTTCAAGTAACTAGACCTATATTCATAACTACTAAAACGTCAAATCATTAATTTACTCGGATCTAATTATCTCAATTTAATAGATTTTGTTAAGCCACTACTTTAAAAGCAACCTAGAGAAATCCTCCGATAAAATCATTGTACGTAATTCGATAGGAACATTATAACGCAGGATTGTTAAGGAGTTTCATGCAAAAAAGAAACTGGCAAAAATTTACTCAATGCAGTGATTGTGATATATCAATTGATTTTGGCATATTTCAAAATGATTTTGATTCTACAACGCTATTATAAAAAGTAGACTACTAATAGAAATGAGAATTTTCAAAATAAATAAAAAATACAAAACGAGCGACTTTTTCTTAGATGAAAGTTAAAACGGGCAAATAAAATGTGGCATAAATATGGCGCTAGGAGCCGGATACTGCGTAATATGTTACTGTTGTTGTTTTATCAAATTGAAGATAAAATAAAAGAATTTGAAATTTGGGTGATATGTAGGTAGTGAATTTTTCGTCTTCCATATTCTGAGAATGTTAAATTGTGTAAAAATTTTCAAAATATGTTAAGGCGATGATATTTGATTGTGAATTTTATATGATTTTTTTTTCAGTGTGATTTTGTTTTATTTTCAGTTTTGTTCATTTTTTTTATTTTTTTTTGTCGTACCTATCATAGATCTAGCGGGAACTGCATTCCATTCTAGCCAGAATGTTATAAACGATGACGTCACCAATATTATGCCAGGTATAAAAACGGTGGTGAAATAGAATGCTCGATCTCTTGTAAATATTAAATCGACCCTAAGACAGCTGTAGTTCCCTATGATAGTTGATTGTTTTGCATAGATTAAAGAATTGTATAGTTAAGTAGTTAGCATATGTTGGGAACCTTATTTGAGTTGGATTTTGCTAATAGCTGGGAATACGGACCATTTAACCTATTACAAGTTTATCTGGGGAAAAGGTGTTGGTATTTCACTCATAACAACAATCTTAATAAATATTCAAAACTTAAGTCCAGAAGAACATTGGGTTAATTCAAAACAAAAACAAATTAAAAATGTATAAATAAATTCAGTTTCTCAATATGAAGAGGTGTTCTTAACGTGACCAACTATTTTGGTGCCGAAAGAAGTACAAACCGAACTGATTTTAGATTTTGAAAAATTTGGTATAGTCTGTTATCTTCGTTAAACATTTTTCAGTCCATTGTGGTTTCTTATGTGTTTTATTAATTTCTCGCAATATAGTGGGATTATCTTGATCAAACAAATATATCTTTAATAATAACTTCGGTGGATCGAGTGCTTGGTGGTGACTCAGAAACATCCGCCTCATTCCTTTGTTTTTCTTCTTAATTTTTTCTCTCTTAATCTAGAATTTTTTCATCAAAAAATGATTTCGATGAAATTTCGTGGCATTTTAAACCGCTAAATCCACTCAAACAATGAAAGATCTCTACTTTCAAACACGAGTCCCGACAGGAGAGTGGTCGAGGTACACGTCCTAGGTAGCTACAACATAAAAAAGAACGCATTTCTTAGAATGCGTTTAATGACGCATTGTTTCGCTATTGAGAATGAATGTTACCATTAGCGTACCAGAGGCGAAGGTAGTGGTTGCCACAGACGTAACGGCTTCGGGGTCAGTAAAATGCTTTTTGGCATATGTAATTTATTTTGTGTGCTCCACATTTTTTTTTGTTTTAGGCCCCATAAGGTTTTTAATGTGAAAAATATCTGATTTTGGTAGGGTTTTTGGAAATTCGTAGCTGTTAACCTTTTTTCTTCGTTACATGGAGCTTACACTGTAACTCTTAATAAGTGAACAAAAGGTAGTAAAAAAGAATTACAAAGAAGGACAAAGGAGACATCTGCCTGTACTTCGAATCACGCAAGTACAAGAGATAAAAAAGTCTTGTAGGGTATATTTCGATTTGTTTCATTCTCACTACGAAAATATTCATGCTGTAAATTAATATATCTCTAAGTAAGCGAATTTTTTTTAACTCTATCATAAGAATAAGAAAAATAACATTTTCTGAGCCAGTTTAACCTGTAAGCTTATTTTTTGCAAACTTTGTCGGCATATTTCACAGTCTAGTGTTTGCATATTTTTAAATTATTTTCTTTATTTTTTATATTAAGTTAAGTAAAGTTTTATTTTTATCATAGTTCGAACGTGATGCCATATAGTTCTTTGCCAAGCCTTGTCTTGAAGACAGAAGTTGGCTTACTCATCGTTCATATCTGTAGAGCTTTAAGACAATTTTGTAGAAATTTATAATGAAATGGCAACACTTGTAATGCGTAGACTTCACGAACAGCTGATCGATCTCTACACTACTTTAAGAAGCAAAATTTGTAATTAAAGAAGTACATAGCTCGCTAGGAGTGAGCAGTAGTCAATATAGTTAGCCATGCTCATGGGAGTTAGCTAACTGGTGGTTCTACTACCGGCTCTATCAGGCAGAACAGTAGTCAAAGTAGAGGGAGTTGACTGGTGGCTCTGACATACGCGTGAGAGTCGGTAGAGCGGTAATTGCGCTCCGGAATTCGTATGACTGAGACCTGGAAGAGCAGTAGCCAGAGTAGAGAAGAGAACTGGTGATTCTGCCGTACACGTGTTTATGCAATGCCGACATTCGTGTGAGTAGAATAGCGTCCAGAGTCTGCGGATTTTGTTGCTGACTGCGCCGATTGAGACCGGGCAATTCGGTAGTAAGGGAAGAAGTCGAAAATCCGGTGAATCTGCCATACGACAGTTGTGCGACAGATAGTGATCTGGGCAAAGGTGCTGGCATGGGTGTATGTGAAGACGACAGATGCGACCGTGTTGTAGAACATAAGTAGCAGAAAATAATGTAATCGCGAGTAGGTCTATTCAAAATAATGAAAAAAATATAGTATATGTATTACAACGTATTCAAAAACCTCATATTTTACTTTAAAACTATTTTCACCTTATTAGCTACCTACACAAATATTAATTTTTATATCCGATCCTTGCACACCGGCGATTCAACTCTCGGTTCGTTACACCTTTTAACCCAAATAATCGCGAGCGTTTGTTTAAGATGGCGAAGTAGTCTGTGGCAATATCTGTGGCAAAAGGGAAAAACGGTTTCTATAAGTTTTAAGTAAAATGGCTCTATCGTTTTCAAACGATTAATTAGCTCTTGTTTAGATCTTAATAATGGCCGAAAATGGAAAACAAATATCACCAACTACTAATCTTTATGCCACAGATGTACTTAATCATCCTACAAAAGATGCCACTTTGGTTAATCAACAAGAGGTATCAGCGAGATGTGTAGCGATCTATATTTATTTACTGATGATACGAGTAATTCAAAAATATCGCAGAGCTTAGAATGACACCTCTTGTTAGATTACCCTATAATATGAACCATTTTTAAAAAGCTCTTTAAAAATTCACTAATATAAAACATAGCACTTATTTTTTATCTGATTCTTTTCATTTAAGTTCTCACTTTGATCGTCATGCAGCATTAATTGATTGATGTGCCTAAACAGTTGATCAAAACTTAAAACAAAAATTCTAGCAACCATTTTAAAGGAAATTGTTTCCTTAACAACAGTTTTGTCAATAGTTATCGAGATATAGAGGTTGAACTAGGGAATGAAAGCGGGTATGAGGTATGATAAGCTCTAAATAATATTGTTAATATTACGCAACCATTACAATTTCTAAGCTGATGTAGTAGTGTTGACAAAACTAACCTAGCTATGAGTCTTTGTTAATTTTTTTTTTCTATTGGAGGTTCCGAGATCGATTGACTGCAAAAAATTAATGTTCCATGTTGAATTATTCAGACAATTATTATTTTTTTTTTCTCACTGTATCCGATCTTAAGTCGAAACTACAAAGCTATGAAAATTGCAGCGAAATGAAGAGCGAAATATTTAACGATGGTGAAAAGTAACCAAGGTAATGGACCATCCCATATTAAGGGAATCAGAGATATCAAGAACGGATTTTATTTGTCAAGAAGCTTATTATATTAAACCGAAGTAATACTGAAAGTCCGCAATATATTGATAGAACGTGGAACATTACTGAATGTAATGTTTTACTGAATGCCATTGAACGTTTTTTAATTTCTCCAAATCTATAATCTAAAACAACATTCCAAAGATAATTTTCATGTGGGTCAACTTTTGAGAAACTGAATTTCCGTTTGTATTTTTGGGAAAATTAAATTTAAGAACAACAACTAACTTAATCGTTTTGCACAAATCAACATAATTTAAGAACAAAAAAAAAAAAAAAACACACAGATACGTAAAGTATATACTATAGAAAAAGCCAATAAAATTAAACTAAAAATATTGCAAAACAAAAATTCAATAAACACGTAATCAAAATATAAAATTTTAATTGCATTATTAAAATTCTATTTGTTTACTTTAAATGTTGTTGTTGTTTTTTGTTTCGCTGCCAACAACAACACACGCTGTTGTCTGTAAATTTGTAATATTTATGTTTTTGTTGGGCACACTCGATTGCAATAAAAACAAAAATAGCTCACTTAATTTAAATTAAAATTAAAATTGCATTTTCTTCAAAAAAAAAATTAAAAATAATATACAAACAAAACTACACAGAGGTAAACAAAAACAAAAATGACAATAATAAAATAATTTTAAAAACATTTAAAATATTAAATGCGTCCAATTTGCTTTGTATTGCCAACTGACTCGCTCACCTCTCCAGCTATTTTGATCACAGGCCGTTGTATGGTTTCTTATCAGATACGCGTTCAATGTTGTCAGCGATGGACTTTTCCGCAGCGTATCCTCATCATTTTTCCAAACGTATTTTATTTGTGCCTCCTCGTAGGAAACTAAAAAAAAAAAAATTCACATACATAAAAAGTAAACAAAATTGCATTGACTATTTTTTGAAATTTGTCTGCAGTGCGTTTTCAGATAATCTTCATAAGGATTTTATGATTTTCGAATCTTAAGCTGATGCATGTAGCTTTCAGTTATGGAAACTTAATCTCAAACAGAGCGTTCTATGGAGTGTATTGCAATCCAAGGTAATTTTGAATTTGACCTCACTGTGAGTACACTAGACTGTCCGTTCTTTTCTTAAATGAGGAGCTTTTGATTAAAACATTACCACTTAACGTTATTTTTTTTTTATTTTCTATAATCGAAAACTCATAGACTTATGGAAAAATTGATTTTCAGCTTTTTTACTTATTATATCGAATTTTTAAGAAGAAATTTAAACACACTAAAAAAAATTTGGTGCATGATTATATACCAGATCTTACGAATCTTGGTATGCTTGTGCTTTTGATAAAAACAAGAAAATATTTTTTACAATAAATAAGCTGTGATCGGGACTCTTTCTCGCTAAATACCAAGCTTATAAGAAAATGGCTCCAAATTGATTTTCACTACAATGAAAAAATTATTTCTTGCGCTTTGAGTCATTTTTTCTGTAAGTTTACTTTTACATTTTGATAAACAATGCCGGTATTTTACGTGATCGGAGTATTCCCAAAACTTCTGTATCTGGAGATTTGAATCCGCTGCATATCGACTTTGCCGCTTTAGCTAGATTCAATACACCAATTTTGCATGGGCTAACCTCAATGGGTTTCTCAGTACGTGCTGTTTTGGCAAAATATGCTGATAATAATGCTTCCATGTTCAAGGCGGTTAAAGTACGTTTTGCAGCACCAGTTCTGCCAGGTCAAACTTTAAAGGTAGAAATGTGGAAAGAAGGAAAACGTGTTTATTTCCGCACTTTGATTGTGGAAACGAGAAAAGAAGTAATCAATGGAGCATATGTAGAATTGAAAGAGCATCTGCTAAGTTGTAAACATTTTTTTCTACTTATTGATTATTATCGCGGTATTTGATCTATAATTTTTTATATTTGAAAATAACTTTATGTAGCAGTTTAGATTGAATGGAATTTTTAAAAACAGTTAATTATGAAATATTGAAGGGTAACATGTCATCAATAAAGAAATAGTTTGCCGGTTAAAATAAATAAACCCTAAGTGCGAGATGGCACGCTATGCTGGGATGTAATAAAGATTCTTAACGTCAAAAACTTTAGTTTTTTTTTAACATCACAAATTAAGTTAAGAGTTTTGAGAAATATTTGATAGTCTAACGCAGGGGTGGCCACCCTAAATGATGTTGCGGGCGACTTTGGAAATGTATTATAACTCCGAGGGTTCACACAAACATAGTCCGACAAAACTCTACATTCTTTCCCCCTTCACACGCAATTGCTCCTGCAACTCTTTTGATATCACACATATATAGAGTTTTGTCGTACTGTGTTTGTGTTTTTGCTATGATTCTTAACTGGTCAATAAGAAAAATTAAATATAGTATGTTTGCAGACTCTTTAACGTGTGCTAATAAAGCTTACTGAAGATATGACGTAGCTGTCATTGAAACTACTATAAGCAGCTGGTTGCCCATTTTTTGTTCCTTTACAATTGTTGGAGAATAACTCCAAGAATTAATGCATTTTGCGCTTGTAATTTTTTGTTGTTTTTGCACTAAAAGTACTGAACATAAAGCTCTGCAAAGTTCATAATATTTATTTTACTAGTGTGATACTGATACTATTTTTCTCCACTCTTTTACTTAGCATTTGTAAATCGAGCTCAATTTAGGTATTCGTAAATCGTAATTGGTGTTGCAGATTAGCGTCAGTTATGTTTGGGCGTGTTTTGTGTTGGGTCATTTTCAATTTCAAAAAAACAATTCGCAGGTGTAAGTTGAACCAAAAGCGCTAACAACTTTTTGTGCCTGATTGCTCAAATTGAAAAATTTCTGTTTTTCGACGTAGGTTAGGTTAGGTTGGATTATGTCCGGGAGTTGACATGTCATCCTTAGTTCTGCCACGGTTTGGCCCATTGTACACCCGATTTGTATATAGTCTTACAACCTAAGTGAACCATTGCGATATTTTTATAAATTTCACAATGGATTTAAGATCTTTTGATGATAGTTCATCTAAAGTGTCGAAAAAGTAACTGCCGAAAGCCTTAGAGCGTCGTTGCGCAACGAAGGGCATTCGCAGAGAAAATGGAAAATAGTTTCTTCAACATCTAGATATCTGCAGCCCCTGCAAAGGTCTGCGATGTTGGGTTACTACACCATTAAAAATTGAATACTAAAAACTTCTAAAAAGGATTTTCAAGTGGGTATATTTTAGCGAAATCTATACAAATGTTACTGCACCACGCTAAAAATGCATGGACGTCGTCAAAATATGACTGTATAAAAATCGGTATAGATTTTTTCTGAACTTTGACCTGAAACTTAAATTCATACTCTCGGCACATTTATAGATCCTATATTAAAACAAAAAATCCTGAAAAAATCAGTGGTTTGGAGACAAATTTTTGACCATAACTTGTGAGAGGTTAAAGTTTTTTGGGTAATGATCATTGGCAAATTGCAGAGTAAAGTTTCATGGAAAATTTGTGTTGTAATTTTTCGAATAAGATATGTGTCTAACTTTTGTTGGGAAAAATGTAGATCTTGGTGCCTGACATGATCGAAAAATATGTTTTTCTATACGATACGTATGTATAAGCGCCTTTAATATGAACAAATGTTGCTCAAGTGTATCCTTTGGAGCGACATTTGTATAGATAACAGATATTCATAGGATATGTTGTGACTGATTAATACAATCAGTAATTCAAGCTTTCTCGAACTTGCTTTTGGGGTAAAAATTTGTATGAGTTTGCGTGCATTTTACTTAAGCGGTTCAACTGTAGTCTTAAGACAGCCCGGAAATTGAGTGTTCATGAGTATCTCAACTGTTTCCGCAACGTTTTCTGCTCAGAAACTGTTGTCTCGTCAGATTTATATTGTCGAAGTATCTTTCTTGCTTTGAAATTTTTAAGTCTGATCGCATTTGTCATAATATCAATGTTATTGCATTATGCCAACTATAACAAAATAATGTGTTTTTAAGAAGTATGAAATCACTTTTTGGCAGATAGTTGTCAAGTTGACTTTTCCGATGTTTCATAAGGTTTCACATTTCTAAGTTTCCAAATTGACATTTTTCTCTTCCATTTTGTTTTTCCATTTAGCTTCCTTCAAATATTCCTCATAAAGTATTTTTTTAGCTATTGGTAATGGTAACTAACAATTATTTCTAGTAATATATGGTGTGACACAGAATGTTACTGTCGGCCTATTGCTAGTTATTCTCTGCAGTAATGGCATCTGATGTATTCGATTCTAATGGTTTACAAACGATTTAAAGCTTGTTGCAAAGTCAAGAACTGTTCAAATTAATTTTTTCTTCAAACTGAATTGATTAATATTTAAAATGGGTCAAAAGTAACTATCTATCATTGAACTTTCGGAAATGTTGATCAGCGTACTAGTCAGACGCAGATACCATGTTACCTCATTTAGAAGTATTTATTTCTTAAAGGTGAAAGTCCTACATATTTCTACATTGAATATTAATTATGTTTCAAAAATAACACTTCGTCACTCAACGCTTAATCTAAGAAAAATGTATACTTATCTTTTCGAAAACATCATTACCAAAACATCAAAAGCTTTAATGTTGTTCTTAATAAAATTCAAAATACTCTTCAGCACTCGTAATTGCAAAGTGAACAATAAAAGGATGTCAACACCACAAAAACAAAAGTACGAGCACTATGTGTGAGTACTTACTTGTATTACTTAGTAAACTTAACAATGGTAGATGACTTTGATGATGACGTCATTGTCATCAAACATTGTTAGATAATTTAATAAATTTGACAAATACGTAAAGTACTTCCAACTCATACCTAAAAGCATAATACACAAAGTATGAGCTAAAACCCCGCCACCCCACCACCCCACCATAGCCATATACAGAGCACTGGGGTGGTGGGTAAAGAGGTATTTATAATCCTACAGCAAAATATGCATGTACTCTAGAGAATTTTGCAGAAATGGCTTGTCATGTAGACTTAAATTTTTCAAACATGACAAAGGCAAATAAAACAAAGGGGGGAAAAATTTAATGAATTTTCGATTAGAGTAGGACATGTACTCTTTGTAAAAATATACGCTGCAACCAATTTGTACTCTTCTATTAAAATAATTTAAACTTTTAGGTGCTAGGGCAATTAGTACTCAATAAATCTAAAAAAAATTACAAGCTCGATATAAAGCCATATAAATTTTGATACTTTTGATTTATGTATCCATCAAAGTTTTAATAGTTTTGTTTATACTTACTGCTTTCCATTGAGAATGAACATTTCGGATCATCAAATGGAAAAATGTGCAAACTTCCTTGGCATGAAAGAATCAAATGTCGCCTGGAATCAGAAAAATTAAATGTTTCAGATTTCTTTTTTGTGTAGTTAACTTTATTATAAGCTATTGTGCTAATGAATCGTTTTCGACAGTTCAAAATATGGCTAAATTCCAAAAATCAACTTAAATTACATACAAAGGATGATATGGTGTGAGTCTATGCTATTTGAATTGATTTTTTGCGCAATCGAAAATACTCGTAAGCAAAAATTGTTCTATCATTCATGATGAGTAATCGGATATAAAATCTTCCAACCTTCCGCAAACAAAGTATTTTTTTTTTCAGTGTAAAAATGTACTAAATGGAAAACTCCATATAAAGGTACGTCGACGAAAATCGGATAACTTGCAGCTGAATTGAAAGTCTATGAATTTTATCTGAAATAATTTTTTTCCAACACTTTTGTTCAACAATGTGCTGGTAATTTTGCACATAAAAGAAATACCATTTAATAAAAAAATTGCTATAAAGCTTAGCTTACAATTAAATCCTGTGACGCCCCCAATTAAAAGATTTTTTCAACTCCAATACCCTTGCAATAATCTTCTTAGATATATAAAAATAATGCTTAGCAATTGAAAAATAATTTTTTTCCTTTTTAATGCCATCCATAAAGAGATTTTTCGAACTATATCTTCCCTGAATTAATCGGATAGAATTAAGTCAATGTCTCATATTTTTTCAAATCAGGTCCGTAGTTTAGGAATTGCTACTTCTGTGATCGTTAGGGACTGACAGCTTCGTGTAAGACAAAGTAATTTTTTGAGTACAACGAAAACCAGAATTTGTTGGCTTTGATTCAAATTACGTCAGTCAAAAAATTAAACCTGAAATCTAAGCAAATCAAAAAAAAACTTTTTAAATAAAAACCATTCACGAAAGGACTGATTATTTGACCGTCGCAGCCATGTCTTTTTATCTCATGCCAGTGGCGTCAATTTGGTAGGTCTAAGGAGGACTTTGCCGTCCCCTCCCCAAGGACCTGATACTAGTGATTATTCAATACATCAATCCATTAAAATCATCTAATAATGGTGCAATTATAATTCTCCTCCCTCAAGATTTTGGCGAAATGACGCTACTGTCTGAAGCACACTACTAATACTGAGCTCAAAATGGCTTGCTCACTAAATGTTTGCCATTGAATTAATGCCATAAATTTGAACGGAACCAATTAATGACCACCAATTAATGACCACCAATTAATGCTTTTTGTCTACTTTCGAAGCCATATATACATAGGATTCAAAACCATCATTTAGTACCGTCCTTGCCCTTGAGCAATGAGCTTTCAAGTGGTAATCTGTGATGTTTCCTTGCAAAGTTATAGTGAGATGAATTTGATCTCCTACGACCCAACAATATTAACCAACCGTTTTTAAATTCATGTTAACTTCAAATGGCTATAACTTTGCGAGGAAGCAGCATAAATGACCAATTGAAAGCTCGTTTTAAAGGGGAAAGACGGTACTAAATGGTGAACAAATTCTATACATGGCCTCGAAAGTAGACAAAAATCATAAGGTCAATTGTGAGGCCACATTCGGACTTAGCGCAAAAACTTATTTCGAAAAACGACCCTCAGCAGCCCAACAATATTCATTACCAATTCATTCACATAACTTTTTAATAAAATATAGTTTTTCCATACAATTTCATTGTAAAACTAACAGGCTTCGGCGTTACTTCATAAAATTAAGGTGCAGATCTTAGTTTGAGTGAAATTTGTCTTCAAACTTACTTTTTAAGCAACAGCACTTCAAAAAAACAAAAGCAAAATAATTTGAATCACCCTTATGTACACATACTATGTGTGGTAAAAACCAAAACCTATGTCACCAATTGCCAGGTTGAATTGTTCCATTTGTTATCTTTGTCATGCTTGTTGAATGAAAATCGCATTGATCAATTGGTAAAAATTTGCGAGAATATTGGCCTTTGCTAAATGAGTGAGGCGAAGTGCTTAAATTCAGAAAGAAGTTCCCTTAAAGGGTGGAATAATTTTTGAAATAATTTTCAAAAACAGAAGATTTTAGGCAAGTAGGCTTTAAAACGATTTTTCTCTTATAACTTGAAAACTATACAAGATATCGCACAATCGCATATTTTTGAAATGAGCATTGCCAAATTAATGGAAATTGATATCCATTTTGAAGAAAAAGCCTTCACCACATCCCCGCCAGTATGGAAGGTAGGCCGATTTTTTTCATATTCACAAATTTTTTTTGTTTAACCTAAAAAACATTTGTACCGATTTTCAAAAGTTTAGCACTTTTATTACTATTTATGCCCGCCGTTCCATATAAACCCATTCACTGTGCGACAGCAAATTGAGACGAGGTTTGTCGATAATAACCAAACAAAAATTGGAAAGCTTTGACTCCTAATTTCTCACGCCCACATATTACGCTTACTATAAGCCTACACCTATGCATGAAGACGCCGGTCCTCCAAAATTTTAATAACCTAGATTTTGCTAAAATTTTATTCAAATGCGTGTGGGTAGAGTTAAATGCAATAACTACTTTTCACTTAAAAAACTAAAGGCGGTGATTGGAACATCATAGTAAAAAAAAATAAAGAACAACAGCAGGCACACAGCACAGCAGGCAGTGTTACCACCCTGCGTGGAATTATTCCATTTGCAAATTTTTGTTCTGCTTTTAACATTTTTAAGAGTTGTTAGTTTTATTTAATTTATTTTATTTTTCACAAATGTCATCAAACAAAACAAAAAAATTACATGAAATTTGCATGTGCTTTATTGTTATTATATCTTGAAGCGAATTTAAATTTTAATCTTTTTTCCTTTGTTGTTGCGCATTCTACTGCTGATGTTTTTTTTACAATAGAATTCTAATGAGTGTCCTTTTTGAATGAATAAAAAATCGTTTTGTTTTGCATTTTTTGTAATTTTTTTTGTAATGTGATTGCATGAGAAGCCCTCGCAGTAAAGAGACAGAAAATAAACGCTACACACCTCATTGCGTACGTAATGGTCCCGTTCCTGTAGATTCTTAACGCGAAATGCATGGGGATGATGGGGTCCTTGAAATCACCGTGCATTATGAAGTATGTGTCTGGTGTCCAAATACTATCATGATGATGCAACGCGTTCAGGAAGTCATATTGCGATTTATTACCATATTGCAGTCGTGGATCGTTCCATTGCTGATTTAGCAGAAACTCAACTTCATATTTCTAAAAATGTGTACGATATAGAATGAGTATTAGAAAGGATCACTTCAACAATAATACCATGTGATTTAAGAGAGTGCAGAATTTGGACTTTTATATTATTTGGAATGTTATGTATACCAACGATGCAAACTTACCAGACTGGACTCATCGGGTGATGCTAAACTTAGTAGTAAAACATTAACATTTACTGTAAGCGTACCTGGAAATGAATTTGAAAATAGTTCATTAGTTATACAAAGGAAATGCGAAATATGAAAGAAGACAAGCTACAGAGTTTTAAATCCTTGTGATATCATTAAGTATTAGATTGTACACAACAAAATAAGTTAAACCACAGGAAGGAATAGCAAAAAGTTGTTAAAATAAAACATTTAAAAAGTAACAAACCGCGATTGTGTGACCTCGATGTTGATCTGTCTTTTGCCATATCTGGAGATGACAATCCACAACAAAAGTCTTCATCTGCAAAAGTATGAAACGATAATGATATTTAAGCTATTAGCTAAGCATTAGTAGAGCTTTGTAGGATTAAATCAAAAATAGCTAAAGAATGAATAATGGGAATGTTTCTGGAGACAAGTAAAATAGCACGAACTATGTACATTAATATTGGCCGCAAAGCACCATTTTTTGAATTTTAATTCGTAATTTCAGTTTTTCCTGGAAATGAGACATTACAAATATTTTGGGAATAAACAGCGTTTGGACATCACGCTTCATTTGAACAAAAGTGTACGTGTTTGACTCAAGTTTTATGCCACAGACGAAATTTTACATACCGAATCACTCAAATTGTTGCCGACGACCTACGGTGAATCGTGTTGGTCTACAAGACAGGAACATGATTGGTTATATCATTCTGACAAACTAAAGTGGATAAGCTTCATTTTGGTTGACTTAAAACGGCTACGAGCGATGGATGAAATCAACAAAACAATATCGAAATCGCGTCTCAAAAACGAGCCGAAACGCAAGAAACCTCAATCAAACTACGTTAAATGTATGGTGGATTGATCAGGCGGTGAGCCCTATTTGATGCAGACACATAAATTTTAATGCATATATACATATAATTTTGCTTAGTTTTATTTAACAATTCCAAATATTCTTCAAAAATAATGTATACTCATGAAGGTATAATTCAGAAATACTTTTCAAGCGATTCGGTATTTCTTATTTTGTTATTCGCATATTGTGTATATATACGACATCACATCTTAAAATATACCCAACCCACCAAAAAGTCCAGAAATTAGCTTATCGGAGCAATAAGCGCACATGTCGAGGAGCCTTCCGCTGTGAATTGAGCTCAGCTTAGAGCCTTAAATGAGCAACATTTTCTTCAAAGTGGGCACAGTGAATGGAATCTAAAGAAAGAATCCAAGAAATGTCCAACCCAATGAGTTTTGGCGCAATCCGGTGCTCTTTTTAAATGAATTTCGGATAGGTTTAAGAGCACAATATGTATAAAATTAAAATTAATTTTTATTGAGGTTAACTACTACAGCACACGGGTGGAGGTTGCGGTGTGCTGCTATTATTTGTTTTATTGTTTGTTTATGTCGTGAACATCGAAACTTATGGTACACTTTTTAGTATTTATTACAAAGAGTGGGAGGGAGGGAATGAATCTTATATCATTGGAAAGGTACTGTTTTATGGACGTGCACAAAACAAAATGGTGGGTAATATGTGCCGTTGAGGCAGATAAAATAAAGAATATGTATTAAATGTTATGTATATGATATAAAACTTAAAGTCTTAATTTTATTGTTGGCGTCAAAAGGGAAAATTTTATTAGGAAACTTAAAGCGCATTATGTTGGGTAGTCCTTAATCAACATACATATATAAAAATAAATAGTATGTGGCAAAACGATGTGCAAAGTGCAATTTTTTTTCGAATTGTAGGCGGCGCACCGTCTCTAACAGGGAAATATGTTTCCACGGCTACACTGCTAATGGACCGATTTCGATTTCGCTATGGAGATAGGTTGAGCTCTAAGGAAGGGTATTTAAAACTCTGTAACCTAGGCGTGATATCACCCCTAATGGAGAAAAACGCTGAAAAAGCTGCACTGATTTTGATGAAGATTGGTACAGAGATATATTGAACCCTGTGGAAAGGTATTTGTTTTAAAGTAGACGGTGCCACGTTTTAGAGGAAAAAATGTTTTCAAAGCTATGTTAATGGACCGAATTTGATGGTATGGAGCTAGCTTGAACCTAAAGTAAAGGATAGGGGTTGGAATAGGGTAGGGTTGGGCAAATAACAAATGTTATCGAAATATCGATGATCGATATTTACAAACAGCATCGAAATATATCGAGAAAGAAATATCGGATGCATCGATATGTTTGCCGAAAAAATTAAAATGCAAAAAATTGCGTTTCAACCCCTGCCATGCGCATTTAGCATTGAAATTCGGTAAATATAATCGTAAGTTTTGACATGCTTTTCAGCTGCTTCAGCAAAGATAAACAACCCAAGGCCTATTTTGGTCAAATCACTTTGTACTGGAGAATGTCGATGTAACCTTGTACTGTTAACATTCACCATGGAAAGACATTTGTGAAGTACTAGAGCCTGATGTCAGAACCTTCAACAACAGCAGGGAGCAATGCTGTTGTTGAAGGTCACCCTCTTTATTTTTGAGTAATAGCCGAGATATAAGACGAAAATAGTAAAAGTGCATTAGCGATTTTAGGTTGAGTTTTATTAAGAGGCATATGATTTTCTTTTGGCTTAAGCAATTCCAAATACTTTCGAAAAAAAAGCAAGGCAATATTACCTTGTTAGGCTAGGACCAAACGCGTGTATTTTTAATTGGATACGGAGCTACTTTTAAACAAAAATATTGAAATTCGATAGTCGAAAAATAAAATCGAGTTTCGATATATCAAAATATAAAATATTACCGATAACTATCGAAAAAAATATCGCGAAAGTCGATATATTTTGCACAAGCCTAGGATAGAGCTACATGATACCATGACTTTCTTTTTGGGAGCGATGACACTTTATCAGGTAAAATGGTACGGAAATGAGATGTATTGTTTCTATAATGGTTGAATTTCAACATGTGGTCAAAATCTAATTATTATAAAACCATAAAAAAAAACCTATTTTTTGCACACCACGCTAGAATTTTCAATTAAATGAATAATTTGCTGCAGCTGCACACGAATGATACAATACGCTCATAAGCGGATGCCTGTTCCTTTCGATGCGATAACAACTTCGGCTTTCTGCATTCCTTTGCTGAAAGCACTTTAAATGTTTTTGATGTTGGCCTTTTGTTTTATCTGATGGTTGATGTATGTAGTTTTGTGTAATCGTTATAGATTAAAATTATAAAAGGTCACGAAAACAAACATCTAAAAAAAAATTTGCGTAAGTTCTACCTGATAAAGAATACTTCATTTTAAAGGTAGGCTTTTGCACAAAATTTTAGCTATCAACAAAGGAACTTAATCGCCAACTTCCAAGGCACAAACTCATAATACACCAAGAAAATTAAACGATATTGATATCTTCGAATCAAAAGTCAATTGCATATTAATTTAATATATAAGTGTTTGGAAGCCCGGGATTGAGCTAAAGGACCAACATAATTTTGATGAAGATATGTCTCGAAAAGTTTGCTGCGTATATTCTATCTCCTCCATGTATAGTCTAAGTTCTAAGCTTGAAATTTCCAATCTTCAGTTTTACTCAGATAAATGCCAAAGGTATTAAATGCTCAACTACTTCACAATAAAACTCTAAGAATTTGTATGTGGCCATACTTAATTCGATACTCAATAATTTACTAATTGTTGAAACTACTAAATGTGAGGATGTGTGTAAGTGCCACACTCACACACGCTTGCACTTCGCATTGCATTTGTTGCGGCATGAGTTGCACTTGAATTTCGCACTCACACACACACACTCAAAAATACATACCAACACACGGAGATGCAATTAATGCGATTATTTCAATTACACCACTTAGAAGAGACAGAAAAGAGTGCACGTGCAGTAGTAATTGTGCGTTTTAGCGAATTGCAAAAGTGAATGTGTGTGTGTGTTGATTTTGTTTGCTTGTGTGCTCACTTGAACTGCGGTAATGTGCATTAATTTTTATTTCACACAACTTTGTGTGTCCACTCCGTAAGAAGCTTCCGGTTTATTTGATATAATTGCCCTTTCTCTTTATTTATCTTATGCGTTCTTACCAAGTAAGTTGTTTTGGTCTCACAATTTGGCTTAACTGACAGTTCGCTGAACTTAAGAATAGTTCCGACCTTTCATTATAGCAGCAATGAGTTCGAAACATTTCTGAGCAAATTGACCAGTAACATGAAAAAAACTTCGGTCGAAACAAATGGCGAAAGCGGCGAAAAAATATGTGGAAGACATTTTTTCAAAACTCTCTAATATCATATTTTAAATGGAAAGATTTCAAAGATTTTCTTTATATAATTTTTGTCTATTTTTGCCTTTTCAAAAATCATCCGTAAGCATACAAAGCCGCTTGGTCAAAATTTTAGACAATTTTTAATACAGTGACGTCCAATATAACGGACGGGTCAGTCGTAATATTCGTTATGTCGAAATGTTCTTCATTCAAGAAACTACCTTCGCATATATTTTCTCCTATAAAAGTTGAGTTAGATTTTGGCATGCTATATATATTTCCGATCCCTTTTACTGGTAAAAAAAAGTTATTTCAATGCAACAGTCATTGTTGAATTAAACAATGTTCGTTATATAGAATGGTGAGCATTTCTAGCGTTCCTAACTTAGAGACATCAATGGAAAATTCCAATTTGAGAAACTGTTCGTTAAAATGGAAATTCATTATATCGTTTTATTGGATTTCTACTGTATTAATAATAAGGGCGAGATTTTCCATACTCTCATATTTTCTCTAATCACTTTAATTTTGACATGATTTTCTTAAGTGAAAATTGATTTAAAACGGTAATATTTCGGGAAACTTTTCACAAAATCTAATATCTCTTATGTAATATATTTTTGGTTGTTTTCCATATTATTTTAAGTCTCTGTTGAAATGAAAAAACTCTCTCTCCTTTTAGTTCCAGCGACTTGGCATTCCCGGAAAGGTCATCGCTATTGTTCTTTCCCCTTCTTTGTTTCTGCTGTTTCTAATGTAGTTGTTATTGCAATGCATTTGTGAAATTAAAGAAGCTCCTTAATTGATATTGAACCATAACGTAATGTACACACAAACATTTTAGTAAATACAAAGTATAAAAACAAAAGCAGTGAAACGACTGCACCTCATATGGAGCGTAACTTGCGTATAAATTTAGGAAAATGTAACTTGGGGATGTTTAAGTTGAAGGCACTTTATTAAGCACTTACCATTTACGGGGGGCAGTAGCCGTTTATCGTACCGCTTTTTTTCCAGTAACAGATCAAGAATTTCTTTATCTGAACTCGATTCGTCGAATCTGCGAGAAATGAAAAAATAGAAAGAGAAGAGAAAAATGGAACGCAAGAAAGTTTTTGCATAAAAATTTAAAGCAAAAAGTTAAAGGGATTAGATTTTATCAAAAATATCAAATATTTTTATGGAACTCGTACGTAAACTTTATTTTTAGTATGTTAGGTATAAAAACTTTAAAGCGCCTAAAAGTATACTTTGTATAGTTTTAAAATTTGTCTTAAAAAAATTTTGTTTTACCTTACACTAGATTTCATTAAATAAAATGCATTTTAAACAAAAAATTTAAAATAATTATTCGCTTGTTAGTTTTATTTCAACGAAAGTGTTAATGGTGAGTAGCTACTTCTAAAAAAAACTTTTCTTCGATAACATTTCTTATACTTGCGATACTTTTTTGTTTTTCATAAAAGTTTTGGATAGTTTCCGAAAGAATATTATGGTGTTTTTAAGTAGGTGTTCTAAGATCACACATGTAGGTATTCAATATCAATTGGTAATTATTCAACTTAATTTGTTGTTTTTTTTTATAAATTTTGTTAATGTGTTCGGGAACGATATAATACAGATCTCTCATTTTGCTGATACGTTTAACTGCTGTCAAACAAGGGCTTATTTTACGTCACAAAGCCTGTAAGCTTGCGGATTTCTAAGTGATTTAAGCTGATTTGTGTGTTAGTTCTTTTTAAGGTTTGCTGAAAATATTTTTGTAGTGACATTTGAAAATGAGCTGTGCAGTTTTGAACTGAGATAAATTTATATTTTGTGTTTTGAACGAAGCAAAGTTAAAAGCTAGAACTATGTACGCCCTCATTGATAAAATGATTCTGTCCTACAACTCCCCACTTATTCACATTATTTCTTAAGGAGATGAATTTCATATCGAAAAAAATGGCCATGTAATAACCACTGTTAGGTCAATGTTTCAGAAATACACATAGGTAGTGCTTCACTGAGGCTGCGAGGCAACCTCGTTCAACGAGGCGAGAACGAGGCGAGACCGAGGCAAGAACGAGGCGAGACCCAGGCGAGAACGAGGCGAGGTGGAAAAATAAATTTGCCTCGCTCGACCGAGGCGAGGCGAGATCACACCGGCACCTCGCCTCGCCTCGTTCTCGCCTAGTTCTTGGTTCTGAGAACGAGGTATCTCGCAGCGTCGCTTTAACACTAGGTCGTATCGGAAGTAGGTGCAGTATTTTTTGTTTTGATACTATTTTTTGAAATTTGACTCGATATTTATTTATTGGAAAGCATAGATAAGGCTATAAAACTTTTGTTTTGAGTGCATCTTTAGGGTAGCCCTCATACAAAAATATTTTTTAAATATCATTGTCTCGAAGATCGGTTAACCGATTCACACCAAACACACACCACGTCATATCTTCGGAGTCAGCAGTACTAAAATGATCTGTAATCGAATGAGAGTTAGAATAACACAGCTACTACTTTCTTTTGTTATTATTATATGACGAAAGATTTAATAAAGGTCCCCAACGTTCGGTAAAAAACTTCGTTGTTAATGTCCAAAACCGTTCAACTGATCGCCTGAAGATTTGCCATGTGTTTATGTTTCTAATGATTTGGGGAAGGTTCGTTGCATACTTTGGTATTATCAACTATTTGACGCAGATGAATAAACTTTTTTTTTATATCTCAGTAACTATATGACGTAAATGGATAAGATTTGGTACATACAATTCTTATAGTTTGTAAAAGGTTCGTAGCTTAGCTTGATTTGAATAAAAATGGACAATGCCACGCCGCCCCATATAAGAAAAGAATTAAATTCATTATAGCTTATAAATCATCATATATGATTCAATTCACCAAAAATAAAATATATTTTATTTTACTTCTTGAGGCGAAGCAACGCGTGCCGGCTGTGATGGCAAGTTCTCGTCCGAGAACGAGGCGTAGCGAGACTCACATTTATAAAACGAGGCGAGACCGAGAACAACTAGAACCTCGCCTCGCCTTGGGAGAAGCACTACACATAGGTGGAGCAGCGGCAAATGTTTCTATTCTTTCTGAAAATATTACACCTAACGCAAGAGTTCATATGTTTTCCGAATTTTTAGACACAAAATTTTTGAAAAAAGAGATTAGAAATAAATTAAATCAATGTGGAAATCGATAAGTGCTCGTATATTTGTAGCTAGCTCTGTAACGTCCAATACATCTGTATTGACATATTTGAAAAATGCCAAAGGATTGAAATTGTTGCAAAGTTCGGTGCGAACTATATTGGCTATACCTGTGAGTTTGGTCACAAGCGAGTGAATTTTCTCCACATCAGGAAATATTTTAAGTGATAGACGCACAAGAAAAAAAAAGTGTGTATGTGAAATTTAATGCTATATGTTAGTTTCGGACCGGGCCGAACAAAAAATATTAGTGCCATCAAAGGCTTTTTCCCAAATGCTTGTTTTGTTCCGGGACGGGCCTTAAAAAAATTTTGCCTGTTACCATCTCTGCTATGTACCTATTTTATATTTTTTTTTATTTCAATTTCTGACTATTTTTCAAATCTAGCTCAATATTTCATTTATTCTACGTTAAAAAGATAAATTAAAAAAAGATTTCGGAAAAACCATCCATTTATGTTCCAACAACTTTTTTCGTAAAGTTCATGTTTATTAAAGCCATAAAAAAATAATTAATTTTTTTTTTATAAATTTTGGAAGAGCTTCAAGGGTTCGACTAAGACAAAATAATCCGCAAATTCTGAGACCTCTCAGTTTAAGTTATCGAAAGTTTTTGTTTTCGTAGTGGCTCAAAAATCCAGAAACAGCGATTACCACAAGACTTACTGATGTACCATTTTTATGTATAATTCTGATAGTGGAACTAGCACACATTAATTTTTTACCATAAAAGTCAACGTTTCGCATTCACAGACTAAAAATTGGTTGAAGATATGAAAAACTTTTATGGCAGATTTTGAAACGATGTTGTCATGATATAGCTCATACTTATTATAAATTTTTCATAGGCTGACGATTGCGAATCTGCGTTAATTTCAGATATATAAACAGTAGAAGTTGTGGACATAGCTGTTCTGAAAAAATGGGTAACAATTTAGAGTTAATTTAGAAGTTTCAGCTTGTCGAAATGAAACATAAATTTTGTATTGAAGCTTTGTTTTTCGTAAATTAAAAATCTATTGAAAATTTTGTATTGATATAATAAAGTATTTTCTTTTTATATAGATTTTTGATAACTATTAATATGTATGAATTAATTCAAGGAATATTTTCAAACGCAATGGACAGAGCATATTGACGTCGATAGATATGAGCATGATCAAAGCTCTCGAAATACTGCGTTAGTAACATGTTGTTGTTATTAGTATGGGGCCGTCCATGAATTACGTGAGGTGTTTTTTTTTGAAAATTCGGATCCCTCCCACCCTTTGGTGTGATTTGGTGAGATCGGTCGGGACTCCTTCCCTCCCTTCCGTGAGACTTGCCTTATAACTTTTAAATAATAAAATTTATTTGATGTGTTCATATATTTTGCTGCATTTTACTAAATACCTAAGTGTTAACCCTAATGGGTACTACATTATTTAGTAACAAAAGAGAAGAAACTGAGACTGCTTTTTAGGTGCAGTATAACGAATCTTATTAAATTTAGTTCACGTAAAAAAAGGCTGCAACACCACTTTTTCTAAGTTTTTACTCACTCCAGAAGCATTCATGTGCTTCCTTTATTGGGATGATTGGCCACAATGACGTCCATGACTTTTGGTAAATTAAGTAGTGTTTTGACAGCTTCATATGAGATGCAAGGTAAGTGCCACACATCTTGCACCATCTGCTGTGCATAGTTGAATTATTCACCAAAAGAGACGAACAATGGTGGTCGTATGCATTTGGGAATAGCCTGCATGTTTGGAATAAGCAGTAGGTTCTCCGCTCATATGGAGAATCGGATAGAGTGGAGACATAAAGCGTTCGCAAACCACTGTTTACAGCACACTCAGATGCACGATGCGTTCATGTTTTTTATGAGTTTCTGCCTTAATCTGGCGAAAGTGTGGCTGGGTGTGACATACCCACACTGTTACTTTGTTGTTTTGAGTAGGTGGAGCCAAAGGATCGCGTGATCGCAGTGACGCGGATGCCTGGGCTCGAGTTACACGCTTGCTAACATCGCCTTAATTAGTTCAACTGGCTTTCTGCCTTATTTTTTTGATTTCAATTGAAAATGGATTTTTTTAGTTTATATGGTTCTTGATTTCATGTTCTATAAGGTTTTGTAGTTTTTTTTTTTTTGTTCATGAAGACTGTTTTGTATTTCGTGTGTAGCTTTTTTGAAATAGTCTATATTTTTGATTGAAAGATAAGTAATTTGGTTTTTTGAAATAGGTTTTTTTTTATTGAAAAATGGGCTTTTAGGTCAATTTTGATCTTATGAATAAAACAATGATAAATTCAACAAATGACAAGATAATGTTTTTCTTCGATTACAATATAAAAATTATCAAACTGTCAAAGGTATTTCATAAAAATTAAATTATCATATTGACTTTTACAATAAAACACATTTTAAGGCAATCCATTTGGTAAAAAGGTTTAAGACTCAACTTTGTACGCAGGTATGTCATACAACGCCACAAACTCTTTGTAACATTTTGTTATTACACTCTCGCCGGGTTGAGCCGATGTTATTGTGTTCAATAAGAATTGTCGGGATGCCGAACATACCGAATTGTTATGATACAAAATGTAATCTGCTATAGTAATGTATACTCCCTGCATCACAAAGTTGACGTAAGATTTTCACTGCACCCCCTTATTATAACTCATGTAATTAATGAATGACCCCTATTCTCATTAAGCTTTCAGACTTCTCTAAAATATATATAAAATTTTAGTTTTTATTACAACAAACCTTCGCTTTATCACTTTATAAAAATCTGTTATTTGCTACAATTTATTAGTTATTTAATTCAAATTTTTTCGGACATGATTATTGTCCAAATTTTGGCGATTCAAAAATATTGTAAATACAGTCACACATAGCACACCAACATATAGCTTAATTGGGGCTCAAAATACAAAACAAAAACTTTCCAAAACACCTCAATTTTGTAGATCTGTGCTATTAGTTACACATAATTTTCACGGGATTAACGTCATTTGCATTTATTTATTTCTTGAACAAAACAGAACAAATACCAAGCGAAAGTTTCAAGTAGAATCAAAATTTATTTCAAAGGCTTGAATAATGTTATGAATATGGCAAGAATATGTACTAAATACATTTGAATACATGTTTTATTACATGAATAGATGTGTGTGTGTGTCTAAACGATTGTAAAGAGTAAGTAATAAAGAAAAAACAAATTAGAAATAATATGCAAAAACTGCATGCAAATTTTCAGTTATATTTTCATTGGTAACAATTTTAGTTAGTCATATTAAAACAAAAACAAAAATGAAACGAAACGAAACAGAACAATGTTGGGCAACTAAAACTTTGATTGCTTACAAAAATTTTGGAGCTAACGAGTGTGCAACACTTACTTCGACCAATCGATGCCTTGACTGGAAATAAATGAAAAAATATAGTAAATAAAAATCAAGTTTTTGTTTTTTTTTTTGTTTTTGGTTTTGTAAAATGAGAGAAGAAGTAGAACAGAATAACTATGATAGTATAGAGAAGAGAAGGAAAGAAAACAAAAATCAAAACAAAAATATACGACGGGGTGCAACATCGATGATAAATCGTAACAACTTGTAATCAAACGAATTATGCACATAAATTATAGTCTGCTTTTAGGCGCTCATACTTAATGGTCATCCCTGCATGTGTGTGTGTGTGTGCGTTTATGTTTGGTTGCGTATGTTTTTCGTTCGCCTTGTAAACATAAGTAATAAATCTCTATCATACTCGTACATATTGAGGAAATGAATCAATAATGCAGTTTTATTTTAACACCCCCGCGATACTGCAGTAAAGTTGTGCTATAATTGGGTACATTGGCGGTTTTATTTACACAATTTTTATTCATCTTATTATTTATAGACTACAGGGTTGAAAGTGTGTAAAGTATGTTATGAACATTGATGATGTACATATGTATGTATGTATTTAGGACAGTAAAAAACGATTATTTATTTTTATGAAAACTCAATATTGCATTCTTTGTAATTTCAAGACAGAATATTTTTTCAACACTGACAACTTGTATTAGAACCTTATCGTAATCATGAGTTAGAGCCATCTTTTCTGTAAGCCAATAATGTTATATGTATTGACAAATTCTTTATAAATATATCCACTATGAGATATTAGGAAAACATTTATATGAAATAGAAATAATTTATTTTTTATTTTATGTATTGAACCTTTCCTGTACTGTTAATCTTAAAGAGAGATCACTTTTATCTGTAGCAATTGCTTAAAACTGTAGTAATATCTTAATTTTTCTTAGAAGTTGTTAGAAATTCAATTCGCAGACATAACCCAAAGTAATCCAGTTCATTGACGTCAACGGGACTAAAAATTGATTTCTAGAATGCCAAAGTCAAAGACTTAAGTGAAAATGAATAGAGAACGTAAATGAAATCCTGGAATAAGTTACAGACATAGTGATATCATATTTTCATATAATAGAGGGGCGCGGTCGAAAACTTTAAATAGGTATTGTTTCGGGCATGCAAAGTGAACGAATTTCAGAGTTTTCAAATTTCTCAGATTTGTATCAATGAATCAATACTCAACTTAGAAGCTAATATCTAGATTATAATTTCAAAACATATTTCACATCACACTGAGACCGAAAAATGATGACCACGAATATAGCCCGATGTTGATATTTTTCTAAGCAAAAATACTGGAAATTCATCTCGAAAATGTACAAAAATTATATAAATCGACCAGTATCAGTGCATTCCCATGGTCTGATTTTGGTGAAGATTTGGTTCAAGAACCTCATGCTTTTAATTTTCTCATACGATTTTGAACCAATCTACTATATATTTATAAACAATATGTTATATGTTTTCTGGCCCATGAAAAATGGGTTAAGTTCTCAAAAATCATTTTCCATTTTTTTGCCAATTCGGATAGAACAGCTGTTTTCTCGAAAACTTGTATTCGCAAGCCCCCTTTTTGTAGACAAGGTCACATATAATTGAAGTTATGAGATGATGAAGGTACCAAGTAACGTTTGTCTCAACTTGCTTTTTATATCACAAGTGTGGACATATTGTCTAAAAGTACATACATCGGGAAAAATCTAAGCCGCAAAGAAGTCCAAAAAGGTGAGGAAAAATATGTTGTAATCCATAGTAAAAGTATAAAAGATGAAAGCTTATCATATCGAATTCATCCAATCATGTCTTCAATTGCATTGTTTTACTAGGAATATTGAGTAAAAAATACGCTTGACTCCAAAAAGTACATTCCGACACTGAATTCAGTACAATAGCGAAAAGTCTTAATACCTTCGCTGAGACAGCTCAGTAAAGCTTAAAAATTAATGGTCGATTAGAAATGAAGACAATGCAGATATTTAATGCAAAACTTTTTTTCAAATGAAGCATGAAACCACCGACCAAATGGCACAAAGAAACTAATTAAAGAGGCTACAAAACGAGTCAAATCGCAGGCCAGATTTTTCGTTGTAAGTCACAGAGAGAATCGGACGGTATTAATGTTGTTTCGGTCCTAACAGATCGGAGATGGTTCAAAACTATTCCAATGATGCTACACTGCCAACAAGTGAACAACAAGTATTTTTGGCTCGCCTTAATTTGCTTTAAAGAAGATATTGGATAGGTATAGGATTTGTTTCCCTAAATCTTTTGCTAAAATATCTTCAAAAATTCCGAAGACTTCTTTATTTGTCATCTTACATTACTCTTACTTTATTCAGTTCGAGAGCTCTAGATGCAAAACTCTTCTGGGTCACACAAAAAAAGAAACTGCCTTATTGTCACATCACTTTTTTGCTAAAGAAATTAATAACAACAACAACATTAAAATCAAAACAACATTGCTGCGGGCATTACTTACATGGGATGTTTATCGAGCGGTGCCGAGTTTTGTGAGTTGGTGGCAGCAGCGGATGTTGTTGTTGTTAAGTAACATAAAACTAAAATGACGCTGGATGCAGCATAGAAACTAATCGAGTTACGCAGTGTGTTGTAGTAAAAGTTGTTGCTGTTGTAGCTGTAGCAATTGCTATTGTTATTAGAATGACTGTAGCTATAGGCGCTGCAGCTGTGGTCGCAGTGTTCGTTGTTGTTGCTGTTGTTGCAATTGCATTGATGCTGCTGCTGTGCTTGCTGTTGCTGACATGTGTCAGTTTGCTGTTGTTGGTACTGTCGTTGCCAACAGTTTCGTCTTTGTTGCTGTTCCTGTTGTTGTCTTTTTCTAAGCATAAAAGCAGTATTTGCTGTTGTTGTTGTTGCGGCAGCATAGTTATTTAAATTCTCCAGCAATGAATTGCTTGCTTGTGTTAATTGTGTCGCTAAGAAATCTCTAGCGCATAGCAACATTTCCGGTAAATTATTGCTACTGGTGAAACATGCTGCTGCCATTGCTGTCGCCATGTTGCGTGCAAGACTGGTTGCTGTTGTTGTACAACAATGTTGTTGTTCATGTTGCAGCCTTTGTGTATGCAAAGTTTTGCGCCAACTACTGCTGTCGTTGCTGCAGCTGCGACTTTTACTGTTGATTGATTGGCAACAATTGCTGCTATTGCTGTGTGGGTTCGTTCTGCGTTGTGTGCGGGTAAGGAGGCAGTAAGTGGGTATTGTGTTGTTGTCTTGCAAATTGTTGTTATCGATGATGTTGCTGTCAAGTGTTGTTCGCTTTACTTGTTCTTCTTCTTCTTTTTCTTGTTCGATGGCTTTTGAATTTATCACTGTTGTTGTTTTGTTCAGAGGCAATATTTGTTGTAGTTGTTGTTTATCTTGTTGTTGTGAATTTAATAGCTCTTGTACAAGTTGCTGCTGGTTATTTGTCACAATCGCTGTTGCTGTTATTTTGGTGTCGCCTTCTTCTTTTCCTTCCACTGCTGTCACTGTTGTACTTTGCTTGTGTTTCCTTACTTGTTTGTAAGTGTGAGTTTTATTTGTCTGTTGCTGTATTTTATCCTTGTTGTTATCCTTGTTTTTGGAAATTATGCTATCAGCACAATCAGATATTGCTATTGCTGTGGTTTTTGTTGATATTTGATGCTTACTGTTGCTGTTGTTATCAAATTGATTTCGTTCTTTGGCTGTTTCAAAAAAACAGCCCATGTTAAATCATCTACAATAACAACAGAAAAAAGGGAAGAGAAGAGAAGACGAAACTTAAGTGACAATTTAAATTGATGTAGATGGATGAATGGTAGATGGTTACTTGAGATGTAAATTTTATAGTGCACTAGATGAATTCCCATAAAAAGCAATGTTTTATTTCTTCTTCCGATATTTTTATCTCAAATATATAAAATTTTTATGTATTCATTAAAAAACCATAAAATGATGCCACAATATTTTGTTATCGCTGCGAAAAAAGTAAACTTCGGTGTACTACACGG
This sequence comes from Meiosimyza decipiens, assembly GCA_963680825.1. Classification (NCBI taxonomy): domain Eukaryota; kingdom Metazoa; phylum Arthropoda; class Insecta; order Diptera; family Lauxaniidae; genus Meiosimyza; species Meiosimyza decipiens. The sequence goes on along the minus strand of OY804258.1, from coordinate 65,792,607 downwards.
TACACGGGGAAAAAGGAGTCATGTAAAGTGTTCGATTATTTATTGAAGAATAATAAAAATTACAGCTTAAACATAATTTGTACAATTAATAAGTTGTTGTGATCGAATGATTTTTGAAATTTTAAAGCTATAGCTTAAGATTTATCTATTAATATTTATCTCTATTTAAATCGAATATTGTGATGCAACACAACTCGACAACTCGAATGTGAAAATTTGATTACAAATTAAGTTTAAAATTTGAGTAGGAAATAGTATTTATTAAAACTTAAATTTTTTATCGTACAATGTTTTGTATACACAATTCTGTAAGCACCACTAACTATTCAAAAGCAAACAAAAACTAAGAAGCTTTTGTACGAACTAAAACTAACGCTAAAATCTGATTAGTTTGATTGAAACATATCTCATTCGATTTTACGATTAACGATTTCATAAAAATAAAGGCCCATTCAATAGATTTTTTCTTAAATTATACATGTTTGGTAATAATATAGTCATACGACAGCAACTGTTAATTTTGTAAAATTAATGCATGCAAGTTTTAAGCCTGCGTGGAGCACGGAGATCGCAAATAACAGATATATATATCGGAATAAGTGCATATGCCAAGCTAGTTTTTAGGATAAACTAATTTTTCCTAGACCAAACTAATTCATCCGAACCGTTTTAGGATGAACCAGTTTAGCCTTGGAACATTTTAGGATTATTGGAAGGCCTTCGGCCGCCGTGACTCCTCCAATATGTCCAGCATCGGCTTCGCGGCGGCCTTCTGACGCGGTTCAATGTAGCTTATCTAACGCTGGCGTGTAGCGAAGCCCTGTTGAACATAGTATAGTGAACCGCGGCCAACGAACGCCACTATGCCGGCATTGAAGAAAGTTGAGGATATAAGCTCTGACTCGAGGCCGAAGGCCGCCCACTTACCCTAACATACTGAAATGGAAAGGAAATTAGGAGTGAGGCCGCTAAAGTAAATAGTATCCCTAGCTTATCCTAGGCTAAACTGGATCATCCTTCCACGCTTCGGATGACCTAGTTTGGCAGAGGAAAAACTAGTATATCCTAAAAACTCGTTTGGCCAGTAACATATATTTATATCTTTTTAGCTAGGAACCCTTAACTGGTTAGAAATAAATGAGAGTAATTTGAAAGGTAACTCAATAAGCTATAGATACGAGTAAGCTCGGTTTTTTAATGTGAAATTTTACAATTTTTTTTCATAAAAAATTATATGTTTGTAAAAAAGTTAATATTGCCCTACATTCTCATATCGGTCATTTCTTACACAACTGGTTGGTTGGTTTTTTCTACATTTTTGAACATTTTTAGAAACAAAATATCTCAAAAACTATGGCAAATAGGATGAAAAAATCTGGGATATTTTTTGTTTAAAAATGTTTTAATTTTATTTAAAGAAATAATTTGCTCAAAATCTATTTTGCGAAATATTTTTGTAAATAAAAAAATTATCTAATTTTTTTTTTTTTTTATAAAACTTTTTTGTTTAAAAACACAAAAATTATAAAAGATTTTTTATCCATTTACCTATAGCTTTTGAGATATTTCGTTCCAAAAAATGATCAAAATAGTCAAAAGAAAAAAAAAACAAAGTGTGTTTAAACGAGCGTATGTGACCAATACGTATAGTAGGGATATTTTTAAAACTTTCATGGACGAATTTTTTTTGCCTATATTTTAGTTTGAGGTTTAAAAATAGTTGTGCCAAAATTAGAGCTTCCTAGCTCAAAGTATTAAGCGGCGCGGACAAGGTTTCTGTCCGATTTCGTTGAAATTTTACGAGAAAACGAATTTAATAAAACATAGAATAAATCTGCCTAAGTTGCCAAGATATATCGTTTTAGGTATTTTTTTGTATGGGGGAGGCTACCACCTGTTGTCGGACGACGCCCACATTTTTTTTTTAATTTTCCGGTCCCATTGGTTTGAAGAAAAACGGCCGAATGACAGCAATATTTAAAATAAGTATCAGCGCCTTTCGGTTGCTGTATACTTTGCAGTTTACATGACCGCTACAAGTATATGAATTAAGTCGTATAGCTTTTAAACATATGTCTTGCACGAAAATTCTGACGACCTACGTTCTTTCATAATGCGGATCACTTTGTGAATAGATTCTTTATTTCTTACTTAAATAGCTAGATGAATTTCCAAAAAAAGTTTTATATAAGAAATTGTAAAAACCGATTCATATAATGCTAAGAACGAGAATTTGAATCGCATATATGAATCAACTTTTTTTACTTCTTCAAATTATAAAATTTATAATTTTTTCGAGCTGGCGGTATGCTACAAATAAAGACTATAAAGCTATTTGATTTCGCGTCACTTTTTTCATTATATTTTTTCAATGTAAAAGATGTTAGTTTTTCCATAAAAAACTTTTTATATGTCGAAAAAAAAAAACGTTGAGTAATAAAAATGGCGATAATTCAAATAAGTTTTTTTTAAGTAATACTATAGGGATCATCCCACTCCTCACTTCACTCACAAGGCCCCTGACTGCGCAAAATTTGCTTCAATCATTTTATATATGCCGTAGTGCTGTGCTTATTTTTATATAAAACGGCAAGTTGCGACTCCTATGCCAAAGCTTGGGTAGAATCGACTGGCACTACAAAATAGATTTTGAAAAGCAAGCAAGAAAATCGGAAGTAAGCAGTAGTGGCGAGATCGAGACTGCCTCGTTTTTAAGTTTTAATTTTCAAATAAATTTTCAAAAATAAAATAATTATAATTTTAAATAAAAAATATTGAAAATGGATACCCCGACCCGACATATATAACAAGTTTGACAATTCTACCTTTCTTTGACAACTACAAATATGCAATGAAATTTTACCTATTTTTAACAACAAAATGTATGCTATGGAATTTTTGTTTTATCTCATATTTGATACACTTTTAAAGAGTTGTTCCAAAAGTATTTAGTACCACCTCGAGAAGAAATCTTTCATGAAATTTAATTTAAACTCTCTAGAGTTTTTGGCAGTGCTCTACATTCGGCACAGCACACTATGCAGTTCATCTGGCTATAAATGAAAAAGCTATAAAATTTGTAAAGCTTATGAAAAGCAAACGCTGTATTGCGTTGTCGTCATTGTTACGATTTTATTAAGATTGCTCGAGCCACTTTAAAACCTAATACTAAGTGATTGCATAAGTCATTGCCTTAATAAAATGAGACAGCATTCATATTTGAGATGAAAAGACTTTACTTCAATCAAAATATTTTACTTTTAAATTGTTACAATAAAATAGCCTCATGGCTTTAGGTATAATAGTTTTTAAATTAGATTTAATTCCTGACAGCTGTCGTCAAACGTCACGAGTCTTCATAACGAGCCCAAAAATCAACTTAAGCAAAAGCAAGATATGAGTTCTCAGTTTTGAAAACGAGGCTCTGGAGAATAAGAAAAAGTACAATGTACTTGCGGCTCTGATGAAAAAATAATTGGAAATTTACATACTTGGTAAACAGTCGAGTAAGTTTTTTAACCCTGTCAGCTATCTAAACTCGGCATGGAGTAAAAGTAACGCATACTAAAACCTCATATCTTCTTAAAGCGCCTTAAATAGCCCGAGAACTGAGCACTTTGTGTTGAATTTCATTCATAACTTAAGTATTCGTGCCGATTTGGGACTGATTGCCGCAAGTTGTTCACGATGCAGCTGTAGACAAGCTGCCTGGCTACTCAAAGCTTATCACTTGTGAAACAGGTCATATTTGCGGCAGCAATACATTTTTGAAATTCATTTCCGTTTTTCAGGAAATAAGCAACACGTGCTTTGATTTCTCAGCGCTAGCAGCTCTTTCCGATAAGCTCAGCGAATAAAGTAGATATTTAAGAATACCTAAGCAAACATTGAACTCTCCCCCTTCACATTGAACCCTCACAAAAAAATAATAATAGATTTGTTACTTATGTCCGTTAGTTGCCTCTTCAAGTAACATTTAAGAATACGTTGAAGATATAAAAATTTATTGCTTTCAGTTTATGAACATACTACTTTCTCAAAACATCTTCGCAGGTATTAGTCCAGTGACGCCAATAAGATGAAAATATGAAATTCGCAGAGCTGATAAGCAAGACACACATAATGTCCCAATGTAAGGTGGAAAACTTTTCCTAGCGACTAATTCAAAATCCAGTCTAGACAAGTCTATATCAGTATGAAATGTATGAAAGTTTTCCACAAACAAATTAAGAGCTTAACCCACGTAAGCTCAAGCGTTATCATAATATTGAAGGCCATGTGGCAATGGATTTGTGTTCATAATGAAACGGTCAAAGCTTACGTAATCAAACCATTATACCCAGTTTGAATCAAATCTTTATGAGGCCCGGGGCTTAGAAGTAGAAATGAGCCCCTACTAAAACCAAACATTTTATGATATCAATAGGGGACAAATTATATTTACAACCCATGTATGAAAATGTTATAAAATTTCATTCTGATGTCCTGTCGTTTCGTTTCTCCTAAAAACACTACAAAGCTCATGACGTATTTTCAACCCCTAGCATATAGCCTAATATTCAGCTATTTGTAAGGTTTCTTGAGCTCGCGTCCTGGTGCTATAGCCTCCTTTAGTCCAACCTAATCTTTGAGGATATGTTTATTTTATGACCATTTGTTCAGATTGAGTTTCAGTCTAATCAATAGGAAGCCAGATAATGAAGTAAACTGTTTTTTGACCATAGAATTCCAAAATCTTTAATAAAGACAAGGGTGCGCGAGGCAACTTTTGCTACAAAATTATCATGTAGATACATATCTGTGTACATTTGACAAAACAACCTCTTTCGAGCTAAGGTAATAATTCAATATAGCGTAAGTCTTGTATTCAAGCAAAGCGTTTTTGCTGCATTGAATTATTATCGTAGATCGAAAGAGGTTGTTTTGTCAAATGTCCACAGATGTATGTATGTATATGATGATGCTTTGTACACCCTATTTGTAACACAAGGATTATGAGACTTTTCCTTCATTTGATTTCAGCATGTTCTTGTCAAAAGTCCAAAACATTTTTTTTTGTGTGGGGCTGTGTAAATGAAAAGAGAACTAATGTTTTGGGAAATACTAAAAATTAATTTTCACGCCAAAACTAATAAAATACTTCATGCTTCATATTGATTAAAATAAAAGTCAAATCAATTAAGTGCTATGGCGATTTAAAAAAAAAACCTGAATTCATATGACAATTAGTCTGTTCTGAGTTGTAATGTCTCATGTGAATTGTGTTTTTAAAACCACATCCGTTTGTGGTTAGCCAAACTGTGTAACAATAAATATTTTTCTACTGTTTATTTATATTAACATAGATATGTTCGTTTGTATAAAAAAAAACAAATTATTGGATTTGCAATTGGCTCTTTCCTATATTTCCATATTTGTGTCAAATTCTATGGTAAGTTTAACGAAAATTTTATTTGGAGGAAAATAATTTTTAGCAATATATTTTGACATATTTTCGGAAAAGTAATTTTGTACTGGCCAAGTTTTTCAAACAATATTGCATCATAGCTTTTATTAAATTGGCTAAAACTTTCGAATTACCACACGTGGATTTATTTTTTACATATATGTATACTGCCAACATGTACAAATTATAAGCAAAATTTCTAAATTAAATGCTTGCCCATTTTTATGACGTAATTTATAATTTCTATTTATGTTCCCCAAACAATCTCGTTTGCTGGAAGACCGTCATAACTCAAAAAACGTAGATTTGAAGAAAAATTTCAATTAATTAATTTTCATGTGGAAATAAATAAAACTGTAATCAGATACGATCGATACGAGAACGATACGATAATTAAAAATCGATAACGTATCGTTATCGTCTCGTTATCACCGATAACTCTCGGTTATTCTCGTTCACATTTTTATATATATAAAATTAGCTGAACCAGCGGCTTGCCTACGCACTGTCCGTTGCGCAACCACGTCTACATTTTACGAAGTCTATTCTGCAGATAATTGGGTACATGTACGAAATTTCACAGGTTGGCATAAGTTCCAAGAATAGCAACATAAGGGTTTTGGTTGGATGTGAGGAGCTATGACCCATTAGCTGCCCTGTTTACAATAAGTGTTTTGCTTAACACAAACAATTTACATTTACGTATCAAGTTTCCCAATTGTAGCTGCGATAGATGGCAAGATATGGCGTTTTAAGTGATTTTGCCTTATGAATGTGCCACGCCTATTTGTTCAATCTCATTCAGATTTCGTGAAGTACTCAAAATAGACCAAACACAACCTAGCCAACGCCTGCTACCATAGGTGCCAAAATATTGCGTTTTAAAAGTTTTTGTATTGTGGAAGTTCACGCTGAATTTCGTTTTCGGCGATAATTTAGTGCTTATCGTACGATAAGTATTACATTATATGTCTCGTACGACGAGAACGAGAAGAGCCTCGATATCTCGTTCTCGTCGTACGAGAAATAATTGATTTGATATCGTCTAGATATCGTTACCGTTCTCGGTCCCGATATGTCCTGAATAAAATAAAATTTAATTTTATTTTTATGTCAGTTTGCTGTGAGCCGATTCTGTAAACTACATTCCAAGTAATCAGAAAAATGCCGACAATAACCAACTTTTTGAGACTTTTTAGGTTAAGTATTCATATATGCTTATATTAAAACCTAACAATGTTAGTAATGTTACTAATGTTCCAAAATTTCAAACTATGAGCTGTTCCAAAATTTTTTCAAAATAGCTTATAGCAGTAACAACATTTCTTAAATGTTTAATAAAAATCGATGTAGTTGCTTCCGAAAAAGGAAAAGAAGAAAAACAAAATATGTACTATGCTTGCTTCCGCAGTTCCACCCATTTTTCTCTAAAGTAAGTCCTTAGTAGTAGTACTTAAAGATCCACTACACTCTGTGAAAAAAAAAAATGGTCAAAAATACAGAAACGAAAATAAACTTATAAAATTTTTTAATGTTTTTGGAACAAATTTGAATTTTCTGAGCACAGACTGTAAATAAAGTCCTTAAATTGAATGTGAGTACTTAGTTGAACAATAAATTGAATTCTATAAACACAAAGTATATAATAACTAGTAAAAGTGTTATCTTCGGCCAGGCCGAAACTCACATACTCTACACATTGAAAATACTTTTTAAATAAATGTTAAAAAAATGTTGAGGAGGTTGAATAAGTCGAAAATAATGTAAAATGGTTCAAAAATGTTGAAAAGTGTTGGAAAAAACTGAAAATGTCAAAAGAATATGGGAAATGTTGAAAAAATTAGAATTGAAATAAAAACACGAAATATGTCACGCCCACTTCTCCAATTCCGCCCACTTTTGTTTCAATAAATAACATTCGTGATTGACATGCACAAACCAAATTTTAGCACAATAGCTTGTATAGTTTGCGATATGTGCCGAAATTATTCTTAAAATTTAGGGCGGTGACACACCCACTGGTACAATCCAGTCAAATTTAGATCCAAAAATAGCCTTCCATAAACATACTTCTTACACCAGTATGATTGCTCATATATTTCGATAATTATGCCACTTAAGGTATTTTAATTGTATGGGAGGTACCACGCCCACTGTTATTATTTCAAAAGCTTTTGATTCATAAGTACCTTATACCCAGTAAACCACTTACATCAAATTTCAGATCAATTATCCAATAGTTCACTTAAAATAGCAATTACAACTTTTTGTTAATGAGCGAGGTGCCACGCCCAGTTTCATTGAATTTCAAAGCTTATAGTAACCAGCACCTCTACACAAAATTTTATGAAGATTACTCTCATAGCACTCTATCTATAGCATTAAACGTATTTTGCTTACATTGGAGGTGCCACACCCACCGGCACTATTGCACCAAAATTTTGAAAGAAGACACCTTTTAGTCAGTATATCTGCCATATTGAATTTCATAGCGTTTGCGTTGTTAGTTCTCTTTTTATAACGTTTATAAATATTGCAGGCTGTGCCACGCCCTTCAACAAAATTTTCCAGAATAAACTTGTATTGATGACCACTTTCAGTGGTATCATCCTTAAAATTTTAATGAAAATCGTATGTGACAATTTGGATTTATACGAAATTTAAATTTTCAATTGCTAAAAAGTGCCATCTTCAACAAATCACCAAATTTCATCAAAATCACAGCATTTTTTTTTTTCAAAATGGACTTGGGTATATTTACATAGAGTATGGGCGGAAGGCGTGGCCGTGAACCGATTTCGCCAATTTTTATATGCTAACAGCTTGCAAGAAGGTTTGACCTGTGTGCCAAATTTCATTGATTTAGCTTGCTTAGTTTTCTCGTAAACGTGATTTCAACAGACAGACAGACAGACAGACAGACAGACAGACAGACAGACAGACAGACAGACAGACAGACAGACAGACAGACAGACAGACAGACAGACAGACAGACAGACAGACAGACAGACAGACAGACAGACAGACAGACAGACAGACAGACAGACAGACAGACAGACAGACAGACAGACAGACAGACAGACAGACAGACAGACAGACAGACAGACAGACAGACAGACAGACAGACAGACAGACAGACAGACAGACAGACAGACAGACAGACAGACAGACAGACAGACAGACAGACAGACAGACAGACAGACAGACAGACAGACAGACAGACAGACAGACAGACAGACAGACAGACAGACAGACAGACAGACAGACAGACAGACAGACAGACAGACAGACAGACAGACAGACAGACAGACAGACAGACAGACAGACAGACAGACAGACAGACAGACAGACAGACAGACAGACAGACAGACAGACAGACAGACAGACAGACAGACAGACAGACAGACAGACAGACAGACAGACAGACAGACAGACAGACAGACAGACAGACAGACAGACAGACAGACAGACAGACAGACAGACAGACAGACAGACAGACAGACAGACAGACAGACAGACAGACAGACAGACAGACAGACAGACAGACAGACAGACAGACAGACAGACAGACAGACAGACAGACAGACAGACAGACAGACAGACAGACAGACAGACAGACAGACAGACAGACAGACAGACAGACAGACAGACAGACAGACAGACAGACAGACAGACAGACAGACAGACAGACAGACAGACAGACAGACAGACAGACAGACAGACAGACAGACAGACAGACAGACAGACAGACAGACAGACAGACAGACAGACAGACAGACAGACAGACAGACAGACAGACAGACAGACAGACAGACAGACAGACAGACAGACAGACAGACAGACAGACAGACAGACAGACAGACAGACAGACAGACAGACAGACAGACAGACAGACAGACAGACAGACAGACAGACAGACAGACAGACAGACAGACAGACGGACATAGCTATATCGACTCAAGTGGTGACGCTGATCAAGAATATGTATACTTTTCCATACCTGCCACGCCCCCTTCTATGCGTTACAAACGGAATGACAAATGAATATACCCTTTGTGTAGGGTATAAAAATAAAAATACTCAAATTAAACTTAATGTTTAGAATTCAGCTTACACAACACAGAACAGCTGATAGTTTGACACTTTTCCTGAATTTGACAGCAAATATTCTTCTTATTTAACTTCGTATACGGAGAAAACGTAAAATATTCTCTCATTTTTGCTGTCATTTATAGGTTTTTTGAGTACAGATAGTGCTTTAATGCATTATTGTATGGAAACGCAGCTGTAACGAATATCGATTATAAAGTCAGTTTTAAAATTAAATAAAAAAAAAACAAAAATTGAAAAATTTATTTAAATTAATTGATCTTGTTTTCTAAAAATTTTGGAGTTGAGTCATTGTGTGAAATTATAGTGAGTACCAGGAGACCGATCATAGTTCGATTTTTCATTTTATGATTGAAAAAGTCGAAATAATATGGAAAATATTTAAGAACTTGAAAGAGGTTGATAAAATATGGATAATGTTAAAAATGTCAAGAGAGGTTGAAAAAGCTAAAAAATGTTGGAAAATTTGGAACAAAATGGAAAAGTTGGAAAGAAGTTGAAAGAGTCTAAAAAACATGGAAAATGTTGAAAGACGTTGAAAGAGGTTGAAAAATGTTAAAATGGGTTGAAAAATTCGAAATAAGTTGAATGAGGTCAAAAACATTGAAATGTATTGAGAGAGGTTGAAAATGTCGATCTAATATTGAAAATGGTGAAAAATGTTGAGAGAGGTTGAAAAATGACGGAATAGTTGAAAGAGGTTAAAACAGTAGAAAAAGGCTGATAACATCGATAAATTATAAAAAGTCTTGAAAAAAGTTGACAGATGGTGATAGTCTCGAAAAAAGTTGAAACTATGTGAGGTGCCACACCCACTAATGCAATCTCGTTAAAGTTCATTTCATAGAAAATAATACGGTAACTTACATCTCTACAGTAAATTTTATAAGGATCACTCACTCGTTTAACATTAAACGTTTTTTGCTATTATGTGGTTGCTTATAGCAACCGACATCTCTGTACCAAAGTTCATTAGAATTACTCCTATAGTACACCAAATAAAACCTTAAGCGTTTATAGCTTGCTTGGGAGGTGCCACGCGTGCTGATGCAATCCCGTCGAAGTCCATTTATTCTCAAAGCATATAGTTACCGACACCTCAACGCCAAATTTTAAAAAGATTTCTCTAATAGCACACTAAGTATAACATTTAAAATTTTTTAATTGTATAGGAGGTACCAAGCCCACTTAAAGAAAGTTTATTTACCATGTTAAATTTCATACGTTGTCAGTCTTCTGATTATATCGTTCATAAATATTTTAGGCTGTACCACGCCCTTCAACGAATTTTGCCAATATGGTAACTTAGCTTCTTTTGATAACTATTTACAATGGAATTATTTGTTAAAGTTTTATGAAAGTCGTAACTGCCAGTTTTGAGTTATATTAATTTTAAGTTTTCAATTATTGAAAAGTGCCGCGCATACTTTTGAATTCCGCCCACTTTTAAGATATATATAATATGCATCCGTCTACTAAATTTCATTAAAACATCTTGAATGGCTTGCGAGATATGACGTTGTAATAAATAAAGTTTAGGGATGTGCCACGCCCCTCTTAGAGCCAACCAAACCTGAAAGTCTACCCCAATCTTTATTTTGTTAAAATATGCATGAAATGTTAAAGTTTCATCAAAATTGCTGTAGCCGTTTTCGAAATTAAGCTCAGTCATATATTTTTATATGTAAATATATATATATATGTTTACATATGTACACACAATTTTAACTCGTATAAGTGTAGTGAATAGATAGATATATTGAGAAGTGCAAATAAGCTCTCTTAACCCATTCCAGCCTATTGTGTATTTAAATACCCATGAGTAAAGGAATTTTATAAAATTTGTAGCGCAGCCTAGGGTTGAGATAACTGGTAAATTTTTTTCATTGGTAAGATTAAAGATAGCTTAACAATCTAGCTTTTGTGTTTGCATAAAAAAATTTAGGCTAAATATATATATTATTATAAGTGATCTTTACATAGAAAATTGTTAGAACATTGAAGGACAAAAAACTTAGATGGCATTGATGCAGTTTATCGATGTGGCCGCACTGGAATCTCTGTGCCACAAAATTTGAAGAAGGAACGAATTTGAAATCATTTTCTTTGCCGTCCCGGAATTATTTAAAGTGCTTTCGACTACGACTTGGAGAGAAAAATCCGAAGTTTGGATTGATGATGATGGATCGGGTGGAGAGGATAACGGACGAAATGCTGTTTGCGTCGACTTCATTATTATTCCACCAGACAAATAAGACTTGGACAATAATGTACAAATAATAAATCATGATAAAGAGATGCCACGTGCCATTGTTGGTTGATATTAAACCGAATATTTGCAGGAGGACAACAATGCACACTTTTCACCAATGCAATTGATGCAACTATGGTTAAGGCGTGGAAATGACATTGCTTTTGATAAAAATTTGCAAAGCAACAAATGATCTTGAAAGTCAATATTCGAGTGAACGTGAGTAAAACAGTGTGGTCGGCGGTAAAATAAAATTTGGTTGTTTAAAATGCAACGTGTATTTCCATTTTCCGTTTGTCCCAATAAAATTAAAATATCTCAAGCCCAATCTAATAAATACCAATAAAAACTGAACACAAAATAATTAACAAATATTTTTCCTTTTTCCCCGAAAACAAGCATTTTTAGAAGCCGTTTCTGCTTGCTGGGTGCTTAAATACCCATACCATATGTCAGGTAAGCGGCAAGGTACAAACTAATAATTTTACCTAACAGCTTCTATGGCTTAATACAAGCTCTCCACGAAATTTTATCAAAATCGTATGGGTTCTTCTAGGAGCAGTCCGGAGTGGGTTAAAGCAATATATGTATATCCTATACATTCTTCCCTACATAAATATCAGGGCGGCTACAATTAATTTTACCACTGAAACGCTGACTAATTTTCTGTTTTTTCTTGTTATTGTTAATTCTGTACTCAATATTGTAACCTGATGGAATGATTGATGAATTGATTATGTTTTATACGTATGTATGTATATTTATGATTTGTAATGAAATCTGTAGTAAACATGAAAATTAATGAACTTCATTTTTACTGGATAGAAAGTTAAGAGGAAATAACTAACAGTTTTCTACGAAAGGTCTTCGCAGTTATTAAATTATTTGTTTGTAAGCTAGCAATTTGGCATATATCCGACAATCTTTTTCCATTAGAAAAAAATTCATCGGAGACATGAAAAATGTATATACATATGTTTTACACTATTAGGCATTAGGTCTCAACAAAACGAAACGAAATAAAGATTATTTATAGAGGAACTTATTTAGTTTATCGGCCACTAAGAGCCACATATATGTGGGTAGGTTACAGAATAATGATTCTTGAACTTAAATTCTTGGATTCGGAAGCGTTGCTCAAGTGATTAAACTTCATGGTTTACTTTATACAATTGGATTGACAGTAGATATCATTACTGTTATTACAATATCAGACCAAAAAAATCTGTTCTATTTAGAACATAAAAAGAACATAAAAAATTAAATAGTACCCAACAGAAGGATGGGACAGTCTTTGTGAATAGTAAAGTTAATTAGTTTTCAGATAAGGCCATTCATTTAAATTTAGTTTTAAATAAATGAATAAAGCTCATTGACATGCTGAAAGTAGAACCCACTTTGCTGGAAATTTCTATTCAATTAGAAGCCTCATTTCATTTATTGTAGATACCTTTCACAATTTCTTCCCTTCTCTGCAACATACCTCCTGTTGCACTTCATTTCACCAATTCATCGATTTTTCTCTACTTTAGAAAACATTCATTGCTTCTGCCTTAACTCTATTCGTTCTATTTGCCTACATGTTTGGCCTTTGATAAACTTCAATTGTGCTGTCGATAAAAGTTATTTTTATTTTACGCTACGTGATGCTAAGCTTAAAGCAGCCTTTTTTTGTTTTTACCTATGGTAAGCTAAAGCAGGAATGGCAAGGCGGTTGCCTAAGGGGTGAGGGAGCACAAAACGATAATAGCAAGTTTGTGCCTTGTGCTTGGCCCCAGAAGTGTACACTAATGATATGCACCTCATTTGGATGGTCTTTTGGACTACTTCCACTCATGGATGAGATTCTCAAGTCATGAGGGAATACGCTATAGATCAAAATATTTCGAAAAACGATAACACAGCATTTTTGCTCTGGACATGCGACGTGAGTTTTTTCCGTTTATTTGGATTACATCTTAATTATGAAATACTTAACCCTTAAGTGTCAAACGTACCAGTTATGCTCGTGATGTTAAACTGGTTTAATATTTGAGAATCATGACGTGCTAAAGAAAGACTGCGAAGAAATTCATATTGAGAATCAAAAAACTTGCAAGAAATGATAATCTATCATTTAGATTTTGAACAGACTTTCAGATAACATTCAAAAACGAGCAGGAAACAAAAGCATGCAAAAATATCTTTCGCATGTCCTGATAAGTTTCAACTTATTCGACTTTTCTAACTATTTTCGATTTTTCTGACGTACTTCGATAACTTTCGGCTGTTATTAATTTTCTTCAATAAGAGCTAACTTTTTTTCTTGTTTTTCGATAGCTTCGATCAATATCGATTTCTTGACTTCATTTGATAGTTTTTTAATTTCTTTGATATAATCGATTTTTTTCGATGACTTTCACTCGATGAGTTTCGACATCAAATAAGTCTAAATTTATCGAAATAGTCGAAACTTACCAAAAATCACCAAACCACCAAGAAAATTTCAAAAAATTATGGCTATATAAAAAAAAACAGAGATATAATGTGGCAAATAGTTTGGTTCTAAATGAATAAAAATCAAAAGTGAAGGTTTTTTTCTATCGAAACGATATGAATGAATTTAAAACGATTATGCATTGATTTTTGATTTGAGTCTCTTTACCGTTATGGTCATAGGTTAAGTCGCACTAAATTCCTTACAATAAATACAGACACTAAATTTTTAAAATAAGAAATTATAAGCTTTGTTTTTGATAAAACCTTAATGTGAGGGAACACCCTAATTCATCGATGACATTTTAATTACCTCTTGATGAGGATTATTAGTTATTTAGTTATTTATTTGTTTCTTGAATATATAGTGGAACAAGATATAAAATCTTATAATTACACCACTAGTAACTCACATAGCCAACATTATCATATACAATCAAAACTTAAACTGTAGTTATTAGTTCTATAAACATAAATTTAAATATAAGCATGAAGAGAAAACCACATAAAAAACATAAAAAAAAACATAAAAAATCATAACTCTAACGAGATTTTAATTATAATAATAAAAGGTATATGAAGATTTTAAATATAATTACAGTCTATAGTAATATTATTTAATTAATTAAATTAAGCCTTATTGCATCAAAGAAAAGTGAATGAGTAATTGCTTCTTGAAATTTATTGCGCTACTTATTGATCTCAAATATTGAGGAAGCGCCTTCTACAGACGAATAGAATGTATATAAAATTGACGTTCAGATGTCAGGCAAAAGTGTTGAAATGGAATCAGTATCGTATTTCTATTTGATCGAGAAAATACAAGTCTATCATATAAATAAGACGGTTCAGCTGTATGTATTATCTTATGCAGAAGGATAATACAACGAGATTTAAGCAAGTTGTCAAAAGTAATGCCAGATATCTTTTTATTATTAAAGCAGCGCTTTTGAAATGGAGCAAAAAGTTTATGAAAGTAATATGTTTTTTACTGAAAACGAATACAGTTTATAAATGAAATGAAACAGCATGTTTTTATTCCAATATTTTTCATTACTGTAATCTAAACACAAAGCGCCTAATACTGCAATAAGGGCTTTCAAATGATAGGCCACTTATTAAAATTGGAAATTCAATGCTTCCCTTTTTATGCATTAAATCAAAGCTTCTACTTTTCAAATTGCGAAGTCCCATATGTCCCATGTTTCAGAAAAAGTTTATATTCACTACCATTTCTTATATATCGTAATAAGGCTTTGTTTGATGCATTTATCGCTTGTGTACACCTCTGAACCCAATACTACCATACTCTTTTCTATTTTCTTATTATAGGTTTCAATTTTGCATAGGAAAATAAATTGCTATTGTCGGATGGGCTTTTGTTTTCTTTAAATACTAAATGAAGCGAAACTGATTTTTATCTTGTTTATTTAGAGTTTTCCGCTTATCTCAATGTAATATATGTGGGTATGTTCGGCTAACAACCTGGTAGTTTGTACACAAGATAAAGTGTTGTCTTTAAGATAAAATGACTAGCCTTGGTTTTACAAAAGAACTATTGGTATTTTAAGTTACTGGCATAAGGAAAATAGATATTTTTAAACTTTTATTTCTTAGCAAAACTAAGCCATTGATTTTGTTATGTTGATTACTTCAATGAAGAAGATTTTAATTTTAAGGAGCATTATATAAGCGCCTTAGTCTTAAACTAAGTCAAAGTATTTGCATTTTCATTTTTAAACTTTCAACCCAGTTAAATACAACAATCCGAATGAAACCCCCTAATATTTCCTGGCCCGGAAACAAAACTTTTTTTAGTCGCACCGTGTTCAACTTTTTCTTGTCATACGCTTTACGCTGCAAAGCTGTGTTCGACGTTGTTCATGCAGACAGACGGTGAGATTTCCGTGTCATTGTCCGCCCATCCATCCGTCCGTCCGTCCGTCTGTCCATACCTGCCTAAGTGACCCACATTAAAAAGTTAATTCACCATAAAATGTACCAAGCTAATCCTTTGATGCTGCACACCGTGCTGACGGTTGTTGCCTCGCATCATGTGTCCATGGGCTGAAAACTTAACTTGACTGGCATTAATAGAAAATGGCCAAACGGGTGGAAGTCGAACGGGAAGATAATGCCGGCAGGTGGATGTAGCTACCAGTATTGGGATGTTTCTAGCGGCAATGTCATATTTTATGTTTTATTTTAAAACTTTTTGCTCCACGCTTCTTACCAACGAGTTAACTTTTTGGTATCAATGTTGTTGTTGCTGGTGTTGCTATTTATGTGATTTTCATGTTTTTTGTTTTTGAATGTTTTCTTTTTTGCTGCAGCATAATTTTATTTTGACTGTAAAAGCTTGCAAGTTCCATAAAGAAGTTTTTTTTTTTAAAGTAGCTGTCATAATAATGATGGTCTTTTGTTGTTATGTCCTAAGCGAAACCCCACGACACAAAGAGATTGACTTCATGAGGAAAACATTTTTTAATGCTAAAATTCATATTTTTTGTATTAAGGTTTATTCGAATATCAGCTCGGGAAAAATTTCAGATGCATTCAATTTATTTTAATTAGGTAAAACAGGCTACAGTAAAAAACAGTAGTGAAATATTGTTCGTATTGATGAAATTTTTCATTTAATAGTTCTGTAACATTTTCAGTCATGGCTCTAAAGAGAATTATAAGAAATTAAAAAAACTTTCCTTTTGAGATTAATTTTTTAGCAAGCGACATTTTTCTGTTTTTATGTTGTGGAACCGTGGTGTTGTCATCAGAAGTGATGAAGTGAATGCTAAAATTTTTCTTTCAAGTCACTCCCACTTTTACGTAGTGCACTTTGTATTTGCTCGTCGATTTATCAGCGCGGAGGAAATTCTATCATCCCATCCCATCACAGATTTTGTGAAAAACGAAACTTCACGCGACGTAAAGTTTTTTCGAAAGTAAACTTCATCAATTTGCTGGTCCGAGATTGCTTTTGGTGACATCCATCACTAAAACATTGTAATTAATTGCGTATTAAAAGTGAAAAAAAGCAATATTAAAGTGAAGGTAGAAGCTACGAGTTTCATTATTTTGTACAGAATTAAAATCATATAGATTAAGATATATGAAATTAAAATGAATATAATATATAGAAAACTATAAAACAGAACATCTAATTTCGAACACACACCAGAGTTGCCATTTGATAGTAAGTTAGAGAGAACTTAGAAGTCAAAAAAAAAGAAATTAAATGAGTTGCACAACCTGAAAATTATAAAAAGGTATCAAAGATAATTGAAAAAGTCGACAAGACTCAAACAACATTGCATTGTACTGAAAATCTTTGTATGAGTCAATAAGGGTCACATAAAGCCGAACAATATCACAATGGTGGAAAGTATCCAATGCTATTAGAAAATATCGTATGATTCGATAAAAGTCTAAGACTATCGACAGAAATAAGAAAAATACATGTTACTTAGTCAAAAAAACATCGAACAAGTTGATAAAAGTGAAAGAGTAGCGATTAAAAACATTGAAAAGACGTAAAAATAGACAAAATCAGATCAGTATAGAAAACTTTATAAAAGAAAAAATATATCGATAAACATATAATCGAATGGTATCGAAAATGATTGAAAAGATGAGAAAAGTCTTTAGGAATCGTTAAATAACGAACAAGTCGAAAAGTACTGGGAACATTGAAAAAGTCGACTTGTTGAATAGCATCGAATAATATTGAAATAGTCGATATAATCGATAGTCAAGTTTTTGTCGAAAAGTGTTAAACAATAAGGAATAAGCCATTATAAGTTGAAAACTATTGAATTATATCGAAAAACATAGATTGCTCGAAAAGCGTCGAATAGTATCGAAGTGTAATAAAAAGTTGGCATATATGTATGTATGTGAATGTAGATATGTATGTATGCATGTAAGCATGTATGTACCCAATGTGCCAAACGGATCCGTTCCTGCGGATGATTTATCCGAAACGGATTCCGTTTCGGATCCGATTCGGATCCGTTGTCGGATGAAATTCCTGTCAAAAAACGGAAGGATCGTCCGCTTTTCCGGATCCGTAACGGATCCGAAACGGACCTCAAAAACGGAAAAAAACCGGAATCCGCCTTTTTGGATTCGTTTTTCTAAATAAAACTGATTCGAGACGACCTTTTTCTTTAATAATGCGGATTTTATTGTACGAAAAAATTAACGCAATTTAAAAAAAAAAAATTTTTTTTTAGTTTTTACTTATTTTCTTTCCCATTAACTTAACTTTATTTATTTTTAATGCTATTTTATCAACTTAGTTTTATTAGTAAATCGCATTAAAGAAACTTTTTTTTTAACTGCCACCACCGAACAGAATCGAACCTGCGCCGTCCTGCGTCATGCCACTCTTCAAATATGCTCATCTTAACCAACTCAGCTACTTCCATTATTTTTAAGACATACTTAAATTTAATTAATTCTCTATCAAAATGAAATGATTGCTAATTCAAGTATTATACTTTTCGCCAGCAGAAAATATGCAAGGCGGTGGCTGGTGTTGTTAAACTACGCATGCAACAACTATTGGATAAGAAGAGGAAAGATACAGGTTCAAACTCCGGCGTCGACAAAGTTTTTTTGATTTTTTTCTATTTTTTTTATTTAAAGATATATAAAAGGCAAAAAAGGAGTAGAGAACTGTATTTGTTTATTGAAAATAACTTGAAAACTGCCTTTTATATTAATAATAAAAAAAAGCGGATTCCGTTTTTTTTCCGTTTATGACGTCCGTTTCGGATCCGACAAAACGGACGATCCTTCCGTTTTTTCGAGGGGAATTTCCGCCCACAACTGATCCGTATATGACGTCCGTTTCGGATCCGTTACGGATACGAAAAAGCGTATTCCGGTTTTTTTCCGTTTTTGAGGTCCGTTTCGGATCCGTTACGGACACGAAAAACGAATCCAGAACGGATCCGTATATGACGTCCGTTTCGGATCCGTTACGGATACGAAAAAGCAGATTCCGGTTTTTTTCCGTTTTTGTGGTCCGTTTCGGATCCGTTACGGATACGAAAAAGCGGATTCCGGTTTTTTTTCCGTTTTTGAGGTCCGTTTCGGATCCGTTACGGATCCGCATCCGTTTTTGTGCACATTGGGTATGTATGTATGTATGTATGTATGTGTGCATGTATGCATGTATGTATGTTTGTATGTACTTCCACCTGTACAATCATTTAGTTTGATTACCTTAAATAATTCTCTCAGTATAGCGTTTTTGTTTGTATGGGAGGTGTCACTCCCTTAAGTCAAAATTCACAAAATTTTTGCTCAGAGCTTGCCGAAGTATTCCTAGAGCGATTTGGTTACCTTTCATCACATAAGCCTCTAAATATAGCTTTTTAAATGTTTAATTTGTATGGGCGGCAGACGTGTCTATGAACCCATTTTTAATGCTAAGAGATTTGTTGTTTAAAGGTATGGCCTGCTTACCAAATTTCATTCACAAATTTTCGTTGGTTTTTTCATAACCGTAATTTTCATAGGCATTCAGACAGTCGAAGATGGCTAAATCGCCACAGGCGATATCCTCGATCAAGGATATATACACTTTTATGTACCTGTCACGTATTCTTCTATGCATTGCAAACGGAAGGACAAAGTGACATGCCCCGAGTGTGGAGTATCAAAAATTTTTGAAAAGAAATCAGAGATGCAAAAGTTAAATGGTGACCGATCCGACCCCATATATATGAGATATAACTTTACGGAAGACCGCAGAATAAAGTTTCAAGTAATTTAAAAGTTATAGGCAAGAAAATTAAAATATGTAATTGAAAAAGGTGAAGACAAAATTCCGCTTGAGGCTGAACAATATATCAGGAAGTAGAGAAAACCCATATGGAATTTATTATATTATATACATATGGGTTAATCCATCTATAATGGGCCTACCATTACCCTCATGTTTTTAAAATAGGCTGAACCTTTTTTCAGTGATTGGTCTATCATGTAGAAGATATAAAAAAATTCGATAAAATTTTTTTGACCAATATTATTGCTTAAAAAAAGTTTTAAATTGTGTTCAAAAAAGCTCATAAGTAAAACGAAAAAATTCATTGATAAATATAAACAAACCAACACAATCCAAATTAGCTTTTATATTATTTTTAGGTAGTTGTGTACTAGTAGATGACAAAAAATCTGCAAATCTGAATAAATGAAGGCCTGAACGGTTTCTATGTGGTAGAAGATAAACAAATTGATTTTCCAAGAAAACATCAATTTTCCAAATAATCCATCATCGATTTCAGCCATTTTAGGCACAAAATTTTCAGAATATATAGGAGTACCACCTCTGAAAATTTTATCCATGTGTTTTCACCCGATTTGATTTTACAAGTATTTAAAGCAAAGATTTATGATTTGCAATGTAAATTGAAACATGAGGGTAATGATAGGCTCATTATGGATGGAATGACCCATATGTAAATACTTTCATCCGCGATTGATTCAGATCCTTTAAAATATCCCGCACGAGGTAGCAGCAATTGAAATTTTCCTTAAGTAAAATGAAAGTTTACTTAGGAATCAATTTAAAATTTCAATTTAAAGTTAAACTGATATTTTTTTCTACAGAGCTAAACTATTTTTTAACACAAAAGAGTTGTTTCTTTACTTTTTTTGAATTTGAAATTTTTTATTACCAACATTTTATTATTTTAGATCAGTTTGATGCATTCATTTGTGCAATAGAGATTTTTGACTTATTTATTCATATAACATTGGAAGGTTTTAGTTTTCGTTGACAATAAACTGTATAAATCATTGAAGTCACTGTATTGTATTTGTTGTTGTTGTCATAGTTGTCACACACTGATATGATAGCCACACTGATGGGTTTAAGGACACAACGAGTTATGTTGCTCACTATAATTCATTTGAGAAATGGGTTGACACTGGCGCAAAATAATAATAAGAAAATAAGTGACAGTGTCGACAGTTAAGACGGATGTACTTCCTTTCTGAGAAAATATTTTATTTATTTCATTGGTAAACTATTTTTGCTATAGTTTTTTATTATAAGTAGTTGCGTTGTAAGCTTCTTATTTCCGCAATTTCCGGAAATAACGTCAGCTAATGTATTTATAGTTGATTTGTATTCCAATATTTTATATCTTACAGAAATCTTTCTTGAAATTATAAATTTGCAAATTGAAATTATAAATTTGCAAATTATAAATTTGCAAATTTTCCATAAAATTCTCAAAATCTAGACGGTTACACAGCTTTATACGGTTAAACTTCATTCGAGGAAATTATTAATTCGAAAGCGCATTATTTTTAGTTCAATATAAATATTTAAAAACAGCAAGTTTACGTATATTAAGAAACGCCATGATAGTGGCACACTATCATAACTATTTAATATATGAATCATTTTATTTATACCAATGTAACTAACTAACTTCTGATGCAATGCATACTCGTATGTTCAGTATCACTTCAGTTAAAAATAGTCTGATACTGACATTTGCTGTCAACATTCAGCCATGTTGCACTAATACAATTGCACATTGAAAGTCGTGGAATAATGCGACATAGAACAGTGTTTTAATTTTTAAAAGATGTGATACTGCTCGTATATACATCCACATATATTTATGGAAAGGTAAAATAATACTGATGAATTTAACCAAACAGTGTACATATGTCTCAATCACGTAAATTTGTGATATTGCACAAGGTTTTCTAAGACGGTTTCAACAATTTCTCAAACTTATTATGATGTCATTTTAATATTTTATTCAATTTTATTATAGGCTCTACTAACAAAACAGTTGTTAAATCAAAAATGTCACTGAGTCCTTTATTTTGAAAGTGGTCTAAGTCTCTCTTCGTTAGAAAGAATAATGGAAATAAGTTTTATACAGTTGATTTCAACTAACTTAATTTTTCTTCTCAACGAAGAGGGAACTTAGCCAGTCTCAAAATAAAAGGCATAAAATATACCACAAAACATACATATATATACATAAATAAGACAGATGAAATGTTAAATACGAAATATTATGCAAAAGAAACTGTTCTCTCATATGAATTAAAGCATATCCAAGTAGAAATTCCTATCAGGCAAGATCCGTCATAATCAGCTCCGTATCTGGGTAGGTATAGCGAACCCTATTACGGGCAGCCATGAATGAATCTTATCAGAGTCTAAAAGGTGGAAACGAATTAAGGAATTCCAGATCAGGTATGGGCTAGCCATACTGCAGCTCTACCAAGGAAATCCCTCTTAAACTTCGTCCAGTTCTGACCAGTTTTGCAAAATCATGAACGAATCTGGGTAGGTTTTAATAAGGACCAGAGTTGGCTAGCCTCATTAATCCCGTTTATGGAATGCCCTGTAATAACTTATACAACGCTGATCAGCTTATCCACACCAGAACAATTCAGGCTAGTCGGTTGATTAGTTCCGCATCAGGCACATTGAACAGTTCCAATTTACTTGGCTCCATGCTTTACTATGCGGGTCTGATTCGATAACCCAAAATCGGCCCTGAACCGTTTTTCGAAGTTCCGACCGTTCTCTAATAAGGCCATCCGGACGGAAATTTATGCTCGGACTGATCAGTGCCACTTTAGGCACACTGTTCAGTGTCACATCAGGTTTGCCCCTGGTCCGGTTAGCCTGGCTCCATGCATAACCAAACTTATCCGGAATTATTCCCATCCAAGTCCAAACCGGATCTTTAATGGGCCCAGCCATATGCGATCCGGATGAAATTTCAAACTTTAGCTTTAAGACGGATACAGACATAATTGCTCATAGCTACAGATATTTGATAGCAAAACGAAAAAAATAATATCGAAAATTTTCGATTTTAATTTTTATATTGCAAAATTATTGCT
The DNA here is from genome assembly GCA_963680825.1 of Meiosimyza decipiens. Classification (NCBI taxonomy): domain Eukaryota; kingdom Metazoa; phylum Arthropoda; class Insecta; order Diptera; family Lauxaniidae; genus Meiosimyza; species Meiosimyza decipiens. The sequence continues at coordinate 65,769,433 of OY804258.1, read as the reverse complement.
AATGACTTAAGAGAAGACATTTTTCAATACAATAATTACAAAAAAGACGTAAAATGCAAACTTTTATGCTTTCACGGATTTTTGACCTGACATGTACATTTTGAAATATAAGCATTCGAAAATTCATGTTTTTTTAAATTTTGTGATTTTCAAAAAATCACCGAAACTAAGTCCGGAAAAAATTTTTCCAAAAACACGTATCGAACGTTTTTAGACAAAGTATCAAAAAAGTCTGATTTTGAGAAATCTAAATTTCGAATGTAAAAACGAGGTTGTTCTTGTAAAACATTTTTCAAACAGATAGCCCTAAAGATTACTACCAAAGTTAAAGTATCACACAATAATGAAAGTAAAATGCACTTATATATGTAGTCTTAAAGTATACGATTCCGAGAATTTAAAAGCTCTCCTATTTAGAGAGGTTTGAAAATTCACAAAATGTTATTAAAATTTTTTTCCCGATTTGATCAACTCTTTTACCACTTCAATTAATTAATACTTTAAAGACCTGTAACTTGACAAAGTTTGTATTTAGAGTAATTTCGTAATTATATTTTTAAATAACAATAAATTATGGAAATTCAGCTCTGTTTTCCGCATTTTCATATGAAAAAGTTTCATCGACCTTATGCGATCTCTATATGTTCGATTTCGGAAATTTTCTTAAGTAATTTTGTGTAAGTCATAAAGAATTATCATGTGTATTTGAGGAAAAATGTTTAAGGCTAAAATTAACCGATTGTGAATGAGACATGTATTGTTTGAAAGATCATTTTAAAAATTACATTTTAAAATAAAGATCAACTGCTTCAGAGGTGCATTTTCGAGCGAAAATCAAAAAAAAAATGTTCTCAAGCTGTATTTTTTGAGGCCATACTGTTACTGCAAGTGAATATCATTTTCTTTTCTAACGATATTTTATTCATTTTTATCACAGACGCCACTGGTCCAACTGCAGACTAATTAAATAGTCTTTCAGTAGCTCTGTAAAAACGTTGTACTGGGATGATACTTCATAATTTAAACACTATTTTAAGAAATTAATTAAAAAGATTTTGTCTATTTCTATATTGTTACCGCCCTGTAAGTAAGGAAAATAGGAATTTTCAGTTATTTTGATAAGCGATTTAGCAAGCTTATAGCTTTGATTCGCTCGTGCAGGATTGTTTCCATTTTCAAATCATAATGATACCGAAACTAAGCGAAAATCAAACAGTACTTCAGGGCGTACCAAGTCAATGACATAAATTTTTTAACATTTTAGCTGTGATGTTTTGAATGGAAATTTATGGATTGTTAAGATTTCCAAGCTCAGTGTCAGGAACGTGTAAAGTTGCAATAAGCAAATGAGTAATGGCCAACCCTAGAAATTAAATTTTTTAATGCTTACCAATATAAAAAGTCAACTTAGACGAGTGTAGTTGATTAAATCAGTCATTATATTGTAGAATTTGAGTGATTAGCTCAAATTGGATTGCATGTTTTATAAAATAAATTGCAACTTGTAAATGAATGAGGACATTTTTTATTATATTTACAATGCAAGAGTAGCCTAACAAGCATCGGACATGCACCTTTCTATGTCAATTTTGTTTTATCTGAAAATAACTCTGTGGTATTTTGCACATTTTTTCAATTGCGTGAGCACAACATGTGCAATTCAATGAATACTTACTCGTTCAAGAATTTTCAATAAAGGCGCTAGCAAAAGTTTTGCAAACGTCAGCAGTTTGACAAATCTACATGGAAATATACTGGAACTAATAGTAATAGAATTTATTCCTTCTCTCTGCTGAAAAGTCGTCAAAGCTTTGCAAATGTATTAATTGTAGTGCTCAAAACTACCTTTTAAGAGCATACATGTACCTACACTGCCTCCAAATGAACAGAACCCTAACTCCGAAAATCAAAGCTTTACACTCATCACTGAATTGGATTTAGGACTTTCTAATCGCACAGAAAGGTGCACTGTCTTAGAATCTAAGAACTCGAAATCACCATTACGCACTACAAAATATTGACAATGCATTGGATTTCTGAAAATCAAATAATTTTTGTGAAAATTGAGACTGAAACAACGTTTCGATTAGATCCTCCCGTAAGATCCCGCAAGAAAAGCAAATATTTCCATACGAAGCTGAAGAGAAGCCAATTTTGGATCCTAAAAGCAAGTTAAAGACAGAATTATACTATACTATATGGGTCATTCCATCTATAATGGGCCTATCATTACCCTCATGTTTTCTAATTAGGCTGAAACTTTTTTCAGTGATTGGTCTATCATGTAGAAGATATAAAAAAAATCGATAACATTTTTTTGACCAGTATTATTGCTTAAAAAAAAGTTTCAAATTGTGTTAAAAAAACTCGTAGCTAAAACAAAAAAATTCATTGATGAATATAAACAATCCAGCACAATTCATATTAGCTTTTATATTATTTTTAGGTAGTTGTGTACTAGTAGATGACAAAAAAATTTCAAATCTGGATAAACGAAGGCCTGAACGGTTTCTATGTGGTAAAAGATTAAAAAATTGACCTTCCAAGAAAACATCACTTTCCCAAATACTCCATCATCGATTTTAACTTTTATAGACTCAAAATTTTCAGAACATTCAGGAGTACCATCTCTGAAAATTTCATTTATTTTCGTTCGCCTTATTTTATTTTACAGGTATCTTAAGTTAAGATTTAGGATTTGCAATGGAAATTGAAACATTGAGAATGAGAGCGAGAAAGTTTGAATATTCCGTTTTCATAAATATTCCACTGTATACACTCACTTTAGATGCTTGTAAAATCAAATAAGGTGAAAAAACATGGATAAAATTTTCAGGGATGATACTCCTGTATAGTCTAAAAATTTGAGCCTATAAAAGCTGAAATCGGTGATGGAGTATTTGGGAAATTGATGTTATTTGAAAAAGTCAATTTTTTATCTTTTACCACATAGAAACCGTTCAGACCTTAATTTGTTCAGATTTGCAGTTTTTTTGCCATCTACTAGTACACATCTACCTAAAAATAATATAAAAACTAATTTGGGTTATGTTGGTTTGTTTATATTCATCAATGAATTTTTTTATTTTACTTGCGAGTTCCAATGCTATTGCTTTGAGAATACTACTTACCTTACCAATTACGGTCGTTAGTGGAAAACGCAGCTTTTCGAAATTAAAATTTATAAAAAATGATTTACGATTTACAATGTCACAAAAAAGTTAGTTCAGTCTGGCTATGCTGGCCATAAAAAGCGACATTTGTCAAAACATTGGTTTCGATAATTTCATAACAACCTTTGCAGAAGCCAAAGCAAGGAAATTTTAAAAGTTCTTAAGTACAAGCAAAAGCTGGCCGCACAAATATAATCTCATTTTTCATAAACAATTTCAGTTTTTCCCAGGGCGCCAAAAGTTCTAACACCTGCCCTGGAAGAGAAGAGCGCATCGGTTTTGCGTGTTACAAAAGTTGACCAAACTATTGTGGTTTGAATGTTTGAAAAAAACTTTTGCAGAAATTATAATTTAATATTGATATTGAAAGGTTTGAAAGGTGAAGGTTTTTGTATAGATTTTTAGTCGCTGCGATCGAAAACGAAACCAGTTATCTTCAACAACGTAAAATTTTTAAATTTTCAATTTTCCAAGTATACATTAATGAATCCAATAGAAGAAAATAATCAAATTCCAGAACAAAATATCTCGGTGAAATCTCTATAGGTGTGTAGTTCATCATTCATATGAATTTTGATTTGAGGCGTTTCTTTAAAGTGAATGAGCAAAAATTATTAAAACTGCGATTTTATCATTTTCATCGGTGATATTTGTCAAAAGCAACATTACTTGAGTTTTAAGCCCGAAACCATTATATGCCAATATGAAAATGCGCACCATGTTAATCGCAAAACATGTCAACCTTTTAAGAATGACGAAAATCTGACCAATGCATATGTAAGCTTTTTATTTTATCAGCCAAATATGTAAGATATTTCAGATGGAATAATTAAATTAAAAGTAAGTAGTTGCTGCCATCATTCAAAACAAGGCTTTAATGCTAACAAACGCGATTTCATGCAAAATTGATTGACCGCAGCTAAGCTTTGGAATGTTGTAATCCCAGGAATCAAAGTTAGGCTTAAGCAACACATTTAATCAAATTAATGCACAATTAAACTTAACGTGTCTTTAAAGGGGTTTTAAGTTTACGACGGTTATCAACGGATTGGTTGGTTCTTGGTCATTCTCATCCACTGAGGGCGTAATGTGTTCACATTTAACTCGTAAATGTCATACACGGAATCATATGTATTGTGTAGTAATCTTCATTCTTTTTATGTGCCTCCTCGTTACGTTGAAGGAACTAAGTAGGGGAATATGGGGCTAGCCTTAGCAACGATAAGTTTAAATACTTAAATTTTTGATATACCAAATATTTCAGACATTATTTAATTACTTTCTCAACTCTCTCAGCATTGTGCGGACGTTGTGTGCGAATGTCAAAAAATTGATATAAAAAGCAAATATCCCGTACATGCAAATTCTGATTTTTGTCTCAAGTCTAAATGTTTCCTTTATTGCTTCGATTTTTCTTTCGTTATCTTTTTTATGGGAAAAATATTTAAAGAGCGATGAATCATACTTGAACACTGTTAGAACTTACTTCCTCGTCTGTATGTACTTACTCAATAAAAATTTTTCCCAATGTCCTTGCATTATCTTATAAAAAACCATACAAATGCAATAGAAAAGTTTTAAAGTTTATTCATCAGAACAATAGGACAAACTTATGGAATGCATGGATATATTTAATTAAAATTTCTGTTGAAGCTAAGAAACTAGCATATAATTATGTTTAACTCATACGATTACATTAACCTGTAATTTGAACAATATGGTCGGACGTGAGAGATATCGACAAAATTCAAAAAAAAAAACTCAGTTCAGAAAAGACAATTGACCAAAATGAAAATATCTTTAAGAAATTTCAATTGAATGAAATATCACAAAATCTAAAAAATATTTTACAGTTGTAAAAAAAACCCAGAACTGGTTAGCTCTTATCTCTCCTATTTTCGCGTTAGTAAAATAAATTTCATTCTATGCCTTACGCGGGTTTTCCTATTCCTCGAGCATTTTTGTCGTTAGGATGCATTTTGGGTGAACTTATTAGATTGGGATATTACGATATTTCGGTCGTGTTAACCTTTAACGCAAAAGATATGAGCTAAAAAAAGACAACTGTACCAAAATTTGATAAAAGTGTATTTTCACCAAATAATGGTATAATAGGAATTTTGTTTGTGAAATCTTAGAAATTGTATTGCTCTACTTAATTTAAATTTTTGAAATTTGTATTTTTGAAATTTTGTTGCCTGAAAATACGTCCGCAACCCCGGACGTTATTGGTTCCAGCTTTTATAAATAAGAGCCACATCATTGAGTAGACAGAGATAACGTTTCCCTATTTTTGAAAAGGGGCCTTAACTTTCCAGAAATATAACCTTATTCCACTAACATATGGAATATGGTTTTACCTGGTGTAACAGCAGTTTAAAAATCAAAATGATCCATTGGAAGTGATAATTGCAGAAGATAGAAAAAAACTAGTTAACGCCGATGGGGCTTCTGCACAACCATATTTGTTAATCTTTCAAGGCGAATTTTTATTCGAAATGAGATACCAGCTTGCGTTTGGGGCGAAAATTGGTCGATATAAATGCAGTAGAATCAGTTTCTTATAATTCTAAGGCATATGAGACCTACCTGGATGAACCTGTATTACATGTGGCTGACTGAGTTTGGTTTAACTCCAGGAGGTTCAACCAGGTCTGTGCAGACCTTTTGCATATGAATGTGCGAATAACCATTTTGTTTTGCGTGTTAGAGACGAATCCGCCCATGACTTCCCAGAAGAAGAAAACTTAATTTTCCTAGCATTTAATACATTTACACGCACTTGTAGGCCACCTGCCTATACAAATTCAACACAGGTCTGCGCGGACCTAGTTGTACTAGTTAGTGCCAAAAAATCCCTGAACCTCGTAGGATTAGCCACTGAACTTATTTTCTATATAAATATTTTTATAAAATAAAAAGTACTGTGATATTGCCCTAAAACTTCAGCATAAGTTCAAAAGTATCAAATAGAAAGACATTTACTAAAATTAGCCCCACTATCCTGTACTTCCGCATGCATCACAATTTACATACATATGTGTATGGCCAACAAGCCCACACCTACTGTAAACGGTATACATATATATGTAGATGCATGGTTGCAGTTGATTTTGTTTTATGTGAAACTTTGTTTTAATTAATATGAATGAATAAATTGTGTGCACGTGATGTACCACAGGTGAAATGAAAAAAAAAATACAATTAAAAATATTTATTCATATGTTTTGTAGTTTACTGGCACAAAATTGTTAAAGGTCGTTCAATAATTCCCATTGTATTTTGACCGTTTTCGCAACGCAACAGGAAGCGTGAGGTTTACATGCATAATAAAATCTCTGTATGGTAAAATTGATGAATTAAGTGATGGATGCCCAATATGCAATGGATTACAATGGATTAAATCGCAATCACATCGAAACACATTAAACCTCAACCTTTATTTTTGTGTATCCTTAAATTAAAGATTTATCTTTAAGGTTTATTTGCATGAGTTTTTTTTTGTATATTTGGTAATGCTCTTTATTTGCATTGTATTGTATGCAAAAAGGCTGCAAGCTTATCTGTTTCGGAAAATCTTTTAAAATATACCATGACAGCAAGATTAAATTAAAGCTCAAAGTTAAAATGTGCTGTAATTCAGTGTTGGCGTTTGAAATTTTCGAGAATGTATTGAATTTAAAGTCAGAGTTTACTTTTTGGAGGGAATGTGCGTACTCTTGTTTCTCTATTCCTCCAGAAAAGAAGAAGAAGATTGCAAAAACTAGATGTCATATACAAAGAAATAGTTAACTTAACTCTTAAAAAATATTGGCCAGTCCTCTATGCAAAAGGCATATAAATGATTCATTTGTACCTCACTAACAAGTACTCCAGATATTTTGTTTTGTGGAAATTGGTGTTACTCTATATAAGTCGACGAAAGAGCCTCAAATTCTAGCGCCTATACTGGAACACGGCCCTGGGTGGACTAATATCTACAATTTTAATCATACAAGGACTTCTCCCCCTGCTAGCTTTGCGCGTGGGCTCTGGCCCCATCTAAACCTGTTTCTTGAACGTGTTCTTTTTGTTTGAGAAACGGACAAACATTTTCGTAGATCGTATGCAATGGAATTTTAGTAATCTCCCTATATTGGTTTTGTTCTTTTAATTTTCTTCTTTCGTTATATAAAAATTTTCTGACATCGAAAACTATGTTATATATTACGGATAGAAACACTAAAAAAACAGTTTTAAAATAGCTGTTAGGTTTTGACACACATACATTTGCATATATGTAAAAGGGTTTTCAAATTCAAAATTTACTGAATCTTTGACATTTTGATCCACAAAATTTAATAATTTTTTCAACGAGTTCAAATTAAAATATTATTTTGCCCTTTTAAATATCACACAGATTTTCAACCTGATTGGGGCAAGTTTTAGCATTGATATGTCATGCTGGAATTTTGAAAGATCTTCATGAAATTTGCAATATTTTTAGAGTTCTAAGAATCACATGAAAATGCTAACACCTACGAATAAATTTTGTATGAATTTTCTAATTGAAGCTTCCTTTATGGCTTAAGATGTATTGATAAAAAATGTGTTAGAACTACTTTTTGCTATCTCTTCTAAGTGATACTGAGGACCTTTCTTCCGCGACATATTTGCTAAAATTACATGAAAAAACGCACCGAAACAGAAACAACAAAAAACCATTAAAGAGAGAGGAATATGTTCTCTTTATATTGCGCCAATATTTGAAACAATCAACGAAAAATCCGCAAATATATGAATGGGAAAAGTTATGGCCACACATGTGGTTATTAACCCTGAAGAGGTTAATGAAATTTCCTTCCAAAAACAGTATTTCATAGCCTTTAAGCTATATTGCAAATGACCTGAAAATGCACTGAATCTAATAGAATCCTGTTGGATTTGCGTACTTTTCAAAAATCGAGTGTACTGCAAAAAGTGCAATTGTGCTGGAAATGTCATCACTGCCCTAATTATCCTCAAATGTTTGTGAATTTATAGCAGTGGAAATAAGTCCGTATGTTTCGTTTTATTTCTACCTATCCGTACATGTGTATTTATGTATGATTGTATGCATTTAACTTAAACTTATCTATGTAGATCAAGCTAATACTTGATCTTCTTCACATGAGTGTTCGTAAATAAACACAAATCTCAAGTAATTCTGCAAAGTCGTGATGAGTTTGCTTTCGCCAAGAAAATAAAAATACTTTCAAGTGACGCGCAGCGCCAGAAACGATATAAATGGGGGCGGATAGTGTAGTGCCGCTGCCTTGCTACTTTGTACTTGGTAACTGCAACAAAATTTTTAGTAGCATTACGTCTTTGTATTGTGTCTTTCCCATAAATTGTTAGTTGCTCCTGTAGTACATGCATATGTATGTTGCAGAGCTGTAAAAATCAGCATTTAACTAACCTAACAGATGTAAATGCTCAACTCATATGACCATTAATGTAGCTATCCTTGGAATAGTTTCTGAAAATGACAAAAAATTTGCTCTGTAGTTGAACGAAACCAGCTCACTCTGCGCTGATAAAATTGTCTATGGAATAAGATTATAAGTACTGAATGCTTTTGATGCTACAGAGTTTCAATTACTTGATGATATTTAAGACATCAGTTAGTTTTTGAATTCAGATTACGAATGTGGAATTGGTTTCATTACAGCAGTTTCATTATTTGACTATGATTAACTGTATTATTTTACAGCTCTGATGTGTTGCTACTACCTACAGCGACCCACAGCTTGAAGGCTGACAGTATTCAACCTCGTTTACTGCTGTTGCAATTGCTGTTGCTCCTGGTGTTTTCGGTTGTAAGAAATGTGCTGTCATTACGTGATGTTAAGTTGTAAAATATACAAAGTATTCGGTATGTTGTGCACTGAAAGCATTTTTTTGTAATAAAATGTAAAAGAAGGAATAAATTGGAAAAGTATGTGTCGTTAGTAAATCGCGAGAATAAAATAAATTAAAATGAAATTAAATGTATTACATCTAATGCCAAAAGCCTTATAACATCATAAAAGCCGTCATCGAAGCAAAATCCATTTGAAGATGATAGACCACTGAACAAGACAAAAAGGTATTACGTAAAGCAAAATGGTGGCATTATTTACTAATAGATCAAACGTTAAGAAATAGCTTAATGGAACGACTTGCCGCTCCTTCCCGCAGCAGTTGCAGTAAAATGTATAGAACTTAGGCTGAACAACTGTTGTAAGTAATATTCGCATCATCCTTGGGGACATGAACGCATTTGATGAAGCGTCAAGCTCAAGATCGGATAATGATCAAGGCGGTTTGGTCATTGGAAATCATTATTATCTTTTAGAGCTAGTGAGATCTGAAGTCTGAATTCTGTTTCCTCGAAGTGTCAGGTTCTTGTGCTACTCTTTTAAAATGTAAAAACCCTACCACGCCCCTTCTATGCGTTGCAAACGAAATTACAAAGTCTGTGCAGGGTATAAAAAGAATTAAAGATTGGAAGGGTATCATAATCCTTGAAGACGTCCTTTTGGGTAAGGGGCAAAAGTGGACATCCAGGGGGAGGGAGTTTAAATTCAAAAACTTTTTGCGATCGTGCTTATGGCGGACCCCTAATGAAATAGTGTGAGCTGCGAAATTCTCGCCAGTGACTTGTTTATAAATAAAGACATTACTTTTGAGCTCCATCAATATTGATGATCTGTATTTGATTTAGTTTGGTAAATTCAAATTCTTAGACGCCACAAATTCAAGGAATAAAAAAGTAGCTAGTACTTATACATAAAGGGTGTTTATTTTAGAGGTTTGTTTTTCGAATAGAGATAAAACTAGCATTTTATGGTCAAATCTGGCAACTCTAATGTCATTTATGTTCAGTTTGGTTTGCCATTTCATCATGAACAGGTTGACAAAAGAACAACGCTTGCAAATCGTGCAAATTTATTTCGAAAATAATGGTTCAGTTCGCGAAGTTTCCCGCAAGCTCCGTCCATTTTATGGTCGACATAATCGTCCATCAGAGCAATTAATTCGGTTAACCATGGATCGTTTTCGCACTACGTTTACTCTATGTGATAATACGCATCCGCAGAGACGTCGAACAGTGCGCACCGAAGAAACAATTGCCGCTGTAGAGCAAAATGTTGAAGAGGACACGAATGAATCGATTCGCCACCGTGCACAGCAATTGGAGCTTTGTCCATCAACTTTATGGAAGATTTTGCGCAAAGATCTTGACTTGCGACCTTACAAGATCCAGCTTGTGGAAGAATTAAAGCCGCGAGACCATGCAATGCGTCGTGATTTTGGTGTATGGGCCGAAAATGAGATTGATCTCGATGCTGATTTTCATCGCAAAATTTTGTTCAGTGATGAGGCTCATTTTTGGTTGAATGGCTACGTCAACAAGCGAAATTGCCGCATTTGGAGTGAAGAGAATCCACATGAGACCCTTGAGACGCCATTACATCCACAAAAACTGATTGTTTGGTGTGCTCTATGGGCTGGTGGAGTCATTGGGCCATACTTCTTCCGAAATAATGCTGGAGAGTCAGTTACCGATAATGGAGACCGGTATAGAGCCATGATAACCGACTATTTTGTTCCCGAATTGGATGGCATGAATGTGGATGAGTTGTGGTTCCAACAAGACGGCGCTTCATGCCACACAGCGCACGTCACAATCGATTTATTGAAGGAAACATTCGATGAGCGCATAATTTTGCGGAATGGACCTGTCAATTGGCCACCAAGATCGTGTGATTTGACACCATTGGATTATTTTCTTAGGGGATATGTGAAGTCGCTCGTCTACGCCAACAAACCAGAAACGTTAGGGGACTTGGAAGCCAACATTCGTGGCGTTATTGCCGACATACGGCCCCATGTGCTCGAAAAAGTGGTTCAAAATTGGACCTGTAGAATTGGCTTTATTCGAGCCAGCCGCGGCGGCCACATGCCCGAAATCATATTTAAACATTAATGGCATAAAATTATCCTTCCAATAATCCTTGCCAAATTGATGGACATTAAAACGATTTTCTTGTGTTTTATTTCAATTCGAAGCTCTATACCTCTAAAAAAAACACCCTTTATAACCGAAAATAAGATGTTTTTCGAGTATATAGTTCGAGCTCTGTCGCACAGTGGATGGGTTTGTTTGAAACGGCGGCCATATATAGTAACAATTGAAATTTGGTACAAATGCTTTCTAGGTGCAAACAATAAAATCTTATAAATATTAAAAAAATCCGTTTACAAACACGCTTACCTCCCATACGAAAATGGGTACCATTAACTTAGCTGATTTCAAAAAAGATAAAAATTTTCCCGATATCTTTTATAGTTTTCAAGTGATTGGAGAAAAACAGTTTCAAAAGCTTAACTGTTCGGTTTTTGAAAAGCATTCGAATTTATATATTTTACCCCAATGGAATAATAAGAGAAAAAAATAGGCCTTACCTGTTCCCCTCTATTTAAGGGGACTTCTTCCCAAATTCAAGCAACTTCCTTCATACTGTAAGATTTGCAATTGATTAAATTATTGTTAAGCGTTGCAAAATGTGAATGAATAAAAATATTTTTTATATCAAATGTTGCAGTGGAAAAATTATCATTAAACTATTGGTTTTGGTTAACCATGCTTTTTTACATTGTTAATAAAAAAACTAAGAAAGTCCGGTGATACATGACTTTTTAAGCCCTAATTTTAAAATAGTCAGCATAATTCACATATAGAATAAAAAACCATAAGCAAACATTTATTGAAAAGTTTAATCTATGAAATTTTTGTCGATATGCGGTTTTGGTAAATTTCGATACAAATTAATTAATAAGAGCATTTCGTAAAAGTCAATATATTTTGTTCCTTCTAAAACTACATTAGGAAAACCCTGATAAAAACAAAATTAAAAAAAAGTTGAAACTTTGAAACTTCACATTATATATAAAAAAATTCCAAAATCCTGGGATATGTATTTTGTTTTTGTTTGTCAAACTTTGCAAACATTCCACTTTTACCTTTTATCATTTTAATTTTTGAAAAATCCGCACAGTTCATACCCAATAAACATCGTAATATTTTGCTTTTGATGAATAACTTTCAAATTGTATTCAATGTGATGGACATTGCCATATTTTTATTTTAAGATCTTACAAAAAGGTCTGCAGTTACAGCACTTATGCCTTGACGAAGAGAAAAGACAAATACTTGACATTGAAATCGATTTCCTTTGTTTCTGCTTGACAGCCTCTGGGCTTAGTAGAAATTTTATTTAATTTTTGATCGGATATTGCTCAATCCATCATTTCGTTTAAAGAAATAGTGCAGTCCCAGTCACCGACCCATACGATAGACACGTACCGTTTCGCATACTGAACGCAGAGCAGTCCGGGTTGTTCGCAGTCGGTCACCGATCTGTACGAGAGACGGTCAGGCGGGTAAGAAAAAGAAAAAGTATCCCCATTCTGAAAGAGTTTGCAGTTTTGAGAGTTATCTTACGAAAACGCTAATTTCACAAGCGCATACGCTCAAGCAAATTACACTCTTCCGCTCAGAAGAGAATAAACATTCAAAGGCATGGAGCGTAGGATAACAATTCTTAAAAATTTATGTTTTTTTTTTTAGATAATATAGCTGATATAGGAGTTTATGGCTTTCATATGACATGAATTAGAGATAAATTTGTCAAAGGCTGACTTAATAGATACTGCAGGGCTAGCAAAAAACCCGTTTCGAATGTGGAGCTAGCACAGATCTTAATTGGGTACGGGCTTAACATTCCAAAAAAGGTCTATCTTTTTAATAATTGTGATGGAAGTTTCTCCAACGAACTCAAGACGTTACATACCTTGGAGTAAATGTTGACTTCATAAAAGACATCTTTGTTTAGATTTGTCACAAGAGCTTGAAAAAAAACTGGGCTCGTAACGTTTTTTTCCAATAAAAATTATTGCTGTATGGGTGGACCTATATTTTGATTTTTGTTCTAAATATGTAGACAGGAGTGTTAAGCAATGAACAGAGTTGCGAAGATATTGAATTCAATGTGCTTCAGCGCATATTTAGTCCATGTGGGTATAAAGTCCACAAATGGAGAAGAAAGTTCGGTCGCAAAATCCACAGGTTATTGCATATTGTAGCTTAGTTTAAAAATAAAAAAGTCAACTGGAATAGCTTAGGAGACATTGAGTAAATGACGGAGAATGATTCAGTTTAGAGTAGCAGTCTTCATTTATGAGCTTGATTGATATCTATATTTTGAACATAGCAAGAATGCTCTCGCCATGGATCAAGTGAAGTAGTAGATCCAGTATGATATGTAGAAATGGTTCTATAAGAAACAGATTAGATTTTAGACAGCAAGATTTAAATTGAAATAAATGTTTGTGCCATGCAAATATGGCTAAAAACTTACTGAGTAAAACGAAAACGTGTCTTATCAAATATTGCGAATGCTGCATCTTGGAACATTTTAGTGCGCTTATTGCGATTCATACCATCCACTACACTCAATAACGTCTATAATAATGTGTATTTAATGCATACATAAATACAAGTATAAGCACATATATATGTGCATAGGAAAGAGCTGAAGTCAGAACTCTTTAAAGTTTAGATGCTGCTAAGCCGCAATGCAAATAATAAAATGCGGTCTAACCCGCTTCTATTTAACGCTGTTACCATGCGTCTACGTTGTTACAAAGACTTTAACATCCAAACAACGTACGTTCACAACGTAATGTGGGAATCCCTGTTGCTGCACTTTAAATGAACGAAGAATACCCCGCAATGCACTTCATGTTTATAACGCTACGCTGTGCTTGACAAACAAGTGGGAGGTTCCACGTCAAACGTATCGCTTACCAGTCTTAAGTTTGACGTAACGCAAAATTATGCTAAGGGGCTTAAATACCTTATTTACAATAATACTTTCATATATATGGCAGCAAAAAAACTGTGTTTTTGCAAAAGCTATATAGTTTCATAAGCAATAGCGATGATTTAACCCTATTCTTGAGAGATCATGATGTGGAAATATGTTAATCGAGGAAATGTTGGAGAGAATTGAAGAAGAAAAGAAAGATGATGTTTCTAAAATCGTTTTAAATCAGGAATATTGCCCAATTTTTTATTTTTGCTCCTAGTTTTTAAGCGGCGGCGATGAATTTTAAAAATTTTGACTCAATTTGCAAAATTTCTTCTTTAAAACGGTGCTTAAAATAAAAATTTTCCATAAGGTTTAACTATTTAAAAGACTGGCAACCTTATAAAATTGAAATTTACGGTCACTGTGAAAACTGCCAAATACGAGTATTTTATTTAAATTATTCATTACATGTGAGATAATTTCATAAGAGCTATTTAATATTTTAAGCACCGTTTTAAGATGAAGTGAGATGAGATTTTAGAAAATAAGTTTAAATAAAACTTATAAGTTCCCGGTTATTAATTTACCCTGCCGATAAGTTTTTTTGATTCTATGTTTTTAATCACGTTATTGTCTATCAAAAAGACGACGCAATCTTATATGGTATACTATATGAGATTCAATAGAACACGAATTGTCCTTAAAAAACTTCCAGAATCTTTATTCTATCTAACATCCATAGAACTGCGTTTATTCACGAGTTTTCAGCGAAGCCCAGAAGGGCTATAAGATATTGTTCAGAGTTCGGGTTTGGAAGTTAGATCTCCTCTACCAAAAAAAAAAAACAACACGATAGTTAAAAAATTGGTATTTGGATCTAATATACAGTCTGTACTAAGAACGTTGCAAAAGGTGAGCAGGATTAAATAACAGGGCGTTGCACTTCTCATACACAGAGCCACGCTGTTTCTGGGCACCTATGGTAGCATCAGGCTTGAAATTTGACATATGGATTTAGATACACATATTTTTTACATTCAGCCACTCGAAAGTTGTGGGCGTATTTTTAACATTTATTTGGATCAATAAGATTGCAAATTGCATGCTGGATTGCAAAACGGGGTGTATCACCCCCTATACTTGAAAAATACATAATACGCCATTTCTATTTAACTATAGCTGCCATAGTTGAAAATCTTGATACCATGGGCTTAAATACTAAGCACCTTCAAAAAATTAGGAGGATTGGACACCGGAGTATATGTGGGCGGAGCTGCAAGGAGTCAGCTAGTTGCATATAAAGCTAAGAACTTTTTCGTAAAAGAGAAGAAAAGTGTTTTCAGGTGGTCTCACTACCATTCTTGAGGAGCAAACTGAATTCCCTCTCATTTTTTAACGATGCGTCAAGCTATGAGCAAGAAGATGATACATTTGAAATGGAATACTTCATTAACATGCATACAATTTCATTGCACTGGTAGGTGGATTGTGAGTTACCACCTATATAATCCTGCTTTGTTGTTGTTGTTTGCGCGCTCGCTTTTGTTGAAGTGTCACTGCGTGCTATGTACGTGCGGATGGCTGCACTCATTTATTTTCCTTCGCAATGCCTTTCTACTGATTGCGATTTTTGTGTGCGAGCGTGTGGCAAAGAATGCAACTCCGAGCGATGTTAGGCGAGAGCTTTAAAAAACTTTTAAAAGCGATTTAGCCCTCTTTGATGTGTTTGCTGTTGCTATTGCCTATAATTCCCAATTGTTTATGTTCGTTGGTTAATAAAGTCCCTACTGAAGCTGTAATCCGATATTTGAGCGCTTCTGTTAGAGGATGTGATTTTGTGTTGCACGAGTCAAAGAAATCAAGCATAAGTTAAGCGTATTTTATTTAGCTGGTTATTGGTTTATATAACCTGAGATTTGATTATCATCCGTACAAGTCAGAAAAATATTGACTTATTTTACATAAGCTACATTAAGGGTGCCTGACTCTTTTTGTCAAAGACTCTTAGAAGGTTCTTATGATCTTAAGTTTTTGAGTATATTTATTGCAATTAAATTGTTCTCTTACTACGTTTATATTTTCGCTCTGAAAATTTCATAACATCGATGAAGAACTAAATGAGTAGAAATGAATTGAAAATGTTAGGAAAAGTTTTGGAACAAGACATTCCCATGTACTGTAAGAGAAGTTATAAAACATGTTTTTTTTGGAATTAAAAGCTGTAAAAATACGCAAGTTATGAATATAAGTTGGAAATCAACGAAGTGTGAAAGAGGATGGAGTGATAATGCATGGAAAGTACAAGTAGATGCATTTTAGAAAATAGAATTAAAAATATAAAGAAAACTAGCAATAAGTAATGTAAAGAGCAAGAGTAAGCACAGAAAAAAAATGTTAGAGCCTGAGCTATTGTGATAATACGCCACTTATATCAAGTCCTGAACTTATAGTATTGCCTTTAAGACCTAGTCGTACAGCAACAGATTTAAGATGGCGGCAAACTGCTCATGATCTACGCGAGACTTACGCTGCTGCTACTGTTGCTGGCTGGGTAACTTCTGTTTTTCCAAACCAACCTGTTGTTCGAACTGTATTGTTGGGATATAGCACTGCGACCACGTCTTGTTGCTTGAGTTGGCTTATTTGTAGAAGCCATCTCTTAACAAAATCATGCCAAACTTTTTTTCGTCGTTGCTTTGTACTCTTCGATTGTTAATTTATTCGGAACGGCGTTGCAGTGTGGTGGTGTATAAGCTGGTGTGGATTGTGCTACAACCACGGGCTGTGATACGTACACTTCAACCTGCTGTTGTTGTAGTCTGTATCTGTACATCAGAAATGTAAAAAGAAACTCAGCTGAAGCCAGATCAGCTGGACAGGATTGCCATGTAATGAAATGCCAGGATCAAGAAACATAGCATAAGGGCACTGCTACCTATTATGACAAAAGTTTAGTCTTTACTAGAATAGCTGAAATGCCGTACTATGGCTACAAATTTTAAGAAACATAACTTTTTAGTTTCAAAGTTAAATACTGAACTCTCCTCTATTCTTAAAAGCCTGAACTATTTATAGTGAAATACCTTCTCTTTAAAAAATAATGAAATGGTTCTGGAATAATTTCCTTAGTGCATAGCCACAACTTTCAACTTGCAATTTCTCTTTTACTCAAGCAAAATATCAATTGCACCGTTCTGTAGGTACGTCAGTCATTCCTTTAGTAACTGCACACTTAATTTTTTGTATTTTGACTTTTGAACATATTTGGAAACAAAATATCTAAATAACTAAGATGAATAGACTAAAAAACCACATGCTTTTTCTTTTTAAAAATGCTTTAGTTTTATGATAAGAAATTCTGAACTCATTTGCTAAAATAAAAACTTTTTCTTCATAAAAATGTTTCTTAAAATATTTGTGATTTAACATTTTCAATCCTAAGGATGTAAGCATGTGCATTCTCATCAAAACTCCCTCCTTAAAAAAACTTTTTATTTTTTTTCGATTTCAATTTTGCGAAGAAAATTTTGTTTCTGCATCAATTTCTTCTGCTACGACTTTAACCTCTTCTAAGACATTGGTGAAACTTTCATCAGTTTGGTGCGCCTGTAGTTTTTGAGAGTAGGAAATGCACACGATATATCAATACTTGTTGCTTGAAATGCTTTCCTCACCATATTATTTGGGCACTATGTGTGCCTTGTTCAATTTCATCAGATATTTCATCTGAAGAACTCTAATGAAATGAATTTTTATTTCAGTTAAAAAGTGCACGGAACACACTTTTGTTTTTGTGGGACTAATACAAAGTACAGCACTAGAATGGCATTGACAAATTTTGTAAAAAAGTTTAACTTACATAATGAAAAAACACCTATGCAGTTGAACAACAACGCAGCTCAGCTGATTTGCTTTTTTATTGCGAAGGATTCTTTGATAAAATAAAAAAGTAGGTATATACCAAGGTGTGTTTCCTTTATTAAATCCGGGTACATGTTTATAAAGTTTTAACCCAAAAGAAAGAGAATTAAAAATAAAAGTAGATTAAAAATAAATTTATTAATAATATTAAAATCGAATGGGGAAAAAATGGCTGAAATGCCATCTCAAAAAAAGTGCCACCCTAGGAAGGGTCGTCTTCTTTCTAAAAATTTATAGGAAATGTAATGGAGATACCGTTTGAACCGGAGATGGCCAACATTTTGGAAGCAAGTGTAGAAAAAATCCGATTCGAAATCGATCTCGAAAACAAAGAAAAAAAACTTCTGCAATAAAGCAAAAGCCAATTGTTAGAAACAAGCATGAAAACCTTTAAGGGGTGCTGCACAGGGAAAGCCCAGGTGATCAAAAAACGTAAAATTGAAAACGAGAAGGCGTTTAAAGAGCGCTAAACAGCGTGCACGTAAACAGAATCATTAACAAATGCTTATGGTTGCTTGTGGTAGTGGGCACCACTGAACATGAGCGTAGATTATACACTGTAGAAATAAAAGCCCAGCCAACCAAAAAGCTCCAAAAAGGCCCTAATTTGAGCGATAAACGCACATCTCATGGAGCGTTTTGCTCCAAATTGAGCTCTAATTAGGGTCCTATGTGTGCGATATTTTGTTTTAAGTGGGCACACTGAAAAGAGTCTTAAAAAATGATACAAAAAGAGTCCAACCCAATGAATTTTAGAGCGTTTTGAGACTCTTTTTAAATGGATTTTGGATTGTTTTTAGATCCCAAAATGGATAAATTTTAAACTCATTTTGGAGCCCAAAATGGACAAATCATAGAATCATTTTGGAGCCTTATTTTAAAAGGAATGTATACTTTTTGGTGTTTTTGAGACTTTTCGCGACCTAAAACCACAGCACAGTAATCAGTATTATAATTTTATTTTATTATATGTATAAACATATGTGTGTATTATATAATTTATATAAAACGCACAAACTTTGAATTTTACATTTTGCCACCGCAACTCGCACAAACTTTCAATAAAATGAACAAAGCTCTGTAGATGCACACGAATAACAAATGTCGTTTAAATGTTTACCGGTATTCTAAGAATCACTCCAAAAACACTTCAATAACATTCCAATATGCTCATAAGCTGGTGCCTTACGCTCTCGATGCGATCGCAACTGCGGCTCTCTGCATTCATTTAGTAAAATTTCTTATATAGCTCACAACATGGAACGTTTTTGGAGTGTTATTACCTAAAGCCTTAAAATCAATCCCGGAAAGGAACCTTTTCGGAGTCCTTTTGTGGAGCGCTCTCTTTCTGGTTGGCTGGGAGTACACTGATCAAGCGAAACAAGAGAAGCTATCCTCAATGTGTTCATTGTAGTTGTTCATTGTGCACATGTGGACAGCCACTCGCGTCGGTTTTTTTGATTTACTGAATAATGCATCAATATTAATAATGAAAAACCCGTCCATACCGCGTATCGTCTTTTGTTCATCGCTGGTTTGGACGATAGACTCATTAAGTTGACTCAGATGATCAAACTCGCGTCACCATAAAATAGCTATAACTTTACGAGAAAATATTATAGATGACAATTTGAAAGCCGATGGAACTAAATGATTTCATTATTAGATATAAGCTGAATTACTTTTTGAATCCTACATATTACGTCAAAGGTAAACTAAGAAAATAAATTGTTTAGAACTTAAACTTAAATGTTTTAAAATGCTGACGTTATGGCTAATTCTTATGCTTTTTCGCCATCTTTTAAAAGAGAGCTACACAACTGTTTTTGCACGATATTTTGCTTCATATCATGAAGTTAGTTTTTCTTTATCATCACTTGAAAACAAAATTCAATCACCCTATATAAGACATGATAGAAGCATATTGGCATGAAAAACTATTCTTGCTTGCACAGTTAATGATTGAATATGGTAGCAGTGTAATAAAAGTCTGTATTGACAAACATTAAAATAGTTGCAACATAACTTTGGCATATTGAGGACATTGAAACTGGAGAAAACAGAAAAAAAAACTTCTTAAGTCTTACAAATGAAATAACACTCCAGGCATAAGACCAAAAATAACTTGCCTCTTAGATTATGTAATAGTGTAAGCTATGTATCTGCCGCTCACCATCTACAGCAGATGGTAGAAACATCCGTGTTGCTCTCATTGCCAGTAACTTGTACTAAAACTGTCGGCACTAAAATTTGCAAAAACGATAATCAAAAAATTTCTTATTTTTCCACCTCTCCGACCGACGGCCGTCTTCGACTATTTGTTCATAATTGCAAATTGTTCGTCACCAAGTAAAATGTTGACATTTGCACCATAACGCTGTCGACAAAAAAAAAAAAAAAATTTCATTGAAAAAATTCGTTTTATTTGTCCCCATAGCGTCATTTCAGCCTGGAGACAATGACAACACTGATGTTGTTTACTTACATGCGCCTAAGTTCATTGTTTTTGATGTTGTGGTCAGCCAACAGGACAATAATTTTTTGATGTTTCCACAACGAAATTAAAAAAATTCAGTAACTCAGCCAACAACAACAACAACATGTTTTCTTGTATATCGCAAGCTAATGAATTTATTTATGAAAAGAAAATTTATGGCAGTAGACAGGGCAAAGCTGCGCGCTGTTGGTATTTATAGCGATAGAATATGACAGAAGAACTAAAAATAAGGAAATAGGATCTCGAAATATGCATTTTTAACTTATGGTACCTTCGGTTTTTGCTTCTGATCCGTATAATTTAGATAGTAGTCTATTATTAGTTACTGTGGCTTTAGTATGGACGACAACGCCCAATAGCGCAAATCAGTTCAATTTTGCTTCAAAAAAGATAATTTGAAACAGGAATCTTCGTATTTGATTTTGACGGCTTTCTCATGCAATTCGACCAAATTAAGTTTAGTGAAATCTTTTGACATCAAACAAGAAATATCTTCGACCGATTTCCGAAACGATTGCTGCTGGTTTGCTGAATTTCGTTCCAGCAGTTTTGATGTTGGAGATGCAATCCGTTCTCGAAGACCAGTTGAAGTTGATGTAGATAAAATAAAGGCATTGATTGATGCGAACTTCTGAATAACAACTTGCGAGAACGGTAAGAGATAAATTTGTAGAATTCGACCGTTCACGATCACGTAAAACGCTTTGGTCTTATTTCAATACTCGACATGTGGGTTTCACTTGACTTTTCAGGAAAAATTTTGTTTGTCGCACTGACGTCTGCATCTCAAACATCAAAAATTATTGAAGCGAATCATCAATATGGATGAGAAATACGCTGCCTACAACAATGTTCAGCGCAAGTGATCATGTAATAAAAAATATGAGCCGTCTCCAAACACTTCAAAGCCCGATGTTCATCAAAAAAAAAAAAAATTGGTAACGCTGTCTGTTTGCTAGGATTTCAAAAAAATCATTTTTTTAGCTTTTACGGACACTCAAACAAAAAAGAATAGAATTGATCAATAGAAAAGTTATAGAGATCCACCAAGATAATTCGAGACCTCATGCAAGTATGGTAACTCGCCAAAAGCTTTTATAGTAAGGCTTGGATGGGATGTACTATCATGCGCACCATATTCTCAATATCTGTCACCTACGGATAATAACTTGTTCCGGTCTCTGCAAAATTTTTAAGGTGTCAAAAACTTTACTACTAATGAGTATGTCAAAAATGACTTCGATTAGTTTAATCTGAGAAGAGATGCATTTTTATGAACGTGAAATTACGCTACTGCCAGAAAGATGGATTATATATAATTTAATAAAATAGTTGCACTATAAGAATATCGTCTCTCATTTTCACCAAAAACACAACGTTACTTTCCAAACAACCAATAAAATTTATATATTTTATTTTATTTTAGATCGCGTTATTTTTAGAAATTTAATTTTTAATATGTGTAAAGGCTAAGATCGATCTTTTTCGATTTATTAAAATCGAGTTAAAACACAAGAAATTTTTTAAAAAATTATTATTATATTATTTGTCCTCTTCTTCAGAGCGTCAATTTATTAACTGAAGAAGAGGACAAATAATCCTCGAAACGTCGGCACTGCAAGGGATAATTTTTTAATTTTTAATTTTTCTTGTGTTTTAACAAAATTTATGTCTATAAGATGGGACGAACATTGATGTCTAACTTCTTTTGTTATGATCACTCTCATTATATCATATTTAGCGTTTGTAACATGTATGGAAGGTGCTACGTCCACCGGCACCGTTTTCAATACTTTTGGTTTGGCAATACCTTATTGAACGTAGATCCGCCATTCAAATTTCATAGCTTTATTTGTTCTCAAATGCAAATTATGTAAATATTGAGGGCGGTGTCATGCTGTTCATTAAGTTTTGCCTGTGTTGACTGATAGTAAAAAATGTATGTGACGATATCATCTTCAACTCTTGCATCAAAATCGATTGAGTAATATTGAATAAATTTTTTTGATTGCTGAAAGTTAAGGCCATTTCTTAATTATTTACCATTATTTGTAGCTCCAACTTCTGTTTAAGTAATGAAAACTTAAAAAAATATATGCTAAATTGTAATAAAGTGGCCAAGAAATAGAACTAAAAATAAGAAATCGGCTATAATTGTTATGTTTTCGATTTTCGGTTCACCATGTTTTTACTTTTCGAAATATTTTTTGAAGGCAGGTTTTTAAGAGTTTCACACTTTAAAAGGATCAAAAGTCAAAAAAAAAAACTTTTTGATTTTAGTTAAAACTGAGGGTAAATGCAAAATCATCTAATAAATTTAAAAAGAAAACTTAGCGACAAATTAAAATGTTTGCTTAACAGATAACATCAACGTATTTATCCTCAGGGATCCCACTGGAAGTTATAAGTAATCTATTATTTACTGTGCTATTAAGAGTATACAAAATATATTTTAGAAAATGTTATTGTCCCCTTAATACCCCACTGAATTTTATTTTATCACACATAATAAACTGGATTTTTAATTTATGCTGCCGTCCATTTCAGCTTGTGAATATTTATGCAATATCTGGTTGAATTGTAAGCTTTTTTTCCAAAAGCTCTTTCGTGATTTTGAAATAATTTAATTTTTTACTTTATGCAAATTTATCATAACACATAACTCACTTGACACGGCGGTCATATGAAGGACTTTAATAACTTACGCCTTATCATTTCTTATGGAATTTTTGACCACCGATTCGAATATGATATTAATTTCTTATGCTACGTCTGATTTTTGAGATTTGTGTATCGAGTCATATGAGTCAAAAACACTTGTACCAAGGACAAAACTTCTGTTAAGCATTTCAGAGCACAAGGAAACTCCATTGTGGATTTTGTTCTTATTGGAATTATGGTTACAAGTATTTCCAAATATATTTTTGTAATGGATTGTAAAGGCAAAGTCATCTACATAATTTCTGTGTATAGTACTCCAAAAGAATTAAAGGCATTTATTTAAAGGAATGATTTTAATTTTAACTCGATCTGGACTTAATTAATGACATTTTTAAATTAAAATAAAATTTTCAGATTTCATTTCATTTAAGTTCTGCACTTAAACGCCGTGAATTTCATTTACTTTTTTAGATTTTTGGATGATAAATAAAACTTCGCTCTGATTAAAATTTTATATAATTTGCATTATGCTGGTGTTGATTCAACTCAATTTATGAGTTATGAACATACAGTAAATCAAAAATAAATAACATTGGATGACCCTAACCTAACCTAATGTACTTGCAAAATAAATTTCTAAGTAGTTTAATGCATTTGAATAATTTGTGTCAAAAATATGTTTCACATTAAAAATTTAATCCATGTCGAAAAAAAACACTATTAAAGAAGGTGCTGAAATTATTAGTTTGCAGGCTATGAGTTATAGAAAAAAAGTACTAAATTTAATGATACTTCTGATGATATATTGTCCCATACATCCTTTAGCGAAGTTTATAAATATTTGTACGATCCCGTAACTTTTTACACTTGTAAGCTCAAATTTGTTCTCTTGGGCTTGCAAACAGACCTTGAGGAGAATGATGGAACACATTTCTAACAAAATGTAGTCAACATTCCTTCACTCTCGAAGACAAATGTTTTGGAAGATTAAAGTTGAGTGAGTAATATTTTTATTTCAAGAGTAATTTTGTGGCAATTTCAGGTTAGTTTCTTTAAAGATGTTTGTGATGCACTCTTCCTTCATCGTAATGTTTTCCACAAAAACCATTAAGGCAACATCATTTAACCTCATCACAATATATGTCTACTCCCTAAGCCAAACATGACTTAACCTTTCGGTTTTTTTTAAAGGCTGAGTCTTAATTTTTTAACAATTATAATTTCGTTTGAAAACCTAATTACTAAATAATAAGGATGACTTGATACGTCTAGTCTCTACTTAATAGGGCCCATACACTGAACTGCCAATCGTACAAATAGACGTCATTTGCAGAACTGAACTACCCGATTCGACAGTGTGTGGCACTGTCGAGCAGCGGTCGCACTGCTGCCGGGTGGAAATCTTCATCTATGTTCATTGAAAAATTATAGCATATTTCCCACATAATAGCTTATAAAATTTCTTACTCAAAACACGTGCGATCAGACTTTTCAAGTTTCATTTGTCTATGTTTTTGAGAAAACATTTTTGGACTTGGCGGGTTATGATCCATTGAACATGGACTTGACTGTTTTTGACATAGTAATCAACAAATTTTGTTTGGAAATAAGTGGACTTGACCGGTTTTGATATCTATGTAATGGACTTGGTTTTGAAAGCAAGTTCATGGACTTGGTCTCTTTCGAAATCTATTCATCAAAAATAGTTTTCAAAAATTTAATATATCTGTAAAACTTTTTTTTTTAATTTAAAAAAATAGTAGAAGGATAAAGCTCGGTCTAGATTTTGATATATGAGAATATATGTAAAAATTTGATTTTCTTGGACTTGGACGGTTTTGCAACAGGACGCCTCATAAGCAGACATTCTGAACAACATAAAACGCGACAAAAAGTACAGATGAAAAAAATTTCTTAAATCTTATCGATACAAAAATTATAAAAATAAAATTGTGCGACGTAAAGGCTACGTGAAGTTCATAGTCAAGTTAAAAAAAGTTGAAGAAAATGCAATAAGTGGATTTTAATTTTTTGTAATTGAGCTTGAAATGTAGCCTCGTCCAATCACATGATATTTTTAAAATCTAATCATGGTGTTGTTTCAGTTCCTTTAATAATTTTACATTTAAATATACATCTCTTTTTATAGCCATTTCTTTGTCACACCCTTTTTTTTATTTTTATTTGTCTGTTTTATTAACTTCATCTAGACATTAAGAATCTTATTATAAAAAGATCTAACACATCGTCCAATCCATTGCATGTTGTTGACGATGAGGAGGACTATAGTCAAGAAATAAAGTTGAACTGTAGTCGTATGTTGCCGCTTGAACGTGTGTGGTAAAGCATCAGATCAGCAAATGATGTCTAGTCGTACGATCGACACTACAGTGTATAGGCCCTGTTATGATGTGTGAAAATATTCTCTGTGCGGTATGGAAGAAATTCTATGGTGGACTTAATTAGCTGAATATAGCGCTTACGTGACATGATGCTTACCATAACGCTATTCCTTACATTTTCGACATCTTTCGGAACTTTTAATTTTTGGACTTTTTGAACATTTCTTGGTTCGAGTTCTTCAACTTCATTGACTTCATCATCTTATTCATCTTGATTTTCCGAACTTTTTTTGAACTTTTCAACATCCTCTGTCGACTGAATATAAAACTATATGTACCATAGAGTAACCTCTTAATTTTTCTGAAAACTTTTAAGGCGGATTTTTATGATTTTCTTTCGCAAGGTGTATAATAATTCTTCGTTGGATTTACGATGATAATTTGTATACCCTCTACTCAGAGAGTATTCACTTTTTCATGCCATTTGTAGTGCATTGAAGGGTGCGTGTCAAAATTAAAGAAGTAATATATTCTAGACATGGTCAGCATCTGAGTCAGGGCTGCCAAGAAAAAAAAAGGTTATCAAGTTGTTCGCAGACCAAAATTAAGGTTTTGACGATAATATAAATATTTTTTAATATTGTTGACTAAACAACACTTTTTACCTTTTTAAGGAAAAAGGGAACTCATTTTTTTCAATTTGGCAACCATCATTTGAATTCATTTAGCCATGCCCGTCTGTCTGTCTGTATTTGAAAATCACGATTACGGAAAAACCAAGCAATATAATTGAATAATTTAAGTACACAGACTACACCTTCAAACATAGGAAGTGAGATTGAAAATCGGCGACATCAGTCCACGGAGACGCCTACCGCCCATTCGAATAAAGCATCAAAGGCGCTATATGGAAGAAGCTATTTGTAAATATATGTATCCATATTTCACGCAAATACTAGGAATGATACGAAAGAGTTTTTCACGAACATTTGGAAAATTTCGACTAGAAGGCGTGACACCTCCATGTAAGCAAAAAACTGCAAAACGCTCTACTTCGAAAGCTATAATAGGTTATACAACAAAAAAGCAATCAGTTTTCGGAATCTCTAACTAAAGTTTGGCTGCTGTCCATCATTTATGGAAATTTGATTACAAATATGAACAGGATAACATAACGATTGGAACCACCAAGTTGTGTTTAACTCATAAGTCAATTACATTTTTCCTCGTAATTTTAGACAACCTTTTCTCCTAACTCATAGCCAAATTTATTTTTGACATAAAACATTTCGTTTAGTAATAAAAAATCGCATCAATAAAAGAAACGCACGCACACACACAAATACATGGTTAGCAGAAATTAAGCCTAATACGTGTGTGTGAGGCATTCTTTGCCATGACAACAATTTTTGACCCAAAAACTTCTGATTTTCATCAGCACAATGTTTTTTTGTATTTTTTAAATAGAGACTTTGAATACCCATTACTTCTGCAAAGATGAAATAAAAAGGTTTTATTAAAATTTTAGTGTTAAATTTGCAGAAGCATTGGATTTTTAAATTTATCTCATGTGAAAAACGCATAGCTCTGTAAACATCGATTTGAAAGATCTAGAAAAACGTGTACTGCTGTCTTGGCAAAGAATTACCCATATACGGGTATATAGTATGTAGAACAGATTTATGCCAAAACACTTTGAAAATCGAAATGTATCACAACACAACTGCCGTTAAGGAAGCACGTTGATATTAGGAATACATTAAGGATCCAGCCTATTTTCTTCCTTCTGTCCTCCTTACATATATCGCCACTGAACTAATGTTGTGCTAATAGTAGACACCATCAAGCGCAGAGCAACAACAGCTTGGCAAATATGTACTTCATTCGATATCAGCTCTCGTAACTGGTGGATTACTTATGGTGGCACATGGCGTCTGCTGTGAATTTTTATGTTTTTCTTATTTTTATTACCAAAGTAGATGAAGATGTCGACAAAGATGACGACAAAGGCTTATGACATATGCGAATCGAGGGGGCTACAGCAACTTTTATGTCTTTATTTGTGATGTGATGCATAAGGAATTTGGTATGTGTTTCTATTTTATATTGGAATTAATAAAATATCATAAAATTTTGGTTTTTTATATGCTTTAGGAATATAAATTTAAGTTGACAATCTTACCAGATTTTAGCGTGCCAAGCAGTTACTCTTTTTTTTAAAGTGCATTGATAAGGAATTTAATGCTTTACATAAATCCTCTCTCCTCTGTAAATAAGTGTTGATGGGAACATAAATATTGCCACCCACTCTTTTCTAGGGTAATCCCCCATTACTTGGTATATTGTGTTCTCATAGACGAAACTCTGACGTTTTTGAATCATTTTTTATTCAAACCAGTACCATTTAAGTATGAAATTTTTTGGTTAGGCTTAAGCCATTAGCTTTCACCTGCCACTGTAATGACTTAGTGAAAGTTTTGTATTAAACTTAAATTTTTATTAGATTATGCTCTCGTTAATCTACACATTGTTCGGACTTCGTCATGAAATATTTTGGTGAAAATCATATCTTAAGTCTTAATTTTATGCACCATCATAATATGAACTCGTACTTTGGTACTATGTAACATATTTTGATCATAGATATTTGACTTATGCACGATATATGTTTCGTTACAAAAGTTAAATTGCACAATGAAAGCTTTTAATTCATATAGATTTTATATACGTAGGCGACCATAAAAATAGGCTGATACCCTAGCCTCTATCTCCAATATCTATAAAATACTATTTATTACTACGTACAACAATTAAATAACTATCTGGAAAGTATTTTTAGCTATCGAGTCATTTTTGCGCATGATACATTGTAGAATACAAGCGTTTTGAGTAAAGTTAATTTGATAAAGCAGAATATCAAATGAATCGAATGAAATCATCATTTTCTTTGAGCATAGAGGCATCATCACCGTTAAAAAATTTGATCCTTAGGTACCCTAGTTAATGCTGAAGTCCTTTGGGGCCTGCGCGAGTAAATTCGAAGACAACAGTCGTCTGACCACTCTGCAGACAACTATTGACTAGCAATTGTCTGGTGAGTGTTATCATTTCGTTCTGTCATTGGACCGCATTTCTATGATAATGACGTTGTAGCAACCGTTACCCGAATAGAAAATGTTCATTAGGCATTTCGAAGGTGTTTTTTGGCCGTATAAACGTATCAGTAAACAAGAAGTAATACCCCATACTATTATCTTAATAAGGCTTGAAATCTGCCACTCAACATAACACAGATCTTGCACTCGTTCAGTAACGGAGCGTCAAGAATTTCTAATAACTAGAGTTCACCATTATAGTCCCAAGACAAAAAATATTTTTTGGTATTAAAAAACCGATATCAGAAATTAGCTATTTTTTGTCATCGCTTCTAAAATAAAAATCATGGTATCATGTTGCCCTACCCCAATCTCTATCCTTTCCATAGAGTTCAATATACATGTCTCCAAACCAAATTTCAGCAAAATCAGTTGATTAATATAGCTAATATAAAAAGTTTTCCTACTGGAGGCGTGGCACCATCCACTTCATAAGAAATCTTTTTCTGTACTAAAATTCATCAGGATCTGTTCATTATTGTAGCAGAGAAAACGCTTTTTCCTGTTACGGGTGTGGCACCACTCACTCGAAACAAATATCTTTACTCAGCATTGAAAACAATTTTCGTTTAAATTTCATCAAAATCAGTACAGCGGCTTAGCCCTGACAGCGCCATTTCAAAGTATTTAATAACCCAAAAAACCTCAAAATCAGTGCAGCCGTGGAAACGTATTTTCTAATAGAAGGTGTGGCATTGTATACTTTCAGAAAAAACTTACATTCTGCATTGCCCCTCTTCCTAAACTATCCAGCAAAACAAAAAACCTAAGCGATAGTGTTGTGTTATGAGAGAGGAATCGTTGCTAAATTTATCAAACACCATATGTATTTAATGTTCAAAATTAACATCTATCCTCAAAGAACTACTACTATGAAATTTTAAATTAATTATACCAAAACATGTAGAATCACCCATCATTATAAGAAAGTAAACAAATTATCTAATTTTGTATAATTAATAACTTTTATTTTAATAAACGATAGTTAACAAACCTTTTTTATATGTATGTTTAATCCAAGATTTATAAATAAAAAGTTTCTGAGAACCATGTACATATTATTTCATTGCTTAGTAATAAAAGCTTCTACTACTACTACCTCCTACAACTACTATTATGTCCCTATTGCTTATGCCTAACCAGAAAATAAGGAACTAGTTCGGATTTTGTCGATTTACTCAAAATTTATCTAAATGTACAGGACTATGATTTACATAATTTTTTTAGCTTGCAATTGAGATCGAAGTGATATGTGATTTGAACAAGACCGAGCCCCTAACCTTATATATAATATAGTTAATTTTGGTTTTATTAACCGAAAAGATCCCATGACACAAAATTTTGAGATTTCGAGATGTCAATTGTTCGCAAGATCGTGCGATTTGACAGCGTTTGATTTGTTCCTGTTTGGCTATAGGGAAGCTGATATTTACTTAAGCCATTCTCTAACTCTAGAGTAATTTAGTATCAATATTCTTTGATCCCGATTTGTGCAGACAAATTATTGAAAATTAACTCAAAAGGACTGAGTCCTGTAGAAGATCTCGTCCCGTATATTGAAATGATAATAACACTAAAATCAAGTAAAGAAGTAAAACTTTAAATTTCAAGTGCGATTTTTATTCTAACTTTCCAAGCATAAATTGTACAACCCCTTAGTATACTTGCAGCAATTAAGTAAGTACTTTACGAAAATCGGTTTTTGTTAGTGTGTCTAACATAAATAGATTATTTAACAAAATATTTTTTGTTATCCTCACAGTTTTTATATTACACTCCATGTCACAAAATGTTAATAAAACAAGAGGCACTAACACAGAATATAGGCACTTTGTCGTAGCCACGAGTTTGAATTGCTATTTTACAATTAATCGATAAAACAATAAATGCCACAAACACACATGCAGGTCACACGCATTCATACGCATGGACAGACAGACATATTTATTTATAGTTACGAATATATTACCCGTACGAGTACTGCTTTTAAGCGGTGCCCATAGTATGCATACAAAGTTTATGTTTAACGTACGTCCATGTGGCAAAAGGTTAAGTGATGCACGCACATTCACGGCAGCCACCCACTCAAATGTGTCATCGCAAACTTTGAATGACTATCCATTGGATATTTTCCCAAATGTGCGGTTTTTATTAACCCAGAGGCACATGACATGACATTTTGTATGTGATCGATTTAATTTCATTTATGTTTTTACCTGAGTGATGAAGGTGCCAGAGAAAAAGCCGTCAAGTTGCGAATCTGTAATGAAAATCAAAAATATTAACATTAAAAAAACATGCTTGATTTCAGAAAATTCTATTTTCATTAATCCAAATTTCATTAATATTTCATTAGCAAAAGCCCAACTTTTTTGGCCACAGAGGCAACTTAATTTTTTGCTTCTCATGCTTCCTAGCGTTTTACCTAATATCCAACTTGAGTTGTGGGTTCTAATTAATATTCACTCTCTCTAACAGTCACAATGAATTATTAAGGAAACTCCCACTTAAGCTATGCAATTAACCCAATATCATAGCACCAAGTGATTTTCATGGAATGTTCGCAAATAAATTTCAAATGCAGAATACACTTAAACTGGCTAAAAGCCATAAAAACAGCAACAACAAGAACAAACTATTTTTCTGTACACTGGACACACATAAATAAATATACATATTATCAGGAACTCTTGTTCAATTCAACAAAGTCCCAACTGCGTCAAGACCATTAAATGTTGAATGCCATCAACAAGTCTACAGATGGCTGTGGAGTAGGCCAGTTCTCACGTTAAAAAGCGACCATTAGTCTGCAATAAAATACTCCGCAAGCTTGTGGGTAATGTTATTTTACGCAGCGTTTGTTCCAAGTCGCCATCAGTTCTGGTCCGATTTTTCAATTCAGTGAGTTCATTAGAAGTTTCTACTTCATCGTCGTCTTTAAGGGGGATGGTTTTTCCTTATATTCAGAAGTGCATGCCAAAAAGAAAAAGGTAATTTTGCAAAAAGTTGTTAGCTTTGTTCATTGTTGTCGAATTGTCACTGCTTTATGCAGCGTTCCGGAAAACAGGTATTTCGAGTTAAAGTTCTTAAATTTCTTAAATTCAATATTTGAGAGTTAAATTTCTTTATAAATATTATTTAGCCAAAAAAACTATAAGGTAAATACGGAAACAGTTCGAAATGGATACATGTACACAGAAAATATCTCGAAGATGAAGCAGCCCTTGGAATTTGATTTTTTTGTGATGGTTATTAACAAGAGCTTTAAATTGATTACATGGTTTTTCTACCATATCTGATTATAGTTTCAAAGGTCTGCTATATAGTGAACGGTAACGAGTAATGACCGATTAAGGACACCGAAGAAGAGTTTTTACTCAATAACGCTGAAGTTTAGTCTTAAGTGAAAAAATATAACAAGTTCAAAATTCTAGAGGAGATAAAAAATTTTCGATTTCTAACCTAAATGACCTCCATATATTAAGACTTTAAAACTTTAACCATAACTGCTGTTTCAGCTTTTGATATTTACCGACTGAATATGATTAGCCGCTATCACGAAACGTAATCTCTTAGTTAAGTATTCTAATAATCTGGAAATGTAAAACATTTAGTGAAAGTTGTATTGGAGCATGTTTTAAGGTATCTGGTAGCCTGCCGCATATGATCATCCGATAGTGCAGAACAGTAACAATTAGTCTGCTCAATACATGATTCAGTAATTCGTGTACAAAAGTTTTTAATTGAATCATAGAAGGATGAAAAGTGTTTTTTTCTTGAAGCAATTTTTACTATAAATATCAAGAAAACTAATTTTTAAAACATGCATCAAGCCTTCAAATAGCAATTCTGAAAAATTAGAAGCA
The DNA here is from genome assembly GCA_963680825.1 of Meiosimyza decipiens. Lineage (NCBI taxonomy): Eukaryota > Metazoa > Arthropoda > Insecta > Diptera > Lauxaniidae > Meiosimyza > Meiosimyza decipiens. The sequence goes on along the minus strand of OY804258.1, from coordinate 65,736,941 downwards.
CTGTATCACTGAAACCGGTCACGCTAGTCAGCGAAACTATATAAAATATCTCAAATGATCCATTACTATCTATTAGAACTTCCTATATCACCACTTCACTATGAAATTTTTTTCGGTCATCAGATTGAACCTGGAGGGACTGGCCCGCAAAAAGATTTCATAATATTTTGATGACGATGAATTTGCTCAGATTGAAGAAAAGAAATACTCACTTCCGAAAAACTTACTGAAAGTCTTTCATATATATAATTGGGGCCCGAGACTCTAAGATACCCTGGCCCCTACCTTCATCCGAGGCTGATCCATGAACATGTAATGTGTCAAAGTCTCCTTAAATCTTCATATATCTTTTGACAGAATACGATAATTAAAAAGTTTATTTGCTTATAAGTATAAATAATGTTAAAAATCGAAATAGATATAGAATCTGTTTCAGGCTCTACGATTCTTTAACAATTGCGTGATACGAACGTACGTCTAACATTTATCTAATGTCGTTAAATATCATATGAAATCTTTTAATACCACCAGTAGGTATCATCTCGAGCTATTGATAAATGTACCCGATAAGCATTAGAAATCCAAGACCTGTTGCCAAATTCAATGAAATTTAATTACTAGAATACACTAAGCGAAACAGTTAATACTTTACAATTTTTTTATTAAAAATTTATGTTCGCTCAGCTTATTTTCGATCAACTTATTGCAATTTTTCAAGAGAGGACACCCAGTAGATTAAAGATTTTCTATAAAAAGACTATTTACAATCAACTATATGACGTTGGGGTATTGGTATGAAAAGTGCTTTGAAACTGATATCAAATATCTTTACAATAGTCTTTCGCTAAGTATCTGAAAAAGTGTGTATGAAATTCGGAATGATATAGAGCTGCGATGGACAAAGTGGGAATATTAGCCAATTTTAGCCGCATAGATAAAAAAAAAAAACGCGTAGATATTCTTAAGAAGAATAACCAAAACAACAAACACTTGCACTCACCACTGCTACGCACATTTTTATCGTTTTGGTAGTTTTATTGTTATTGTTGCAACATTCAGAAAAATACAAAAAAAAATCCTAAACAGGCGAATAAGCAAACACAAATGTGCACATTCTCCCGTTTTGTTTGATCAGTGTACTTTTATTTATACACCCGCGTTGTTCATGCTTGATTCTTGGAATTGGCTTTTGATTTATTCCGGAATCGAATTTGTGGTGGGGCTTTTTTCTGTTGTTGTAATTGTTGTATATGTTGCTCTTGTTAGAGTTGCTTCAGAGCATAGATGGACAAAAAAATGGAAGCAGGAGCTACTTACAACTTACTTAAGCAAAATCATTTGCAGTGAATGGTTCTTTAGTGAGCATGGAGTCCACTTGAACTGCCTATTTGTATCTTTCGTACGACACTGCAGTTTTTACACCTACAACTTGTGCTCTTTCATCGTACTAGAAATAAAACCATGTATAGTTTTTAATATCTACCCTATACTTGGAGATGAGATTCACCATAGCTAAGCAAAAATTATGACATAAAATAGGAAATCATAATAAGATCAGACGAAATGGATATCGAAAATAAATTTTCGTTTTAAAACTGATCTGAGAGGTATTTTCTTTAAAAGATTTCGAGAATCTGTGTATGGATTTGATAATTTAACACTTCGTAGTGGAAACATCAAAATTCTCTAAGTTACCTGCTGATTGGGAGAGTTAAAAATAATTAGATTTTTGTTTCCCTTAACGACGTTAAATAAATTTTTGAATCATTTTTCAGTTCTTTTTAGCAGTTTGAAAAAATGTTATTAATAATTTCGAAATATGGGCATTTGACACAACAAAACACCGGAGTAAAAAATTCTTCAAATTTTTCAGAAAAATATTATTTTTTATTTTGTTGTGATAGTTTTAAAAAACAAAATTATGATGTCTTAGAAAAAAAAATCGTACAATAAAATAAAAAAATTGTTTTCCGAAATATTTTTACCAATTTTAAAAACTTTTTACTACGTGCGGTTTTTACTGAAAATTTATACTTTAGGAGAAAAAATTATAAAAGTTGAAATTTTGATTACCTTTTTTTTATATCACTAACGCTAAGGCTAAAAATTATAGAGGAAAATATTCCACACAATACATTTCTACTATCCACAAAGTATATAAAAAATCGCAGTTGATCACAACTTGACTTTGTGAGATCAAAAGTAAAGTCACTGTTATTCGATCCCCTAGGAATCCCTTAAATTTAGCCTCGGAAATTTTTCACTATTCTGCATGGTTGTCGAGATATTGGTCTGGGGAAATTACAATGGAACACACTGTTTTATTCAATACCATCCAATTTCATATTGTTTCAATAACTATGTTTAATTCGGTACTGTACAATTTTATCCGAGACTTTCCCGGAGAGAAAAAACAAAATAATATAAATAAAATCAAAGCTGGAATAGTTAATAAAAATGATGATACCATAAGTCATTTGAATTTCATATCTAATACTAGTGGGTAGGCAAAGTTTTTTTCGTGCAAAATATTGATACCGATTAATTTATTAAATTTTTTACAAAAAAATTTATGGCATTACCCATCGCATTTCCTTCTTTCTCTCATAATTTTTGATTCATATGGTATTCTATAGATTTTCTTTTTATATTTTGATTGATGTGAATTTTGCTCGAAATACATTAAATACTTAATTGGCTTAATACGTGAACATCTATTCAGATTACGCATTACGCTTAAGTGAATAGTGCACCCCTTGCGGCCACACATTAGAGAAATTGGAATGACAATTGATTGAAAGCCTTTTATCGAGTTTATCTGCTGGCCATTGTGCGGGTGCTGGTAACGATGATTTGCAAGTATTTATGCATGTAATTAGTCGGTGTTAGTCAGAGATACAATATCTATGCGAAAATTGTATAGATTGCACAATAATTTAGGTCATTAGGCAATTATGATAAGCACATATATAATGTTGATAAAATTAGTGAATCAATAATAAATATGCATGTAAAGAGAGCTTAAGGCATCTGGTATTTTGAAACATAAATTCTTTACAGATAGGAAAGCAATAGACAGTTTTAAAGTAAGGAATTTATTGAAATTAAATCAAATCGATGTGATTATTTTTGGTATTATAAATCATAGGTTCATTTTTGTATATTCTCTGCAACTGATATGTGATATTCCAGAAATATGGATTGGATTCATTTTAACTTAGACTTATATTAGGGGCGACATATTTCGTTAGAAATAAGAAGAAAAATTCATTAACATACGAAATTTTTATAGCTTCCATAAATGCCCTGATGTTAGGTAACGGTCATTTGAAAATTCCCCAGGCTAACCCATAGATGGCGCCACTTGAATTAATCCATATAATTTTCAGATAGTACGAGATAGCTGACACCCAAAAATATCAACGGAACGTGTTAGCTATATCGTACATGAATATTTGGGTATGCGGAAACTCTGCGCAAATTGGGTGCCGCGCGAGCTCACAATCGATAAAAAACAACAACGAATTGATGATTCTGAGGAGTGTTTGAGGCTCATGAAGCGTAATAAAGCTGAATTCTTGCGTCGGTATGTGACAATGAATGAAACATGGCTCGATCACTTCACCCCGGAGTCCAATCGACAGTCAGCTGACTGGACGGCACACGGTGAACCGGCTCCAAAGCGTGGAAAGACGCAACAGTCAGCTGGCAAGATGATGGCTTCTGTATTTTGGGTTGCACATGGAATTTTGTTCATCGACTATTTAGAAAAGGGAAAGACAATCAACAGCGTTTACTAAATAGCGTTATTGGAGCGTTTAAAGGAAGAAAACGGCCCCATTTGAAGAAGAAAAAAGTGCTGTTTCATCAAGACAATGCACCATGTCACAAGTCAATCAAAACAGCCGCAAAAATGGTCGAATTGCTTCCCCACCCACCGTATTCTCCAGATCTGGCCCCGAGCGACTTTTTCCTGTCCTCAGACCTCAAGAGGATGCTCGCGGGAAAGAGATTTAGTGACAATAAGCGAATACTAATCGCCGAAACTGAGGCCTATTTTGAGGACAAACCGGCATCTTACTACAAAAATGGTATCGAAAAAATGGAAGATCGCTATACTCGGTGCACGGCGGTACAAGGAAACTATGTTGAATAAATAGATTGAATTTCGCCAAAAAAATGTGTTTTGCTATGGTAGCCTGGGGAATTTTCAAATGACCGTTTGACTAAAAAAAACTAGCAGAATGCTCTTCAATAAAAAATGCATTCACCGAGAACCGATAAATATCGTTCTCGTTATCGGCACCGCGAATGAGAACGATACCGACACAATATTAAAAACAATATTTCTCGTATAACCGAGGGCGAGAACGAAAAAGTCTGGCCGATAATGTAGTGCGTGTCGTACGATACACACTCGTTTATCGTACGATAAACTGTTAGAATGTTGAACGCGCATATTTATAACTTTGCACTATATTTTTAATAAGCACATGCACATATCTATGTACACACATTTGAGCAGTTAAAGAAAACTCTCTTGTCTTTTTCACGATGTGTCACCGGATTAAAATAGCTCTGGATGTCTAGGGAAACCCCCTCAAGAGGATTTTCATTAACATTGAAAACTGGCTTAGCGCCCCCTGTCCTAAGTTGTCTACCCATTTTAAAAAATATTGTTTTAAGAAATGGTGCAAGTTAAAGAGGTTATCAAATTTTCCAATATGTGGACGTGGCTCCCGGACTTCTTTGACCGGAAAAAATTAAAAAATACCGATTTTCTACTTTAAATTTGCAAAATCGCCCCATTTTATCTTACCGCCGATCCCGTGGTACATCGTTTTTGATGTATTTTTTTTTCTTAAAAGAATTGCTATTCCTGCTATTCTTGTCAATTTCTGAAATTCGGTACCTGGAAGAACAGCGTATCCGAGATACGATAACGATACAGATCAAAAACTTTTCGTAAGAGACGATAAGCTTGGCGCCACTACGAGCACTAGTAATTATTGTACCAGTTGGGATTTTGTAGCAAGACTGCGATTTTTGGTTGTTTGACCTCATCAGATGGCGAAATTAATCGTGACATAATGCATAATGCAGTCGGGAACCACTGAACAGAAGCCTAAGTATGGCACTAAAAATTGATCTTAACTTCAAATATGCTTGTTATCTTGGCAGCTTATATGTGAATTGTGTTGCCTTTCTTTACTACTTAGTTCTCCAGTAGAATCGTTGCCGGCAAAGTCGCTGTAACCTGGCACCCAACACAAAACTGATTAAATCACGAAGTGCTGTTATACATTAAAAAACTAATAGTCGGATATTATCATTTGAACGCTGGAAGAAAACTAAAATAGTCAGTACAACCAATGGTGTAACAGTTCAAAAACTTTATTAAGAATATCATGTGCCTGTTTGGCTTTGATCTCAAGAAATCAGATTATTTCAGCATATAAGCGCTTTACATCAACGCCTTTTCTAAAAATATCGAGAAGCTCTAAATGCTTCATATTTTCAATGGCAGCAGCAGGTTTGGTAGATACTGCTCCTGTTATCACCACCTAACTAAAATTTCGAAAGTCGGAATCGGACTGATAATCATTTTTTACATTTAAAAGACTGTACTTTGGTGAAGAGTCCAATTTATGCTAAAAAGTGTGAAGACCTTTTGAAGTCGCTCTTCCATATCAGGTTTCCAGGAAAGTTTTCGATCGAGAATGATACCAATATACTTGGTTTGTTCCCAGTGGAAAGTGTGGAATACCTATCAACAGTTCGATCTTCTGTGCATTACTGCTCAGACTTTCAGTAGACGTACAGGAAAAAGAGATTGCGATTGATTCTTCATATATGTAGTTCTAATATATCTGATTTAACATGCCATAATATTTGAGCTATGTTATCTATAAGAATTATAACATGTTATATCTTAATATAGTAACTTGGATGTTAATGCAATGGATATATATATATAAAAAATGTACAAAAACCGCCAAGCATGAACTTTAAAGTTCACAATTTTTCTTGGGCTTGGAGCAGATTTTGTACTGAAATTGTAATTAAAGCAAAACAAAGCAAAAGATCACCATTGTGAAACAAAGCAAATTGTGCAAGTAGTATGGGGAGTTGGGGTAAACTTTCACTACATCATACATCATCAGGCAGACTAAAAGGACTAATTGCAGCTTACAAAGCTTACATGAATTACACAATTTCCTTGTTATTTGAAGGTACATGTTGACAGAGAGTTGGGGATTTAATTGCTACACACGACAACATTGTCATAGTAACATTTTCATCTACAACGTACTACCACTTGGCTGTCACACACCAGAGAAAAGAAGGACATTTGTGTGACAAAATGACTTTTCAACTTGCAACGATTAACATTTTGTATGTGGCTTTTGTGCAAAAAACAAGAGAGCAATAACTAGGGAGTGAGCGAGAGAGGGTGATAGGGAGAAAGAAGAACAGCGATATGTAGCCAAATGCCTTAAGTACAAAATGAGTAAAAAGAGCTTAATTTCCCCTGGTTGTCAGCAACATGTCAGTATGTCAGAGAGTTGAGTCCAAGTAGCCCAACCGCATGTGTCGCATTTGCTACATTAGTTGGTTTTGCTCATTTATCATTTTTTTTCCGAGACGGCGGCTTTCACAGTCACTGTGCACAGTGTAATGTTTGTGAGATAAAATGGATCTAAAAAGAATATTCACCTTAGAAAAGATTAAACTATTGAGCGGAATTGATAGTGTAGATAACGACAAATTAAGCGATCGTGAAAGTCAAATAGTCGCTGGTAATATTAAACTAGCATTTGGTTGGAAAGAATGACAGATAATTAATACGAGAAAATCCAATCTATTTATATCAGTGATGGTATTTTCGGTACACTTGTACTTTTTACGGTAAACTTACGTCCTAAAACATCATCATCAGTATATTCGATTAGTTTTCAGCACATTCGGTGCACTTGCTGCATTTTTGGTACATTCAACGAATTTTCAGCACATTTTCGGTACATTTGGAAAATTTATAATAATAAGCTTTATTTTTAAGTTAATGGAAATATTAAAGTAATCGCAATGTGTAGATTTATAATAATCACGTTTGTTGTTTTTTAGGGCGTGGCACCTCCTATACATACGAAAAACGTTAAATGTTATATTTATTTAGCGTAATATGGGAGTAAATTTTTAAATTTTTTGTAACAGTCGATAGAGAAAGCTCGAAAAATAGATTTCGATATCACTAAGGGTGGCTTCGGATCCTGGAAAGTATCGTTTTTGATCCATTTTCGCGAAAATTTTTTTTTGTTCCAACAGAGTTTTGACTACAGTGGTGTAGTGCTAATATTGTAGTGGTCATATATAACCACTTTGTTTGTCTTGTGCGATTTGTTGAATTTGTTGCTGTAAGGATATTAGTTTTGTTCTTTGGATTATCCCGGAGGTAGTCACTCCATTAGCGACTACTCATCGGGCACTTCACCCTGAGTTAATTTGGGTCTAGAAAATGTGACAACAAAAGCATTTTTCATTCGAATATTTGGCAAAATTTAATTAGTGAAGTTGTACTTTGCATTGTAGCAAAAAATTTGTATATTACCACATATAGAGTGTTTCCCAACGAAATATAATGAACGAGTATACGACTAAAAATTATAAATAAAGCTAGGCTTTACAGTAATTAAATACTTTGACTAATTTTTATTCTAATTTTTGACCGATTAAAGATCTCCAGGTATTTTTGCATTAAACTGTATCTTCAAGAGCTCTAAGCCTTGTCTGAGCGAATGCTTTAGTAAGATAGTCTAAGAGTCTTTCAATTTTTACGTCTGAGCTGTCAATTAATGAAGCTTGAAATATAGTTCTGGAAACGCTGATATCTGTATTCTTTCAATCAACCAGCTACTAAATGGTATGGCAATGCTGAAAGCATAAAATTATGCATCAATAACAGCTACGGAAAGCATTGACAAAATGTGTGCAAAACAAGGAGGATTATGAGTTATTTTATAAAATAAAAATATTTTTACTTTTGAATATAATATATCTTTATACTAGACTTTGGAAAAAAAAAATTTTTGGTTGAATTTAAACCATTTGCTGATACTATAAATATTGTTCATAATGTTCCATCTCATCACTGGAATGAGAAATAAATTTTGCTCATTATTTACATCATCCGATAAATCTGTTCATGTTACTTTTGCCCTTAGAAAAGGTGATTGTCCTCCTATAAAAATTTTTAACTCAACTATACCCGTTAGTGATCATGTGAAATACTTGGGCTTACACATAGATAGAAGACTAACCTGGAAATACCATGTAAGAGCGAAAAGAGAGCAAATGAATTTAAAATTGAGAAGCCTTTATTGGCTTCTGCGCCAGAAATCAGTATTGTCATTTGAAAATAAATTGCTTTTATACAAAGCCATTATCAAACCCATTTGGACTTATACCATACAAATATGGGGAACGGCAAGTAACTCAAATATTGAAATAATACAGCGCTTTCAATCGAAAACTCTAAGGTTAATAGCAAAGGCTCCTTGGTATGTGTCAAACCACACTATTCATAAAGATTTAAAAATACGTTACGTGAAAGACGAAATTAAAAAGTTTAGTGAGAGATATAAGGCCAGATTACAAATCCATCCCAATCCTCTAGCAGTAGCATTACTACAGGCCCCCTCAACAAACCGACTAAAAAGAAAAAATATATTAAATTTGTAAACTAGCATGTACATAATACAAAATGTTATCTTTATAAAAACTAGTACGTAATTATATTACTTTAATGTAATAGCAAGTAATTATTTAAATATTTAAGAATTTTTTGAATTATTTTTTCACTAAGTAGAGTGTCACTCAATGGAGTAACACTCCCAAATTTGTTTGTATCTTTATCTTACCATCCTATTTACTTATTGTCTATTAATAAGAAGACAGATTGTAAATTTAACTTGAATAAAAAAAAAAAAAAAAAAAAAAAAAATTATTTACATCATAACCCATCACTGTACAGTGCGTCAACAATGGTAGTATTCAAGGTGCATAGCTCTCACGGGCTAATTTACTAGAAAATAAAAATATATATACATGTACCTACATATACATTTGTATGCGTACACGTACCTAAATAGCATATGGAGAAATCTTCTAGCACGTGTAGTTTTGCCAAAACCTACACGTATGCACACACTTGTGTACAACACTCAATACATGATGTCCCTAGCGAATAATAAAAACTTTTTAGCCCAGTTTAACTTTAATCGTGGTAGGAAAGTTTAATTAAATCGTTCAACAAGAATAACAACTACAACAACTATAATTGGATAAGGAAAAATAAATTATATATATTACAATAGGTACTAATACAATACGTTGATATTCTGTAACACATACATATGCATACGCATGTGTGTGTATCGACACATACCTTCATAAATAGAAAAGAAATGAGGGACCGCAAAACCTCAAGTAAACACGCATACATTCTTGACATGATGATGTTTATGTGTGCGTGGAGTGCTTTAGTGGTTTAAATTTAGCCGCAGGTCGATATAAGTGCACGCACTGCCTACAACTCTCTCAACTAACCCATTAGGAAACGTGGCTAGAGCTTTTTTCAATAATCAAACAATTCGTAACACATATTTCCCGGGAAGTAGCGATGCATTTTTTTTTACAATATTAGAGCCCACCTTTGATACTCTTAAAGCTACTAATGCCATTTCCATTTTTATATAAATACGGTTTTTTTTGGAAGTTTTAAATTGAAAATTAATCTGAAAACCTGTTTTTTTTGCTCAAAATTACTATTTCTGACCAAAGTTAATGTATTTATTGGAAACTTTGAAACGGTGAAAAGTGGATGAAATCTTGTCATACGGGAGTTTTTGGGGCATGAAATCGATGTTTTCATATCCTCTACAGTATTGATCTCAATATATTTTTCTACTTATGAATCACTTTCCGAGTTACTAAACGAAATTTTTTTGACGGCCTCTCACAACCAGGCTTACCAGGGTTGCTAAGTTGAAATCAGTGAATTAACGGCCTTCCGAAAATGCATTTTTTCTTTAACAGTATAAAGACTTTAATTTATTTTTGGGAAAAGTTACTGACCTTTTTCTTCTTTTTTTTTAATCGCTCATGACTAAATACAATTTTTCGGTAAATAAACTGATCATTTTTACTGGGTTCTTTTTGAGAAAAAAATTAATGGGAGAAAGGAGGGTTTATTTTGAACCCTCTAAGAGCTACATTGTGTTTAACGAAGTTTCTTTAGAGTAGCACCAACAAGTACAGATTATCTAATAACTTGGTTATAGGTCAATAAAATTAATGGGTTTCATTAAGTAATGAGTTTTGTTAAAACTTGTTTTTATTATATTGCAGTTTTTTAAAAAAATACCGCAAATATAAATCGATTTTCTTAAATACTGACATATGGGAACGTACTTTGTTTTTGATCTTGGGCTTAAAATGTTCGTTATTCTTTTCTCTTTATGGGCCAGTGTGGTCTTTTGGAATTTTTCAAAATGGCGACTCCAATGGGGCGGCTGGAAGCCGGAGAAAAATCGAGTGTCCAGCAAAAAAAACTTGTAAAAATAAAAGTTCCCAGCCGATCAGGTCATTCATATCTTATCTAAAATTGTAACTAATGAACGCCTCTAAAAATATGGGGTGTTAGGTTGCCAAAATTGAACATGGCGGATCAAAGATGGCGAACGTATTTTTTAAAAATCAACCGATTTGTACCAAATTTGGTATGCGGAGGTTTTAAGGGTCATCGATTACGAATCTGAGTTCATGTATCCAAAATTTTCAAATTGAAGATCCAATATGGCAATATAATATATTGCTTAAAAATCAACCGCTGAAAACGAATCTTGGATTTTTAAAATCCAAGATAACAGACCCAATATGAGCTAACCTCAATAGCCCAATCCATTCCACAAAAGGCCACACTGGCCCATAACGAGAGAAGAATAACGAACATTTAAGAGCAAGATCATGCACCATAACTGATACTGCCTACAAGACTACTTTACAAAGTTTAGAACTTGATCGGATACAGCGTTGCCAAGTTGAAATTACATCCAGAATTTTGTCGGGAAAAATTTGATGACTGTTTTTTTTAAGTCATTGTACTTCCCAAAAAATTCATTTATATTTTTTCTGTGCTCGGTAAATGAAAAAAATTCTACAGCATAAATATAGTAAAAATTCGCCAATCCTTTTCCAAAAATCCTAATTAAACGGCTTTTTCCGAAATTTTCTTAAATCCTACAAGGCCTGGCCGCGTCAAAAGCAGCCTCTTGGCAACCCGGACACTTTTCGTGTTATAAATTTACCATTATTAATATCGAAAGACTTTTCAGTTTTTACAGCTTCGCTATCACAAGAAGGGTTATACTCGTGCCACCCTGAAAAAGTTTTTACAAAATTTGTCACGATATAAAGTGGTGGCAAAATCTCATTTTCAATTGGGCGCTGGGTTGGTATGCAGTGTCCCTGCTGTCCCATAACTTTTGTGAAATCCTCTTTCTGTGTTTTCCCTTGGGGTGAGACATAATAAATATATAATACCTACCTTCTAAATATTTAAATATTTTTAATAATTTTTATAAATCGGAGAAATAACTTACGTATGCCAGGTAATTTTTTCTCACCTTACTCCCAACTTTCAAGGAAAAGGTAAGGTGGTGTTTCTGTCAGTCAGCATATAAATAGCTTTGCCTCATCTTTTATGGATAAATTACACATTGTACATATGTACATGCAATCAAGTTCGTATTTTATAGTTTTACGACCTTTTGAAGCTACTTAAAAAACATGACAAGGTATTAATTTTTCACATGTCGGTTATAATAAGCTAATAAAATGAATCTCCAAAGGAAAACAGGTGGGGGCTAATCATAGCAAGAGAAATACTAATGATGAAAATTTTTAAAGGACAGAAAAAAAGTCATTGTCATACTTGTACCTTTGGACTACATTTTGTTTTCACGTTGAATGTGAGTAGGATCTTCATAGTGCATAGCTTGCAGCTCCAGCAAATTTTGACAAGTTAAAATTGTAATTGTTACTGCTTTGAAGGTCATCTCATTTGTTTTGAAAAATAAGGTGTTTTAAATTTCAAAAGTAGCCTTCATCATGAATATTAAGGAACACCGCAATGTACCGTGCTACATGCAATTTATTTCTTCATCAAATTAACATGCATCAGTTGTTTTAGTTAAAAGCTTTACCAGTTGGAAACTTCTTTGGAATCAAAATATTCTTCTGGCTTAAAAGAAATTACATTATTAAATATAACTTCGTTTGCTAAGTCATATTTAAGGACTGTACCAGAAAAAACTTATGTTTTGCTTTTTAGTTATAAAAAAATACCCAGTAATTGTTTTGCCCTTTTTTCGTTTTTTTATTAATAATGGCAAGGCACTCGTCTACATAAACTTTGGAATTAATTGTGCCTTGCGTAACAAAAAATCTGCTTTTGAGACCACAGGTGCATATGGCCTGCCAAACCATATATTGCTTCAGAAATTTCGAAATTTTTTTTCATAAGTTGAATTTAGTGACCTTTTATTGATAAATCTGTTTTGATAATTGGGCTTTAGGTCCAATTTAGGACCTAAAGCCCAATTATCAATTTAACCTAAATTTAGGACCTAAAGCCCAATTATCAAAACAGAAATTTTTTTTCTTTGAATTTACTAGAAACATGCCCCTTTTTCGATGATGTATAATATTCGTGCTCAGGTAGCTGCTTAAAATCTGCTTTGACGTTAGTGTCGTCGATCATAACACAGCAATCAAATTTAGTCAGGTACCTTTCATACAATTTTCGGGCTCGCACCTGAGCCATCAACTACTTTTCATCAGACACTTTTTGGACTCTATATGGCTTCTCCTTTATCCTTTGTACAGTAGATTTTGATGTACCTGTTCTAGCCGCCATATTTCGCCCTGAGGTGTTGGGATTTTGCTTAAAAAGGCGCTTCACCTTCGTCGCTACCTTTGGGTTAGAAATTCTGGTTTTCTGCCTGAACCTTTTTTTCGTGAAACAGGTAGACCATTCTTATAATTTAAAATAACCGCAACGACAGATTTTTCTGATGTACCAACTATTTTTGCTATAGCTGAATATTTTAATTCTGGATTTTGCAGGTATGTGGACAAAATCAGTTTGCAGACTTTTTGTTGCTTGCTAGATATCTTTGTCGTTAAAAGTGCTATCTTCAAGTGTTATACATCATATTAAACGTCACTTTATATTAAACAAATATTGTGTCTTTTAAGACCTATAAGATTATCAGGTTCAGTATAATACAAAAATTAAAAAACGAAAGTTTTTTCTGGGTCAGTCCTTATCAACAAGGAGGCATCCCTTCGTATCATATGGGAATTTTAAAAGAATCCAGTACCGTGCGTAGGGGAATTTTAGGGGTTTTAGCCCCGCCATTGAACCTTTTATTGACAAAATGTTCGCACTTTCATGAAAAAGGTAAAAGACTGGCGCCTTTTACGAAAAAGCAATAAAGTTTCACTTCTTATGAAAAGAAAAATTAAAAACTTTATGAAAATAATAAAAGCTCACATACATACATATGTATGGAAATAGGTATAAAAGGCATAATAGATAATGCACTTAAAAGTTTACTTATATATTTACAGGTAGTCCCCGGCTTACGACCGTTCGACTTACGACTATTCGCACTTACGACCAATTTTTTTTTCAATTTTTTTCATAGAAAATGCTTAAAATAGTTTGGGGGAATCCCTAAAATATGTATATGAGAAAAAATTTAAAAAAAACAGTAGTATGTACAAGGATTCGATTTATTTCAGTACAAATAATACGTTTGTTTAAGTGAATAATTTTATATCATCCCAAAAATGGCTGGAACTTGTAGTACAGTATGTATGTAATATTTTTCTTTAGATATTTTTTATGAAACTCGACTTACGACTTTATCGACTTACGACCGACGACTAGGAACCTATCTCGGTCGTAAGTCGGGGACTACCTGTATATACCTTTCTAATGATACCCATTTTGTTGAGATCAGTCCAAAAGTTTCGAAGCTTATACTCGTAGTAATTACTAAAAAATTCATCCGCAATTTCCGATACTTCACAAACAAATGCTGTCACAACTTTTCCATGCGGCGTCGTCTAAGACCTTACCTTAGACCAAAAATGCTGAATATCAGCTAAACGTATTCGGCTCAATTAATATACATCGCTATGTCGAAATTAATGTACAAAGAGTTTTGGACGAGTTTTTTTTCAGAAACTCGCAGATTAATCTTCTTACATAATGATAACTAATTTCCGAATCAGAACTTATGAATGTATGTATATTACGACGATAAGAAAAAATCAACTGTCTGAAATGGTAAAAATCTAATAGTCTGAAACGGTTCCATAATCTGTAAAGTAAACTTCTGTGAAGTTTCAGCTAATTTATTAAGAATTAAAGGTCGCGAGTTTTATCTGAAGTGTTCCTAAAAATGTTTACTGTCCTTTGATGCTGGTAAAACCAAACAAAATGTAGGTTAACTTTCAGAATACCAGTCAGATGAACTCTTATTTTTTGTGATATTCACTATTTTCCATGGAAAAGAAAATTGAAAAAAGAAATATTTTTTGTTGATATGCAAACTAGTCAAAAATTCTTTGGTGTAACTTAAAAGATCTTTGAATACAAGGCCCAAAAGAAAATCAAAAATAAAAAAATTATATATGTATATATTATGGTAGCAGAAAAAATCAAAAAAAAAAAAACTATTTTGGACCCAAGAGCTAGTGAGAAATAATTTTTTTATATTTTTGTCTTATGTACTTCAAAAGTATATATGTGTACATACTATACACACATAAGCATATATAAATATATAAATATATAATATATTTATGAAACAATTTCTGAATTTTTGAATTGTTTTGTATGCTTTGTAATCAAAAATACTTTTTTTTTTCGAACTTCATAGCCTGACCAGAAATATCCGAGTTAAAACCCTCGCTTTGATGGTTTCGGCGCACCGGCGTAAAAGAATCACACTTCATTTTTAACACACGATAAAAACAAATCTTTTGATTGTTAAACTTTGTATTTGTTGTATCATCACAATAATAAAACATACGAATTGTATAATACAAAGGTTATCTTGCATCAAATAAATCTGTTCGAGCACAATTTGCTTACTTATTACGTTCTTTGTAGACATTATATTTTTTCCCGCAAACACCCAGATGCGCTATTAAGACAAACTTGCACGTGTTTACATAACACATATGCAAATGAACGTAAGGGAGGCAGCTTCTGGTTTTTTTAAGTAAACTTTTTCAATGAGAAATATTGATTTAGAAAAGAAATACTTTGACAACTTAATTAAAAACTCTTATTCAATTTTGAAGTTATCAACAAACTATCTAACTATCATCCACAATCACAATGACACCTAAATTTATTGTTTTATCAGTACCGTCACTTATAAATAAATAGCTTTAATACTGTTAAATAAAGTACTTAATTGTGTATTAGACAAATTTTCTACTCGAGCCTCTCGCAATGTCTTAATGTTTTGACATTGAAATGTAGAAAGAAATTATCATTTGTGATATTTTTAAAATTATTTTTCCTACCTGAGAACTTGTAAAGTTACAGAAAAACGGATTTAGATTTCTGTGCTCTATCTTTTCAAAAAATAGTATTATACACAAAAAAAAAAATTGTTTCAGTGATAAAATAGCACAGAGAGTTTCTCAATGTATTTGATTTTATCTAAAGACCTTATACATTAATAAACAAACAAATTTGAAGCCATTTTTTCTGTGAATCTGCTTGTTTTCGACTAAAAAATAAATAGAAAAAAACGTGTGCTCTGTGGTACACTATGTACTGGGCACATAAAATATGTTTTTATGTTGAAAGTATTAATTTTATTTAATCAATATTTAAAATGCCGAGCTCCTCGATTAAAGAGACCTTTCATTGCCAAAATTTATTTTTAATAAGCTTGCTACTAGATTTATTGTTTGAAGCTTAATAGCTAATAATGTTAAAAGCTGTAGTAACTTAACTTTATTCACATTATTATTGTTGTTTAAAAAAAAAACAAATGCATCTAAGAAACATTTTAGTAGTCCAGTTCAACTCACTTAAAGTTTCCTATTTAATATATTTTTTTCCTCAAAATTGGTAGTCTAACAGAAAAGGCGGCTGAACATTTTTTGTTCACTAATTTATTAATAATGCTGCTCAACATGAAAAAAAGTTGCAAGATTGTGAAACACAGCTGTGCTGTAAGTGGTTGCAAAGTATGAAAATAATTATCTATAACAAAAATTTTACGAGCAAAACAAATATTTGGATTGACTTGGGACCAATCAATTTTGAATTATAGCTAAAATAATAAAAATTAAAAAAAAAAATGTGTGCAGTTCACACGCGTTAGAAGTGAAACCTTCAGAAAACTAAACTGCGAAGGAATGATTTATTATAATGATAAAAGTTGACGGGATCTAGAATAGGTACAGCAAGGCTTTGGGAGTATATCAGCGAATTACTGGAAAAAAATAGAAAAAAATCTTTCCACACTTATATCTGAGCTTTTAAGTAAACCGATCTCGAATCTGATAGTCTTACTGCACTCTTCTCGATGAGCACTTTAATTTGATATATCATTTACTGCGGTTACTATTTTAGATGCCGTCAATATTTATCATTTTAATAAAGATTTTTGTCTCATTCTATCGCAGTTTAGTGTTCTAAAGGTTTTTTTTTGCTCTGTTGAGTTTCGTTTATTGGTTTATGTTTTTCATTACATCCACGCAATAAACATAAAATACCCCAGCAGGCAATTGAACAAGGCCTTCCTCGGAGAAGGCCTGCTAGCATTACTGCGATTGTAAGAGGCCTTCTCGAAACTAAATTTTCATGCAAATAAAAACATCCATGCTCATTTTTTTTTTAATTTGATTTTATTTACAATCTTTCAATATTAACAATAAGTAAATTTTATAAGTATTGAAATTTTAATTAGCAGAATAGTTACACATTGAGTGTATACTCATGAAATGCTGTTATGTCTTACTACAGCAGGCGTGCTATTATGCCTACCCACAGCAGCAGTGCTATAAGGCCTTCCCACAGCATCAGTGCTATAAGGCCTACCCACAGCAGCAGTGCTATAAGGCCTCATAATAGAAGGCAAAAAAGAAGGACTTCATGTATTTTTTTATTTCATGTATTGCAATGTTTTATGATTCGACATTACTTTTTTGTCATTGCATTGTACTTATACGACATCAAAAGTTGATAAATGATTAGCAGTAAGGAACGGTGTTCATGTTGCTAGGTTGGTCTTCTGTTTCATGTTATGTCAAAGTGGTAGAGTGTTGTGTATTCAATGTCAAATTATAAATTAAGAAAACGTCATAAAAAATAAACATTAAAAATATGAACGCAAGAGAGGTTGACGCAGATAACAAAAAACATTTAACTAAGAGTCTCACGACGTATTAAGATTTAATTTTTTCAAAGTACTTCTGTGACCCCTTCTACGGTAAGTGCTCTTAGAAGGGCTCTTGACGCAAGCGATGTAGGAAGACCTGCTTGAAGAGTATTTTTATCAGGCCTGCTAAAGAAGGCCTGTTTTGTCGGGACGTTTCATATAAAAAAGAAAGTAAGTTTGAAAGGAGGTGGCAAGGCCTTAATCTTACCAAGGAAGGCCTGCTAGAAGGCCTGCTAGCTTCTTCCCTTGCCTACTGGGACGCTAATGCAATAGCATTTGATTGAGTAGGCCACGTCATTATTCAGAACACATACATAAAACCAAAATTCAAAGGGCTTTGAACGCACGAAATGTACCGAATCTTACGTGATTTCTGATGGGTGTTCTGTAAAACGAACTGATCTGCCGCATAAACGTAGTAACAGAAAGCAAGCAGCGTAATTCTCCTCGCTACGGCGGTAGTTGACCAGTGCATTGCTTGACTAAATTGAAGTTGCTTTTGGTGAACCGATCTCGAAGCTGTAAGTTTCAGCACACTATGCTTGATGAGTACTTTAATTTGATATATAAATTATTGCTGTAGCTATTCTAGATCCTAATTAAAAAAACGTTTCACACTTAAGTTTTCAAATCACCCGTCCCTAAAGAAGCCTCACTTCAATAATGATTATGGAGCTGTGCTTAATTGTGCCGTATGCTAAAAAAAATGTTTTTGTCTTAAAGAAATCAAGACTAGCATGAAAAAGAAATAGTTTGGGAGTCCGATAATGGAAATAAGCGTCGGTCATCGGAATCCTAGTGGGTCTGTTTGTGAGAGCCCAACGAAAAAATCTCGCTGAATAATTCGAAAAGTAAGTAGAAAATTATGTTAAGACCAATGTTGAAGAGCAAATGGAAACACATCGATTTCATGCCCAAAAAATTTCGGTATGACAAGACTTGACCCACTTTTCATAGTCTTAAAATTTTGAATGACCACCTCCAATTCAGAAAAAAAGAAATGGTTTTTTTTTGAAAGTTTTAAATTGATATTACTCGTTCAAATCTAAAAACCAGTTGTTTAAAATTATAGTATTTATTGGAAACTTTCAAATGGTGAAAGGTGGGTAGAGTCTTATCGTGAGGAGAGTTTTCGGACATGAAATTTTCGTCGGCCTCTTACAACCAGACCCACTACGATTCTGGTGACTAACGCTTATTTCTATTCTCAGCCTTACTTAAACTATCAATTAAAAAAGAGCTGCAATTAACGTTGTAAAAGCCACTTTGTGCCAAACCTGTTTCTTGGCAGATTACCGTTAACATGACTTATTTTGCTGAGACACCAAATCAGCCAAAATTATGCACCTCATCGGTATCAAAATGCAATTAGAAAGTGTCAGTCAGTGGAAGAGCGTCTTAAGTTACTAACAAAATGATACGTCGGAAGTAAATGATAAGCGTAACAGAGGTGCAAAAAGAAAATCTAACGTCGAAAATTAGGGAGATAATAAAATGAAAAGGTTAAAATAGTGGAAATGCCGATATTACAAGAAAAAATAAGAGTACCGATATCTCCAAAAAACGCTCCAGAATAAAAAATGAAGGAAACCGTTTTAAGTACACAATACCTTCTTTTTATTTGAATTCTTGTTAAATAGATTTGTGATTGCCTATGCCATTTTTATTGCATCAAATTTAACAAATGTCAAATAGAGGAATATTTTTATAAATTGCAAAAAAAAAATTATAATCAACAAACGATTTATTTATCGTTTGATGTTCTAAAAAAAAATGGTTCTATACAGCTCCTAAGTGCAACATAATCGATGCTATATGGTTTCAGATTTCCACTGATGATCCAAATATACTAAGAGTACGAAAAAATCATAGTAGTTATCGCAGAAACGTGGTTATGCTATAATTTATTCTCCACAAGAACACGAAACTTTTATCGTTCTATAAATCGATCTGCGCGGGTAAATTAAGAAAAATATAAAGTTTGCGATTGAAAGCAATCCAAAAGATTTTTTGAGTTTTTGAATTATTTTTTTATTTTCTTAAATGCCACCGAACTCTATTTTGTGCTTAAGATTTGGATATAAAACGTTTTTCCTTTCAAAACAGAAATTTTAATTAATTTTTGAAACAAATATTACTAAACAATAATGTAAGTATTTCCATAGTGAATAAAAAAAATTATCTAGAAATTGTATGCTACTTTTAAAAGGTTTTTTACATACTGTGAACAATTTGAATTTAGTCACTAAATAAATGACATTGAAAAAGACAACGCTGCCTCCCGGACTATATTGAATGTGCCAATAGCATAATATATAATCTCGAATAACAAATATTTTATTAAAAAATTAATTATGCAAACACAATCTAACCCAACCATTATTGATTTCTGGAATTTCTACCAAACTATTTCAAAGTTCAGAATAAATTGTGCCGTAAGCTTCTTGTATATATAAGTAAATACTTATGTATGTTTCTTATAGCAATTTGTTTTATTTGGGAAACTAGGTACCTTATAAATAGAGCTACTAAAGACGTTACACAACTCAAAAAAAATTATTCGATTTTAAGTTAAAATTTTAAATGTTTTAACATTTAAAGTGTTGTTACCTAAAAAGCATAGTTCGATTAGGATATTTCTGAACATGATGGCAATTCATATCGGTGGCCGTTTAAAAGATTGAAGTCATGCTTATGATTTTACTCGAAAGTGTGTCTTAAGCTGAAAAATAAATCATTGAAAAAATTGCAGATTTTTTGTTCGGTAGACCACTATGTGACAAGAACTGACAATGTTACGTTTCGAATAGCTTTAACAACCGATTTTTTTTCCAAAATCGTAAATTTGTTCATTTCGCGTTGATTTATTCGAAACGTATGCCATATATAAATATAAAAGTTATTGCCACTGCAAAAACGATTGCTTACAAAGTAAAGCTAAGATATATTCTTAGAAATATTTATTGGGGAATAATAGTAATCATGAAATAATTATAGGTTTTTAACTGTAAGCTATTAAAAAAATACTATTTTTAGTAAAAGTTGTAATAGTTACGTCCCTGGTTGCAAGCATTTCTGATTTTCATTTGTAATATTTTGTTTCACTTCAGATAGATCTGAATAAATTGATAGTAATTGACCATAGAGCTGTCATATCTCACAATAACCGTATCTACAGTGTCGAAATGTATGTATGTACTACATAAACTATAAACTCGAAACAAATAAAAATCATAATAAAAGGCAACGTAATCAAAGCAAATTAATTGACAATCAAATAAACAATAATTTAAATAACACCCAGTAGAAACAATTTTCGGAAGTGATGTGAAAGTTCGCTCAAAAATCTGTAAGGAAATATAATCATTTGGGTGTGGTAAAAATTATGAAAGTCATCACTGGTGTTTAGTCGTAAAGCTCTTCTTACAAAAATAAATAAATATTGCCCAGCTATTCCAGAAAAAACTCCTAACGCTCAACAGCTAAGGTGTGAAGGTGTGAACAGTGTAAAGTGTAAGCCCTTCGTACAAAATGTTCTTTGAAGATTACTGACTGATTTTTGTCTTAATCGATTTAATCCAAATGTATTTCGTTTATAGCAATCTCCATGGTCACCTTGAACCATTTTTTCTATAGCTTTTGCAAAATTTTGGATGTACGAGTAGAACAAATCGCTGCCGCCTAGCTTGCTTTAGAAATTATTTGAAAAAAGCTAAGGAGTTTTCGCACAGCCACTATGGCAATTCCGATGGGCTAATAATATTTTCGTTGCAAATTAGATAGATTAAAAATAAATTTCATGCAGCCTTCAACTGTGACTGAAGGTAAAGTTGGAAAAATCATTACAAAAATTATATCGAACGCCATTAGTCAGAATGGAATATTTATCATAAATATCAACCTTATTCTTTCATATATCTTCAGCCAGGGTAAATACAGTTTTATTACTTTCTCACTCCCACTTTCTTGAAAAACTGCAAATTTCGTATAAGTCGCTAAGAAATCCACACTATCTTGAGCACACTATGATGAGCTAGGTGTTATCTTCAATATCGATACTAGAGACAAATTTTGCGCCGGGTAGATTGTAGCATAAATTATTGTTAACTTAAATGATTTAAATGAAACAATTTACTGAAAATAAATGTTAGAATTTAGTGCACACGAGAACAAAACTATGATTGAGATGGACTTCAAGTTCATTAATATATAGTGTTCCAATAAGATTTTAAAATAAATATATATATTTTTAAGCGAGTTGTGATATTTTTATTGTATTATAAAGTAAACATGTTCCGAATGACCACCGCAGCTCTAATGACAGGCCATTGCGTTTTTCAAAAAAACTTACGATGACTTTTTCCCAAAGATGTGGCTGTATCTCACCGATGACGCATTGGATCTCGGCCTTGAGCTCAGTAATTGTTACTGGTTTATTCACATAAGCCCGAGATTTCGCAAAACCCCAAAGTAAGAAATCGCATGGCGTTAAATCGTTTGATTTCGGTGGTAAATTGACATCAGAATTTCGTAAGATGATTTGGTCTGGAAATCGTTGCTGCAAAAATTGATTGTTTCATGCGCAGTGTGGCATGTGACGCCGTTCTGCTGAAATGAAATGTCGTCCAGATCCATGCCGTTCAGTTGGGGCTACAGAACTCAGTTGTAATATTCCTGTAACGAATGTCTTGCACAGTCACTACACTCCGGCCTCAGTTTAAAAAAAGTAAGGCCCCATCACGCCGCCTGACCAAAATCCACAACAGACACTTGCTCGTTGTGGATGCATTTGTTTCGCATGGATAACGTGAGGATTTTCTGGGCACCAAATTCGACAATTTTGTTAATTCACCAAGCGATAACGCTTTGTTCTTTTGTGTAGCGCTCCATTTTTAATAATCGGAGAGTCTAGAGTGCCACTTGCACGAAAACAAAATTTAACAAAATTTAAAAAATTACGTTCTTATTGGGACACCCTTTATTTTCAATTCAAAGTGCTAATATTTTCTTACGAAAAAGCACTCAAGACTTAGAAGTCTTTTGCAGAAGATATGTTTTGGGCAATTTTTTTATGTTAAGTTTTGAAAACAAAAAAAAATCCGAAGGAGGAACCTGCTCATTAAAATATTTAATTTTTAACTACCCTTGTGTTTGATGAATTCAAAAAAATATATCTCAAATGATACATATTTTATTGGTTCCCAAGCTACTTTGCTGCTTCTTAAAATACTATCATTCTGCCAAAATAGACTGAAAGTTCACCTGAAAGCCACAATAAAGAATGAATATCTCCTAATTTGTTTTTTGAAGAAAGCACCTTAAAAAACGGTCTAGAAAGCTCCGTTGAAAACGATTTCAAAGGCGTCTACTAAAGTGACAAATTTTACGACAGTTCAGTGAACTTTCGTTTTCGTGATATGTAAAACAACCATATCATTTTTGAATTGCTTCAATACCGATACTTAAGTCAAATTTTGCATCGAGTGAATTATAACTTAAAACGTTTTTCTCATATAATTTAAACGTTTCAATTCAAAAAATTATTTAAAAATCTATCAACCTTTTTTATGTATTTCAAATTCAGAAGTGTTCTAATTTTATTTCTATGAAAGTATTTGCCTACTCATCTACAAACGTTTTTATCTCCACAGATAACACAGAAAAGTCAAAGTTGCAACATATGAAATATATTAATGATAGCACAATTATTTTTAAAATAAAAAGTATGTACCTACATATGTGCAAGTTAACAGTATCAATGTGTACTTATCATCGATTAAAAAAATTAGAAGAGAGATAAAATAATAATTCAGTACATCACTTAGTAAAAACTATTTATCATAAAGGAAATACGTAAATACGTTCGTATTTAGGTAGAATCTGAAAATATATATCTTTCACCCTGTCTTTTTGGCGATACTTTTTGTGTGGAGTTTTTTTTCGTATTTTTTTAATTTAAAGTTTATTGGAGATTTTTATTATTTGAGTTAAAGAAAAATTGAGCAGTTAAAACAGTAAAGAATTGCGTGATTGCGTTTTTCCCAATTTGAAGATTTTTAGCATATTTTCTCTTTATCTTAAAGTTAAAATCAAAATATAAAAAATACTTAAATTGTAGAAATTCTGATTTGGAATGTTTACTTCCGGTTTCTACAAGAAGCATAACTCAAATTTCAAAATTGAATTCATAATAGAAAAGAACCTTTTTACTAAAACAACATTTTTATTGTAAATTTTTTTTATTCGAAATATATTTAAATTTTTAGAAATCCAAAACTTGACAACTAAGCCTAATTTACAAGAGAAGAAAATTATGTGTTTACATCTACTATATGTACACGAGGCTGTGTTAATTCCGTCAACAGAAGTGGTTCAGCTGTTAGTAATTCTGCTGGCACATTGTCAACACATGTTAGCTTTCCATTGCAAATAATTACCAGTACAAATACATTTCTTAGGAGTGGAAGAGTGATAATTGGAAGAGACTCCACGTGACTGCTGTAACACAGTTCGATACCCTCTTCCTACAAGTTCAATACTTTCTTCCAGAAATTTCTTTACCGTTTGAGTTGATTGTCGGAGTTCCTAAATAACTCCCATCATTGTGCCAATATCCTCATGGTAAGATGGAGTTAGTACATACATTTTTGTGAAGATTTGCTGAAGAAATTCTATTTAAATAACATGGAAATTTCTTTAGCTTCTTCACGCCGACTAGTGCGCTTTGTCCTTCTTTGGTATGATGAGAGTTAATAACAATAATAAACCTTTATTAGTTTGGTAAATTTGTATCTTTGCTAATATTTTCGTAGTTTTGAAAGTATCTAAATTACCCGAAGATTGAGACCTTCCTCTCTTAGCCTTCCATCCATAATTGTCTTTTCAATATCCTTGTGCTCATATTACTAATTAAATGAGAACATGATTTCCCAGTTCACTACAAAATTTATTTAGAGTTATGTTTTAATTTCTTGCTTTATCTTTATCTCAGCAACGCTGGCACTAAAATATTCAGCTCTATGTACGCTGAATTTCAGTGATAGTCTCTTTCGTCAAGTTCATATGCTACCCACTAACAACAATCACAATATGTACTTAGTCTGTGATATCAGTAGTTTTCAGTCAGAACTAACGAAAGCAATCCGTTGGGATCTTGAAAAATTTGTCAGTTAATCAGTGCATTTCAATGAAGTAAGACGCGTAGACTGTTTCGGAAAGAACTAATAAGCGAATTTGAATTCTAAGGAGAGAACAAAATGTGTCCCTGTGTAACAACACTGGCGCTACTAGCAATCGCCGTCGGTTTAATTTACGTATTCTTAGTTTGGAATTTTGGGTATTGGAAAAAGCGTGGAATAAAAGAAGCTAAGGCATTACCATTTCTTGGTAGTTTTCCAAGTCAGTTTACACAAAAACGTCATATCGTTTATGATGTGGATGAAATTTATAAGTGAGTGTTTTCGAGTAGGGAGTCATTGAAGCTGAAATGCCTTACATTGTGTTATATTTTCAAGGCAATACAAAAATGATGAATACTTTGTGGGAGTATACAACAGTCGCTTGCCGCAGCTGCTTATACTGAGTCCTGAACATGCCCATAAGATTTTGGTCAATGATTTCAAGTATTTTCATGATAATGAAATGTCAAATTATGTAAGTTACTTTTTTTTTTGTTTTGTTCACATGGAGTGTTGGTGTTTGGTGGAAGAGTAATCTGAAGCAACCAGAAATTAAACATTTTCATGAGATTTTTTTTTAATGCTGACTTAAGTCGTTTATCAAATAGTAATATAATATCTGGAAGAATTCCTCAAGTTGTTGAATTTGGATGAAGAAGAAGCTGCTCTTAAGATTTTATCATTACTTCATTTATACAGAATAATTTGAATTGGGGCTGATAGTCGAAATTAACCACATCTTCTGTGTCCCGTTACTCCAGCATTCCATCAGTGAACATAACATCAGATTTTTCAACCAATCCGGCACTTTGTGCCGTCGCAGTATATTGTGCCGGGTACGATTCACATTTCAAGACTTTCCTATGCTTCTGTGTTTTTTAATTTTTCTTAATTTTAAATTATTTGCTACAATTTCCGTACATTTTTTCTTTGAGGTTTTTCCCAACATTAGCTTTGTAGCTGTTATAGAGAGATCAGCCATTTAGGTAAAATATGACAAAATAAAATCGTGTGAGAGTTGAAAGCATACCATTTGCATGTTTCACCATTAAAATTTGAATACATTTAAGCATATACTCAGAAATAAGGTTGGAGGAAATCTCCTCTATCTCGGGTGAGTGTTTTCTGATTTTATGGTATCTGAAGCAAAGGTTCAGCCAACTTTTTCTTCTTAAACCTCTTATCTATCTCTGCATGTAGTATAGAGCGTCAAAAAACTCTTCCAATATGAACGATGAAAAGCGAATACTTTCAGTTTTTTCCAACGATACTCCGATTGACATACTTTCTTGTTCTACCAATTGGCCAATGGTCACGTTTTCTGCTTTTCTGACGATTCCATTTCACTGCTTCTGGACAGACCTCATTTGGTAATATCCGCAACATTGTCCAAACCATTTCCATTTTCGCTTTTTGATTTGAATGGAAAATTGCATCGAATCGAAATTAGTGTTCGGCAAATTATGTTCGAATTCAAGCAGCTATATTCGATAGAATGTTATTTTAATCAAAATTAAATGCGCCAATTCTTGTGACGCTGGCTATTAGGTCAGTTATGTTCGCTAAAAGGTCACAAAATCCACTTTCCTGCAAATATTTTAAAAATGTTAAGCTATCTTAAAAGTTCGAGTAGCAGAAGAAAACCTGAGCAAATGGGCCTTAATATACTCTTCTTTAAATAGACATATTCTTGTTAAGTGGTAATGTGGTCTAAGTTATTTTCGGATTCAGCGATCCAAAGGCAGCTATACCAAAGCCACATATATCAAAGTTAGTGGGTTTGATATTTTTAACGTCACATTTTCCAAAGTCTAGATATGACTAAGCAAAATTAAAGCTTTGTCAACTTTTACAGACCAATATCTCACAATACATTTTCAAATTAAAAACATCTTAAATACATATATGACTGTATATGACTTTAGATTTTTTCATCAAAATTTTTTCAAACAGATATCTGGGGAGAGCCTATCACGATGGGCTTTAACCAGTTTAAATGACAATTTGAGTTACTACAAAAACTTAAATGAGGAATTAAGTATTTGGGATATGATTTATAGTCGATGTATATCAAAAGGAAAAAAAATCCCTTGAGCTTTTTTTTTTCATTCCATTATTTATAGATGTTTGAGGCCTGAGTAAAATTTGGAAAAAAAGGCTCTTTTTGTAAAAATAGTCAAAATCAATGTCTATTATTTCTGAACCTATTCAACTATTTTCACTGTGTGGTATCTCAATTTGAAGGATATAAAAATGTCAAAAATAAAAAATATATAATATAATTACTTTGAGTAAGAATTCGATTTGGGGCACCATATTTTACTAACGCCTTTTTCACTTAATCTGGCCGCAAACAAAGATCTTAAGGTCAAGAAGCTTAAAATATTTTTTGTGCATAAAAGAAGACATAGCAAAAAAAGTGATATCCATAACCTTAAACTTAGATTTTTGGGCTTTTAGAATTAACATTATTAAAACGGACTAAATACGAATATTTGCAGGCCAAAATATGGCTCTTCCTCAGGACTCCGGTCATCTAGAGGGTTGATATTTGGACTATGTTTTCCATATTTAATATCATTGAAAAACAGTAAATATGAAATTAAAAACATTGTTCTAAGGATTTCTTTTGCTTTTCATATACCGACTCCAAATTACATCCCACATAATCGCCAATTAAAGTTTTTTTGCACACTTTTATTTAAAGTTGGTTAAAGCCCACCGTGCTATGCTACGCGCCAAACACATTCGTCAGACCCTATATATACATGTCATTCCAGGTCTCATCTAACATTTCCGACTATCTACTAATTTCGTTTTTCTCTATGCGTTCGATATTTATTTGCTCTACACTTCATTTTGTTGGTGCGATCCAGTTTCAAAATACTAGTTTTTAGAATTTTCGCGCACATTTACATAACGTTTGAACAAGGAAATCAAATTCCAGAACAATCTACCGTCAATTCTTGATATATATAGTACATACTTGACTTTTGAAAACAATATGATAATTATGATCGTAATTACAGGTTGATAAAAAGTCAGATCCTGTATTTGGCAACAATACCTTTATTGTAAGAGGTGACGATTGGAAGGAGCGCCGGGCAGAAATAACACCAGGCCTAACTGCAAATCGTGTACGTTTTTTTTAACTCAAAACATATGATTTTTTATTTAAATTTCTAATTTGTTTACTTGGTCATTTTGCGAATTCAAGGTTAAGTCCGTTTATCCTGCGACAAAGGAGATATGCAAACATTTTAGCGAATATATACGCAATCAAATGATAATGGCACCCAAGGATGGCCTGAATGCTAAGGAGGTTATTTGCTTAATCAGGTATACAAAAAAAATTACATTCTAACTAACTATTTATTGCAGCTCTGCCTTCGCTATTCAACCGAAGTGGTAACAGATTGTGTACTTGGAATTAAGGCCGGCAGTTTCACAGATAAGCCCACACCTGTGTTTGCAATGATCAAAAAAGTCTTTGACCAATCTTACTTGTTCTTTTTGTACACGTTCTTTGCAAACCTCGTTCCACAAATCCGAAAGATCTATTTGCCACGTTTTTTCAATAAAGAAGCTGAGGAGTTCTTTTATAACATAATGCAAACTTCAATAGATTTGCGCCGCAAATCAAATGTTGATCGCTCAGATTTTTTGGCATATATGCTGCAACTGCAGGATAAGAAAGGTCTAACAACACTTGAGCTGACCTCACATACACTAACATTTTTGACAGATGGCTTTGAGACGACATCTTTAGTATTGGCCCACACTTTGCTATTTGTAAGTAATAAAGGCCATCAGACTAGATAAAAATTTTTGAAAAACTTCTTAATTTTCAGCTTGCACGTTATCCAGAGGTTCAAGAAAAAGCGCGCCGTGAAATTGAATCAGCAAGTGACACCAACTTTGATACCATTAGCGATCTACCATATATAGATGCCTGTTTACATGGTAATTTCTTGAACCTTCATACTACTTCGTCATTAGCTGCAACATTATTTTAAATTTTTCTTGCAGAAAGTATGCGCATTTTTTCACCGCAAATTGTTGCACGCAAACTTTGCACTATCCCTTATGAATTTGTTAATAAAGATGGTGCGAAAGTTCAACTAAATGTCAACGATGTGGTGCATATACCTTTTTATTGCTTCCATCATGATCCTGATATTTATGAAAATCCCGAAGAGTTTGTGCCTGAACGGTTTTTGGAGGAAAATGGTGGCGTTAAGAAATATCGTGAAATGGGCGCTTATTTGGCATTTGGCGATGGACCGCGTGTTTGTTTGGGTATGACCAGATTGTTTATTTTTGCGAAAAAAAAATATATTTTTTGTTAAAACTTTCATATTTTAAAGGTGCACGTTTTGCTCTGACACAAATGAAGGCTGCTATCATTGAGATTTTGCGAGATTTTAACATAAAAGTTAATCCCAAGACGCGTAAAGATAACTATATAGATGAGACATATTTTATGGGCATTTTGCATGGTGGTATTTGGTTAGAATTCGAGACGAGGAAATAAAAATTTGTGGAGAAATAAATAAAAGCTAAATTTATTGTATGTTTTCTTTAAATAAAGAAATCTTCATATGAACCACATACGGATACGTTATGGATTTTTTTTAATTGGGCTTTACTCAAGCCTATTGATTACGCCTGTTGATGAATAGCCAAATTACTTTTATTGCCGCGGGAACACCGCTGAACAGTGGAAACAGCACTATACGTTTTGGTGTAAGTAATATGGATAACAGCTATAAAAGCTCCTGAGGTTGCTGGAGCGGTATGAAATAATCTCTCCGAAATTATTTCTCCGTATAATACCTTTTCATGGGGATGTTTTGGTATTCCATTGTATCGGATAGTTTGAAGATCGAGCGTAACTGTCAGCTGTAAGCACTTAAACGGAGCCTCTCTGATGGCTGTGGCCTTAACGTGTCATTTGAGAAATAGCTGTGGCCTTAATAAAGGGGTAAACAATCAAACTTCAAGTATGATATCGACTTTTATACATTAAAAAAAAAAACAGAGCAATGATCTTCTGCTTCTGCGATTGGCATCATACGATATCCCACCATTTTTGAAAGTAATTCTCTAGACCTCTGGTCAAGAAATCAATAACAAAGGATTTCTGACGGTTCTTAACCGAAGCAACCTAAGGTTTCTATGCGGACGTCTGCAACATTTGTCGTTCTTATTGCATTATAAAGCACCCGTGTTACAGGCGTATTGATTACTCTCCTCCCTCCTTAATATAGCTCACATCAGTTCAACCGGATCTGATGTGATCTATCTACCTGTGCTTGGTGTGTTTTTCAAAACACTGAAAGAAATACTTCTCTCCAGCTGACCTTTGGACTGTCTACTTCTCCCATATTAGACCCAAGCTAGAATACTATTCACACTAGACTGAACTGGTTCCATCAGTCCGAATTTTCTCTCGCAGCACTCGGGCGTATCATCAGTTCCATTCCTTGTGCGTCACGCCGGTGCTCAACACGACATCACACTTTTGTGATAATTCGCTCTTTGGCCCCACGATTAAGTTGTAGAACTGTCTGCTTGCGAATGCTTTCCCGGGTAGCTGTGACATCGGTAAATTCAAGATGAATGTTCATAGATACTACTCCATCTATACCCTCTCTCTCTCAGCTTTCCTCGTTCTCTTAAAACCCACACGATGCATTTTATTTATAGGAGGCATTCCCTGAGCGTTGGCTTTTGTCTAAGAAATAAAAAAATAACAAAATAATATCACAAGTTATGGAGGGTGGGCTATAGCTTCAGAGGTTTTTTGATCTACGAGAATGACAGCCACAACAAAATCTAGCAAAGAATGTGCTTTACTGACTGTACTGACCCAAAATGGAGTGACGAATGAGAGCCCCAAAAAAGTTTAGATCAGAGTCAGTTTCAGAGTATTCTTAAAGCATTAGTAAGCCTGTATTAAAATTTCATTGATTTAATAATGCGCCCGATAGCCTTGTAATTAGATTTTGTGTAATGAAATTTGGTGAACAGATGCAGATCGTAAATATCTTAAATTCTTTTTAAAGTGGGCGGAATCTATAAAGTGGGCGGAATCTATAAAGTGGGCGTGGGCACTTTTCAATAATTAAAAATTTTGATTCAATATCCTCAAAAACGGCACTGACGATTTTCATAAAAATTTTAAAGATCATACCACTAAAAGTAGTCATCATAGCAAGGTAGGTCACTATACTGGCAAAACTCGTTGAAGGTTGTGGCACAGCCCACAATATTTAGAAATGTGGTGTGCAGTCGTTATGAGATTTGAAATGGTAGATAAACTTGTTATAAATTATTTTGTTACCAAACTTGGCGCAATATTAAGTATATGTGGGCGTGAAATGTTACATTTAGTGTGGTGTGAGAGTAATCTTTTTAAAATTTGATGTGGAGGTATCGCTTAAAATAAGCTTTGAAATTAAATTGAGTGCGGCGATATTGCGGTGGTGGGCTGTAGCCTCCCACATAGGAGAGACATTAAATGCTACTTTAAGTGTAGTTCATGAGTGGTTTTAATTAGCTTTATAATTAATTCGATTTCGACAGAATTGCATCAGTAGGTGTGGTACCTCCCATGTTCACAAAAAAATGTAGGCGTGACAGTTTTTAATTTTTTTAAATAGTTTTCGGCTATGTGAACTTTTTCCAACATATATCTTTATAATTTTTTTACCCTCTTTTAAATTTATTGAATCTACCAAAGTTTTTGAACTTAACTTTTTCAATCTGTTTCAACTTTTTCGAAATTTTCAACTCCTTTCAACCACTTTCAATTCTTTTCAACTTTCTTTACTGTATTCAACTTTTTTCGTTATTTTCAATATTTTATCGACTCCTTAACCATTTCAACCGTTTGAACATTATTTCATCTTTTTCAACATAATTAATTTGTTTTTCGGCTTTTCAACCATGTTCAAAATTTTTTAAATACTTCGGACTGATTATTCTCGTTCAATCTCTTTCAATTTTTTTAATATTTCACATATTTTTTCGTTTTTTAACCGTTTCACTTTCTTCATTAGAGATTTTAAAATATTTCAAACTCATTCAACTTTTTTCAAAATGTTTTATATTTTTTTCAAAGTTTTCAACCTTTTTCAATTTTTTTTACTTTTTCAACTTTTTTCGAGATTCTCAACTTTTTCCGAATCTTTCAACTTCATTCAAATATTTTTGGATTTTTTCAACCTCATTCAACTTCTTAAGAGTTTGTCAACCTCTTTCAACTTTTTTCAATATTTCCAATATTTTTTCGAGATATTCAACTTTTTTGACTTTTTCAACCTTTTTAAATATTTCTAACATTTTCCATATTTTTTGGATTTTCTCAACTTCTTTCAATTCATTTGAACTTTTTCTCATTTAACTTTTTCGAGTTATTCAACTCTTTCAACTGTTTCAATATTTTTCAACCTCTTTCATCTTTTTTCAACATTTGCCACATTTTTTCGACTCTTTTTCGAGATTTTTAACTTTTTGGAGATTTTTTACCTCATTCAACTTTTTCAACATTTTTCAATTATATTTCATTCTCTCTCAACTATTTTCAGCACTTTCAATGTTTTACTGACTTTTTAGCCTGTTTCAATATATTTCGACGCTTTTAACTTCATTCAATTTTTTTCGAGATTTTCAACTTCTTTGAACTGTTTCAACATTTTTTGACATTTGCCATGTTTTTTCGAGTGTTCCAGCCTTTTTCACCGGTTTCGAAATTTTTTCAAACTCTTTCAACTTTTTTAATCTGTTCCATTTTTCTCCGACTTTTCCAACATTTTTCAGCTTTTTCAACGCTTTTCAACATTTTCCATACTTTTTGACCTGTTTTGACGTTTTTTAACATTTTCCATATCTTGTCGAACCTCTTGCAACATTCTTAACTTTTTTTTTGCGGCTCATCAACCCTTTTCAAATTTTTTTTTAAAACTTATCGACTATTTCAACAAATTGCATATATCTTCGATTTTTTCAATCTCAAAACGAAAAACTGAACAATGTTCGGTCTCCTCGTACTTTGCTCTTAAATTCATGTTGCTCGATCATCATCTATAGCTATGGAACGTAACCAATTTGGCCAAACTAACCAAAATTTCGTTATGTACTCTTTATTCCGAGTAGCTTATGACAAAATGGCAAGTGGATTTTATGAGCATTAACTTCATTAATGACTATGAGTTATTATGACAAACTGTCATTTATTGGAAACCATTTAACCTAACCTAATCTTCTTTATACATTATATGAGGCGAATTTTGCGCTGAGTGACAATGCCATCAATTATTTAGGTACACATTACATAACTCTTTTCTCAATTTGTTATTCTTTTTTAAATTGAATTAAAGATATGTTCGCTTATCATACCCGTACATTGTGTACTAAAAATATGAGCGTTATACGCAAATGCATTTATCTGTCCAGCATACGCTTACTATATATTCTGGGCTCCCAAGCACTGCTACTGATAAGCTACGAGTTTTTGCACATTTGACTTGTAAAAAAGCATCCATCCACATTCTAATAATATCTTCTACATATAGAACATTTAAACTTAAATTGATTGTAATTGACTACCGGCATGAGTGAGCTGAATTGCCATCAAAATCTGAAATAACAGCAGTATCACTTGGTCAATCACAGCGAACACACAAGTCGAGAGTTCATTTCCAATTAAATTTGAAACAGTGAAACAGAAACGAATAAAAATGTGTCCATTTTTCACAACATTTGCACTAATTGCCATCGTCATTGGATTGATCTACGCTTTTCTTGTATGGAATTTTGGTTATTGGAAAAAACAAGGCATCAAAGAGGCCAAAACCTATCCATTTGTTGGTAGTTTTCCTAGTGTCTTTACGCGGAAACGTAATATGGCCTATGATTTGAATGATATATACAAGTTAGTATTGCAAAATGTGTTATGGCTTTTAGTTAAATATTTATATTACTTAATTTTTGTACAAAATATACTTTAGGCAGTACAAAAATGATGAAAATATCGTAGGAGTCTATAGCTGCCGCTTGCCACAGCTACTTATTTTGAATACTGAATATGTGCATAATATTTTTGTAAATGATTTCAAGTATTTCCATGACAATGGAATGGCGAGCCAAGTAAGTTGGAAATATTGTACTTAGTCTCAGCTTCGTAATACTTTTTTCTTTATTTCAGATGAATACAAACGTAGAACCTATATTAGCCAATAATATATTTCTTTTATGCGGTGAGGAATGGAAGGAACGACGAGCTGAAATAACACCAGGATTAACTGCTAGTCGTGTAAGTAGTAGTTGTGCTGTATGTAACAGAATGTGTGTAATTCAATGTTATATAGTAATAGTACAGCTCTTGACAACCGACATGCTTAATACATAGACATCCACCGACTAAATTTTAAAAATGAAGCTTTCAAAGGTGCTATGATATATCGCTTTAAGTGTTTCTTATATGGGAAGTGTCTCAGTTTTACGCTAAAAAAGGATGCATATTTTTCGGAATAAAAATTAGACTCTGTGCTAATCCTGAATGTTTTATTAGTCATATAAAATGTCATTAAAATTTCTACTACAAAACATTTAGCGTAGTGGTGTTATAAAATGAAAATAATTGAATCCCAGCGGCTTCAGCAGGCTTGTTACGTAATCCTTATATAAATAAGAGCTATCTCAGCTATCTGTTTCTTGGCGGGCAAGGACAATGATGTAAAAATTGCTCTGCCGTCTCCAAATTCTCGTCACATATCTTATATCACCCCCGCCTTCACTATTCACATGGTGCTTTAAGCCCCGCAGTGTTCAGTTAGGAATACTGTTATAAGTCAGTCAGTATGCAGCTTCTGTTAAGGTTCAGCAGTTGCTTTAATTGTTTTAGAAAAAAATTTTTGGAGTAAATGATTTTACCTATTGGTTGCCATCGACTTTTCTTTGGGATCTCAGGTTCTCTGTTTCCAGACAGAGCTCCAAATTATGTTTACATATATTGAGTGAAACTTTGCAATAGAGCTGTGGTCCTATAAATTGACTTGCAGCTTCTTTTTTTGCTAGAGTATTTGCCATTTCCTTACCAAAGATACTTGCTTCTGGCACCCAACCAGCTAATACTTTCAAGAACCAAAGTTTTTTATTTGTTAAAAATCGTCCGTGCTCATGTATACTGCCCTCAGAAGCGGAAAGGACATATCTCACAAAAGTTCACATTCGTGATTCGTATGGCATCGTATAGCTTAAAAAATTACGCATCTAATGACTTACGCCAAATGCCGGTATCTTAGTTCAAACCTATGAAAGTCTCCTAAGAGAGTTTTCTCTATCTCAATTTTACAGGTATTTCAACAAATTGACATAAACAAAAATCCAATTATCTAGAAACGCATTTTTTTGAGATATGCCCTCCCCGCTTCTAAGGGCAGTATAGTAATATTGATATTATTTTATATTATTTTTAAGGTTAAAAGCGTCTTTGCGGTAACAGAGGAAGTGTGTCAATCTTTTTGCAATTACATAGAATCTCAAGCTAAAACGGCTCCCAAAGATGGGTTAAATGCAAAAGAGGTTTGTAATCACAATAAATGAACACATTAATATGGCCATCATCCTACCATCATTTTTCAGCTTTGCCTTCGCTTTTCAACTGAAGTTGTGTCCGATTGTGTGCTTGGCATTAAGGCTCGCAGCTTCACCGATAACCCTACGCCAATTTATGGAATGATTAAGAAAGTTTTCGATCAATCTTTTTGGTTCTTCCTTTACATAACTCTCCTAAATTTGGTGCCGCAAATCAGCAAAATCTATGTCGCACGTTTTTTTGATAAGGAAGTTGAGAAATTCTTTTTTGATCTTATGAAAACATCAATAGAATTGCGACGTAGGACAAATATTGATCGTGCAGATTTTCTGTCCTACATCCTACAGCTGCAGGAAAGGAAAAATTTAAGCACAATGGAATTGACTTCCCACACAATGACATTTTTGCTTGATGGTTTTGAGACAACTTCTCTAGTGCTGTCGCATACTCTGCTACTTGTAAGTGGTGTGATAAAACTTTGAGCTCTATTTGTTTTATACCACAAGTCTCTAGATTGCTAGGTATCCGGAATCCCAGCACAAATTGCGGCAAGAAATTGGTCCTAAAGGAGGTATAAATTTCGATGAGCTCCAGAAATTACCTTATTTGGATGCATGCATACATGGTAAGCACTTCTAAATGGTAAAATATAAATAACGCTAACTATTTTGATTAAATCGCTCAACGTCAAGAGACCCTTCGTATATTTTCACCTGGAATTGTGCACATCAAATGTTGCACTTTACCTTATGAGTTTGTCAATAAAAATGGCACAAAGGTGCAATTAAAAGTCGGCGATGTTATTCAGATACCGGCATATGCTATACATCATGATCCGGAAATTTATGAGAGTCCAGAAGAATTTATTCCTGAACGTTTTCTGGAACCAGATGCACTTAGAAAATTTCGTGACATGGGTGCTTATCTCGGTTTTGGTGATGGACCACGAGTATGCGTTGGTAAGCTAGCAAGAGTTGCAGTGTTGTTGGAATATTGTAAACTTTATTTGAAATGGTTTTCAGGTATGCGCTTTGCGATGACCCAAATGAAAGCAGCAATTGTGGAGATTGTACGAAACTTCAATATAAAACCAAATCCAAAAACACGCAAGGACAATGAGTTAGATAATACTTATTTCATGGGTATGCTTAAAGGCGGAATTTGGTTGGACTTCGAACCAAGAACTTGAGGAGGATAGTGTAAAATTTAAATAAGAAATCATTTTTATAAAGCTTAAATACATTCAAGTATTTAAGAATTGCAAGAGTTTTGATTAAGTGAGTACCACATATTCGTCGCATTTGAGGAAAGCAAAATGAGAGGGCTATTACCTGCTAAGTTACAACTTATTCACAATTCGTACAAATACATTCCTCAGACCACTGAAAGAGTCAAAAATCTCCATTATGCCTTTTAAAAAAAACACTTCGAATTTTCTTAAATTGATTTGATATTTTTTTGTGGATCGCAATCGATTGATTCGTTTGAGTTGGCTCGACAATATTTTTAAAGATTTTAAAGTCATTTGTAGCGAAAGTCCTTAGAAGATGACTTACTTAGTCAGTGCAGCGTTTAGTTATATATTCTCCCTAGACACCGTTTTTTTTAAGTTACTGAACCAAAAGGAGAAAATATGATATTTCTTGTTAAAAAAAAACTCCATAACGACAGGATTCAGAGAAATCCATGCTAGAAAATGGAAAATATGTTGATATCGCACCAAAGAACAACTCCTGCTTTATTGAGATTTGTTGGAGTGCTGTTAGATCCAGAAAGAGAGTATTTCGGAACTGTTATATATATAGAAATACTGATATCAAAATTTCGCACTGACGTTAGAAGTGCTAGTTGCATCACGATTCAGCTCGAAAAGTTTCTTCGTGCGCTTGGAATGAGAAATGATTGACAACTTGAACACTCTTAATGAAATGCTCACCGTCTAGACTGATATGGCTTATCCATTGGAAACTTTCTTTGCAAACAATGTAACACTCCCAGATAACAATTAGCCAAGAGTAAGTCGCCAATGCCAACTACACTACTCTACTCTCACATACTATTTTTAAAGAGTCTCTCTCTCCATTGCGATTTTATCATCATATTGGTAATCTGCTCACGTCCTACCTGACCTCAAAAAAATAAGTTAAGGTAATCATCCCCAATCCACCGAGTTCACTGAGATATTATTGGAATTCTTCAACGTCATCCTTGCGAGCTTTCTTATGATTTTCTAAATAAGATCTAGCGATCATCTATTTTTATTCCTGGTGGATAAAATTAAAATGTTCACCTTCTCGGTGAAAGCTTCGTTATTGCTACGGATATTTCAATCGAATTTGGCATCTCTAGCTTTTGCAGTGGCTGCTACACGGTTTCACATTAATTGCCCACATAAGCCATGCTGGAATTCGCCAGGGTTATGTCAAATACCCGACTCTATTCCTTTCTTTTATTTATGATCTTCTGTCATCGATCAACAATTAAATTTAAGCCTTTACATATTTGTATTGCACTCAATCCCTTTGGAAGTTAATAGCAAAAAGCGCACTCTCAAATCACCTCATTGCAATCTCTAAGTGCACTCGTGATAAACAGGATGTTTTAGTACTGGCAAAAAGCAATCTCTGTTGATTACTGCTTCACCGAGAACCGATAAATATCGTATCAATATCAAAAATATTATTTCTCGTATGACCGAGGCAGAGAATATATGCTGGATCACGCTGGCGTTATAAGGTAGACAACTTCAAGTGAAACCAATCTGGGAATCAAGGTAGAGACTAAAACTACCTTAGGTTACTATATAGGCTGGCTTATAATTATGATTCTACAACCCCCCCCATAAAATGTCACTTGAAAAACTTCTGAAAAATGTGCCCTCCAATATCTATAAGAAGTCTCCGCCTCTGCTACCGTGCTATCAGTAATTGTAGATAATGCTTCTTCGTCTACATTTTAAGCGTCACTTTAATGTGGAAAAAAGTGTTATATTTTTGTTTTGTTTGTCAAGAGATTTAACGGCGTTGGATGATAGATCTAAGCTCCTCCCATATACCAACTTGTGAAATTCTGCACATGGATCCGAATATCTGCAGTAAGAACTGCGTAAAATGTGAGTGGGGTGGAACAATGGCAGCGTGCGGGTAAAGCTATTGGTCCCGCTAGTATTAAATATAAAAATGTAAACGAGAATAACCGAGAAATATCGGTTAGAACGATACGATAACGATACAGATCAAAAAATTCTCGTACGAGAATGAGTACGAGATATCGATGAAGCACTACTGTTGGCTCACAGAGATATAGACTATTCCACTCCATCCCTCAATACGTGTTTTGTGTGTCGAAAGAAGAGGAAGTGTCTTGGATATTTGAAGTAGTGCAACAGATACTTCACCCATGTTGATCTACTGACTGTTTATTTTGCTCATAATTGACCTGGTATGGAGTACAATATAAACATTTGAGCCCATGCTCCAAAATAATTTGCTGCTAGATCGAGTTCAATGACGTGAGATAAAACTAACAGGGGATGCGAATGTTATGTTATTAAAATAAGAAGTCATGGCGCCATTCGGTAAACAAATAATTATTTCAAATGCTATCGGCTAACGCGATTGAATTGGATACAATTTGAATTCAACTGTGAAGGACTAAATTGACATCAACTTTGATTTACTTTGATTGCTTTTCATTCTTATTGACCCCGATATTGATTGATTTCTGCTATGACAGATATCGGTTATGTTCGACTTGGCTTTGTTTGACTTCATTTGCGGCTGACTTCAACGGTGACTGACTTCGATTGAAAATTAACTCGTATTTGACTGACTTCAAGAAAGACTGACATCTATTTGGAATAAATTTCAATGTGACTGTCTTGATAAAGTAAGAACCGATAGCCACTGATATTGATAATTATTGATTTTCGCTGTATTTTGATTCAACTCTGACTGATTTTCACTAAAACTTGCCATTTCAAGACTAATTGACTTCGATTGAGGCTGAATGCGATTTATTTGGATTGTGATTGTTTTTATGAACTGTAGATGAATTTTAGGCCTTACATCAATATTGCAATGTTTAGAGAACCTTTCAGAATACGTCTTAATTAAATCAAAGAAAATTTAGCGGTGATCGGTATAGCTTTATACAGATATCATCTATTAAAGATAATCTTAAATGCTATTACTCAGCTTAAAACATGCATAACAAGAAGGTTAAAAACATCTCCAAACATCATGATTGATATCTACCGTCTTACGCCAAAATAGATGAGATAGATCAATTTGTTTGAAAATCAACAAGAGCGCCAATATCTGTTAAGTTCAAATGTAATTACACATAAGAATCTTTTTACTAATCAACTGATATCCGACACATCTATACCTAAAATTTTTATTTCAAAAGAACAAAATGTCGCAAGATTATTGTGTAAGGAGATTATCAAACATTCGTCAGATTTGAGAATAAAGGAAAATTTGAAAATTGTAACTGTTTCGTCGGATACTATCTATCAATGGCTTGGGACTCAAAATAGTTTTTGTGAGAATAAGATAGTCTGAAATTGAATAATTTTCCGAAAAAGCACTGAACTCTCATAACGCCTTAATAACTTAAATAAACTTTCAAATGCAGCATATTTTGAGTTAGAATATCAAAGACTTTAAGCCATACCGAGCACTCTTAGTTTCTTTAATAAATGACACACCTCCTTTTTCGCTAAGCAAGTTGCCAGAAAATTTTTTGCATTTTTTACAACTTTGTTGGCGGCGTGCAAACAAAAAAAAAATAGAAATGTCTTCATCATTTTGCTGACAGAATGACAAAAATTCGTCAGATTATTTTGACGTCTACCAAGGGTCGCATCTTCCCACTGGTTAGTTGTCCCATCGGAAGGAATAAACTTCGTTCAAGCAACACAATAAATGCGAAGGAAAGTAAAAACTTTTCTCATTTGGTTAAGGAAAATGTAAATTACAATATTTTGTCTAAATTATGGCGAATAACTATGGAGGCAGAAACGCAACGCAAAAAAGAAACAACGAAAGCTACTCACTACGTTGAAGTGATAGTAAAGTGACGTCACAATATAAATGGCTCTAACTTGTGATGAAACAGACAATAGGGAATAGGAATATGTTTTTCGTAAGTCTTTGAAATGAGGCAAAGATAAATAAAACAGAATGCTGACGATGTAAAACCTTTGAGAACAAACTTAAGGAAATTTATGTTGATGAACCTTCCTTTTTATTTTTTCTGAATTTACTTGGGAACATTAGGAATTGTTCGGTTCAGTTTATGAAAGTCATTTTTAATAAGCATCTTTTAGCTTTAAATAATTACAACGCAATTTATGTAAATGTCGTTGACGTTTTTAAGGGATTTGAAAATGCTTAAGGGTATTACTGTTCGATGTACATAGTGCTGCTTAAGGATTACTTCAGGGTAGGTAAGCAAAAACTATAAGTAGGAAATAACCGGACATAGCAACTCATGAAGGAAAGTTGAGTAGACAACAAACTCAAGTAGAAAAATATTGAGCGTGAAAATTAAACTATTGGAAACCACAGGACGACGAAGATAACATCCAAAGGATGTCCCTTAGATAGCAAAAACAAAATTCCTTTCAATATATTCAGGCACAAAAGTTGATTTATGACTTAATTTTTTTAGGTTTTTATACTAAAATATAACCAGCTTTTTATACCATTGTTATTTTTGCTATTTTAATGCCTGTTGTGTTTGTATTTATTGTCCTTTAAAGCGCAATAACAATTCAAAAGCCTTTTGTTTTTGAAAAAGAAATAAATCGAATTGTTAATTTTTTGCGTGCATATGCCATTTGTAAAGCATTTGGTTTTTCGTTTTACTTTATGGTACTGGATTGCTGCGTTGGTTTTTCATTAAACATGACCCAGTAGAAATCCTTTTTTCAGTCAGTATTTTATACCCATCCGTTGCGTTACTTTTGATTCAGAGAAATTTTGGACGGAATTGGAGGCAAACTTGCTACTGATCGTGCACGTTGGAAGGGATTTATGGAGGCCTTAGGTTTCGTAACAATGTAAATATTTTTTGAACACATGTGCCTCTGCACCGTAAGTTGTCTTTCGAAAAGCAAATGTGACTTTTGAAAAAAATTACAACCACCGACATCGAAAAGATTGCAGTCGACTGACTGGTGTCTTATCGAAACTGTTGTTTGAAGAGTCTAAGTTCAATTTTTTCGGCTCAGATGGTAAAGTGAAAAGATGGTGGTCGTTACAGTAAAGTAAAATGAGTACTTTTAAGCATTCGCCATATGTGATAATGTGGGGCTGCATCACTTCGATGAAAATTGATATCATAATATAACTCAGATCAACAGTGATGAAGGCACAGTGCCCATAATGGAGGATTTGTTTGCAGCGTTCAATGATAGGTCAAGACGATTCTGCACCGTCGTGTGCATTTCATCTGTGCAGTTTTAGTATTTTTTAACCCTTAATGCTTTTTGAAGCAACAGGTGAAAGATCACAAAGATTAATTTTGGATAATGTCCTATTCCTGGCTCGGAAACAGCCCTGAGCTTAATCCAATTTTGAATTTTTGTAACAGTGCGGGAAGAAATATCAGATAAAAACAGCCTTTAAATTGAAAATGATAAAACATCAAGGTCTAAAGCTGACCTGATCTACCTAAGGGTTGCTTAGGGCATTTAAACACGCATCTGCAAGTTTAATGCTAATTTGGCGATACTATTATAAGACTTAGGATGTGCGAAAGCATGATAACACCTCTAATAAAATAGGCGTGAAGAAGGATACGGCATTTGAAAACATCTGCGGCTAAAATACTAACTTGGATGTTTGTTTCAAGATGGAGACATATTGAGACTACATGAAATCAGTCTTCAACACGCTTAAGCGGTTTCAGTGGATTACTAATTTCGTCAGTAGTGTTGTCCCATTTAAGAATTTCAAATTTTTATCGAAAAAGTTTTCGCCTTAAAAGTGACAAGTTACTGGTTGCCATTATCGATTACAATTTTGGAACGATAACTATCAACAAAATTTCTAAGTACAGTGATCATGAAACCCACCATTTAGCTTCGACAACTTGCAAGTGACAAATCAAACTTTAGTAATGCAAGTGCCCCTCATTCCACTTGGGTCATGATTAGGGTTGCCAACGCTACGATATAATATAGTATCCTTCTATATTATGGGTTCAAATACTATATTTAAAAAAAATATATCGTATGCAAACTACTGCATTTCATTTCGAAGCGTTATTCGTTTCAAAATGTTTAAGCGCGAGCAAAAAAAGTTTTTGGCATTTTTGCATGCAAAAAACATTTACTAAAATACTTAAATAAGTACTGAACCCTGTTTAAAGCTACTGCCATGCTCATATAATATACAACGCCATGTCGGTACAACATGGTTATCACTTATGCCTTGTATTTATACCATTTTAACTACTTGTATACGAATTCGAAATTATTTTGCTGAACTCAATGATGATGATTGCCAAAACTTATTACAAAATGTATTAATGTCATACATATATGTATGCCTGAAGCACAAATTAAAATGGAAATTTATTTACATTTTGTTAGCCATATGCATATTTTTTAAAGTAAACATGTGAGAAAGGTTGACAGCAATTGAGGCGTCCAATTGCAAAACCGTCCAAGTCAAATAAAATTAAGTTTTGAGATACTCTCATATATCAAAATTTACATCATGTCTTATCTTTCTGCTATGTTCTTAGAATAAAAAAAAAGTTTTGACATTACAATTTTTAAATTTATTTTTGATACATAGATTTCAAAACCGTGAACATGGTTTCAAAACCTGCCAGTACATTGATTTTATGATACTGGTCAAGTCCACTTTTTTTCAAACAAAATTTGTTGATCACTATGTCAAAACCAGCCAAGTCCATGTTCAATGGATCATAACCCTTCAAGTCCAAAATTGTTTTCTCAAAAACATAGGCAGATGAAACTCGAAAAGTCTGATCTGACGTGTTTTGAGTAAGAAATCTTATAAGCTATTAGGAAATACGTGTTATTATTTCAATGGACATAAATGAAGATAAACATTTTTCATTGTTTCTCCAAAAGTATGAAAACGGGACTTAGACGGTTTTGCAATTGGGCGCCTCAATTGTTGATATATTGAATATAATGCTAAAATTGAAGGAAGAAGTCATTCAAAGAGGGAAAGACATGTTACTGGTTAGGACACAAACAAAAGGATAAGAAAATTGGAGAAAGATTTTCCTGATATACATATATAATCCAACTAAGCCGAGTATGTCGCTATTTTTTGACGAAAAGTGAGAGTTATTTAGACAAGTTGTTCGATTATTCTGAAACACATTGGCTGAACCTTCTTAAAGTATTTAGGCTGATAACAAATTTAGAATTTGACAAAATACTTTTAGGAAACTTAGAAATGCTCCAAGATTTAAATTTTATTTGAACAATTTGTATTCAGAAACAAATCAATTAAACAAAATTCTAAACATTTTGCTTTCTGATCAAAAATTTCCTGCAGTATCTACTACTGAAGAATGGCCACAAATTTTTGATATAAATTATTCAGAGTATCCTAATAAATTAAAATTATTTCATCGATTCCCGCAAGGTCAGCGTTTACAGCGCGCATATTTTCTGTAATGAAAACGAAATGGATAAGTGAGCGCAATAGGGCCAGCATTAATTTGATTAAAACTAAATTAGTGGCATCTTGCAACTTAAATTAAGATTGGAATACAAGTTAGGAAACTTTTTTCTGAAATTAACATTTTTGAATGAAGGCCCAAAGTAGCAAAAAATATTTATTTAAAAATAAAATATTATTTCCAAACTTACTCTGTACTCATTTGTTTATTTTTGCGTCATCTACTATTTTTTTTACAAGTAAAATGCTCAAAAATACTATATTTGATTAAAAGTATGTTGGCAGCCCTAGTCATGATAGCGCTGCAATATTTTCCATAATAAAGCTTAAACATTAAGTTATAATTTTCTCAAGCGTTCACTTACGAACATTTTCCACCTGGACACTGGTATTTGTTTTGCGTAAGTACACATGTTCACCAGTTCGTGTCACACACAGCGCTAGGAAAAAGCTCAGGACATATAATTTCCTTGACAGAAATTGGTTTGGTGCCAACTTTAAAGTTATAAAAATTATTATCCATTCAGTCCTTACACTGAATGCAGTGCGATGTGTATTTTTGTAGCAATTTCTTATGCAAAATAATTACAGTTTTATTCGTAAACAATAACAATTAGTGATGTTATTAAATCCGTGTTTCCAAGTATGTCGGTCGTGTTGCAAGGTTAAATATTAACTTTCTATTTAATCGGTGATGTTGTTGTGTGCATGTTTCAATTTTTTACCACGATATTATCGATTGTTTGAGTCATACAGTGAGGTAACGCTAAATTTAG
Organism: Meiosimyza decipiens; assembly: GCA_963680825.1. Taxonomy (NCBI): domain Eukaryota; kingdom Metazoa; phylum Arthropoda; class Insecta; order Diptera; family Lauxaniidae; genus Meiosimyza; species Meiosimyza decipiens. The sequence goes on along the minus strand of OY804258.1, from coordinate 65,692,172 downwards.
ACTGAAATTGTGTGACTGTCAATGACATTTTAAAATGAGCTATGGTTGGGTGTCATGCCACCTCCTTCAAAATAATAACTGATTCGGATTGCTTAATTTATGTACAGGTGCAATAGTAAAAAACAAATAAATTAATTGAACCGTGAGAAATTGGAAATAAATTCAGCGTCATTATCGGGTTGAAATTGATTTTTGAATTTACATTTGAATTTTGTACTTCAGTTCCTTAATTTTATTCATAAAATTTGCGTTTTAGATTTAAGGTCAAACCCTATACTATTTTGTGCTGTGAGAAATATTGTTTCAAATCAAATTTCAAATTTATCTCTTTCACATTATATAATTTCGGATATATTAGGATTTCCAAATACAATTTGTAGTCATCGAAATAGCATAAAGATTATTTAATTTATACTATTATATAAAGGGTAAGGTTTCAGGTTATCTCTGGAGCTACTGAACCGATTCTGAAAATTCTTCAACTTATAGAAGGCTGCAATATCCTGAGTAACAAAGGAGTTGCACTTTCCATGCAATAAAAATCCTCAATACGCCATATCTTGGCTCCTAAGACAGCAAGAGTATTAAAGTTTGGTAATGAAATGCACATGATTTATGTTAAGCACCTCAAAAAATGTGAAAGGGATTAAATAACGGGGCGTGGCGCTTTTCATTCAACAAAAATACTTAAAACGCTTTACCTTGGTTCGTATAATAACAAGAGTTCTAAAATTTGGTGTTAAGATGTATATTGTACATGTTAAGAATCATACAAAATATAGACGGGATTTGACAACGAGGCGTGGCATCTTTCATACATCAAAATCACTTAAAAGGCTTTACCTGGACAACCAGGATTGCATTAGTTTTGGAATTTGGTACTATGAGGTATATTGTCTATGCTAATCACCCTGCGAATTTTGAACGGGATTGGGCAACTGGGCGTGGTACCTTTGATTCAACAATTAAAACGTAATATCTTATAACTTATGATAGCAATAACTTTAAAATTTGGTATTAGGGTGCATATTGTCTATTCTAAAAACTTCGTATTAGACAATGGGGCGTGGAACCCACGTCTGTACATATAAATGTGTGTATAGCTTTTTTGTTTCGCGTGTTAGAGACGAATTCGTCCATGACTCCTTAGAACCTCTTTTTCCGATCATTTAACACATTTACACACACTTATAGGACACGCTTATAAAAATCCTATATAGGTCTGCGCAGACCTAGTTGTACCAGTGACCGAACTCTCTGAACCTCGTTGGGTTAAATGCTATATCTTTGCATTCACGACAGCTACAGCTGTGAAACTTGATACATTTGTTCACATTATTTATGCCAGGCTACTCGCAAAATATTAACGGGATTGAACAGCACCTCCCATACAACAAAAACACTTAAATTGCTGTTTTTGGTACTTACACCAAGATGTGAATTTTGTTGCATAGACTAAATATTCTGCAGTATGGACTGCGTTAAATGTAAGTGAGGTTGTAGTATATAATGCAAAAAATATATTTATTTGTGAAAGTGCAAAGCACAGGAAGCACGCGCCCTCAATGAACCTTGCAAGAAACCAAAAAAAATGCATTCAAAATTTTAGCGTGAGATTTCAATGTTAGCTCGTGCACGCAGCTCAGTATATTTTTTTGATTAGGAAAAATTTTATTTTAAACTCATTTGGTTGCAAAAATATACAATTTTTTCAATAAAAAGCCCGCTTAGCTATACAAAACTGCAATGTCAAATACATTCATTCTTTAATAAGTAATATAATGGAGATTACTCATACGACCCGTTGTACATTAGTTTTAAATATTAGGTAATCATATGGTTACTTCACACGAGAGAGATAGTTAAATGAAATTCTGTATGAGTTAGCAATACGATGGGAACCGTTACCATTGAAAATTAATGTAATCAGTTGAGGGACACGCCCACCGCCCATACTTTTGTTGTTCAGAATGTTTCATGTCTTTCAAACGATTTTAGTTTTTAATGCAGCTTTCATTAAAAGTTCATAATATATAATATACGTTATATTCTAAATGTTAATAACTTTTGCCACGCCCACTTTGAAACTTAGGTATTTAAAATTATATAAGAATTATATATGACTGTTGAAAACTTCAGCGCTGGCCACACTAAAGTTCGTGTCACGAGCTTCTCGTTCTCCTCCGCATAATTAACTTATCCGTAGCAAGGGTGAGAACTACAGTTTTTGCTCGAAGCATGAGATTTTTGTGAAAACTGTTCGATATTTCGTCCAGAAGAATCATAAATTCATGTTTTTCGCAACTGAAGCATGGTACCTTGAATAGCGTTCTACATCGTATGATATTGATATATTTTAAGGTCAGCTGGGTCCATTTTTTTTTTCATTACGATGCAGCCACAGCTCAAATTGCAAGGCTTTGTTAAAAACATTCAGTATTCGCAATTATATCTGTGCCATAGAACCAGAATTTTTGTGAAAGAACACGATAATTGGTATACATAGTTTTACAAAAATTACTTAAAAAAACATGCTCACTTTTGCCATCTCTTCTTACCTGGTGTTAGCTACTAACGAATAAAACGCATCTTTGAAAGCGAAATACAGGAACAAGAGATATTATTTCGATAATTTTAAAAAATGTTAATAATTACTTGCAGTTTCTATTTGATTAATCCGAGAAATTGAGGTGCATCATCCACAATTATTATAAGCGGCAAATCAAACAGCAATTCTTTTTTTAAGTTTTTGGTGTGTAAAATATAAATCCATATAATCAATACGTACCTAAAAGTATAGAAATAAAATGGTTAATAGAAATCTAAATAATGTTTTGATAAATAGTAAAGAACAGAGCCTCAATTGCACAAATCTCAAAAGGTTCAAAATGAAATATAAATAAAGTCTAACATTTTGTTTGTACTGAGCTTTTTTGTTCAATTAATGAAGTCATTCAAGGTAAAGCTTGGAATCTTATTCAGAAATTATAGGCATAGATCGTTTTCTTGAGACAAATATGAATCACTGTGAATTTGATTGATGTTTTAGTCCCAAGCATTTAAGTTTACCTTATAGTAACCGAATTTCATATTTTCATAGCTCAGAGTAACTTCCGACTTCCGAGTCGTAAATGATGTATTCTTAAAATGACAACCGCGACGTTTTAGGTTTTGTGCGAATTGAAACTTCTGCCGCCCCTGTTTTACAGAGGGAGACATGATTTTAGCCTTTGGTAGATGATAAAAAGAAATAATTAAAATTATTCAATTTCTGATATTGCTGCCTCAAATTACAGCAAGCGACACTGATTTTTAGAATTTGTTGCAAACCCTTTTTGCTCGCCGTTTTCCCCAGGTAGATCAGCAGCCTTCGCTCCATTCAATATATCTTCAAACAGTTTCGGGACTTATTTATATGAAACATTTGGGGGAATGATTGAGGTGTAAGTAAAGTCTCCCAAAAATTGATTGGCTGAATAATTGCCCAAAATAATTTCGCTAAGAAAATTTAAGTATTGTTCAAAAACACAAATTAAATTTTGGTTTATAATGAATGTGAAAATGACCCAATAATTAAAAAACGAAAATTCACCCACGTAAAAGTAGAAGATCAACAAGTTTAATGATATAACTATTAATATGCGAAGAAAACTATTGAATAGGTTAAGTTAGGTTAGCACGAGAGATGACTATTAGCATTATATCTTAGGCTGCAGTTGCGCCCATTGTATACCCTGATCATAACGTTTTTTATAACAAATGCAAGCCATTTCTTAATTTTTATAAACTTCAAAATGAATATTGAAGTCTTTTAAGAGATGTATTCAAAAGAGTCGAAGAAGTGGCATTCGAATAACCACAAATGCCGATTTCTCAGCGCTGGGCATTCACAAAGATAATGAAGGACATACTCATCGACGTCTGGATCTTTACAGCTTCTACATTGATCTCCTACGTCATAAAGTCATAGTGTTACTTACCTTTAAGATATTGTCCTGCAATAAAACCAATTGGATAAATAAGGACGAATGATAAGGTATGCATAAATACGTCACAGCCAGTGGTGTTATTACCCCAAATGACACAATTTGAGAGCCAAAAACAAACTTACTTATCTAAAGACAATCTGGCAAAAAAAGATCTCTAACCTATGACTAATACTTCTTTTATATTTTCCTTAGAAAAATGTTTCAAAAACCATCATCCAAGAAAACGTTTGTTTATATTATGGTGATGTATGCTGATTGTACCAGTACGGACTTAAAAAGGCCGAAAATATCACAATCAAATTTAAAAAAAAAGATTAAGTTGTATCAAAGACATGTCGATGTTCTGCATTTATGTATAGTCTTCTTTCGATTATCTCGCTTTAAGATTTGCAATAGAAACTATACTTTTCGTTAAAAAGTATATACAGTATAATCTCGCTCAACGCAACCCTAGATGAACGCAACTCCTTGATTATTGCAACACCTCAATTGTTTACATTGTAGACTCTGTTAACGCAACTTAAAAAAAAAACAGTACTCAATTATCGCAACTTGAATTTTTTAACTTTTCTATCTAGATCTAGTTTACTTTGATTTCTTTTTTGATTTTGAAATGCTTCCTTAAATGTGAGAATTCAACCCAAACGCAAGAAGAGCTTGCTTCAGTATTGAGAGTCACCCGACAAGCCATTTCCAAGCGTTTGTATGCGTGAAAAACAGCCACAATTACAAGACAACGCTAGGCCTCACGTTGTTAAACCAGTGAAAACATACTTGGAAAGTCTCAAATGGGAAGTCCTACCACACCCGCCGTATTCCCCAGATATTGCCCTGTCAGACAACTACTTACTTGTTCCGTTCAATGGCACATGGCCTAGCTGATCAGCACTTTAACTCCTATGAAGACCTCAAAAAATGGCTTGATTCTTGGATAACCTCAAGAGACGAACACTTCTACCGTGATGGCATTCGAGCTCTACCAGAAAGATAGGGTATCTAGCAATGGGCAATACTTTGATTGATTCATCTGTAACTATTTTTTGACAATAAAGTTGCATTTTGTAACAAAAAACAGCGATAACTTAGTTACGCACCTAATACAAAAAATACATCTTCGTAAAAAAGATATAATAATCTATGAACATAAGATTTATATTTCAAGTATCCATTGGAAATTGTTAAATGACATACTATAGCTACTTTCATATAAAATTGTACGGAGGACATTTGTGCAGAAAATCGATTTAGTTTTACTGCACTGCAACAAACTTCCAAGAAAGCTCACAGTTATTCTTAGATTAAGAAAATCTATTGGCTAAAGCCAACATCAGTCGGCCACTAAGGATTAGTCACCTGCTCATTTTCTATGCATCTTTTTGGGATGTTTCGTTTACCGTGTGTACAACATGTGTTTGAATGACACCAATGTACCCCAATAATGGAGAGCGTCAAAGTATCGATTCTCACTTTTGCACAGTAAATCAAATGAAAATATTCATACGCTGATAATACAATCCGTTGAATTTGTTTACATAAAATGACAATTGACAATGACAATCAAATTTCTTATAATTTGAAACTCGATTAGAAATACGCCTGCATAAATATTTGATAAGAAACTCCAACTTTGAAAAATTCGCAATTCAGTCCAGGAAGCTTTGTCATATAAGTAGTAGACTTTTAGGATGCTTTGAGGAAGCACAGATTTTGCTACAAGAATGACTGAGACACACTGTAGCCTTAGCACATACGCTTTCAGCTTTAAGAATTCAAGGAAAGTATTCACTAAGTTTTAAGTTTTATACTTTGATGTGGGATATAAAATGCAACTATGCACCAACCATGGTTGTGCAAATACAGCGGTACGATACATATAAATGTATACGCTACAGTAAACAAAATACACTAAAAGAAAAGTTAAGCTAAGATCAATATAAATGTTTGTATATGTCGATATATCCATACATCGATTTTCATTTCACATAACCAAAAAACGAGTTGGAAAGGCCCGCTAATATGAAATGGTGTATGAAGTTTAGCTAATGGTATGCAGCTCAGGTGGATTTCGCGTCGAAGTGATACATAAATACATTTTTTTCTACATTTCTGTGAGCTCTCCTACGGTGAACGGCCTAAGAACTTCTTTTAATGCAAGGGATATAAGAAGACCTGATTTTATAGAGGCCTGTTTTTATATAAAAAGAAAGTACGTTTAATGGGTTAAGAAGACTTGGCCCTTCCCAAGAAATGCCTTGTAGAAGCGTTTCTTGCTCCAGCTTTTGCCTTTTGTGAATATAAGGGACTCATTTTTACTTTCTTAAATTAAAAAAATTTAATGGCTTGATTAAACTGAATTCAATTTTCTTCATATTCAAAAAGATGCCGGGTTGAAATTTAAAGGCTTCAACTTGACGACGAAACACTATGTGTTCTTACTAAATTAACCAGTTTTTTTCAGTGCAGGAAATCCTTTCCGCAATCTTGACAACATTGAACTAAAAAAAAGATATAGAGAAAACATTATACTTGAGCTGATAAAAAGAATTCTTTAGTTCATGGCTTAAAATTTGAACGGTATAAAAGAGATAAGAAAAAATAAGAAAAAGAAAACTCTCAGTTTGAAAAACGGAGAATGGGAGAACATTGCCAATGCATAATAAAAAGTAATGTCATATATAAATCGGAAGGGTGGATAAGGACAACGGAATGCGCGTTTCACCTTGAATGGAAAATGAGTTCACAGAGATGACAAGATGAGAATAACAAAAAGTTGCATGCAGGTTTAAACTAATCCAAAAGGAAAAAAAAGCTCATGATATGTATTTTGACATTTGACAGTCATACGTATTAGTGGCAGCGAGTTTTCAAGAAATGACACACGTACAAACACGTGTTAGGCAAACGTGATTTCCTTCTTCATAATCTGAAGAATTTTTTGTAAAAAATTAATTGGTAACATAATAAATTTTAGTTTTTCCATAATACCTATGATCCTTTTTTCAATTCCTGTTATGGAGTGGTTTATTCTCTTTGAAGAATTTCGAGCATTAAGGTGAAGGATATGCCTTGAACCTAATAAAGTTTCTGAATTATATATACAATCACACTGTAGGTTTTTTGCTTTTTGTGTTAAAAACAAAAATTGACACACAAAATTTTCAAATAGCTCAGTATAGCTCGTCACCGTAAAATTAATTTGTTGGAATAATTTTCCTCTCGAAAACTAGTCGACTAACAGTATAAAATGCCTGTGTTAAGAGCTTTTAAGGAAAAAAGGAGTACACTGTAAACATTTGCTTTTAAATCATGCAAGATAGTCAACCATACATTTTTCAGTAAGACTACAAGTTTATGAAACAAAAAAATATTTACAGCAACAATGTTTAGTGACACGCCATACCTACCAGAAATAAATATATGCATGGTAGTTTTGGGGAAATAACTTTTTTTTTTTACAATAATATTGATGTACCGAAATCATATTGATGTAAGGAAGTGAAAAAAAAATATTGCCTAAGCAATTTTCTATGACATACCATCAAGTACCGCCTAACTGGAGAAATGTCAAAATCATTCATGTTCAATATTATGCAAAATGGCTCAAAACTAGTGAAACGGAACATCTTTGACCCGTGTGGTTAGTGCTTAACCGAGAACCGATAAATATCGTTTTCGTTATAGGGACCAAGAACGATGACGATAACGAGACGATATAAGAAAAATATTTCTCGTACGTCTGAGGACGAGAACGAGAAGGGTCCGGCCGATATTTCGTTCTCGGCGATAATGTAATGTGTATCGTACAATTAGCACTACGTTATCGCCGAGAACGAGATTCAGCTAGAACTTCCACAATACAAAACCACTTAATTCACAATATCTTGGCACTTAATGGTAGCAGGCGTTTTGAAATTCGCGCTAGGATGCTTATTGTCTATGTTAAGTACCTCACGAATCTGAACGAGCTAATACAAAGGGGTGTGGCACCTTTATAAAACAAAATTACTAAAGACGCCATATCTTGGCACTTTTCGCAGCTACAGTTGTGAAACCTGATACGTAAATGAAAATTGTTTGTGTTAAGCAACGCGCTTATTGTAAACAGGGCTGCAAATGGGTCATATCTCCCCCTATTGCACAAAAACCCTTACGTTGCTATTTTTGGAACTCATGCCAAGTTGTGAAATTTCGTACATGGACCCATTTGTCCGCAGTAAAGACTGCGCAAAATATAGAAGTGGTTGCACAACGGACAGTGCGCGGGAAAGCCGCAGGCTTACTTAGTATAATATAAGTATATAAAAATGTGAACGAGAGTAACCGAGACATATTGGCGATATCGAGACGAGAACGAGACGATAACGATACAGATCAAAACTTTCTCGTACAAGATGATAAGCTTGGCGCTACTAAGAGCACGATACGATAACTTTTGAATTATCGCATCGTTTTCGTATCGGTCAACCACCCCGTGTGGTGGTGCGATGATATGGTTAGAAAATTAAATTAGAAAATGATTTAATTTACGTTGGGACAGGTAAAGTACGCAGTTGGTCCTTACCTTGCTAATGTCCTTTTAAGGGTATTTTTAGGGACTATGCCAGTATCCAAATTGAATTGGAAGGCTTTGCCAGTAATTTCTAATGAAATTGGCTAGATGATGAACCAATAATGAATTTATTAAGGCGGCTCTTTCTTTTATACAAATTTTGTCTTATACTCAACTCAATTCTATCTTATTTCTACATACATGTAAATCTTAGTTTATCCATTCCAACTTAAAGAAATTGAGTGACGTTCTATTTTTGAGTAATATTTAGCTTTACATAGTTAATACTTACAAAATTATTTGGACCCGACTACTTGGAATTTTCAAAGCAATGCGTTTTCTTTATACATACTACAGGTAATAAGTAAATAAGTCCCTGAAATGTTTTTATAAATGACAATTATTATGATTGTATTAAGCAATTGAAGTTTTAGATGAAGTTTTTATTGAGAACAATAATTTTATCGGCAATTTGGTATGACGAAATCATTGTTAAGAACATTATGAATTTTTAGAAATAAAACAATATACCATAAAACAGTTTTTTTTTTGAAGCAAGTTTTCCTGTGGCCGCTCAGAAAAACTGAAGCCATTTGAAGATCAATGAAGTCCCTGAAGAATTTTTTTTTTACGCAGAATGCATCTGCGCATTTATGATCATGGCTTCAAAAAAAAATTATTTCACGGTATATTATATATTTTTTTTAGAAATTTGTAATGTTCTTAAGAATTATTGTGTCATAGCAAATTGTCGAAAAAGTTTTTATTCTGAGACATGATTTTCCAAAAAAAAGTTAATTTAAAACTTAAATTGTTTACAAAAATCATAATAATTGTTATTTATAGAAACTTATCTGGGACTGTAGTATTAAAATAACGCATTACTTTGAAAATTCCAAGTAGTCGTGTCAAAAGTGATCCGATTCACTAATTTTGGGCCAGCTGTTTACAGATAAAAAAGATTTTCACAAAAATAATATTTCTTGTGAAATAATCGGGGAAGCAATTTTTTCTGTGTATTTTATTTTATAAGTAAACCTCATAAAATAATAACAAAATGGACGCAATATTTTTTATGTAGATCCGATACTATAGAGTTTTATTTTTAATAAATTTTTAAGGTTCAAAGCATTATTTTTCCAATATACCGATCTCCTCGACTCAGAAAATTTCGGAAATAACGGACAGCCTAATATTCATATATTAAGAGTAAAATGTAATATTTTGTTTTGTTTTACTCGCATTAACTGCAACCTATGCTTACCGGAAACTTAAAACGTATGCAAGTTTTAAATATTTCACCTTCGAAAGTTTTATAGCAAAAAATAGGGAAAAATAAAAACACTCTTTTAGTTTCGAGTACCCGTCGCATCGGCACAAAGATACAAAAAACAAAGGCATGCGATGGATGCAAAGTCAAATACGTACAAAAAGCATTAACGCGCGCGCCAACTTCAAGGATTGTTTTACAAACTTCGAGTGGGAACTTAAGTGAAAATGCTAAAATTCTCTAAAGTTTTTTTTGAAGAAAAATGCGGTGCTACACTACGAGTATCAGCAAAGAAAGAAATCAATTTAAAAATGCTGAGCTTTAAGGCAGCTGCTTGCCTGTTTGTACACATAATACTGTTACAGGTACAGGGAACTAACCACCCAACTAGGGATTGGTAATCACGTTATAAAAAAAAATTGTAAAAATAAAATGTGGTTTCTGTTCATATACAACTTAAATGTACATGTACATATATATTTTTGAGCTAAGGTCTTCCAGGATTCGGATCAAGTTCCGGAATTAAAATCCTTCGACTATGCGTGTACCTAAGTCATTTCAAAGCATTTGCGGAAGTAAAAAGTATTTGTATTCAACCATAACTTCAATATATTGGTCACCGCTAGATCAAGAGATTTTCAAGTTCTACGGCTTTCCCAAGTTATTAAAACATTTGATTTTGAAAGATTAATTTTAAGATTGCAGTTTTTACAGTAGTCATTTGGAGCGTAAGTGGTCGACAGCCAAAAAATACCGTTTTCGTACATACATGCCATCAGAACTAAGTAAGCAACTTTGCCTTAAGCCATGGATTACTAAAAAGAGTTCCAAAAACGACTCACGACTCTTTATAAAGATGTTGAATTTCTGCGCATTGGATCAAAATCACAAAATAAATCTTCGCAAAAAGCATGATTTTTTTATGGCTAAATTTTTAATACATAATACTTGACAGATTTAAAATACTATCAACCGTTGAATATTTCTTTCGCAATCCAGCTTAGTACTTATTAAGATATTGTTTCGATCTCTAGCGTGTATTCGAGCCAAGACCACATTCTCTAATAATTTTGTAAAATGTAAACAATAGCAAAAGCCTTCTCTAGTGAGGGACAATATTTGAAATTCAGGATTGCTGCGTTTGTAAACAAAAACAATTCCTTTGAACTCAAAAAGACCACACCACAGCATTTGCACTGATTTCAACGTTGAGATAATTCTAACAGTACGATTGATCTGGATATAGGAAAGGCTACAATCTGAACAAATACTGCGCGCAAATAAAATTAAATGAAGATTATTGAATATGAGTTTTCGAGAACCATTGACTTTGCATCATACATCGCATCTTCTGGCTGGACGACATATCCATCGAAGAGCTTAAGAGTAGAACGAAAGAAAGTGCTATTAAGATTTAGATCAGATGAAGAAACTTTGATTGATTGGACATACTCTTTAAAAAGAGTAGACGACAGCTACTACAACACATTCTCACATAAATAATCGCGTGAGCAGGCCGTATATTTAGAATAAGTAAGTCTAACCCATTCCAGAATTTTTGAAAAGTTCTAGTGCAGCCTAGGGTTAAGATATCTGATAATTTTTTTTTTCATTCAAAAGATAGATAGGTTAACGATCTAGTGCTTGGCTTTACGAAAAAAATTTGATTATTAAATTATGTTTTGAGGGTTTGAAAATCACCATACTTTCTCTAATGGAAACTCTCCGAAAAAAATCCACCAAAAAATGGAAAATTAGAACACTTGGACAACAACGCACAGTTAATAAATCATGATAACGAGATGCCTCGTGCAATTGCTGGCTTATTTTAAACCTAATTTTTGCACGAGGGTGACAATGCAACACGACTCGAATCCAGATGGTACGGATCAAAAACTAAATTTTCAGACCGCCGAAAAAATGAATTTGGTCACTTTTGACCAATGCAATGGATGCAGCTATGGTTAGCGCATGAAAGTTTCATTGCTTTTGGAAAAAATGGGCAAAGCAACAGGTGATCTTCAGATTCGATAGACAGTGAACGTGGTTAAAGCAGTGTTGAGTAGAATTTTATAAACACCATATGCTTAGAATTATTAGACGCTAAGTAAAGAGCATCGACTATAACTCCTTATGGTTCAACAATGCAACTTTTATGAAGAGTGGTTAATTTATCTCGAAATAAATAAATCAATAAGGATGCCACATGAGATATAACCGATTTAAGTCAAATTTGGGCAAAGGTTGTCCTTGTGGATGGTAATTATATTACAAAATATTTTTCAAAAACAGGCTGATGTAGAGAAGGAAGATAGCTTGAAGTTTTCTATTGACACCCTCTGTTTGGTATAGATAATTTGTTTCCTGAACTAACTGTTAAAATCGTAGTGTAAGTACGTTCGATACATTTCTTAATGTTTGTAATTATTTTTTTACAATTTTGACCTTGATTTTTCAAAATAAAAAATAAATTTAGTTTGTTTTAAGAAGAGCATTTTTTTTTGGGTATTCTAGAAAGAAATTTGAGGATTTTTCACTTTAAATAGGTTAAACTTCAGAGAGCTTTTTTTTACTTTTCGAGAAACTACACATTGAACATTTCGCCATAATTTCTGCCGGTGCAAAAAGGACAAATTTTTGAACATTCGAAATACCATTAAAAAGACTTTTGAAAACACTTGAGCTAAAGTTTTTACAGACATCCAATAGGACAACACTTTAAGGTTAATCGGTAATGTTCGTTTTCTGACATAGGACATTTAGTCCGGACATGAAGTCCATTCTATGTATAAGTTAACTGATGATATCTATGAGATATTTGATCCCCCGATTTTGACGAAATTGTAATATTAATTACATACTTTATCTTACCTTAAGATGTACCAAACAGTATATGAGCCAAAGAGGTAAAAATATACTTTGGATATTAATATTTTATGTTCTGATGACTACTGTGTTCCTTGTTGCAACATTGCAAGTAAACAATCTTGCAATGTTGCTTTCCGTACATAGTATACATACATACTTACATCTGTGCATATATATAGCAGTCATATGCGCGTTACTTTTGTTTCAAATTTTTTTGTAAAACTTTATGCTTCGAAAGTGTTGGTAGCAAACTTTGAAACTTTTCATTTACTTAATTACTTGGCTGTCAAACTTTATTGCTCAAAGCAGCTTGAGTAGTGTAAGCGTTTCAAAAACTTAGAAAATATCAATTAAATTGAGAAGAGAAGTAAACAATTTATATTATTTTCATATGTTAATAGATAAAAATGAATTCTGAAGATAACAAGAGAATCTAACAAAACGATAAAAACTAAGTAAATCCTTAAAAGTTATTCCAAAAAGTCGTGCTCACTTTTATCCTGTTTCTAGTACGGGAAGTTTCTTCACAAAAATTGACACATATCTGAGCTTTTCTAATATGCTTATAAATATAAAGTATGATCCTCTAAAAACAATGCCGCTGATCTGTCGCTCAGTTAGCGCAATAGACGAGCACAGTGGTGCTAAAAGGATGTGATCTACTCAATGTGAGATATTACTAGCAAAACATTAAAATTCATTTGATCACGAAGCGTTACTTGACTGCAAAATTTGTATTTCAAAAAAATGCCCAATCCATTTTCTTGGTTTTTTTTTGTAATTAAATCGAAAAGAATGTCCTTAATAAGGAAACATTATGATCAAAGTTGAAAAGGAGAAAAAGAAGCATCCCTGTATGATTAGACTTTTCTGAGTTATGATGCTTTAAAGTTGGTATTTATTCAAAAATAGTAGCGTCAGTTTTTTAAAAACTAAACATTTGTTTGATTTACAATTCTCGAACCAATTTTTGGACTTCGGAATCCAAATCCCATGCCCATTTTAGCCTAACAGGTCTGAAGTTTTTCATTTTATTGTTTTTGCATTTGAAAATCGCTTGGACTCACAAAGTTTTCAGCATCATAACTCAATCAAATCATATAATACGAAAATATGGTTTTGCAAAAATAGACGTTTTTTCCCATATAACTTTGATCAGTACATATTTCGATCTCGAAGGCGTACTTTTTTTTCGAGTAACTTGACATAAGCTAAAAACATTTCGATTTTGTACGAATCGATGAGCCAAGTCTCACGAGTTTTATTTAATTTTGAGCTGCGCGATGAATTTCGTCCAAGCCAACTCAATCTGGCAACGCTGTGACGTTCACAAGGCATAGCAATTAGAAACTGTACTAATGGAGTATACTTTCTGACGCTGGCTTCTGAACACTACATACATTCGAATATTCAAAATATATTTTACATTGTTGTAATTTTTTCATATCAAAAGTTCATTCATACTATTGCCGGGTTGTAAGCAAGCAAGCAAGCATAATACTTTTTGTACAGACACGCCTCATTTGGTACGTGTCGTGCATAAACTTCGATTGAAATTACAATGTCGCACAATGTGTGATGCTAAAAGCGTAGAAAATACGCTGACGTCTTGCTTACCTTGAAAACTTTTCCTTTAAAAGTTATGAAAAGATATTCTCGTAAGTGTTTAAAACAAAAGTGCCGTATCCTTACGCAATTTCTACTTGGCCGATTGCGCAAATGTACACAAATCAATATTTGTGAAAGTTCATGCTCCAGTGTGTTTTTATTAAATTTCATTCTATTTTTTTTCCTTTTTCTTTTATTTACTTTTAATTTTTAGTTGTTCATTCGCAGAATACCCCATGGCACTCAAAGTTACTTCAAATGAAAAATAAAAAACAAAAATTAATCGCTTTATTTTTCGTTGTTGAGCATCATAACAATGTAGGGTAAATGAAGCAAATATTTACTGCATTTCATACTTGTGATCTCTTATGAATAATAGGGACTTTCTGGTACACAAACAATGTTAAAATCAGAAAATTAATTCAGCTACGGTCAATGAATGTTTTTACTTTAGAAGTCGAAAAGAACGAAGCCATTTGATGAGGCTTTTTTTGGTATGCTTAGTAAAAGCAAACTAAGAAAAAAGTTTTTTAAGTAAAAAATATTACTAAGGAAATGGGAACCTGAGAACTTTTCTGCGAAGGTAACTTCAGAAATTTAATAAAAATAACAAGCAGTAGTGCAGCAACACCTGATCTGGGGTTGCTTCGCCGAACGAATGGAATGCGTATTCGAGGTCTCCGATTTTGCATATATTTTTTCTGGTTAAGTTGTTCTACAAATGATTTCGGCATAGGTCGAACTCCAATTTTGCGCTACATTTATTTTATCGCTGTAAACACCAAATCTCAACTATAAAAGTTAGTAGGAATTTGTTGGCTTTTTGAAATAAAAGAAAGCTTTCATTTTTTAACTTTTATTAGTAAGGTGATATTCTGAGAAAAATTTTAAAAATTCTGGCATATGGAATTTTGAAAGTATATCAAAGACCTCTAGTTGCTTAAACTAAGTGTTTTAACATTTTTCTTTCGTAGTGTTGGTATTTACAAAGCTAAAAAATATTTTCATTGTTAATTCGTTTGTTTATCCTGCAAAATAGTCGCGCAGTGGCGCGAAAGTATTTATGATAAATTATATTATTAAAGTGATACACAAAAAAAAAGAATCAATGAAAATCAGGAGACCAAGGAACACTGTCTCCATATATTGTACCCTCTACATTCCAATTGAATTAATTCCTATAATTTTTAGTGTAGTCTTTTTATATCGCTCTTAAATTTTTAGAATTTGCATTTAAGATTTTAGTTAGTTTGTGACGAATTTTGTTTTATACCCTACACAGAGGGTATATTCACTTTGTCGTTCCGTTTGTAACGCATAGAAGGGGGCGTGGCAGGTATGGAAAAGTATGTATATTCTTGATCAGCGTCACCACCTGAGTCGATATAGCTGTGCCAGTCTGTCTTTCTGTCTGTCTGACTGTCTGTCTGTCTGTCTGTCTGACTGTCTGTCTGTCTGTCTGTCTGTCTGTCTGTCTGTCTGTCTGTCTGTGTGTCTGTCTGTTGAAATCAAGTTTACGGGAAAACTAAGCAAGCAAATTCAATGAAATTTGGCACACAGTTCACACCATCTTGCAAGCTGCTAGAATATAAAAATGGGTGAAATCGGTTAACGGCCACGCCTTCCGCCCATACTCTATGTAAATATACCCAAGTCCATTTTGAAAAAAAGTTTCTGCGATTTTGATGAAAATTGGTGATTTGGTGAAGATGAAAACAAAATTAAGATTAGGCTAGGTTCTAAGTTTGCAAAGGCTCTTAAAGAGGCCTGGCACAACCCTAAATTTTAAATTTTATAACGCCATTGCTCGTAAACTGTGCAAGATATTGTGATGAAATTTGGTACACGAATACAAATCTTATAAATCTTGAATTGCGCATAAAGTGGGCGGAATTGCAAAAGTGGGCGTGGCACTTCTTAACAATTAAAAACTTTGATTTCGTATAACTCCAAAATGGCACATACGATTTTCAGTAAAATTTTTGGGATGATACCACTGAAAGTAGTCAACAATACCAGCTACGTCAATGTACTGAAAAATTTCCTTTAAGGGCGTGGCACAGCCTACAATATTTATAAACGTTATCAAAAGAGAACTAATTACGCAATCGTTATGAAATTTACTAAGGCGGATATACTTCCTAAAAGGTGTCTTCTTGCAAAATGTTGGCACAATTGTGCCGATGGGTGTGGCATTTCCCATATAAGCGAAATACGTTTAATGCTATAGATAGTGTGCTATGAGAGTAATCTTCAAAAAATTTTGTGTAGAGGTGTCGGTTACTATAAGCTTCGGAATTAAATGAAACTTGACAAGTTTGCATCAGTGGGCGTCGCACCTCCCTTATTAACATAAAGATATAAGTGCTATTTTAAGTGAACTATTGGAGCAATTGATATGTAATCAAAACCTGGCAAAATAGCAACAGCGGGCGTGGAACCTCCCATACAATTGAAATACCTTAAGTGGCATAACTATTGAAATATATGAGCAATCATACTGAAATTTGGTGCAAGAGGTTTGTTTACCAAAATTTATTTCTGTATCAAAATCGGACTGGACTGCATCAGTGGGCGTGTCACCGCCCTAAATTTTAGGAATAATTACGGCACATATCGCAAACTATAAAACCTATTGTGCTAAAATTTGGTTTGTTTATTGAACCAAAAGTGGGCGGAATTGGAGTAGTGGGCGTGGAATATTTCCTATTTTTCATTTCTATTCAATTTTTTCAACATTTCCCATATTCTTTTGACATTTCCAATCTTTTAATTTCCCCTACAATTTCATTCAACGTTTTCTTTATTCTTTCGACTTTTTAATCAATTTTTCAGCATTTTTCATATAAAGGGTGTTTTTTTTAGAGGTATAGAGCTTCGAATTGAAATAAAACACAAGAAAATCATTTTAATGTCCATCAATTTGGCTTTATTGGAAGGATAATTTTATGCCATTAATGTTTAAATATAATTTCGGGCATGTGGCCGCCGCGGCTGGCTCGAATAAAGCCAATTCTACAGGTCCAATTTTGAACCACTTTTTCGAGCATATGGCCGTTTGTCGGCAATAACGCCACGAATGTTGGCTTCCAAGTCCCCTAACGTTTCTGGTTTGTTGGCGTAGACGAGCGACTTCACATATCCCCAAAGAAAATAATCCAATGGTGTCAAATCAGACGATCTTGGTGGCCAATTGACAGGTGCATTCCGCGAAATTATGAGCTCATCGAATGTTTCCTTCAATAAATCGATTGTGACGTGCGCTGTGTGGCATGAAGCGCCGTCTTGTTGGAACCACAACTCATCCACATTCATGCCATCCAATTCGGGAACAAAATAGTCGGTTATCATGGCTCTATACCGGTCTCCATTAACGGTAACTGACTCTCCAGCATTATTTCGGAAGAAGTATGGCCCAATGACTCCACCAGCCCATAGAGCACACCAAACAGTCAGTTTTTGTGGATGTAATGGCAACTCAAGGGTCTCATGTGGATTCTCTTCACTCCAAATGCGGCAATTTTGCTTGTTGACGTAGCCATTCAACCAAAAATGAGCCTCATCACTGAACAAAATTTTGCGATGAAAATCAGCATCGAGATCAATCTCATTTTCGGCCCATACACCAAAATCACGACGCATTGCATGGTCTCGCGGCTTTAATTCTTGCACAAGCTGGATCTTGTAAGGTCGCAAGCCAAGATCTTTGCGCAAAATCTTCCATAAAGTTGATGGACAAAGCTCCAATTGCTGTGCACGGTGGCGAATCGATTCATTCGGGTCCTCTTCAACATTTTGCTCTACAGCGGCAATTGTTTCTTCGGTGCGCACTGTTCGACGTCTCTGCGGATGCGTATTATCACATAGAGTAAACGTAGTGCGAAAACGATCCATGGTTAACCGAATTAATTGCTCTGATGGACGATTATGTCGACCATAAAATGGACGGAGCTTGCGGTAAACTTCGCGAACTGAACCATTATTTTCGAAATAAATTTGCACAATTTGCAAGCGTTGTTCTTTTGTCAACCTGTTCATGATGAAATGGCAAACCAAACTGAACATAAATGACATTAGAATTGCCAGATTTGACCATAAAATGCCAGTTTTATCTCTATTCGAAAAACAAACCTCTAAAAAAAAACCCTGTATTTCGACTTCTTCAATTTCTCTCAACTTTCTTTAATGGTTTTCATATTTTTTCTACATTTTCAGTTTTTTCCAACACTTTCCAACATTTCTGAACCTTTTTACATTATTTTCGACATATTTAACCTCTTCAACATTTTCTAACATTTATTTAAAAAGTACTTTCAATGCAGTGTAGGGTATGTGAGTTTCGGCCTGGCCGAAGATAACACCTTTACTAGTTTTAAATTATGTTAAATTATACCAATAACTTATGTGCATAAAATTTACATTGGCATATGACACTTTAAGTCCAACTCTTAAAACTGTCACTAGCTTTATCTCTATAGATAAAACGATATCTATTTCATCGATGTCCGCGCATCACGTAAGAATTACTGCATCTATTTTGATTTTAGTATTATAGTATTTTAGTTTTGTTCCTTAAACGCTTGGTCTATATTTCCAATCAAAGCTTAGGCTAAAATTAAAAAAAAATTGTTCGTTGCTGATAAGATTTACGATCTCCAACAATTTTTGAATAGAAACTCTGTTTGGGCAATGGTATCAACAAATCAGCACAAAGATGCATAGAAAACTCGAGCAAAAATTGATTTTTGTCGAAACAAAAGGATGTAAATATTTGAAGTAGAAATATTCCGGGCTGTTCTTTTTCATCCGCATAGTTTCAATTACTTTTCATTTCGAAAACTTTTTCATTAAGTTTGCATTTCGAAGAAAAATTGATGCGTTTTTAAAGTTAATGCTCGACGTTTTACTATCTACAGTTTAATGACACATTTTTTGACTTTAGACAGCTGCCAGTTAATAATTCACAAAAAAGCAATTTTCGTTTGTCAATATTATATGTTAGCCAAGATCAGAGCTGGGCGATATGGATTACGATTACCACATGATTATAATTGTAGTAATCCTCAAAAACAAAGGAAGGTCGATAACAATTAAAGTAATCGTTCATCGAACGAACTTAGATTACGATTGCAGAAATCGTAAATTTGCGAAAGTTGAAATTACGATTACTGTAATTGTAATCTAAGTTTGTTCGATGAACCATTACTTTAATGGTTATTCTGCTTTTTTTATTTAAAGAATACTGTAATTATTGCACAGGATTAATTTTATTAAATATCGGTAAAAATCACTGTCATTTACTTCATAAAGTGCATTTCAATGAGAAAACATAATTTTAACTCTAAAAGCAAAGGTGGACTACTTATTATATCAGCGACAGTAATGCTTTTTAATATTCACGATTTGTTTTCGAATGAATCTTATTTAGAAGAAAAATTAGTAAAATGTTAGTTTTCAAATAATTCAAAAGACTTCAAATTAACAAAGTAGATTTTTGGGTAAGCACATAACATAGTACACACAATTGCGTTGATAACGATTACTTAAAAAATCGTAATAAAAAAAATTTCAATATCATAATAATTGTAATCGTTCATCGAAGGTTCAATGATTACGATTACGTAATTGCAATTTGAGTTTTTCTTGAATTACGATTACTGCAATTGTAATTCTAATTTAAAAAATTTTCAAATTGTGATTAAAATAATCGTATCCCTAGGAGTAATCAATTAAACATGTAATCCTTATCGCCCTGCTGTGGCCAAGATGCGCAATTGGGGATTTTATCCAATATGAAAGAAGTTCAGAGAATTTTTTTAATACTCTATGAATTTTATAGGATTCATTGGGTATTCCATTACCACTTATTATGCAAATTAGGTGACATCCGTGACAAATTTGTTATCGAACAATTTTTACTAGCACTATGATACAACAATTTGTCAAATTATTAAATTTCCAAAAATGTAACATTGTGGAGTTTTTTCTTGCCATCGGAAAAATATTTTTGTAAATGAAGTTCTTTATTTTAACCATATTTCACTTATTTTATGTACAACGAATAGTTAAAATTTGATGGTTAAGTAGAAAAATCCCTGGCGCTTATTCGTGTGTATATATTTTTTTAGATTTCATCAATGAAACAGCTTTAAAAAAGCAAAACGCAATGAAAATACATGGTGAACATACTTGAAAGTTTTACGTACTTTTCAAAACGTTGCATATACGCTTCCAATCTACTTCCGTACGAACGTTGAATTGAGAACAGATCGGATTACATCGGAAAAAAGATATCGAGACATGTCCATTTTTTTGATAAATTTTAAAAACTCAAAAAAAGTATTTGCTCAATAAATTGAAAAGATAGTCTCACATAGAACAATAAAACCATGCCGATTTCAAGCTCGCAAAACCTCATCAAGTTTCATCCAGCTTTTTTCAAGAATTTTCAATAAAATCCAAAATTTCCGAACAGAACTAATAATAATTTTAATGAAAGTTTTTATGTAACAACTAAGTTTTCTTGCACAAAATAACTTTTTGTGCCATAAAATATCATCAATAAAGTTAGGAGGTCACAAAACATCGATATGACAAAGCATTCATTCCTTCGTCATCATTGAATATATCTATGTACTCGTACCTATTAATTTCAATTAAAATTTTAAGTTGAGTATGAACAATAACAAAACTGAATGTAATAATTAAATCTTTATTTGCTTACACTTGAAAATGACTGCTAAACTTCAATATCAAGCACATTTTCAACAAAAAATCTTTAAAATCCACCACAAAAAAAATTATCTAAAAACTTAGAGATAAGGATTCAATTATTTTTACAGAAGATGATGAATGAATTAAATGCAAATACTGCAACAGTGTTTTTAAGCAGGCACTCAAATTTAACAAAACAAGCGAGTACCGTGCAAAAATATCACTCAGCAGCAGTAGTGTTACCAACAATGGGCACAAAAAGACAGGCAAAATATTAGTTCTCCCATATAAATGAACAACAATAAAACTTAAATTTTACTAATTGTGAAAAAATATTCTGTTTCCATAGTGAGGTGTGAGATTCAGATTGGAATTGGTTTTGCACATAATTTCACTGAAGTTCTAGTAATAGAACTCAGATATGATTGTCTTGCGAAATTGCAAGCCAATTACTTCATAGAACTCAAGAGTACTGTACGCGAGGGTGAGATCATTGTAAATCTTGATTTCTCTAAAAATTGTATTTGCAAAGTGCAAAATTCAATTAAATTCCATTATTTTGCTTGTGCAGAGGTAGCCATTCACCCTTATATCATATATCACCTGTGTTAATGCAAAAATGAAAACATTAAACTTTTGCTATTATTTCGGGGCACAACAAATATGATTTTATAGCTGTCAATTTATTTAACAAGAGGTTGAACGCTTTCATGTAGGAAAGCTACCGGTGTCAAAATGTAAAAAAATATTTTATATTTTGGATCAATGCAATGTATCATAAGTTGTATTTTTTCTAGAAATGAAGTGGCATTTTTTACCACTTCGCACATCAAGCATATTTTGCACGTTCGATGTTGTGACTTGAAAAAAAATAAAAAGAAATTTGAATCACCCTAGTGAACACTGTACAATTTTTTTAATTCTAAAGTTTGCTTAGTTTTTTGAGCACGTTTAAGCGTTTCCCCCACAATCGTAGAAATATTAAGTAAAAAAGGATATCGGAGTTCATAACCTTTTGATTTCACTTGGAATTGAGCAAAATCAGCGTTACTTCCGTTCATGTAACCCACCTTATCCACTCCCGGTTAGTTATGTTCCTTTATTGTTATTACACCTTAATATATATAACCTTGTCTAAGACTTGCTAATTTTATGCACTCTAACGATTTTATTTTATTTTTGTTTTTTTTTTTTTTGTTAATTTCACTGCCATGAGGGAGGACACAAAATCGTGACTAACAACGAAGAAAATGCTGCTATCGATTTTTCTACATTTTTTCACAATTTTTCTTGATTTGAAATTGAGTTTCATTTTTCGGCTTTAATTTTTGTGGTGGTAGAGGTGGAAAATGCTAACAACCAACCAACCACGTGCGCGCTTACCCTGGTTTCATTCATTATTTTAATTTTTTGTCTAATTTATGCACATTTGTGAAATGTAGCAACTCCTCCGAACGCAAACTAAGTACTGTGGTTAACCTTGAAGACAAATGCGGTTAATGTCGAATACACGCTGCGATTGTGTCAACATGTAACTTTAAACGTGCCATGTTGCTGTTGTTGTTTTCAGTCATTTGCGTTTCTCGCTGTAGAATTAACACCACCCACAAATAGATGGTAGGTGTTTTGAATGAAATGACCGACTGCTTGAATCAATAGAGGTTTAGTTGTATTGAATCACACATGTTTTGTATAAAAATTGAATACATCAACGTCTGGTGTAATGTGCACGCAATGTCCTTAGTATTTTTGTTTTATAGCACAATTTCAATAATGCACAAAGATTCTTAAGGCTAACTGATTGTGTTGGTCTTTGTTTTTGAAGTTTAATTTTCAGCAATATTTTGAAAGGAAGAAATACCCAAAAAATATTACTGCTTTTACGAAAGATTTTTTGAGCAATAAATATTATTACCCAATATTTGGTCTGTTCACATATATACTGGTGGGTATACCCGAAATGGTAGTAGCTCAGACATGTATCGACTTTTCTTATACTATATGTTTCGATTTTTTAAAAATAGTTTTTTGACTGTTTTGATATTAGTCGATTTTTTTTCAACAGTTCAACATTTTTCGACTTTTTAAAAAAATTCCAATTCATTCAATCGGATTAAAATTTATTGTTTCACAAGCTGTCCTGGCAGACGTTGTCCTGCTCTTTCCGGTGGGTGACGCGATCTTGTATAAATTCATGCGATAGAATGTAAGAACCCGTACCTTATATATCAAGTGCCATTCATCTACGTCCAGTAGTTAACGAGATATAATGAATTTGATTTTGGAGGGCACTCATTTTTCTAAACCAAACTTTGCAGAAACGTTCCCTAGCCCAAAAGAAGCATTTAGAAAAAATCTTCATGAAAATTCTATGTAAAAAACACTTTTGTATGAGGGCTACCCTAAGTATGTATCCTAAACAAATTTTTTACGACCATAACTTGATATCAAAGCCACGTGGTGTAACTTCAATGAGAATCGATTGAAGCGGTCTTCGAGAATATTATATTTTAAAAATATGTTTGTATGAGGCCCACCTTGAATATGCCCGTATATAAAAGTTTTATAGCTAAAGCTAGGCCTATTAATATAAAAGATACGTGGCGTAAATTCCAAATGAATCGGTTGACCGGTTTTCGTCAAAATAATATGATAAATATATGTTTGTACGAGGACCACCCTAAATAAAAGTTTTATAGCCTTAGCTATTGTTCTAAACATTAAAGCCACGTGGCGTATATTCCATGTGAATCGAGGTACTGGTCTTTGCGAAAACAATATTTTGAAAATATGTTTGTATGATGACCACCCTACTAGGTGTACAAATATGAAACCGATAATGACATCTAGCGGTCGATAGCCGTATGAGCTTCCGAACCGCACCAAATGTCTTAATTGTTCATTCTGTCATCTGTCCACAATATTCAGTTCACAATTTGTCAAGTTTCATACAACAACGCAATTTTTCCGCTCGTAAAGATGTCAAATTTTGTGCCTGAAAACTCTCATTTGCGGGAAGCATTGATTTTCTGTTTCCATTTGAAGAAAAACGCTTCTGAATCGCATCGAATGCTTGTTGAAGCTAACGGCGAGCATGCTCTTGGTCGTACACAGTGCAATGAGTGGTTCAATAAATTTAAAAGTGGTGATTTTGATGTGATAAATGAGGAGCGCGGCCGGCCACCGAAAAAGTTTGAAGACACCGAATTGCAAACATTATTGGACGAAGATGATGGTCAAACGCAACAACAGCTCGCTGAACAACTTAATGTGACACAACAAACCGTTTCCTTGCGTTTGAAGGCCATGGAAAAGATTATAAAGGTCGGTAGATGGGTGCCACATGAACTGACCGACAGGCAGCAAGAAAACCGAAAAACCACTTGTGAATTGCTGCTCGCCAGGCAAAACAGAAAAGGTTTTCTGTATCGAATCATCACTGGCGATGAAAAGTGGATTTATTTCAACAATCCCAAACGAAAAAAATCATATTTGAGCCCCGGCCAACGACCCAAATCAACGCCAAGACCAAATCGCTTCGGCCGAAAGACAATGCTGTGTATTTTCTGGGATCAGCGTGGTGTTATTTGGTATGGGCTACTAAAACCAGGTGAAACAGTAACTGGTGCACGTTACCATCAACAATTGATCGCTTTGAACCGTGCTATACGTCAGAAGAGGCCCGAATTTCAACTTCGCCATGACAAAATTGTATTCCAAGATGACAACGCATCGCCACATCGAGCAGCGGTCAATAAAAACTTGGTATAATCGTACAACTGGGAGCCCCTGCCCCACCCGCCGTACTCACCGGACCTGGCGCCATCCGATTACTATTTGTTTTCATCGATGGGACACGCACTCAACGATTCGCACTTCAATTCTTACGAGGAAGTGCAAAAATGGCTCGATGAATGGATAGCCTCAAAAAACAAAGATTTTTTTTGGCGAGGAATCCATAAATTGCCTGAAAGATGGAAAAGATGTGTAGCTAGCGAGGGGAATTACTTTAAAGATTAAATTTGGAACTATTTTCGCAAAATTAACGTGTTTTTTTGAATAAAAAATTACCGGTTTCATATTTGTACACCAAGTTTTGTACCTTAACCTATGCCTCTTGGTATAACTTTCAGTCTTCGTGAAAATGATATTTGAAAAATATTTCTGTTTGAGAGCCACCTTAAATATGAACTTAGTCGAAATAAAACCTATCACATCTTTTAAGTTTGACCAAATTACAGACAGTAAGCCATTGCAAAGGAGTATTGGCCAATAAATATTGAAGTATCACATCTATAACAGATATATACAAAGCTATAAATAACTGCAAAAATGTTCACCAGAAATGTGTTAGCCCCCAGGTGGGTAAAATTCAAAGTGCTTGAGTTTACCTTTCAATTGATATACATATTATTAGTGGAACACGCGTGTCTTACATAGTTTCATTCTCCAAAATAAAGCAATAAGAACGATTTTGATACATCACACGCAAGTGCCTACTGTTCAAACGATATAAAAATTGTTGCTTTTGAAATTTTGGCTTAAATTAGCTTATGATTTCGGTTAACGCAGTAGAATTTCGAACTATATCCACCTGAACGGCTTCTGCAGTGATGGCATTTGGGTCTTTTGGAAATGTACTGAATGGAGACTTGAAATGTACTTTTTCGACATTCAAATTCAGAAAAATCTCTTCAGGTTACTTCAGGCGGTAAGTTTAGTACAAAACTGTTAGTTTTTATAAATATAAATTTTACTAAAAACTTGTCTTGTCGATTTTTCAGGATGCACATGTACCAAAAAAAGCACAAAAGTGCAGAAAATGCCATCACTGGGCTTTTGTATATATCACTGAGTAAAATCTTTCTAATGAAAACAAAATTTAATTTTGCTTTTCTCAAGGAATTTTGTGTCCCTTCAAAAGGGATTAATATTCTAAATTTGTTTTTCACAATACTAAATAGATATTACTAATTTGATGAACACCAAAAATTTTGGAAACTTAAGACTTGCACTTATTTCCAGAGTTGAATTAACGTATAGGCTATATAGTAGTCTCAGACTTTAACCTCAAAGGGGGGCCCATCAGCAAGACTTAGTAATTCACATTATTGGTAAAAATGAAAGCTATCGAGGACTTGATGAAATGGCGTTTTGATCATATTTTTAGCACCATTCCTTCTGCCATCAATTAATCAAATTGACCACGCCTTGAACGAAACAAACTTTTCTAGTTTAAACTGTTTTTGTTTAGAAGTTAAAAATATGGTTTTTTCAACTAAACTGCAAACGTGGAGTGTATTACTTAGAGGTGGTTGGCCATCAGCATTGATACAGGTGCCGGAAATGAATTGGACGCTCCTGCGCTTTGTGTGAAGGTTTTAGGAAAAAGACATCTTTGAGACGTTATCCCAGTGTCCATCAGGTCTAAATCCACTCTTGTGTGATACTTCCATTCTGAATGGCCGATTCTATTTTACAATTGTCTTTCCAGATAAGTTTAAAACCCAGTGGAATTGGTGGCAGTACACTACAAGTAGGCTTGGGTCAATTCCGCTGCTACTGTTATATAGATACGAACTGCATTCGATGGTAAACAGTCGTTCCCATTATTATATTTTGGCGTAAAATTTTCTCTTTATATATACGCATCTACAGCTGTGCGTTATAATTATTTTCATGTCTTCCTTTCCTAATTTAACTATGTCATCTTCCGATCTCAAAATCCGTTCTGATAGATGCAGTTATCTTTATGGATCATAAATTATGATCTTGACCATCATCTTCATAAACCTTTAAGAATGATTTCCAAGAGTATGTTGAAAGTGATTTCACAATATTCTGGTGAACAGGATAGCAGTGATCACTGAGTCACACGACCTTTGAAAGCTTATGGTTATAAAAACAATTTAACTTTTGGTCGGAGGGGGGTGTCCACTTGATGTAGAATATTCCAAGGAGCTGTTATGCTTAAGGGAAAATCTAGCTTTAGTTTCATAACATGTGACTCTGAAAATTTCTTTTTGACAATATTAAGATGGTTTTGTTCCATTTAGATCTGGCATCTTGGATTTAAAAGAAAATACCAAACGAATTTTGGAAGCTTATGGCAATCCGAGCTATTTTAGCTCATAACGAGTTGCTTACATTGCATTTATTTCTTTCTTGGTGTATAGTGGAGCTGTTATGCCCCTTACAAAGGGGCAAAGGTGTTATCTTCGAGCAGGCCGAAACTCACATACCCTACACTACATTAAAAGTTATTTTTAAATAAATGTTAAAAAATGTTGAGGAGGTTGAATAAGTCGAAAATAATGTAAAAAGGTTCAAAAATGTAGGAATGTGTTCGAAAAAACTGAAAATGTCAAAAGAATATGGGAAATATTGAAAAAAATTGACGTAATTATTCCTAAAATTTAGGGCGGTGACACACCCACTGGTACAGTCCACTCAGATTTTGATCCAAAAGTAGCCTTCCACAAACAAACCTCTTACACCAAATTTCAGTATGATTGCTCATTTATTTCGATAGTTATGCCACTTAAGGTATTTTAATTGTATGGGAGGTGCCACGCCCACTGTTGACATTTCGCCAGCTTTTGATTCATATATACCTATTACCCAGTAAACCACTTACATCAAATTCCAGATCAATTGCTACAATAGTTCACTTAAAATAGCACTTACAACTTTACGTGAATGAGGCAGGTGCCACGCCCACTGATGCAAACTTGTCAAGTTTCATTTAATTCCGAAGCTTATAGTAACCGACACCTCTACACAAAATTTTATGAAGATTACTCTCATAGCACACTATCTATAGCATTAAACGTATTTCGCTTATATGGGAAGTGCCACACCCATCGGCACAATTGTGCCAATATTTTGCAAGAAGACACCTTTTAGCAATTATATCCGCCTTAGTAAATTTCATAACGATTGCGTAATTAGTTCTCTTTTGATAACGTTTATAAATATTGTAGGCTGTGCCACGCCCTTAAAAGAAATTTTTCAGTACATTGACGTAGCTGGTATTGTTGACTACTTTCAGTGGTATCATCCCAAAAATTTTACTGAAAATCGTATGTGCCAATTTGGAGTTATACGAAATCCAATTTTTTAATTGTTAAGAACTGCCACGCCCACTTTTACAATTCCGCCCACTTTATGCGCAATTCAAAATTCACAAGATCTGTATCCGTGTACCAAATTTCATCACAATATCTTGCACAGTTTACGAGCAATGGCGTCATAAACATAAAATTTAGGGCTGTGCCACGCCTCTTTAAGAGCTTTTACAAACTTAAGACCTAGCGTAATCTTAATGTTGTTCTCATATTCACCAAATCACCATTTTTGGTCAAAATCGCAGCAATTTTTTTTCAAAATGGACTTGGGTATATTTACATAGAGTATGGGCGGAAGGCGTGGCTGTGAACCGATTTCACCCATTTTTATATGCTAGCAGCTTGTAAGAAAGTGTTACCTGTGTGCCAAATTTCATTGAATTAGCTTGATTAGTTTTTGCGTAAACATGACTTCAACAGACAGACACACAGACACACAGACAGACAGACACAGCTATATCGACTCAGGTGGTGACGCTGATCAAGAATATATATATTTTTCCATACCTGCCACGCCCCGTTCTATGTGTTACAAACGGAATGACAAAGTGAATATACCCTCTGTGTAGGGTATAAAAATACGTTTTCAAATTTACAAACAAAGTTTTACGCTGGTTTTTGGTTTGACATCCTGAAATTGCCCACTTTCTCATTCGATAGTTTGGAAAGGAAGTATCGTTATGAGCTTTGCCATCAAATAAATATTTAATTAAGAGAAATATGCCGTAATCAATATATCTGCCTTTTCTACTTTATTGCAAAGAGTGTATAGCAACTTTAGGAAAATTATTTTTCTGCTGTCCTTAATCAATTCATTGCCACTGTTTTACTTA
Source organism: Meiosimyza decipiens (assembly GCA_963680825.1). Lineage (NCBI taxonomy): Eukaryota > Metazoa > Arthropoda > Insecta > Diptera > Lauxaniidae > Meiosimyza > Meiosimyza decipiens. Next base: position 65,663,214 of record OY804258.1, on the reverse strand, counting down.
TGCAGTTTTTCCCAAAAAATTTCAACACGTAGCGTCTTCTCAATAGCAACGTAAGCATGGAACATGTTTTGAATACGAAATTCGTAGTGGAGTCATCCAACAAAATGGCACACTATGTAGGTCGAAATGTTAGGAATAAGCCAACTTAGTACAACAAAAACTATAACTATAACAAAACTGCAATGCTAACGACAACAACATGCACCCATGAATTTATTTGCTAATTTTATGTCACTTTTTATTTGGCGAAAAAGAAACAAAAAAAAACTGAACTAATTTTATTTTATTTATTCACTCTCAGATATCAGAGTGAAAAGAAAATAAAAACATCGATGTCACAGACGCCAGCCAAAGAAGTCGAGCTAATTTTTGTATCTAATTCTTGCTGATTATCATTAAAATTCTTGGATGAGATTTACAATAAAATTTATATTTATTTTTGTATGTATTATTGCTTTAGTACACAAAAAAGTTTATGTCATTTTAATGAATTGAAAATATAGTGAATCAAAGACTTGCACTACTGAACAGTAGTGGCGAAAACAATTAGTACAATTTCGTACATTTGATTTTGATATTTGACTACAAAATTAAATTTTTCTTCAATGTCCACATTTTCGAATTTCGCTTTATTTTCTTTATTCGTGTGCCCCCATGTGCGTCCCACTAAATTTTGTGTGTGGCCATGACCGCCGACGGTCGATACGCGTTGCAATCGTTGGATTTATTTATAGTCGCCTAGAAGTTTTGCTAAATCAAACATTCGCATTTGCATATAAATGCATGGTGCAAACATAATTTGCGAACAGAAATAGCGAAAACAAAAAACAACAAGGAAGAACAATAAAAATATTTATTGTTCTTAATTTTCTTATTCATTTGTTGCGAACTTTATCTTTTATTCGATTTGTTTTTTGGCAAGTAGTAGCAATAAGCGTATTAAGAACTTAATTTAAAGAGAGTGGGTGTAACTTAATCAGCTTAAAATCCTGAAAGTGGATGTTGTGCTGACAATTTTTGTAAGACAAAGTTTTTATAAAGCACACCCTAGCTCTTTTCTTAAAGCATTTCAAGATAGGAGGGGTCATGTAGAGCTTTTGTGCTGAAAGTACATGAGCTTGAAGCGCTAGATGTCTGAAACAAAAATATTCCCAATAAATATTTTTTTAAAGCCCCTGCCCCACTCCTTACTCTTGCTTTGAAGAATTTTTCGTAAGTAACGAAAAAAACAAATGTATTATTCTCGGGAAACACTTTCCTCACTGAAAAAATAGTGCTGAGCGCCTCCAAGCGAAAAATCAATTGCGGCATCATAAATTAAAGTGCTGAAAATTCCATTGAAAGCAAAACATTTTTGTATTTTATATTTCTGCCTCATACACTAAACCTCTTCCGCTTTATGTACGAGTAGTTCCAGTGCAACTGATCCGTATGACCTTACAAACCTAGAAAAAACGGAAGAATAAACAAGGACATGCTAAACTTCAACTTAATTCAGCAATAATAGACAGCAGAATATCCTCTATCAGGATTATACCATAGCAACTTAACAACTTTAAATTGTTGCACTGTATAGTCAAATTTAAAAATTTTTGTTGATTAGAAAATTTTCTACGTTTCTGCTAAAAACTTTCTCCTGAGCGTCAAATAGTTTTCCAGATATAAGTTGTTGATGTGAGCATGTGACAATTAAGAAAACATTCTACTTTATGTACTTCTGTTGAATGAATTTTATCATAGTACGAGTGGAATAAAAAGTTAAACAAATGCATGAACACGACAACTAATTATGTAGGTGTCATATGGAAACGATACCAAAATAACGGTAATCACGTTGATAACTTAGTTGATAATCAACTATCCACTTAGCCAATACCACGCCTTGTGCCAGCCAGAGATTCCTTAAAGACAACAAAGCAGTGGGCTCAAATCACATAATTAAATGGTTTAGTCCTACTCGAAGTACACCGCTGTATGTCCTTTGTTCTTAGTCAAATTTGGTATGAAGAACGCATACCTTAGAGTGGTTCAAGTTACAAAAACATTTGCCTGGTGAGGCTATTTATATGAATATGTTTATATGTTTGTGATAATAGCTCAAACATATGTCAGCCCTTACCTATTGAAATTAAACAACCTGTTGTCTTATCAAGTTTGTTTAAAGAAAATTTAAATTTTCCAAAGACTTTTAGTTCTATTTGGTGTTTTTTCAACACAAAACAATTTTTGTATTTTAAGCAATTTGAAATATTACTTCTCAGTTTTGAAAAATGTAAGTCATACAAAATCTAAGATGCGACTGCAAATTTTTGTGCCAAAATTTTTATAGTTCGTGTTTTTATTTTGTGGAAAAACAATTATTGTGGTGAATACCTTCTTGATAATTTTGTATGCATATATGTACAGGTGGGAAATACGAATATATTTTTGAAAATTGCATGTATTTGGAAATTTTATAATTAATCACAACAAAATTAGAGAAATATCAAATCAGCACAGAAAACTTTGGAATAGAAACATTTTTTTTTTTAAATTTTGATCAATTTTTCTCAAAAAAACATTATTTTTTGAAAGAACGCCGTCAATTACATACTAAGTATATTTATTAAGTGATTTCAATAGGGACGGGTAGATTTTGACGGCAAATGGCGGATGTATTTTAGTTTTTTATTTTTCAGTCACTAAAGCCAAATCATCAAGGCAAGCTAGAGCGCCGACCAACACGTGTACATGATTAAATTTAATTATGAAAATGTGTGTGCCCTTTTGTCAACGATGCGACCGTTACGCCTTCTGTGGGGTTTCCTTAAGTCACAGGCCTATGCCAATAAGCCGCAAACGATCGGTGCCCGATAGTCCGTGTCATAGCTTAACTTGGACCTCGAAGATGCACGCCACCAAGCAATGCCACAGCTGTCATTTGAAAGATGTCATATTCCACACTTGATGTTACCAATGGGCCTTTCAAATATATAAAACAAAAAATTCGTTGATACAGAATTATTGGCTTCTTTACGAGTATGTATCTCGATTCGTCTCGTTACGTCTCTAATGTGCCTAAAAATATGCTAGTACAATTTTTATATATGACAGTAATTATTCATTCAGCACTGGCTAGATATTTTTGGTTTCTATTAAAATATAATAGCATATCTTCAGGCTGGAAAATTAGGGACGAGACTGGACGAAACGAGACACATAAAGATGCGCTAAGCTTTTAAATTAAATGCAAACGGGAAAGGTGTTCAAGACCCAGTAAAATCATATCAGAATTTAAGGAATATATATCGGATAGTTTTAATTTATGCCATGTTTATAGTTTCTTTTAGTTTTTGGCCTTTAGAGCTTACTACAAATTTAAATTTAGCTCAAAATCAGGGCTTAAAGCTCTATACTCTTTTGTAGACCAAACAATTCTTATTTTAAGTACAAATTTTCAAAACATAATTTATGCATATTTTGGACAGAGCTAAAAGAGATTTAAATTCGTAAACGTTCGCTTACAGTATAGTGTCAAAGTAGGCAAATAAACATAATTTTGTTAGTTGCAGCTTCAATTATAAGCATTATCCGGATTTCGGCACTCATGCTTCTGAAACTATTTGAAAAATTCAGCCGAAATCAGACATTTTTTTATTGTGGTTTTATATGTTTTTGTACAGTTAACGGGCTAACAGAGTACACTGCGCACAGTGCGCCGTACTACAGGCAAGATATTTTCCAATTGATGTATTCCAGTGACAACAGCAAGTTGTCGATGAAATTAAGGCCAAATAACATAATAAATAATGACGATTTTTCTAAAAAATGTACTATTTTGAGTACTTTAGGCTGATGCATTTATTTAGCATTTAAGGATTATCTTGAATCCTAGAAACGATCATCAACACAAAACTATAATCACAAATTTGTGCTCAAATAAAATCAAATGTATAACTCATGCTAAGACAAATGAGAATGCATACTAACGAGGTTACTATGCAAACTTCCTTGAAAAGATTACACATCCCTTTTAACGTTGCTGAAATTAAGATTTATTGCCACATTGATTTCTCAATGAACTTAATTTTGAGAATTTCCAATTTTATGATTCATCGAGTGAAAGTTTTCAGCTGCTCAGTGAAGAGATAATTTCAAGGAAGTATAAAGGAAATGAAAGAAAAAAAGCCCAAACAGAAAATCAGCACAAAGAGCAAACATCCAAAAAGGATACGACTACATATGTACGCATGGATGTCTGTAGGTATTATAGAACTGATGGTGCCAAGCAGCACCAAAATACGCATTCTACCAGAAATCACTTATTTTAATGGCAAATAAAATTGAGTCAAAAGCCAAATAACAAGAATATTACCAAAGAAAGGGCTACAATAAAAACCAAAAACAAATATATATATAGTATATATAAACATAAAACAAACAAAATGTGTCTTAAAATTGAGAGAAAAATGCTAAGACATAAGTGGTGGCATGCGTGCGATGCAGACATTAAACATGCAGCTCAGAGGGCAAATTTTTATGGAAGTCGTCGAATTAATTATTAACAAGACTTCAAAAAAAAACGTCTGCGTTTCGCTCCTCTTGTGAAATCTTGCAAAGACCTTTTCCATAATAACAAAGTTTACAGGAGCCACGACGTTATCCTTTTCTTTCTGTTCTGTTTGGCGTAAAAAATTATTTTTGATTTCTACGTGTATGTGAGTATAATTCTAATAATTTGAGGGTAAAAAGCAAATAAAATCGTTCTCTGAATCATTAATTTCTTATGGCTCAGCAGACATTCGTCATTTTGGTACCAATTTATTTTCGTATCATTAATATTTTTGAGGCAAGAAAATAAAAACCATCAAACACAACCACTTCACAACCAATCACTTTAAGACTGCCCAAATAAGGGGACTTTTTTAATGAAAAACAGATATCATAATAGAGTGTCTTTTGCTGGGCGAAATGAACTGAAATCTTGCGAATGAACTTAAGTTTTCAATTATCTTGTCAACAGCAAATAAAATATTTCAGAAGAAATCCACCCTGTGACACATACACATATACAAGCATATTTATACATACCCAGCAGGCAATTGAGCAAGGCCTTCCCCAGAGAAGGCCTGCTAGTACTGCTCCGATTGTAAGAGGCCTTCTCAAAACTAAATTTTCATGTAAATAACAAAAAAAAATTTTTTTTTTTACTATGATTTTTGTTTTAATTTACAATCTGTCAATATTAACAATAAGTAAATTTTATAAGTAGTGAATTTTTAATTAGCAGAATAGTTACACTCCATTGAGTGTATACTCATGAAATGCTATCATGTACTACTATAAGGCCTTCCCATAGCAGCAGTGCTATAAGGCCTTCCCACAGCAGCAGTGCTATAAGGCCTCATAATAGAAGGCAAAAAAGAAGGACTTCATGTATTTTTTTATTTCATGTATTGCAATGTTTTATGATTCGACATTACTTTTTTGTCAGTGCATTGTACTTATACGACATCAAAAGTTGATAAATGATTAGCAGTAAGGAACGGTGTGCATGTTGCTAGGTTGGTCTTCTGTTTCATGTTATGCTAAAGTGGTAGAGTGTTGTGTATTCAATGTGAAATTATAAATTAAGAAATCGTCACAAAAAATAAACATTAAAAATATGAACGTAAGGGAGGTTGACGCAGATAAAAAAAACATTTAAGTAAGAGTCTCACGACGTATTAAGATTTAATTTTTTCAAAGTACTTCTATGACCCCTTCTACGGTAAGCGGTCTTAGAAGGGCTCTTGACGCAAGCGATGTAGGAAGACCTGCTCGAAGAGTAATTCTATCAGGCCTGCTAAAGAAGGCCTGTTATATCGGGACTATTCATATAAAAAAGAAAGTAAGTTTGAAAGGAGGTGGTAAGGCCTTAATCTTACCAGGTAAGGCCTGCTAGAAGGCCTGCAAGCTCCTGCTCTTGCCTACTGGGTAAATAAATATGTACATTCATTAGAATACATGCGTTTGTTGCCATGCATCACTTTTCTCTTATGTTTGTTTTCTGCAAAAGACCAACTTACGAATTGTAATAAAAAAATTGGCAACGGCAGCACAAAATTCGTGCTGCTGCTGTTGAACTGCCAAAATTATTCTTTTGTTTTTTTTTTTGTGTCTTTTGTCCTTGCAACGTTGCATTTGCAATCATAGAAAAGCTGTTTAGTTCCGTTGAATGAAAAATTCATCTTGGTCATTCATGTGCTGTAATCCAATCATAAGTTTGTATGTGCATCAACAGAACAAGATGTATTATGTTTTCAAAAATAACCTTTATTTCAAATTGGACTGTCTCAAAATATTGCATTAATTTTGCTAATGCTAAACGGAAAACAATGTTTCGAAAATATATTTGAAGTTATAAACAAAAGTTATAAGTTAAAGTTTGGAAACAATATATCAAAACAAAGTTTAAGAGCGATATTTTGGAGCAAGGCTTAGAAAAATTATTTCAAAACAATAATGAAACAATATATGGATAAATGCTACAAAGCAATACTTAAAAACAATTCTCAGCATTTCCGTCTAAATTAAAGAAACCAACTTTGGGAAAATAGTCTAAAGGCAATGCTACAAAACGAAGTTAATATATCGAAATAAATAGTATATACAAAAAAAGTTTTGTACAACAAACAATTATTTAGTGAAAATGTTGGCTCGTAAGGTTTGAAATTATTTTAAGAGGCAATCTTTAGAAACAATATTCCCTCACAAAGTTTGGAAGCAATGTTTATGCAATGCAGCTTAGAATAAATGCAAGAGAAAAAGATTTTGCAACCCGTTTTGAAAGAAAATTTTTAAAATTATATTTCTAAGTAATGTTTGAAGACAATTTTTGAAACAAAGTTGCCACTTTTACTACTACCTGAAAGCTTTATTAGGAGCATTAGTTTTAAACGAAAGTTCTATCACAATTTCGATCCCTGGCTCGTGGTTTTATGTTGTGATTCTTTCTGTTGAATCTTCCGTCTTCGTAAGGAAAATAGTGCGCAGGTAGCTTATATTGTTTCCGTATTTAAGATAAGGTTTTAAACATTCAATCTGAACAAAGTTTGGGAACGATGTTCAAAACAATGTGCGGAAATAATATTCCAAATCAAGGAACGATATCAATATCCCAAAATTAAGTTTGAAACCAATGTCTTAAAAAAAATCCTTTCGAAATAGTACTGGAATCAGAACTTAAAATCAAGGCAAAGAATTATATTTTTAAGCTATACTCCATTATTAAAATCAAAAATTTTACTAAAAAATATTGGTAAAAATGAGCATTTTGGCTTCACACATACTGATTTATAGTCAGTTTTCATCTATTCTTTGTCATCAATATTATTACTAAAATAAAAACAATATTTTTGAGCAAAGTTTCGAAACAAAGTTTAGAAAAATTGTTGGAAAATACTAGGTGTACAAATATGAAACCGGTAATTTTTTATTCAAAAAAACACGTTAATTTTGCGAAAATAGTTCCAAATTTAATCTTCAAAGTAATTCCCCTCGCTAGCTACACATCTTTTCCATCTTTCAGGCAATTTATAGATTCCTCGCCAAAAAAATTCTTTGTTTTTTGAGGTTATCATTCATCGAGCCATTTTTGCACTTCCTCGTAAGAATTGTAGTGCGAATCGTTGAGTGCGTGCCCCATCGATGAAAACAATTAGTAATCGGATGGCGCCAGGTCCGGTGAGTACGGCGGGTGGGGCAGGGGCTTTCAGTTGTACGATTCTACCAAGTTTTTATTGACCGCTGCTCGATGTGGCGATGCGTTGTCATCTTGGAATACAATTTTGTCATGGCGAAGTTGAAATTCGGGTCTCTTCTGACGTATAGCACGGTTCAAAGCGATCAATTGTTGATGGTAACGTGCACCAGTTACTGTTTCACCTGGTTTTAGTAGCCCATACCAAATAACACCACGCTGATCCCAGAAAATACACAGCATTGTCTTTCGGCCGAAGCGATTTGGTCTTGGCGTTGATTTGGGTCGTTGGCCGGGGCTCAAATATGATTTTTTTCGTTTGGGATTGTTGAAATAAATCCACTTTTCATCGCCAGTGATGATTCGATACAGAAAACCTTTTCTGTTTTGCCTGGCGAGCAGCAATTCACAAGTGGTTTTTCGGTTTTCTTGCTGCCTGTCGGTCAGTTCATGTGGCACCCATCTACCGACCTTTAAAATCTTTCCCATGGCCTTCAAACGCAAGGAAACGGTTTGTTGTGTCACATTAAGTTGTTCAGCGAGCTGTTGTTGCGTTTGACCATCATCTTCGTCCAATAATGTTTGCAATTCGGTGTCTTCAAACTTTTTCGGTAGCCGGCCGCGCTCCTCATTTATCACATCAAAATCACCACTTTTAAATTTATTGAACCTCTCATTGTACTGTGTACGACCAAGAGCATGCTCGCCGTAAGCTTCAACAAGCATTCGATGCGATTCAGAAGCGTTTTTCTTCAAATGGAAACAGAAAATCAATGCTTCCCGCAAATGAGAGTTTTCAGGCACAAAATTCGACTACTTTACGAGCGGAAAAATTGCGTTGTTGTATGAAACTTGACAAATTGTGAACTGAATATTGTTGACAGATGACAGAATGAACAATTAAGACATTTGGTGCGGCTCGGAAGCTCATACATATACGGCTATCGACCGCTAGATGTCATTACCGGTTTCATATTTGTATCTTAAGAACGTTACAACATTAAAGACACAGATAATTTTCAGGAAATATACATAGATAAAATGTTTAGGAACAGTGCTTTGATAAAAATCAGACGTAGAAATTATGGAATTGATAAAAAACAATTCCAAGGCTTAAAAGCAACTCAGAACATGTACATTAGTGCTACCGAACCACTCTTTGGATCAAATGTGAAATATTTATTGCTAAGCTAACGATACTAAATAGAAACACAAAATAAGATATTGTCTTGTTTAAGGATTTCTGTCTGCTCTGAACTTCAAAATACTCTACAGAATATCCTACGTTATTTACAACAGAATACAACATTTCCAACACACTTTTGACCAAATTATCTCTCATCTAAAATCTGTTAGCCAAAACCTGAAATATTCTAGTTACATACACATATTGAAAAGGACAGGCACTTGTCTCTGCTAACTCTCATCGCAAGTAAATATTCATAATTATTTTGACAGGAACTTCCAATTTTGTACCTTATCAATTTCTAAAAATACCAGCAAATTAATATCGTAAACAATTTGGAATTTATGCAAATTAAATGCATAGAGCTTTTTTTGGCAACTGACTGTATTGAACAATTTTTGCATATATTGAACATAATTTAATGCTTTCAAGTTCAAAATATTCGCTTGCTTTAATCAAAAAAAAATATTCCTATGCAAATTGAACAAGAAATTATTACCAATAGTTTTGAATTGACCATGAGTTTAATTGAAAAAAGATTTTTGATTATCTAGATATTGTCTATGACTAAGTGAGGTAAGGCAAGTATTTTCTATTTGTCTTCTAAAATTAGCTTAGAAAACAAATTCCTTGGCAGATAGATTAAATTTGTTCAAGCAAATAAAACATCAATCAACGATTTGTAGAATTAAATGTTGTGTAGAAAATGCTTTTGTTTCAGAAAATATTAAAAAAGAAAAGATAACACAACAACACTTGAACAATGCAAAACTTACAACACTGAGTAAAGCGAGTGCATGCATACATACGTACGTACACAAAACACAACACACATACCAGGAAAAGCCTACAATCTTGAATGTTGCCCGCACAGAATTTTGGTTTCTCTCTTTTTTTCTTTTTGGCTACCTAGCGCAGGACGAAATAAACCAAACGACAGCAAAAATGCAAAAAGAAAACAAATGAGAACTGCAGTAGCAAACAGCCAGTCAAATTGTGAGCCCAGGTGGAAAAAAGGGGTATAGCAGAAATGCAAACAAAATCAAAGAAAACAAAAAATGGGCAGCCACAGCAACGCGCATTTGAAAGAAAAAGTCATTCAGTTCACCTGGGCGCGCGCAACTTTTTGCTTTTTTGTATGCAATTCAGTGATGTCCTTCTTTTTTTCTGAATTGAATTGCCTTTTGTAATTTAAAGTTTTCGTGGTTCTCTTCTTTGATTTCTTTCTCTGATTGTTTCTTGTTTGTTTAAGTTTGTTATTTGACCTAAGCACAATAGAAGCAATATTTCCAAAGTATGTTTTTTTTGGTTCACATTAAGATTTTGTGATATATTTTTTATAGACTTTGTTACAGGGATATTTGTTTGGTCATTAATGTTTTTTTACTTTGTTTCCGCATGAAAATCACAAGCATTTCGGAATTTTTGCGAAAAAATTTTGAAAATTAAAAAAAATTTAGTCGGAGTCCACTAAAATTTAAACGACAAAAATAACTGCGGTAACGATGTACCTAATGCTAACAATTATGATATGAGCCAGTGATGGCATATGGGTTTTGTGAAAGTGTACTGAATCGAGACTTGAAATGTACTTTTAAGAGGTCTTTTGTACTTGAGTCTAAAAACTACTAAAAAAAGGTCTTCACTATTGCCATCTCAGAATCCCTGGCAAAATGAAAATTAAATTTACAAAATCTACACATTCGGATTATTTAAATTATTTGAGTCAGTAACAAAAAAGTTATCATTATAAATCTAGACTCTGCGTTTGTTTTCATTTAGGTTTCAAAAAAAGGTAACTATTATGACTAATCCAAAATGTACCGGAAATGTACTGAAAATAATACGGAAAACGTGTTGAATGTGCAGACGACGATTTTCCAGGTCGGAAATGCACCAAAAAAACTACAAATGTACCGAAAATGTCATTACTGATATGAGCTAATTACTCACTTGCCAAAACAATTAACTCCATAAAACAAGAAGTGGGAAAAATGCAAAGCACATTGCGATTTGTTGTCTCAAATTTTTGTGGTGCCAAGATTTTTTTTTTTAAATGTTAGAACAAAACCTAAAAGCAAGGTATTGAAAGAATGCTTTACGTATAATAAATAATATCAAAAAAATATATAAATGGAATTAATCGGTTTGGCTTTCAGACGAAGTAAACCTCTGCAACGTTACCCGTAATACGAGTGAATTGTTAATTCATCGAATTTATTGAAACCAATTAGTTGAAAAGGTTTTTCTTTGTTGAAAAACAGGCTGTTAGGTCAATTTTGATTTTATGAATAAAACAATGTTAAATTTATTTGTTCACCCGACGTTTCGCTTATGGGTTTTAAGCATCCTCAGGGGTATGTCAAAATTCTTTATTGAATATTCACATCACAAGCAAGAAAAACATTATTTGAATTTACAAAAATATTAAATTAAAAATTAAAAATTAAAATTACAAAAATTAGTAATTTGAAAATAAGCTTTATAGAACCACACTGTAACTGAGACTGAGCACTCTATTTGGTCCCACTTAGTACCCATGGGGTCTTTTGTGTTGTAGGCACATAGTATCTTGATCTTGATCGGTTCAGTTGTTTTAATTTTTCAAATAACAAATTTCAAATGGTTAACATCTGTATTGGCGGCTATGATAGCATATCTATGCTGACCTATATACTTAAGTTACAAAATGTAACATACCACCTGCAACGTTTTTTCGAGTTCTTCAACACTTTAACATTTTTCAAACCGAAGCGAAAACAAATCATTTCGATCGGTTTAAAACGAAATACTTAAATCGATTACGGGAGGTGGAGACGGTCGAAATACCACCACTATAGGAATATACTTCGATTCGTAGCGCTACCGCTACTAAAAATACGGGATAAATCCTTAATAATTTTAACCATATAATAAACTGGATTTGTCTGGAACTTTGTATATAAGCAGCTTATTCATGTTGAGCTAAAATTTTAGATCCAAAGTCAAATTACACTGTCGTCACGGACATTCACAAATGGTCAAAAATTTAAGGTTTTGCTTTGACCTCAAACTTATTAACTTTGTGCAAAAAGTAATTCTGTAACATCTTTTCCATACAGTACCATAAAAATATTTTCAAATTCGTTACCATTTTTTAAAGGTTTTGAATATTGAAATGAAAATTTAGGGGAGTATGACTTTTTTTGAAAAATGTTTTTCGTTTTTAATAAGTTTGAGACCTCTACTTTTCAATGATTTTTGTTCCACAATATGACAGAAATATATGTATGCGTTATTCGCTGTAAGACTTATATAAACTTCATGAAAGAATTTAATTTTAAGGTGAACTTACACCTTCAGAGCCTTATAGCGGCTGTATGGATATTTGTCTCATGTGGGACAGACAAAACCATATTGGGCATTTCATGTGAAGCGGACAACGGGAAAAAATTAGAGTCTGAAATAAGTCCTTATTTGCCCTAGTTATATTTCTAGAAGGGCTAAACGCATAATTATATTTTTTATATGTGGCTTAGTTGTCAAGTTATGGACTACTTAAAATTGAAATAATATGAATAGCGAATTTTTTTTGAAATTTGAATTTATTTCGCTATTATTTTGCAGTAAATGTTAATTATATTGTGAGCTAAAAAGTAATACCGCGTGTATTTTAGTATTTCTTGTTAGAAAAGAGGGAAAAAATTAATTAAAATGAAATGTGAAGCATTTGAAACATTTCATTTTGAACGTCTACTTTTCATATGAGTTTGATAATATGTTCCTTTTGTACGTTTAAGATCCATTATATCAAGAAGTTCATTGGTTGCAAATTTGATGTACTTAGGATATATTTGCACGGATAAATCGTATCTGGCTTGGAGACTTTGACTTTATGAGTTTTTGAGTTGCCATCAGTTGAACATATACTACCAGTCATATTCTTTGTAAGCAAGTTAGGAAATATATCTTCAGTCTTTTGATTATTTTTAAACTGTCTCCTGGATAGGTCTCATTTGTATCTACTAACTTGAATTCATATTTGATTGTGATGCCAACCAGATGCCCACCGCTATTTAACCTATATTATGTACTGCAACTTCCCACTAGATTTCAGTGCTTAAAGCAAAATATCTTTATACCCTACACAGAGGGTATATTCACTTTGTCATTCCGTTTGTAACGCATAGAAGGGGGCGTGGCAAGTATGGAAAAGTGTATATATTCTTGATCAGCGTCACCACCTGAGTCGATATAGCTATGTCTGTCTGTCTGTCTGTCTGTCTGTCTGTCTGTCTGTCTGTGTGTCTGTGTGTCTGTGTGTCTGTCTCTTGAAATCAGGTTTACGAGAAAACTAAGCAAGCTAACTCAATGAAACATGGCACACAGGTCAAACCTTCTTGCAAGCTGCTAGCATATAAAAATTGGCGAAATCGGTTCACGGCCACGCCTTTCGCCCATACTCTATGTAAATATACCCAAGTCCATTTTGAAAAATTGCTGCGATTTTGATGAAACTTGGTGATTTGGTGAAGATGAGAACAAAATTAAGATTAGGCTAAGTTTGAAGTTTGCAAAGGCTCTTAAAGGGGCGTGGCATAGCCTTAAATTTTAACTTTTATAACGTCATAGCTCGTAAGCCGTGCAAGATATTGTGATGAAATTTGGCACACGAATACAGATCTTATACATCTTGAATTGCGCATAAAGTGGGCGGAATTGTATAAGTCGGCGTGGCACATTTAAGTAATTGATAATTTAGATTTCGTATAACTCCAAATTGGCATATACGATTTTCATAAAAATTTTAGGGATGATACCACTGAAAGCAGTCGTCAATACAAGTTCATTCAATATTCAGGAAAATTTTGTTGAAGAGCGTGGTACAGCCTACAATATTTATAAACGTTATAAAAAGAGAACTAACAACGCAATCGCTATGAAATTTAATATGGCAGATATACTCGCTAAAAGGTTTCTTCTTGCAAAATTTTGGTACAATCGTGCAGGTGGGTGTGGCACCTCCCATATAAGCAAAATACGTTTAATGATATAGATAGTGTGCTATGAGAGTAATCTTCATAAAATTTTATGTAGAGGTGCCGGTTACTATACGCTTTGAAATTCAATGAAACTTGACAAGATTTCATCAGTGGGCGTGGCACCTCCCTCATTAACATAAAGCTGTAAGTTCTATTTTAAGTGAACTATTGGTGCAATTGATCTGAAATTTGAAGTAAGTGGTTTACTGGGTATTAGGTACATATTAATCAAAAGCTTTTGAAATACCAACAGTGGGCGTGGCACCTCCCATACAATTAAAATACCTTAAGGGGTATAACTATCGAAATATATGAGCAATCATACTGAAATTTGGTGTAAGAGGTTTGTTTGTGGAAGGCTTCTTTTGGATCAAAATCAGACTGGATTGCAGCAGTGGGTGTGTCACCGCCCTAAATTTTAGGAATAATGTCGGCACATATCGCAAACTATACAAGCTATTGTGCTAAAATTTGAATTGTGCATGTCAATCACGAACATCATTTATTGATGCAAAAGTGGGCGGAATTGGAGAAGTGGGCGTGACATATTTCGTGTTTTTATTTCTATTCTAATTTTTTCAACATTTCCCATATTCTTTTGACATTTTCAGTTTTTTCCAACACTTTTCAACATTTTTAAACCTTTTTACATTATTTTCGACTTATTCAACCTCCTCAACATATTTTTAACATTTATTTAAAAAGTAATTGTAATGCAGTGTAGGGTATGTGAGTTTCGAAGATACCACCTTTACTAGTTTTAATTTAAGCTTACGGCTAAAGTTTTCCAATTTAATTTTGCTCTGATTTCTTTGCGCTTCTTTTAATTCGTGTCAGTTTTCAACGCCCTCTACTTTGCACTACAGCATGCTTTTCCTACCTCTGTGTTAGCTCTGCAGTTGCTGCTACTTTTGTATACATGCAAATTGTTAACATTTTTTTAAGGATATTTGAAGAGCATCACAAACACAACCCCCTCCTAACCGGGGCAACTCACGGTACATCGCTCAGCACATACTTGCTTACTTCATTGCTTTTGATGTGCATATATGTGTGTAGCATAGTTTTAGGCCGTTTGCCTCTGTTGCTCTCGCTTCCCGTATACCTGCCAACATGTCAGGTGCAAATACAAATATTTGCGAGTCAAACAGTGAACCCATAGTGAGATATGTAGATACTATGTTTTTTTTGTCATTTTTATGAAAAAACGAGAAAAAATGTTTTTCATTTCCCGCCCCCCGCAACATATATTTAGTTTTTAGTTTCCTGATTTTTTGTGTCTTTGTTTGCAATGGAGCACAAACAACATTTTAAGAATTGGAAAAAAAAGTGAAATTGAATTTGGTTACTGCTGCTGCTATGACGTTTGTGTATTCGTTGTAAGCATGTGGATCGGACATGAAAATGTAAATCATGTGAAAATGCAATGCTCACAAAAAACATTTCCACCTTCTGTTACTTTTTTTCTCCTCAGTGCCTTCATTTTATCTGTTCTTTAAATATGCATATTTCATGGAGTGGATCTTCTTTTCAGAAATTTTTTTCATTTCGTCACAGAGCTCTACAAATTGATTTATTGAGAAAACTTTCAGTTTCCTAAATAAGTTACACTCTATATTATTATTGTCTGTCGTATGCAATAAAGTGAAAATTGATAGAAATTTTTTTGTGATTTCTCATATGACAATTGCAGTGAAAACCTCATTTGTATTTGTTTGTGCGGAAAATTTGGGTCATAACTTTTATAATTTTCTTATTGTTAGATTGATAAATTGGAATTTATTTATATAAGTTCCAATGGTTTTCCATTTCCCTCAAATTGGCACATTATTAATGGCATAAATGCATATGCATGAGAAGCAGTAAGAGCTAACAAAATCGCTTAGTTTAAGTGTGGTCACAAATGATAAATGAACATATGTATTGCAAAAATAAATATTCAAAAGCAACTAAAAGTAAAACTTTAAGTAAATGTGAGAGTCCGTCCTTACCGATTCACTTAGGTCAGATAGAAGACTATTGTATTGCCACGAAGTTTCAATTTAATACCTTTACTCAAACCAACTTCATTCCCTAATGAAGTTAAGTAATTGATCAATGCTAATGTGTGTAGAATCATTTAAGTCATTAAGGGAAAATGAGCCAAATGTTTTCAGTTGTCTGCCGGGTTGCCAAATTGAAAATTGAACTTTTTTTGGGAACCTTAGATGATATTTTTTTGCTCATTAAAAAAAATGTAAGTATACGTCACAAAAATCGTGCACATCCCGCCAATTTCCGAAATTTTTTAAGTCCTAGCATACCCCGGCTTTGTCATAAAATTCTGGGCGTGGTCAATTCCGGTGACTTGGTAACCCTGCCCCTGTTGGTAATCCACTCAAGATGCTGAAAATTTTACCATAAACAATAAGCACTTATCCACTGCGAAAACCAATTGCCTAACGCACTAGAAGACGTTCTCAAAAATTCCCCAAGGGGAAAAATTGAAGAGCGAGGGGGCAACTGTGAAAAAAACAATAAAAAATGCTGTGCACTTGAGCAGCAACTGCAATGCACTTATACAGCTAAATGATTGTAACGAATTTTTGACAAATAAAATAAAACACATGAAGTTTTCCAAACATTAAATTAAATTTTAAACATTTGTTGATTCTTTTGAGCAACTGAGAATATATCCAAAAAAATTGCATTTCCATTTTTGCTAAAAAAACTTTTCATATCAACTATAATTCAGCATTCTCATGCCTTTTTATTAAAATATTTTATTGAATTTAACACTAAAATCTCGTAGGCACATAAATTTCACCATATATTTCTTTATTCAATTGGTTTGTAATATTAAAAATGCAAAAATCAGGCAGGGAAATTAACGCGTATTTTAATTTAATGGTTGAAAGTTGATTGGCGTTGCCACCTGTTTGGTCGTCACTATGAATTATTTGATAAAAGCTATAATTTCTATCGCTAAAACCTAGTATTTATCAAAAATGTGTTAATTTCAAAGCTATTTATATTACCATAAGGAAATTTTTGAATTTTCTTATTTTGTTGAGCTTACTGTTCAATATAATGTGTGTCAACACCAAAAAAATTACTCTGAAGAAAGATATTAAACAGAAAAAATAGACTATACTATAAACTATAGCCATGTGTACTAGATTCATCCGTTGCAAGGCGGTCTAATCACTGACTTTCAAGCCGTTTAGTAAGAATTTGTATGCCTGATATATAAATTTCCATCCACTAACGAAGAAGAAAATACACCAGAAAGGGTTTTTTATTTACATTATAGATTAGGGCTTCAAGCAAATTCTTTCAAAATTTCAACTTCCTAGATAAAGCCTGCGAACAGCGCACCAGTTCATTTCCTATTACAATCCATATGCAACGTGAGTAGAGCAGCTAAGGTTAAAATTCCATCTAAAGCCTAAGCTCTTTGTGGTATTTTCATAAGATATAAAATTGGCTCCCATATAAAGTGATGGAAATCTTCATTTTCAACCCGATTAAGCGCAATAACAATTGCCACACTTACTGGCGTTAAGTTTCAAATTATTTTGATATCACCAAGAGGTGACTAAGATCTTCATTAGTTCGTGCAATCAGATCTTCAATGGGGCCAATAGGTCTGGAACAATAAATCTGAACATCATCAGCATATAGATTAATGGAAATATTGTAGCAATCCAGAGTAAAGGTATTTTAGAAAAGTTTGTTTGTTGTTGCACATCACGAATTGGTAACGATTGCTCAGGTAACTACTTATAAGCTTTGCAGCTCTATCTGCGAAGCAAAAATAGTTTTCAAGTTTAAAGCCAAGGATTGTGTGGTCAAGTGTGTCGAGCGCTTTAGAAGAGTTCAACAAGGTTAAGACTGTAAAGTCGCTTCTATAAACGATGGTCTTATGTCTTCCATTATTTTGAGGAGAGCAGTTGTACAACTGTTACCGTCTCTAAGCCCCGATTGAAAAACAATCAGGAGTTTAATGATCAACAATTTGTGATGCTAACAGTTTTGCGTTAACTTCGGACAAGATGGGAAAAATACTTATATGTAGGTCGAAAATCACTCAGAGACTTGGCTTCAGATGTTTTAGGTACAGGTATAGTTTTCGCTATTTTCCAGTCATCAGGAAATACTGATGTAGTGATGGACAAATTTTGAATATGACTTTTCACGGAAATTATGTACGGTAGAAGTATTTATAGAAATCTTAAGCTTACACCATCAAAGTTACATCAGCTTCGGGGACCACTTTGAAAGAATGTTTATTAACAGGACGATATTTTAGATTCTTGTCAACTGTGAAATTAGGGTGAGCTTGTTCAACATTGTACTGAGGGAAAAAGTCATTCGTAATATCAGCATCTACATTACAACTGGATGTACTCTTATTGCGGATTCCAATAGTTTTTGATCGAAAACGGCTATAATTTATATTTATCTATAAATTTAAAAATTAATTTCGAAATGAATCATAAAATTTTAAAAACTGTTCCGCAACAATAGTTCGACATGTTCCGAAATGATTTATGACAAATCATCAATTAGGCATATGCTACGCACAAAAAAAAAATAAAAAATCAGTGGCCATAAAGCCTTTGGCAAATAATGCCTCATAATATTTTTAAAGGCTATGAGATAAGAATGTCCAGAAGGTAGCTATAAATGAAGAGATAATAAATTTACCTTTTTGACAGACTCTCAGCTGGACGTTGCAACTCTTCTTTTTTTTACTGCTTACACAAATTCAAATATGTTGCTGCTGCTGATGCCACTGTCTGCAGATTGCGTTGTTGTTGTATGGATGTCATAAAATCCTTTAGCTATTGTTGGATTTATTTTTTTAACGTTTCACAATTTTTTCACTTCACTTGTTTTTTTTTCGCTTTATTTTCAATTTATTTATTCCTTTATTTTTTAAATTAGACCGTTTTCTTTCAAAGCACACACACACAGTTGTCGTTGTTGCTACTGCTGTTACGTTAGTTAGTGTGCGCTGCAACAGAGCTTGTGCTTGGCAACTTAATTCAAAGCAGTTGTTGCTGTATTTCAACTTGCTGTTGCTGTTGTTGTTTTTGTTTGTTTTTACTTCCCTTGCGCGAGAAAGACCGAAATGGACACGAAACTTACAAAATAAAGTGTACAACTAAATATTACAACAATGCGCAAACAGGACGATGAAGACGAAGGTGACGACGAAGATGATGTTGTTGACGACAAAGTCGACAACAAATGTACAAGTTTTCTCCGGCGATTTCCTTCTGCTTTTTACTGTTGCAAATACACAACAGTCAGTCAGTTAGGCAGTTTTAGTCAACAACAACACCAACAAATAACGAAACTACACGAAGTGTGGCAAAACTTCGTAACACGCGCGTTTTCGGCCAATTAAAACAGAAGCAGAAAGAAAAGAAAAACTTTCTGCTCTTTTTTCTTATGATTTCGTTTTGTACGCTGTACGTTGACAACTGATTTCTTCGGTTGTGTGTAGGTACTTCTTCTTCTTCTCCTTCTTTGTTAGTTATTATTTCATTACATTAATTATGTAGGCCTTTTGTTCTTTATTGTTTTCGGAGTTGTTTTTTACATTTAATTATTTCTACTCAGAGCACAAATTAAGGCGAATTACAACGAATTACGGCGAATTAAGTGAGTTTGGAGAACAATTGTCGCAGTTTTAAATTTAATTTATGTTTTAATCTTACACTACAAGCTTTGCTAATTACTTTTTAGTGGTTTTTGTTGTATTTACGAAGGCTGCTTATTATTTTTATAATTATTTTGACTTTGAAAAGAAATTGAATTTAAAGTTTTTGTTTTTTTTTTTCTTTTAATTTTGCTTAATTATTTTCACTACATCAATATAGAAGTTTTCGTTAATATTTCCACAAAAATGTTTTTAGTTTTCTATATAAACTTGGCGTACACTGTAAAAATCATATGTACATCAGTGAAAAAATTAGACTTTCAGCAGCATGCATAGCTTCAGTTGAAATCTTCATTTATTTTATTGAAATTTATTTCAGTTGTTGTTGACTTATACATACTTTCTGAATAAGAAAAGCAAAAAATGTTAAGAAGTCTGAAATGTGGGGGGTTTGAAACTATATGGATTTTTTATCCAAGTACTAAGAGATGAGATTGATTTATATTGGTTGTATCTCAATGTATAAATAACTGCTTAGTTCAAGAATGTTACTCTGTGAAATCAAGATATTCGAAACATAAGTTTTTATATAAAGTTATGCGCTATTCCATAATTTTCATACCTCTCTTATATAAGTAATCAAATTCTTGCATTTAGCCAAATGTTAATTTATTATTTACAAAAATATTTTCCAGAAAACTTTGAAGATTTTAGCGTTTACTTTGCAAGTCAAAAGATTCAATACGCAAAAATTTTGTCCATAATTTGTAATCGTATAATCAAATTTTTTGAATAATAAACACTAGTAGACCTACTGCTTATTAGAAAATGGTTTATGTTGCACGTATTCTTTGGGATAAACTTATAATGATTTAAAATTTTAATTTAATTTTGAACTCGGAACGAATTAATTTTTTGTTTTTTATTCAATTGATTAGTGCGGAAAACCCAAGTTTTCCAGGAAACACGAAAAAAAAAGGTTAGAGAAATATTAAAAATTATCAATTATTATGTTGTAAGACGTTGATTTGATTTGATCAATTTAGTTAAGAAGTTGAAAATGACATTTAAGAAACCTCAGATTGCATAATAGTGATATTCGCACTGACCTCATTAGTTCGTTATTCGAGCACTTTCATGTGAATTTTGTTATTGCAAATTATCGAACTGTCGAACTAACGATTAATAAAGCAACTAGGTGGCATCGCTGATCATATCCTGTTAGTTGGTAAGGAAGCGATCAGCAGTTCAGATTTTGTTTTCCGCTTTAGTTCGTTGCCAAAAAAAAAACACAAGACCAGCCAGATTAACGAAATAAAACAAATTTCGGTATTCACAGTTAATAGCTTTATCGTAATACCCACTAGCGAATTATCAAACAAACGTGGCTGGTGTGAATACCACTAATATGAATATCACTGTGACCAATTTTCAAAAATATAAATACCATTGTTTTCAGAGCTTATAAACTTTCACAAACAATAATTTTGCCTATAATGTCAAATTTTTTCTTTAAATCACCCAAGAATTATTAGTTTTTATACAAAAAATTTACGAATATCAACATTTTCATTAGCTAATTAATGAAACGTGGATTGTAAAAAGCTTTAAATGAATGTCGAAAATTTGCACAAATTCTATGTATATCGAAAAATTTTCTTCAGCGACGAAGCTCATTTTTGGCTCAATGGTTACGTCAACAAACGGAATGACCAAATTCGGTCTGAAGAGCAGCCAGAGGCAATTCAAGCGCTGCCAATGTTGCCTGGAAACTTCACTGTTTGGTGCGGTTTGAGGGTCGGCAGCATCATTGGACCTTACTTTTTCAAAAATAATGAAAATCGCAACGTCACAGTCATTGGACTAAGGTACCGTGCAAAGAATACCGTTTTTTTTTTTTGCCCAAAATGGAAGAATTGGACCTGGTTGACATGTGGTTTCAACAAAACGGTGCCACATTTCACGCGGCACGCGATACCATGGACCTATTGAGAGACGAGTTTGGTGAGCCATTATTCTCACGTTTTGGAGCAGGTCATTGGCCACCAAGATCATGCGATTTGACCCTATTAGCAATTTTTTGTAGGAGTACGTGACGTCTCTCGTGTACAAGGAAGACAACATACCAGCTGTCATTGCTGAGATATCGGCCGAAATGCTGGAAAAAGTATGTCGAAATTGGAGCTTACGGATGAACCACCGCTGACGCAGCCACGGGCAATATTTGCATGATATAATCTTTAAAAAGTAAATGAAAGGAATTGATGTATAGATTCAAATAAATTCTTTATTCACTATTGAAAACATGCTTTCTGCTGTGTGTTTCAGAAAAGTGACTTCCTTTGCAGTACAATATATTAAAACTTGCTAATATTAAGAGCTAATATGTAAAATAAAATCGATTTTCAAGATTGAAAAAAAATAATACTGTGTGTTCCAATGTAAAGCTAGGCGTCTCTGGCTGAGAAAGGCTGCATGAACAACATCTGTGTAGCGACAAAAAAGCTCATAATTAATAAAACAAAAAAGAATCATGAAATCGTAGCAGTCGCAATTAGTTCAAAATAAATGATTTTTTGTTGGTACAGCTATTTTTTCAAGCCACTCCTTATGCTTTTAGGTATTTGCGTCTGAGGAATTGTGTAATTTTTCCATAAGTCCCAACAGTTGATTATATGCTGATGTGTCTGATAAGCCAAACCATAAGCACTCTTCGAGTTAATGTTAAAAATATAGTTTGAAACCACTGTGACTTGTGAATTTTTTTTTTTTATCTTCTGTGCTGTCAACTGAAGCATTTGGTGTTATAACTGAAAGTTATTTCTAACAGTAGGTTTAACAAAATCAATTTCAATCAAACCTTATATAAGCATATAGGACTCTACCGTGATATTAGCTAAAAAAATAAAAGAATAGTGTAAATATATTTAATGCTTCGCATGCAGGCAATTAAATGTTGCTCATACGACCTGTTTCATAGAAGTAAATATTTTCACAAACAAAACACGAACAGTTATGGCACAAGCAATTAGAAAATAAAAGTTTTGTAGAAAATCATTACTAAACAACCTTTTTTTTTTTGAATTAGTTATGAATAACACATATTTTTTAGTTACCTTATTTATAACTCAAGTAAAAATAGTTTTTATTGATGCATCAACATTTAAGTAGCGATAATATCAATATTATTATTGACTTAATCTCAAGGTTACTAAAAAGCTATGAATTTTCAATTACCTGCATATAATCGGAAATTCTTCATACGAAAAAACATTTTTAAGAAAATTATCAAGTTTTACTGCCAACAACAAAAATTCTATTACTCTATAAAATTTCATTTTAATATAATTTTAAAAACTATGACAAATACAAAAACAAAGTGCACAGCACACTTGAATAAATAATGCAGTCTGAATTGCAACGTGCTATGAAGAGGCAAAAGCATTTTGATATTTCATTTTGACAAAATTGTTTTCTTCTTCACAAACTTTTAATGTGAAATTCTTTAATTTTTTTTTTGTATGTTTCGCTTACCCTTAACATTGAAGACAAAATAATGAAAGTGTAAAGAAAGAATTTATTTCAAAGAAAAATTACAAATAACTAGTTGACATAAAGTCGGGCGAAACGAAATAAATATTTCTTGAGCTATTTGCTAGACTATGGTGTACGAGCAGTAGAAGAATGCTAAGCAAACTTAGACAAACTGAAGCAAATTCGTGCACTGGCATGTCTGGGGGACAATTTTTTCTGTGTTGTTGCCGTTGCTGTCGTCGTTTTTTCTACGTTTGAGACCTGTGCTACTGCTGCTGCCTGCTCATGCAATATTTGCGTGTAATTTGTAATTTTAGTAAAAATGGGTCGCAATTTTCTGTTGAGCCTTGAAGAAAACGAAGGGTACAGCAGCGTTCTAGCAACCAAAACCTCATTTCTCATAGTTTCTTAAAATTAAAAAATTGTTTTCTTTTTTTTTCGGCCCCAACTGGTGGCAGTTAAAAAAAGAACAAGGTTTCACACCTAAATAAAGTTGGCCTTAGCTTTGGCTGTAGAGCAAGAAAATCTCTCATAATTAAAATTATTAACACAGAATTGCTTTCACTATTCAGCACAACAAAAAATTTAATTTTCTTATGTTTTTATCACTTCTTTATTTTTGTGTTTAAAAAGCTAGTTTTTCTAACTTTAATTTGAATTCCCTTAGCATTTTTTTTACTTTATACTAAGCAAAGTGTTGCATTTTCCTTACATTACACTTTGACACTTTTACATAATATTTACAATTTTTCACGTTTTCTTTCAAATTCTGCACTCTCAAATTTTTAAATTTTTTTGAGATTCAATATTTTGGTCAAAGTTTGGAAACTCTCTTTTCCAGAAGTCCTCACATTATTCAAAAACTTTTAAAATATATTTGAATTTCCTTCTTTTGTTTTTATGAAATCAAAAAAATGAAAAATTTTCTTCAAATTTTTACCCGCTTTCCGTTGTTTTTGAATTGCAAACCCGTAACGAACTGAACAGTTAAAAAGCACAATTTTCCCATTAATGCAGTCCACATGCAGAAATGGTACTTTTTCCCCTCGAATGCTCGAAAAAAGCTTTCAACGCTCATTCGTTCGCTTCGGAAAAATTCGTAACGAAGGCAAACATCATCATCATCATTGCGATTTGCAGCGTAAAAGCCTTTAAGCTTTTTTTTCACATTTTTTGCATGCGCTTTTGTTTCGCCACACATGTGCGCTTCCTTTTTGCTTTGTGCTCGTGCTTCGTCGCTCAATTGCTCGCACTGACGTGCGGCCGCATGTCAATGGTCGACAACAAAAATCAAAACATGTCAACAATGTTTTTGTTTATTTCCACTTTCTGCGGTGTTGTTGCTATTCGCTTTTTGTTGCACGCACCACAGTTTGCGAAAGCAGCGAGAACTTTTTTGCTTTGCAGGAGAATTTCACTTGAAAAACATGTGGTTCTCGGCACGCTTTGTTCTTTGTGAGCTTTTAGTAGTTCTTCACGAATTTCAAAGCAGTTAGCACTACAGTGCGTATGAGTAACAAACAATCAGAAAATTATAAAAAGTAACTCATACGCTACGTTGTCCAGCAAAGTATTAGTAGAATAATATTCGTAAAAAGGGTGGTCCGATTAACCAAAAGGAAAAGTTGGATTTCCTGGTACATTTTGAGTAAAAATTTGTACGGGTAATGAAATGCAGGGTGTTTAACAAAGTTCCTTCAGAGTAGCACTTACATGCAAAGATTATGTCATAAGTTTCTAAGTAATAAAGATAGAACATTAAAATCACTGAGTTTCATTAGGTAATAAACTCATATATTTGTAAGAGTACAATTTATGTCATCAATGTTTTCAGTTCACAATTATCACTTTATAAATTAAAAAAAAAAATAATTTTTAGGTTTTTTTCTTAAATTACAAGTTTTTTCCAAAACTTAAGCAGTAAATTCAGGTTTTCTTATGCATCCCATAGTACTACCTACAAATTTATAAAAAGTATTCACCTAGGTCGTATACTTTTCAAGGAATAAATGAATCGTAATTAATACCAAAGTCTTTTTAGCAATCGATGTTTGTTTTTGTGACCAATTCATTTTTTTTTGTGAGTAACTTTTTCTCTTTCTATGATATCGGATTAAAAATTGATGCAAAAAAGCACAAAGAATTTGTTTTTAAAAAGAAAACATATCATTAAGTAGGGCTAAAAGTCGATTTTAAAAGAGAAACTAAAACCTGGAAATACACTGTTCACATCAATACTTTGAGTGGTGAACTTGTAGGTAGTACTATGGCGCACTAAATTATATATAAGATAAACTTATTGTATTGAAGTATTTTTAGGATAAATAGCAATTTTAAAAAAACATTTGGAAAAAAATCTTTTAGATTTATTGAAAAAAATTTTTTTTTATTTCAACTAACGATAATTGAAAATGGAAAGCACAAATGGCAAAAAAGGTACTATTTGAAAATACTACTACTACTTGACGATACTCTTTCTTATTGCTTTAGCTATATTACTGAGAAAGTTCTGCGATAATGTTTGCTCTTAACTCCTCACAAGCAGTTTTGTTAAACACTCTGTAAGTCTTAAGGTGTTCCAACTAGACCCCAACTACAGCAGATTTGGACATTTACAATGAACCAAGGCCTCTAAATTTTCTAGGTGGTTAACCGGGCAAGCCTATACATTGCAGTCCAAGAAATAAAATTTTTTCTTTGGCCACATAACGCCACTTAGGGCTTGGAAAAACGCTGAAGAAGTGATCAAAACTGCAACCACTTTTATTTGCATTTTTTATGCACTATTTTACTTAAAAAACGTATTTTAATATGTGGCAAACTGATTTTAAATAAATTTCGGACTAGCTTTTGTATTTAATTATTTATTTATTAATTTTTCTGAGTACATTGAGGGATCCTTAAGCTGCGAGATACAAAGCATCTTTTTATTTGACAAGTTTAAGTTACAAAAAACATAAAGTCACAAAGTGGATGTCATTAAATGAGTATAGAATTAATAATTCAATAGTTTTTAAATAATATAAAACTTAGAAGTATGTTGAAAAATATAATATGAACTCTCAGTATGTCAACTTACAAATACAAAATAAGATAAGGGAGTTTTTTGGGGGAAGCTGAGGCTCACACAAAATTAATTAATAGAACTACTGAGTATAAAAATAATTTAGGAGTTGAAACTTAAATTTATATTCTAATGTAGGTTATTTAGGTGAAATATATTAACTATTTCTGCCAATTAAAATGTTGGTAGTAGATGTTTGGTTGTTAGTGTTAGTAATAAGATTCTGTGGCAAAAGTAGCCGCTTATTATTCATTAATCAAAATTTATTTTGTCGTCTGCAAAAAGCACCTCAATCCAACCATGTTTGCGCTGGATCCAGTTCACTTAAGTGTGATCCACTTCACAGTCCTACAGTGAAAATGGAATGCATGGTGGAATGCTCTGGTGTTTGTTTTTATAAGCACAAGCAACGTTTTATGTATTTGGTATAAAAAAACGACCACAAGTAACATGTGTTCTTAGTGCTTTCATTCTAGGGGAAAGTTCAGTGAACGAAACCATTTAGCTTAACCTTATGCTTAAAGAAATCTAAATACAGTGATGTTCCTCTAAACCGAACCCAGTTTAAGACGTTTCAGCGTTTCGGCTAAAGTGAAAAAAATTGAAGAAACAACGTTTTTTCTCACAGAACTCATGTATTTTTTTTTTTGCTTAAGATGATCACGTTTAAAACGAACTATTTGTTAAAACGAACTACACATACAAAATTTCTTGAATGTACTTTCACAAAAAGGTGTGAAGCAAGGCCAAATATGTGTAGACAAATGGTGAATTCGTGTAAATTGGACCTCAAATAAATCACTATTTTTATTTTGAGTAGATATGCCAACTTCAATGATTTTATACGATTTGATGACAACCTTATATCCACAGAAGAACTGAACGATGTAGCCTCTTTGCAATGTGCACATGTTATTGACGATGAATACAACGAGGAAAATGATACTCAAGACCCAATCGCAGTACCCACAAGCAGAGATGGTGTAAGTAGTACTAATCGTGTAAGAAATTACTTGCATTCACGGGATATCACCCAGTATGTTTTTTATCACATTACTGAAGTGGATGTGTACATAAACAAAGCTTATATATGTAACTACAAAACAAACAAAAATTAGTGAAGTTTTCAAAAATGAGACTCAAAATATTTCATAAAACTTTAATAAATAAAAGCTGCGTTCATGGACACATATGCCAAATTTATTGCTTTATTCAAGTTTTCATATAGAACGAACTTCGCTTGCAACGAACCATTTCTTCCGGTCATTTCAGAGGAACGACCGAGCTCTGAGCCAATTACAAGACGGTGGATATGAAGTGTTTGTGAAAATATTATTAAGGAACCTGAAGAAGAAGAACCATTGACCTCATTGTGCTCCGATACTTTGAGAGAAGAAATTGATAGATATTTTCGATATCCCATTATTGCAACAGATGCAGATCCTTTCAGCTTTTGGCGTAGTGAGGTTCTGCACTCAAATTTAAAAACAAATGCCACAAATGTAAGAATTTCAGTTTTCAAATGAGTTCTGTCGCATCCGAGCGACTGTTTTCAACGGCAGGTCTAACCCAAACAGAATTGCGAAATCGCATTTGCCCGCATAACTTGAGGAAGTTGTGCTTCCCAAAAAATCGCAGTTAGTGTTAATTTTAATTATTACGTTTATACTTTAAAAATATATAAATTAAAAAAATAAATAAAAATTAAATTCTTCTATTACTTATGGCTGTTCATTTATTTATAATGATTTTACAACTTTGCGACATAATTAATCCTTCTTTTTAATGCAATGTCAGTCTCTGCGAGTACTTTTTATAAATATCGGTATCGGTATCGGCGTTAAATTTTTATGAATATCGGTATCGTAGTGGCCAAAACGCGTTACGTTGCATCCCTAATTGAAACTAAATAATATAAAATACATGGAACATGATAATCGTACAGAGGCCAGATAGACCATTTCTGCGTAAAAACATCCAGAAAACATAGTTTTCTTGAAGTGAACTGCCGACATTGGATATTTGGCTTCAGATAACAAGGATACATACGCATATTTATTAAGGGTCTGAAGAAACAAAGAGCCTAGCAATTTAATATATTTGTAATACTATCTCTTCTTGATTGTTTCCTACTGAAGCGTTTTCTTTAGATTCTAAAATCTTTGTTATTTGCATCTTTTGGTTCTTCTATTGAGCATTCAACTGGAATGATCAAGTCCAGAAATAGTTCTATTCATGTATTCATGTTTTTTGCAAACTGGTTGACATAGGGTAACACGGTCAAAGTTTCACATATTTTCTGTAGCTTCAAAGCAAAGTTACTCAAATTTATTTCATTAATATTAAAACCGTTTGATGCGATTGTGAATGCTTGTAGTGGATACCAAAAGTATTCCATCTTAAAAAAAATTTCTAGCCATTGGGAAAAAAAATAACAATTCTTCGTGAAAACCTTCGCTAGAATAGGGCAAAGTGAATTTGGGAAATGTTGAAGAGAATGAATGAGATTAGTGGAAACCCTTTACACAGTGAAGTGATAGGAAAAAATCTTCTCTAGGCTACTTAACATAACTATGCACGTGGGAAACTGACACTCTGGTACATTAAGGGTCTAGTCTCAACCACAATGTACCAATTGCTTGAGTTTGGATCAAATTCAATGAACCACCAATAAAATGCATCGGAACAATATGGCCATACTTGGATATAAACAGAAAACTTCATTGGGAAAGTGTAGAACTATCCGCTGTGTTGAATCCAAATTTTTTTTGTGCTAAAAATTAGAAAGTTTGGGCCTGCTATATAGAGCTCAGCGACATGCCATAAAGTTAATAGAATATGTGGATTTCGTCTCTTCTATTAATTCTCGGAAGCACCGTCGTTACGTACGATTTTGAGCTCTACACAGCTCTCATATTATGAAGGAATGTGCTTAAGAGATTCTCTTAAGATCGGGTAGTCTCTCCTAGCACGCAGGCGCCCCTTTAGACCCACCCCTTTTGCGCACGACGGTTCTTGATACCATTATGTTGTGGAGCAATCCCCTGCGAGTGTTTTTCCTCACTTTTATGACATCGTCAAATATAAAAAAAAATTATTCGCAGGCACGACTTTTCTTGTTACCCTTCCCTTTAACCAATCCCCTTTTCTTATAAATCGACGCAGTGTTTAACTTCTTCGCTGTGAGTTGTCTTAAGTATCAAAAAAGCAAATAGTTTTAAAATGCGGAATATAGCCAAATATTAGGGGATCGAACTCTAGCCGATGTAAATTAATTTTTAAGTCCCTGTTATCTCAGTCAGATCCTCTGAGTCATTATAAATTTTTGATGTGCCAGGGTGCAGCAGTAAACATTTTTGACTCAACTTTTAGTGAATGCAGTAATTGAATTGGACTACTAATAGCGTAGTAAATAGGTGTTGAATTTTACCACTAAAATTTAGACCGTTTTAGGTAAAAAATTACACAATTCGTGTAATCTTCAATTTAAGGCATTTTTTACTCTAAAATGAATCTGAAATCATACAACAACTGTACGTAAATTTATGCCTATGGTCCAAAAAAACAACATTTTATTTAGTGTAGCTTATAAATGCAACTAATAAATTAAGTCAATAAAGTAATAAGGAAGCTTTTAATTGCACTTTTGAGTTATTATATACTGCCCTTTCCTATTCAATTTTCACAATCATTTCCTAATGACTGCAGAAATTTATTTTAATGATTAAAATTTTAAAGTATCTAAAGTTTATGTTCAATTCCACGTTGAGTTTATTCAGAAAACAAAATGAAATTATGAATTGTAAAAAATATAATATAAGGACCTCCTATACGACGATAGCAAGCTTTGCAGCGTAGACTAATTAGATAATTGTAAGTAAAATTTTGCACTTGTGACTGTTGTTTTATGACAGTAATTTAAAAATCTATGTAGTAAAAACAATTCGTCGTACTAATTGATGTTGTTATGTAGCTCACTATATCATATACAGCATTATTTTAAATTTTCCATAACTTAATATCCTTTTAAGACGCTGATTCCTTGCTAAAATTAACACAATTTTATGGTAGAATTTGGCACTTTTTTGTTTTATTAATTAAATTAAATTGCTTTTCTGCTTGAATATCTCCAATTGCTTTTCATGTAATTGATTGACTTATGTTTTCGGTATTAAATTTATTAAAATTAAAATTAAAATTAATTTGATATTAAGTTGTGTCCACTTCGCGTTCAACTTTTTCACTATGAAATATTAACTAAAGCTTTGCTTCGGCACTGACTGGCTGCCTGGCTGCAACTTGAGAAACGGCAAGCTTTTTGCAGCTGTTTTTTGGAAATTGCTCCACGTCTTGCTACGAAAGCTTTCAAATTATGATGTCATCGTTGTCCGATAGAAGGAAGTTGTCGGAAAATTCGCATGTTGCAAAGAGCATTGTATTCGATTTTGTGTTGAAGCCAGAGAGTTTGCGTGTTGATTTCAATAGAGAAAAAAAGGCGGAAAAAGTTGAATTTGTAAAGTTGGCTCATCGCACAAATGTTGTGTGCGCGAAGTCTCGGAATGCTGAGAACTCTTTGATAAATAATACGTATCCGATCTGATTTCAAAGCCACTTTTCTATTGTGTTCACAAAACTTTTAGAAAATATATTCATGACATTTCAACTCATAAATTAATTGCGTTTCGATGTGATCAACTTGCTAAACTTTATCAATTTGAAATTCATAAAGCACACAAGACTTTCGCTAAAATCGATATAGTTAATGCCCGCATATTTGATAAGTCAGCTCGCTATATGATTTCATAAGTCAAATCTTCTGTCCCATCTCAAAAAAAAAGATTTAAAAGAATCATCTCGTCGATCTTCAAGTAGTCCTCCGTCTAGAGACTTTACACTATCCGGCCAACTTTTACAAAACATGACTCTTTGCAAACTATTTTCCTTCTTCCCTTCGAAAATCAGAAATGGAACCAAGTACGGAATGCGTCATACTGTCTATTTCACTTGGAAGCAGGTGCAAAAGACCTTCTTTTCCATTTTTCCACTTAAATACGAGTAAGGAAGTTCAATTCAAGAGAGATATATCATAACAGCAAGATAAAACAGATTTCTGTTCTCCCAAAGAAGTCGTTATGGCAGTGATTTACTGTTAGTTTGCCTGCTGAGATTTCAGATTCAGTTAATTTTATCAGCGCAATATCGCCAAACTGAAAGCGCAATTTTAGCAACCCTTTTTTTTAAGAGGAAAGGAATGGTGATACGCCTCTAAATGGCAAAAATTTAAGAAAAAATTTCTAGAGTTTGATCGTTTGTTTTCCTTCAAAAGTTCGGTTATCAAAGAAAATCCAACTTCAAATAGCACATAATTTGAAATTACCTAAAAAGAGCTTTTTTATTAAAACATAAAAATATTTGCTTACAAAAACTTCTGCCATAAACTAATGGCTTTTTGAAAAAGGTTTTATCGGGTTTTCAGATTAATTGTTATACCTTGCAAACTATAAGTGTTCAAACGAAGTAGAAGCTGGTAACGCTTTATGAATTCAAGTCGGACGTTAACATTTTCGTGCTTCAGAAGTACATAGTTTAACGATCTGAAGAAATTTTTATCGAAATTTATAGAAGTTTATGTTTTAAGAGTCGCGAAACTAACTCAGCGTATAAAAGATATCCAGCTGTTGAAATTTAATTAGCGCTTGGGAGTCGATGTCAGAGAATCCACGCCCGATTTAACTAGTCGTTTAGTGCAATAGCAATTTCGCCTTGAGGCTGACGAAAGAAGATCAAATACTTTTGAGACGAAAAAATTTTTGAAAAGCAAACAAAGCCAGCCAGGCAAATGCTTCTAGTGGAAAAATTATTAGGCATATTAGTAGCAAAAACAAAAATTAAAATGTATTTAAGCAATGACGTTTTAAATGAATTAATTTACATATGGCACATTATATTTCAAATCGAAAATAAATCAACTCAAGTCATCGATTTGCTTGAAATTTACAATTTCAATTTAATGGGACCCATACTTTTCATTTCGCTGAAATGCCCAAATTTTCGAAGTTATCGTCATTTTAACTTTGCCTATTAAAATTATGTAAAAAAAAATTCTGAGAGAACTTTTTTTCAAATGGTCGATATTTCTTTAATAAATAACGCAATTTTTAATTTTGTTTTTCAAAGTATTTATAGTTTGAAGATTTAAAAAAAAAAAAATGATGGCTAGCCCAAGATAAATTGTTTTCTGAAAGATATTGTTCGTATCGTAAGCCAGATGCATTTTTTTTTTCAAATCAAAAAAATTTTAAGTGCATCAGTTTGCGTTTTTCCTTTGAAATTTTTTCATCAAGAATGGCTTAAGCTACATTTAGTAAAAGTCCCAACTCTCGAAAACTGCTTGTTCTAACTGAGGGCATTTTTCTTAAAATTCAACTACTAACAATATTAATTGAGTAGTTGGTTGGAATTAGGGCACTTTTCGTGAGTAATTTTTTTCCGTAAATTACCCATATATGCACTAAAGACCTTCTTCCACCTCCAACTATAATGTCGGTGATAATTTATTGTTTGTCGAGATATCGGCCTGACCAAGTGTTTATCGATAAAATAATCATTTAGACCTTAAAGGCGCATGTCGTCGACATACAAGCAAAATTGATTATCTGCGAAAAAATAATTGGTGGGCTACGTTAACTAATCTTTTAATAATATTAACATCCTATTAACTTTGTGATATAATATTTTCGTTTTTTTTTAAGTAATGTATGCAACAAGTAGCTGACGCACATTGCGTTATAAGAGTATATTCTTTTATTAGTAACTATATTTTGAGTATCTATCATCAAACACACAAAGTTTCATTTTTCGTAGATGGTCAGTTTTGCTAGTATGCCCACGGCTTACCACAAGCGCATACACCGTCGATAATTAATTCGTTTTTCTGAAAGCAAATAAAAAAGGCCGGAAAAATATAAAGCAGCACCTTAATTAATGATTTTTCGTCTTAATTTTTAGAGTTACCTCAATGTCAAAACGACTGGTTTTATTTTTAATTTGTTTATTCTTGTCAGCGATGAAGCCACTTTTATGGTGGATCCTAGATCCTTCCATATAACCAAACCATTATATTGCCATAGTGATATGATACTTTTACCAATTTGGGATATTCGGTACACGAACCCAATTTTATGCAGTAAAAACTGTGCAAAGTGTTAGTGGGGTGGAACAACGGCCAGTGCGCGGGTAAAGCCACTGGTCCAACTAGTATTCAATGTATAAATGTAAACGAGAATAACCGAGAAATATCGGCGATAATGAGACGAGAACGACACGATAAACTTGGCGCCACTACGAACACGATACGGTAAATTTTGAAGTATCGTATCGTTCTTGTATCGGGGAAACACTAGTCGTGTTGCCTCAAGCGTACATGCTTCATAGATTCTTCTACCCGACGATTTTTCACGGAGCTCGTTAAGATTCGTAAAGCTCTACTCTCAGAAATTATCTTTGGATATCAGAAGAAATAATGTGCAATATGGTGCACATTACGTATGTCAAAGTTCATTACGTTTTTTAAAGTCAAATTAGGATCCATTCCGCTTTTAAACTTTTTGGCTCTTTGGTCATCTTCACACTGAAATTAGCAAAGCCAAATGTGCCCTAGGGTCAAAGTTACCACACCTTACCCTATTGTTCAGATCTAAAATTCTTGAACTTTATTTGACGTGATATATCCACATTGGCTCCATTTTATTTGGCTATGGCCATGGAAAGAGAGATTGAAGCCAAAGATTGTCTGAGTCATAGCTCACATTAAAGTCTTATTTAGCATATAACTTTGAAATATTTGAGGCTTAAGCTTACTTCGATTTCAGTATATTCTTTCCATAACTTTAAACACTATTTCCGAAATAAAAACATGATGATATATATATTATTCTTTTATTTCAATTATTTTTTACTTTAATCATTTCTTATAGTTTCTTTTATACAAGTCTGCAAACAATATCCAATACTTTAAACCTAGTTAAACTAACAAATTTCTTCGACAACACAAAAACTGAACTAATTATTAATTTAAACTAAGAAAACAAAGCATAAGTACTTATTACATTTATTACAGTCTAATTAGAGTTAAGTATTTTAAGGTTGATTTTTTGTGGTTGCAACTTTTATATCCTATTCAGTGTCCTGTGCATTAAATTAAAACAATAGTAATTTTAAGCTGTTTCGATTCTAGTAATGCAAATATAGTGAGTTTTCATTAAGTTAACTAAAAATGCTCTATAGTAAAATGAGATACTGACTAATGATTTTAATGACTATGTACTGGTAAAGCTTTATAAATAAATTAATAATTTTTTTATAAGACTTGTAAGATCTTTTTGAGTTTCCTTTAAGGTAGTGGTACTATATAAAATGTTTGAAAATAAATTTGATTCGATAAAATTTATTTTATCCTAAAACTATGCAAAGCAAATTTT
The DNA here is from genome assembly GCA_963680825.1 of Meiosimyza decipiens. Classification (NCBI taxonomy): domain Eukaryota; kingdom Metazoa; phylum Arthropoda; class Insecta; order Diptera; family Lauxaniidae; genus Meiosimyza; species Meiosimyza decipiens. The sequence continues at coordinate 65,628,559 of OY804258.1, read as the reverse complement.
ATGGTTAGGTATGCTCAATTTTGATGTACAACTTTTATTGACTTTAAAGTAAATTGCAGTATAGTTTTAGGGACATATATCTTAAATAACCACTACGTTTGGTTTCAATAATCGAATCGAGTTAAATGAGAAAGTCTTAAATTTTTCAGTTTTCAATTTTGTTTTGTCCACATATACAAAATATTTTTTTTTTTATTATTTTAATTTTAAAATGAGTTATGAAATTACGTTTAACTATGCAATGTAATATAATAAATTTATGTCTGCTGTATATGAATACTTTTGCATGTATGTATGTATGTATATAATTACACGTGTTCATAAATAGTATTTTTTTTAAATATTGTATTTTATCATCTTTAAGTTATGAATATATAAATGGCATTTTTCTTTCATATAAATATTTAGATTCTTTTTTTCTTTTTTAAGTTTTTTTCGGTGAGCATGCTCGCGTTAATGAAATTTTTCACTTTATTAATTTAGTTTAGCTACAAAAAAATGATTTTGCACTCTTAGCAGATGTTTTGAGAAATAATTTAAGAATTAAAAAAAAACTGATTTTCTACACCCAAAAAAAAATTAAATTTTTTGGAAAACTACATCGTATTTTTTACTAATACCTTGGCATTCGCTTTTACTACGTTATATGCCTTATATAATTTTTATGATTTCTTAGTTGTTTTTCATTACAGTTATGCATTTATTTGTAAGGTATTTCACGTTTTTAAAGTAATTTATTCAGGTTACAGTTTTCAATAGAATTTTTTTGCCTTTATCCAAATGAAGTTTCTAGAATGGTGGTTGGGTTATACCAAATATTTTTAACAAATAAAATGTCACAATCTTTTCAAAATTAGCTACAGTTAAACGTAATCAGAAATCTACAGTTGTGTTATTGCAACAAAAACGCAAAATTTTGGATGTACTAACTATTTTTATAGTTTTATTTTAATTGACTAAAACATATAAAAAAATGTGTAATAGTCAATAAATTTAATAAAAAGTGTAAATAAATTTAGAAAAAAAAATTCAAAGTTCACATCTAGTAATACAAATTTTATATTTCTGCTTTCATTTATCCGTTTTTTTTTGTCGAAATTTAACTCCTTAGGTTATAATATCTCCGGCGATTAGCCTCTCGGTCAAAGCTCGTAACACATTTTCGTTATAATTTTTATTACAAAATTTCTGGAATTAACTCTGTTGAAAACTAAAGAGGAATGCCGCTTAAAAATTTATGAAATTATTATATTCCAAAATAACTCGAAATGTCACTTTCAAATTGAGCTTTATTCAATGCTGGCGCACAGTGGGATGAATCTCAAATCTATGTGAACAAAATACTTAATATCCAACTCAAATGCATTTCACACAGTTTTCGAACAGAACGTGGATAAAAACGTCCTCGCCGCCTGCATTTTAATTTTGTAACGTGTCTTCAATGGAGTTTATAGTTTTATTAATAAAATTGCATTTGTTGATTTTCATAAACTGAGCGAATTCAAATTCTGATTGATACCTGTATCTGTTAATTTAAACTTTAATGTTTCAAAATCCCGCCCCCATCCTTGCCCCATTAATTTTTGATGTAGCGCAAGTTATAGCACAAATGAATTCAGTTACCACAAAATCCTATGAAGTTTTATGTTTGAGACAAAGCTCAGAGCTCAACTCCACCTCAACCAAATTATGTTACAATTTGGATCTTCACAAAGCATTCCATTTTCCTTTTTTTAAAAGAAAACTTATGAAAATGTTGCTTTTCGATGGAAATTGCACACTGGCTTAATATTTTGTTGAACTTTTCTTTACATGTTAAAATATTCAGAATCGTGAGTAATTTGGTACAAAAATAGAAAACCCCGAAACATCGTATGGATCATATTAGTGATTCACCGAGAACCGATTCATATTGTTATAGTTCTTGTCATTGGGACCCAGAACGATTACGATTACGATAACGAGACGATATCAAAATAATTATTTCACGTATGACCGAGTTATTGTCAAGAGCGAGATTCAGATAGAACTTCCATAATACAAAAATCAATTTAAACGCAATCAGAACGAGATTATACAAAGGGGCGTGGTACCTTTATAGAACAATAACACTAAAAGTTGCTGCAGTTGTAAAATCTGTTGCGTAAATGTAAATTGTTTATGGCAAGCAAGATGCTAAATGTGAACAGGGTTGGATAATGGTCATAGCTCCTCCCATTCATCAATAATCTTAACATTTCTTTTATTGGAACTTATACCAAGAGATAAAATTTCATACATGGACCAATTGTCCGCAATAAGGACTACATAAAATGTAGATTGGGTTGTACAACAGACTGTGCGCGAGAATGCCGCTGGTCCAGATAGTATTATACTTATATATGAAAATGTGAACGAGAATAACCGAGAAATATCGGCAATATCGAGATGAGAGCGGTACAGATCCAAAATTTCTCGAGAACGAGTACGAGAAGATAAGCTTGGCGCACCTACGAGTTATTCGAATTATCGTATCGTTCTCGTAACGATGAAGCACTAGCTAAAAAGAGTTCTTGGAACTAAACTTCCAAAATTTCATTTGCTGTTAGCAATATAAGCCAACAGCAATAACAAGATTTAAATGTTGCGCTAACACATCTTCCTACAAAACGCAAGACAACTATCATGAATTAAATTTCGCAAGAAAACTTTTAAGAATCGAAGGGTGTAGTTAAGACATAAAGAATTATGGCAACATTGAGCTCAGCGTTGTACAGAAATGAACAAGCAAATATTTCTTATATAAGAGTTTGAAATTTAAAAAAATTATTTCTATAAACAGCGATGGGCAAAATAAGAGAAATGAGCTCTTTACAACAAACACGTCGGTTTTCCCAAGAAAAATATCCAAAACAACAAAAACATTCACTCACCACTGCCACGCACATTTTTGTCGCTGTCTTTTTTTCGCGCGCGATATGCACAGCATTTGTCGTACTATTGTTACTGTTGCATCAATCAAAAATAACAAAAATCAAAAAAAAAGGAAGTGAACGAAAAAGGAAAAAATGGTAATTGGTTAATATCTGAATTTTTTTTGTGCTATCGATAAGTTCGATTATGGTAGGGTTTTTTCTATTGTTGATATTATTGTTTTTGTTGCCTTTGTTGTAAGGAGCTCCAGCTTCAAAAATGTTGCCCATCTGTGCTTTAAGTCAACTACTAACTAAAGGACTAGAGACAAAAAACAAATATTTTGCAACCAATCACAGCATTGCATCAACTTGCAAAACAACGGCACAAATGAACACTGCATTTGGTACGGGTTCGGGCAACAATCACGAGTCAAAACCACAACAAAGCGAGTAAAGTCTTTTGTGCGTAGAGCAGAAAGTTACCATGTCAGCGCTCTCTCATGTCTGCTTGCTATGGTTTGTGTTTGAGTCGATAAGTAAAATTTGGAATGCAGAAGAAAAAAGTTAACGCTCATAGAACAGAACGAAGCCGAACCAGACGATAGTTTTTTTTTCATTCTCTGATTAAAAGTAAATTGTTATCTTTTCAATTTTGATAAATTGAGTAGCCTTTGCATGCTGATAAAGTTCGCTTTGTTGCAGTGTTTGGTTATAAGTTTGAAGATTACAATTATGCACGGTATCTTAATTTATGTTTAAGAAACATAGCTACTTCACTTTTGAGCAGTCTATATTTTGAAAAACTATCTCAAATTTATTTTAATTTTTCAAAACAGCATACAATTTAAAATGGTATGTGAAATATTATTGAATCGCAGTGATACCTCTATAAAATAAATTTCAAACAAACTCGATATAATTAGTGTACTCTTCTGAGCCCTTCTGTACAATCTTGCCATAGTTATTTTAAGAAAGTATTTTGAAAATAATATACTAACATATATGTAAGCGTTTTACAATACTTATTTTTGTCTATCTTCTTTCTATATAAATGCAACTTTACTTTAAATTAAACATTTACATATATATTATTTGTGTTATGTATCATCTCTTTTGCCACTACTAATTGAAAGAATCTTTTTTACATCTGTGAGCTGCTAGTGCACTTTATGTTTTTATTTTATTTTTCATATATCCAATATTTAAAACTTTTTGAAAAAGAGGGTGAAATTTCATATGTTTGCGTGTGAGTATTTCTATGTAATTGTATCAATTATATTTATGTATTTGTATTACTTTTTTCAACTTTATGTAAATATATTTTGTTTATTTTTATAATACTTAGAGCACATTTTCGTTCGTAATCTTTGTTGAGTCACACTATTTATGTTTCATTACATGTTTCAAAACATATTCGTGTATGTAGTACAATATTTTACAAATCTTAAGCGAAAAAGCTAACAAGTTTTTTTTGAATAACATCGTCTTTTCACATAATTCATATTTTCACTTAGGCAATTTTTATCAATTTATTTGTTTTTTCATTTCGATCTTTGACTTATCTTATAAGTAGTTGTAAAAGTTTTTAAGCTTGTAAGCTGTATCTAATAGTTGTTTGTTGAACAATTTTCATATTGTATTATTTTTTGCCATAAATCTATAAATGTTGATACTTTGCACTGTTTAGTCATGTTTTATAAAAACCTAAGCCGCCTAAATATATGGTGCCTAAAAAATTTATCGAATTTTCTTGAATGCAGAAAGGAATTTCACTCGAATTCATTGAAAATCTTGGCACATGTATAAAAGAAAACGTTTTTTTGTGAAAGGAACATCACCCTCAATTTTTATTTGCACAAAATTATTCAGAAGATGGCTTAAACATCGATAAGATATAGGGGACCAGCATGTACCTTGGACCATTTTAGAGAAAATTATTTGCTGTCTCCAAGCCATGGCTAATTGTTTTTTTAGACATCACCACATTTTAAACTGATATTTCTGCTATAATGGCATGAAGACAAAATGAATCAATTTTGGACTGATATATGAATTTACTGCTTCCAGATAATCGGCGTTTAGCTGAATGGCGAATTAAATTTGCTTAGCGATGTTGCGTTTTTTAGCAGCAGATCTACCCACTGGAACCATTTTGAATTACCTCCCTTACCAACCGGCTCAAGGTACATTCTATGCATTGGTCTAAAGTTCACGTTCAGCACAAAATTTGCAATATATATTAAAAAATAGTTTTACCCTACGAGCAGAGGCGTGACGTGCATATCGGACGCCCGGGGCAAACAAATATTTAACGCTCCTACCGAAAAAAACGTTCGTGTTTTTTGACAAAAATTTTATTTATCTCACAAAAAAAAAGGTCCTCACTTTTCACATTCAAAAACTATAGCGAAATGAAATATATTTCACTAAAACTGTGAAAATTTCCACCTACACATTCAAATTTACTCCTAGCAAATTGAGATATATTCCACGACCATTTTGCAGCCCCATCAAGCCTTGCCGGCCCCCCGCCCCCCTCTAGGCACGGTAATGCCTACGAGATAATATGATTTTAAGATAATTGACTTGAAGAGTAACATTGTGTACCGTTATTTCGTTATTGGTCCTCAACATAGCAAAATTACACAACTCGGATGTCGACCTTGAAAATTTGTACAAAATTTACCAATGACGTGAAAAATTCGTTTTTCTCTATTGATGAAAACCCGTAAATTAAAATAGCTCTCGTGCAGCGTTGCTGAGATCTGTTACCTGCATAGGGAAAATCGCACTGTTATAATTTACAGATTTGCGCTGGCAAACATAAAATATCGCTATTGGTCCAAAGTGCAATCGGTTCAAGGTACATGCACTTCCGCTACATTTTTCACTGTTACCTAACGGACAGGGCACCCAAACAATCATTATGGGCTTATTCTCTATTACTTTGCGTGGCAGCGGACCGATGCACTATCAGAAGATTTGCTTATACGAACTAAAGTAATAAAATTTGCAGTATACCAAGACACGGTACGCATTTTTCAAAATTTTATTTCGATAAAAATTTGTTTTCCTGTAGGGGGCTAATTCACGATCTTGACTTCAATGAATGATATGATGAAGGAATAACTTTCATTTCTTGGATTCTTTCTGGCACTATTATTACTATCTTGGATGTTAAAATGAAACAGAATATTTGACACATGAACAACTAATGCAAAGTTACCAACATTCTTGCTGCATTTGCTGCGGTTGCTCTTAGTTTTAAGCAAAGGAAGAGTTTAGGTATATTAAGTAGATAAATTTTATCAGTATCGGTATTACAAAAAATATTCCTTTAGAAAAGAAAATGAATTTATACGTACATTTTTGAGTTAGGCTAAGGTGTTTTAGTTTCATTTATAAAAAGAGGATAGTGTAAGCTTTATACTGATCGTCATGCATGCAAACTGAGAAATCGTATCATTGTATTCTGTGCTTTTGTGTTTAATACATAAAATGTCTATGTTTCATTCAAATGTGTGTGTATAATATATCAAAGCTTTTTTGTTGTTTTCTTAAATGTGTCACAGGAAATATCATCGTTAATATACAAGTTCCCATTAATTTCAAAATATTTTTCTTGCTATCCTAATCTGCTCATCCAATTCAGCTTATCCACACATACTCAATATCTGTATATCTTTGAGCTTATGCTACATTGCTTCCATAGACAATTTACACGAGAATTATTTATTAAATTTAATTTTATTGCACATTTAAATTTATTTTACTTTTTTCTTGTGTAATCACTAATTCTTTTCCGTATGTGTTGTTTTTATCAATATTTTATTCTAATTTTTTTACAAATCTGTTTTCATTCTTTTAGGTATCATTTATCGGCTCGGCGGCAACAATGCTAGCAGTTATATATCATATTTTCTTTGAGAAATACGTTTTCAATTTGTGCTTAGAATCATTATGGATTATATTATCTTCAAATATTTGATGGAGCTACTTACATATATTCCAATAATAACAGTATTGAAAAAAGGTTTTGATAATTTGCTATGTGAATAAATCCAATATGAGATAAATATCGTAGGTCTTGGAGTACAGGGAACAATTATTAAATTAAACATGCTACACCGAAGTATTTGATCAGGTCAAAAATTAAACACCCTACTCTGAATCAATAAGGAATGAGACCGTTGAACTGATTTCATTCCATAAGTAGCCTCTTACCACTACGTTAAAAAATGTTATTAGAAAGATTCAGAAAAGTTATATTTTTGTGATATTTTTGAGAGTTTTGTTAGTGAACATGTGGCTTCATTTCACTTCCTTAATAGAATATTATGATGACCACTCAATACCATATTTAAGTTTGTTGCATTACGTCTTTTTAGTAAAGGAGGTTCGACGGTCCCTTTTCTGCCATCCTTGCATGCACCACTCCTAGTATCTACATTAAGCTTAAACAGATCTCTCAGTGTTAGCTTTGCAAGTCACGTAAAACATTTTTATGGGTTTTGGTGTGTGTAGCAGGTGACATGTACACCAGCCCGATTCCAAGTATTTTTCTTCTGATGCTGTCCTAAGCCCTTCGTAGTTCATTTGGTTGCTTTGCTTTTGCTTTCAGAGGAAGTGTTACGGCTACTTATCAGAAGCTACCAAATTTTCGTCTAATGAGATAATAATTTCAAGTGTTGAAATGAATGATTACCCAGAACTCTACTGTGATACTTCTTTTAAAATCAAGCTAACATCTCTGCGAGATAGTTCCTTTTGGGATTGAAATATCTGGGTTTTTAAAATTCTTTTATATGCAATCATGATTTGATAGGAGACTTTTCATAAATTGTCCAAAGGTCCAACATACACGACGGAGGAAAAAATTGAGCGGAACGAGGGGCGGTACGTTTCTTTACATTTACAATTCAATGTCTTTTTCACCAAGAATATCGGCAATAATCAAGAACTATTTCCGCCGTCAACAAAAACTTGAATTCTAAAAAGAAACTTCTTTAAAGGAATCGGTGTAGTCAAAGTTTGTTGTCATTTTCTATGGCTTCATTAAAAGTTATCCGAAACTACTTTACAAGATGACATCTTCAGAAAACTGTGCGAATTTATGAGGTGGATAGCGCATTTAAATTCATTAGTTTCAATTCTTTTTCATATTTTTTCGAATATATAAAGTGTCCCAATAAGAGTGCAATTCTTAAATTTTGTATAATTTTGTTTTCGTGCTTTCGATGTTCATCGATGTTTTTTAACATCGTTAACTATCGATAGTTTTTAGCGCTAACGAAAAGTATCTAAATATTTCACTGTTGTTCAGTTGTTCACTGTGTTTTATTTTCTGCTGCTGCTACTTGCCATGGAAAGTCGTGGTCGTGCATCAGGCGAGATTTCTTCACCGGGATTGTATGTAAAATATATTAATGAATTATATATCAACTGTTCTTTACGAAATAAAATATCTATTAACTTGTTAATAGATATCAAGCTCGGTCCAAACGATCGACCGCTTAGAAATATTTCAAGCAATCCCAAGACAAGCGGAGTGCAATTTGTCAAATCACAGATTGTACAGAAAACATTGCTAGCAAATGGGAATGCATCCAATTTGAAAGATCATCTTAAAAGGCATCATCTAGTCAAGTACGGTGTTGTTGCTAAAAAAATTTTTTGTGGAAAGCTCTAACGGCGAAAATTACCCCACTAAAAAAGTTGACAATCCGTCCAAAAAAATTGGACTATTTTTATAAATTGATTATGTTTTAAGCTGAGTATACTCGGACGGATCCCTGCAGGGACAGGAAACGCAGGGACAGGGACATTCTAAAAAAAGTATGGGCATTTTTTGGATTAAATACCGGGTTCTTAAAAAAATTTGGTCAAAACTTCAGAAAAATCGTCATATCTCCAAAATTAAAGGTTAAATTTCAAGACTTTGTGGACTAATATTGTAGACCATTATATTATCTTTCTTATCACAACCATATTTTCTATATCCATTTAGAGGTTCCTAACTTATAGTCATTTTTACAAAAGCAATATCTGCAAATTCTGATGGCTATATATCCAAAACTAGATCCGAGCAATAGTTTTTTTATATTTTTCGTTTGCTTTTAAGCCTCTGTTACCACTAAAAAAAAAAATTGTAGAATGTACATAAACTTAAGCCATAAATACTCTATTATTATTATCAAAATTAATGCTGTAAATCAACCAATAATGGAGGGGGGAACTGCGATGCTATCGGTGACTATCGATTTTGGTATCAAAAACATCGATGCTTTTATCAACTTTTCCCAGCCCTAGTTCCGATTATTAAAAGTGGAGGGCAACAAAAAAGAACAAAAGTTGCTCTGAGACCGCTCGCGAAATTCGCGGAAGGAAGTGCACCTAATGTGTTAACGATTAAAAGAGAGTTTAAAACAATTTCAAGAAACTGGGTCAATTATGGACAGTAAGTCTTCTTCACGTCGACATGCCGGTCGGTATCTTGAAAACATTGCTGCTGTAAACTCGTAAACATGAATTCATCATCGTTCACAAGAATTTCATATATCACCTGCTATTTGGTCTGTCATTAGAGCAGCAGTGGCTGTTTGCCGGATGTTTAATTCTATATTTAATCGAAACATGTCTACTTTACAAAGCAATAAAATTATTGCAACTCCCTCAAAAAATTTGTGTTTTTATTTAAAAAAAAAAAATTGCACTCTTATTGGGACACCCATTATGTCAGTTGGTTTTGAATCCTGGCCCACAAAAGCTGGTGATACTCATCAAGATACTGTTTTACAGCCAATATGCTAAAATGCAAGAGCAAAGCAATAAAGAAGCCAAAACTAAAGCTGCAACTTTTCATATTTTGTAAAGAGATTTCTTTAAATTTAAACCATTTTTGGCTCTCCTTATTATTAATAAATACCAAGAATGAGGTTTTGAAATTGAATTTTGCGGTTATTTATTTTTTTCTTCGTTCTGCATTTTGTATGAAATCCCCTACGCTTTTCGGTTTTGAAGCATTCTGATCACATTGGTATAAGCCCACAAAATTTGTTTAAAACAATCGAGTTGAACAAAACTGAAGTTTTGTCTAAACTTTGTTGCCAATGCAATAGAAGAGGGCAAGCATTCTGATTTTTAAGGAGCATAATCATAACATTTAAAGCACAAATCCAATGTTTAGAAAAAAAAGCAAATTATTAGTACATTTAATTGGAACAAGAGAATTTTAACATAAAAAATTTAACTAAACTGGCGTAAGAAGCAATATTTGGAAGCTGAGTAAAAATGTTAAAGCTGCGTAAAAATTTTTTTTAAATTTTATGTAATTATTATTTTGTTTTTATTAAAGTTGTTTAATTATTTGAAATAGTTTTTTTTTTTTTTTGGTTTAATTTTAATTATTATTAATTTCGACAATCTTTTGTTTTTTGCAGCAAATTGAAATTCAGTTTAATTCCTTTGATTCCATTTATTGCTTCGAAGTTGTTGGTTAATGCTTACGTTAGTTAAGTTTTTCATTTTAATTTTGTTTCGTTAGATGAGAAGTTTGTGTTTTTTTGTTTTTAGATTTCATAGTTAATTTGTGAGGATTTAACTAATATTTTGTTGTAATACTTTTGTAAGAAAACTGCTGCTGCTGCTTTTCTTTGTCGCTTACTTCTAACAGTGGAGTGCGAAATTTTGTCCAAAAAAACAGGAGTAAAAAGTAACTAAATCAGAGAAATAATTCTCATGCGATTGCACTGCCGGACATTGTTGTCGCCTGACGTTCATTCTGGTGCTCACGGTTACGATCGTGCTCAGCCGTTTCCGAACTAAAAGTTAAAGAAGTATTGCTTAATTAGTTTTTTTTTTTGTAATTATTAGTTAATACATTCAATTAAAAATGATAGACAGCTCTTCTTACTGTCGACTTAATGTGCGAATTAAGGGTTTATCGAATATAACTCGAATATTAGCCTCAAATGACATAAAAACACATCGTTTTATTGTCCGAAAAAAAATCAGAACGATAAGATTTGATTGAATTCACATCGTTTTGAAGTTCCCTATAAAGCTCGTAGTTTTTAAACAATGATAGTTATTTTTATGAAAGTTTAATTTCCATAGGTGATCTTGTTACGTAGCTTAAAATATTTCAATATAAACTGCAATTCCTTTCATAAATAGCTGGTGATCTTTTGCTATTTGTTTTTTCAGTGTAAAGTTTTTGAAACCTTACGAGTGATTCTGAACAAATGCTAAAACCAAAAATGCTCAATAAGGTTTGCCATTTTACCATAAATGGACATGTAAGCAAACTAGGCTTACAAATCATTAAATTTTATTATCAAAATTCGTGCTCTGTGAGAAATGTGATGATATGAGAAATTTTCTTCAGCTACGAAGCTCATTTTTGGCTCAATAATAACGTCAAACAGGATTGCCGAATTTAATATAAAGTGCAGCCAGAGGTAGTTCAAGAGCTGCCAATGTAACCTGAAAAATGCACTGTTTGGTGCGGTTTGTGGGCTGGCGGCATCATTGAACCGTACTTTTTCAAAAAAAAAAAATGAAAATCGCAACGTCACAGTCAATGAAGCAAGGTACCGTGCAATGAATACCGTCTTTTTTTTACCCAAAATGGAAGAATTGGACTTGGCTGACATGTGATTTCAACAAGACAGTGCCACATGTCACGCGGCACGCGATACCATGGACCTATTGAGAGACGAGTTTGGTGAGCCATTGATCTCACGTCTTGGAGCAGCCAAGATCATGCGATTTGATTCCATTAGCTACTTTTTGTGGGAGTACGTAAAGTTTCTCGTGTACAAGGATAAGCCAGCCACAATTGCAGCCCTGGAAGACAACATTATAGCTGCCATTAGTGAGATACCGGCTGAAATGCCGTAAAAGTATGCCAAAATTGGAGCTTACGGATGAACCACCTCACGCGTAGCCGTGGGCAACATTTCCATGAAATAATCTTGAAAAAGTAAATGAAAGAAACCGATGTATCTTTCCAATTAAATATTTTATTCACTTTCGCAAATTTTCCGATCTTTATTAAATTTTCAAAAACCAAACGATTAAGAATCACCCGTTATAAAAGGTTGTACATAAACTGGCCAAATGATATTGAGGCTTTCTCAAAATTAGCTCTTCATAAAAACAGTAGGCCTGTTAACACGGTCTAATTTGTAATCTTTTCCCCAAGCTATTGTGTCTTTCAATGGCAGGCCTTCTAGCTGGGCTCTCAATTCCAGTTTTTACGTTAGCGAATATGTTACGTTTTCTATTCTATTCCCCATTGCTTTTGAGGAATGCCGTTCCAAACATTTTTTGAGTCATATTTTAAAATACTTATATCTCTTTGAAATATTTTTTTTTTTAAATTTAAATACATACATATGTTCAAAGTTCACTTTTGGATAAGCTTTAATCAAAATATATATGCAGGCATGCTCTACATTTCACTTCGAGTGAAATTCATGTGAATTTCAATTTCATTCAAGTGATTTCGTTTCACGTTTACTCGGAAGTGAAATGAAGAAAATGCCTGAACAAAATCATATATAGCGTAGAAAAAAGGATGCAGTTATTTATAAAACGAACAACGGTATTTACATATGGGATCGGTACTTATTACTATAGACTTATCCTCGACGACTATTTAATAAAAAAAACATCGACATTCATGTATTTTTCGTGATGCTATGTCAGAGAAATTTCAATTGTACTTAATTAAGACATTCGACTTTGAACCCAATAACCCCCTTTGTGTACTCTTTACATACGAGCTGCTGAAAGCAAGAATGGTATAAGTCACATATAGTTGGTTTTGAGAAAATTAGAGTTTTACGCTTTGGCACCCACAAAATCAGTGCCTTTGTTTTTTTTAAGACTTCAACACTTTTCGAAAGGCAAATGTTCAAAATTTCATGTGTAATTGAAACTACTAAAATTTTTGGAAAAGAAAGTAGTACAAATTAAGCTTCAAACTAGAATGTCATTCTTCCAATTTTTATTTCGAAGAAATTAGCGATAAAGTGGTATATTTCAATGAGTTATGCCACTTTTCCTTAAAAGTTTTAGCCATTTAAGCACAGCGCATCCTAAACTCTCAACAATTCACTAATTTTCTCATTTGGATATGTAGAGATAATTGATATATTCATTTCATAAATCATTTTTAATTAATAAAATAAATAAGGTATTAAATTTAAAATACAATAATCTTTTCATAAAACATTTAAATGGAAAATTAAAAATCAAATTTATATTACAATATCCCCGATCTCGGAGAATGGCCCATTGTTCAGAGTGTTTTGGTTGGATTTTAGTAATTCGTGCTTGTAAACGAATACTTTAGTCATGGGTATCATCACTATTGAAATTAATTTTTACATCAAGTTTAGTTATATGAAGTAAATAAAGTAAATGTGGCTGAAATTGAAATAATAATGCATAACCAACTGAGGCTCAAAGCGTTGTACAGCTTAATTCATTAAAGCCAATAAATTATGTTGACTTCAGCACTTCACAACAGATAATTTACGAAAAGAATTTCTGACGTAAGAAATAAAACAAACACAATAGCTCGGGCAGAGATATGCCACGGTTAGAAGTATCTGTTTCGAGCCGAAACTTTTCGATGCTCTCTAACGGCCATATCACAAACTAATCTTTTACCATTTTGTCTATTGATAATTACTACTCGTAACATGAAAACTTAGAAACGGGCAAAACTCAAATCTTGAAAACTTTGAGTTATACAACTTTTGCTCTCAGCGGCTCATGAAAACTTACTTTGATCTCACAGCAATTGGACTTCCTGAAATATCCGTTGGATTTGCATTGTTATTATTTGTGGTCGATGCACGACGGCCATTGCCTGATTTAAATGTAAAAACTGTCTCATTTTCAATTTCATTTTCAATCTGTTAAAGAGTTAAATAAAATGGATTGAAAGAAATTAAAAAAGCTCAAATTGTATATAGTAGGTGCATCAAACCTGTCGCTTAAAAGACAAACGCTCGCTGGACACTGAACCACACGATGAACTCTCTGACACTGCTTGCGTTACTGTTGTTATATTGGGTGGACTACTCGGGCCAGGAAAACGTTTCGAACAGACTTGGGACTGTATGTGTTCACAAATGCGACGAAAACGACGTATGTTGCCTGAAGAAAATACATTTTATAGGTTTTAGAATATGTAACTCAAATAAACCAAAAAAAAGTTTGTTAATAATTAAATGTTTGGATTCTTTACCCGACAGGAGCGTAAACGTAAGCGCGAAGAGCATATCCGCAATATCACCTTGCTTGCAAATGGCACTTATGTCAACCTTTATAAAAAATAGTGAATTGTTTTTATTAAAATTTCAAAACATAAATGAATGAACCAACCTGAAACTTAACGTGTCGTTGAAACATTACGGGTCCATTGCCGTTACGTTTATACTCAACGCGGAAGGATGAAGGCGATACAACGCTATGTGACAGTTCAGCCATCTGAAAAAAAAAAATTAAATTCTTTTTAAGCTAACGCCAATATAATAAAATAACCTATTCAGCATGTAAATTATTGGAAGTCTACCATACCAACATGGGACATGAGCTATAGAGAGGAATATGCACATTAAGTCATTAACCTAACGTCGAGATTTTCGTCTAGCTTAAAATTTATGTTTTTAAAAGACATTTGTTTTAAATCGTTGTCCATCCAAAGGTAAATATTTTGTATCTGGTTTTTTGTCGGGTTCATTAAAGATGTTTGATATCGAGCCCATCATGATAAAATTGTGCCCAATTTTACACATTTGAGCGAACTCTGAAATCAATTGTAGCAGATCACTATTACTTGGAATATTATTGGTTTTTTAAGCGCTTTAATAACTGTTTCCTTTTCAGTATAGATATTTATTACAACATTAGCAACAGCTTATTGTTAAACCCACATACTTTTTATCAGCATTCAGGATCAAAAAGAAAAAAACTGCAAGAGCTCATAAAACATGAAATCGAGAGGTATATCAACTAAATAAATTCATTTTCAATTAAAATCTTAAAAATAAAGCAGAATGCCTTCTAAATTATATACCCGAGCGTTGTTGGCAAGCGTGCGAGCGCAGGCTGCCACGTAATTGCGACCACGCCACTATCCCTTCCCGCCTTCCTTTAACTCCAGGTACTCAAAACAACAAAATGTTTGAATATCTAAATAAAAATACACATGCATAAAAGTAACAGGGTGGGTATGTCACACCCGGCCACTCTCGCCCGGTTAAAAAAAACTTACGTCAATTGTCAGATAATACTTAGAGATGGAAGAAAACTATGAAAGCTTTACATTTTTTTGCGTTTAGTGACATAAAGCGATCAAAGTAGAACTTTGCACACCAAAAATGCTCTATGGAACTTATAATGTTAGCAACTGTTGGACAAAATGCTGTAATTGACTTCATTGAAACAAAACGTGCTAGTGTGGGAAATTGACGGATAATAAATTGTTTTCACTTTATAAAAACCAATTTAGTTTTCTTCTATCGCTTTTTTGTGAATTGTACGGATTTTTCAAAAATAAGAATAAAATATGGCATAGCATATGAATTTAAAAAATTTACAGTGTGAGGACAAATGCTTGAGGACAAATGCTTCAACAGGTGTTTTTTCTTTTCATCCCCCCATTAGAATAAAATACATAAGGTCGAATGATTTTTAAAAACAGAAAAGATAAGCCTTCAAAACTGATTTAATCTAATAACTTGAAAAATATAAAGTATAACGAATTGCCACACTAATAGAAATTGATATTCATTTTAAAGAAAAAGCCTCAACCACATCCCACCTTCATATTGAATGTAGGTGTGTGCGTGAACGCATTTGTTTCACATTCACACATTTTTGTTGCTTCAACCTAAAAGACATCTGCACGAAATTTCAACAGTATTTCGTAATTATTCTTATAACTGGCCACAGAGCCATTGAAACTTATCCACTGGGCGAATAGAGAAGTAAATCGGGGAACCATCAGGATTAAAGTTTGATTGAGTTATCCGAAAGGATTCAAAACGGTAAGAAGCAGGAAGTTGAATCAAATCGAATATTACAGTAGCATTAGTCCCACTAAATTTTCAACATAGTTTTACTGAGGCATGAGGATTTTAAGCATAGGCTTTGAAATTCAATTAGCTGCATTGGGTACACTGCTCAAACTTAAGTTGCTTCTGAGTGCCATTTTGTAGGACTAGAATTGACTCTGTTTACACTGGCGGAACCGGTAAGACTAGGCTAAAATCATGCTTTGAGGCAATCAATCTATGGTGGTGGCTAGTACCCTTCTTTGGTCTTTGGTGTACTACAATGCTTACGCACGATGTGGAGAGTGAAATCCTTGAGGTTTCAAAGGACCCAACAGAGAGAAGTAGGCAAATTGGGTTAAATAACGTCGACAACTCAGAGAATTGTGGAAATTCTAATTTAATTTTTCATATCACTTCCAAAGCAGTTGTGGGAATAAAAAATAAGGTAGATGCAATAATAGCACAACATAAAATTTGAATTTGAAAACTTTAACATAGATGCGGCTGCTTGAAAAAAAAAAACTACACACAGTTTCCAAGGCCGGGAAAGAGTTTTTTCAAAAATCAAAATCATTTTTGTATAAAGTTCTTCAAAACATGCTCAAAAGTATCTTTCTTGGCAGGGAATGAAAAAAAACTGCACCTTATCGTAATGTTGAAATCGCAAAACGCAAACTTTATTTCTCACATTCTTTGTTTCGCTCTTTGATTCAAACAACAACCCGTACTACAATAAAAAGAAATAAAATATATATTTCTGCCCTACGTTTACTACGTTAACTTTATTCGCTTTGTTGTGGTTTTGAGTCTCGCTATTGCTACCCGTACCAGTACCAAATGTAGTGATCGTTTTTATCATTAGATTCGTATTAGTGATGCCATGTTTTAGAAGTCAAAAATGGGTACCATAGTCCGGGGACCCTTTTTCGGGTCAAAAATGCTTCTGTCTAAGCTCTCGATCCTTCCTTAGTGACGTTAAAAGCTTTTTGTGAGCTATCTTTCGTTTAAAAAAATAATTTTTTTCTCTTATACGAATTTAATTAAAAAACTATCACTAAATTTGGTACGGTAATCGCGAGTCAAAACCACAACACAGCGAATAAAGTTTTTCGTTCGTAGAGCAGAACGTTACCATTCTGTTGCACTCTCTCATGTCGCTTGTTCTCTGTCTATAGGTACCGCGTAAATGATACAGAGGACCGTTTAAAACATACTCGACTCGACAAGAAGCTTCAATTTTCCAATCAGAAAACTACACAAATTAGCACCGAGCCTCTACATATATAGTTATTGATGACCTAATACCTTTAGGATATGATAGAACTCTTGTGCTCTTAAAATCCTCTTTATAATTTAAGATGGAAACTGATAAATGGTGATCAACTTACGGATAAAAATGCATGTATCAAATGAGCTTTGACGGTTGCAATTGGTTTTCCTTTCACTAAAATTGTAAACGTTTCATCCTTTTCCGTTGTAATTAAATTACCAAACCACGATCGTTTTGTCAACTCTGGTGAGGATTCCGGTGTCAGGTGTACCTCATCAGCCGAAACTATATAGAAGGAATTAATGCAGTATGAGTACGATCAAGATAAACTATCTTATCTACTTACCCTGCAATTTTCTCCGATGAAATCGTGGGCTGCCAAGAAAACTATTTTTGATATTTGTTAATCTTGTCTTCCACAATTGTCCACCGGGAGCGTTGCATTGCGAACCAGTCATAACAGGCGAACTGTTGTTCATCAGCGGCGAGGCAGTTGGATTCATAACTGTGAGTACTAAGAGTATGAATAGTAAATATTTATCTGCAAGTCAAACGAACCAACAAAATCATAATTACCACTATTTGCATCCGGATCATGTATCATACTAATGGCAATTGTAGGGCCCGAATTCGCACGATGGTGCACCGACGCTGAATTCTGTGCTGGACTACCGGGTACACAGCTTGTCTGCACCGTAGACGAACGTTCGTTGCGCATTTCACGTCGATCACGTGGTTCACGTACCACCAAACCAATATCATTACTTTCCACACCACTCTGTGAGGAATGCGACGGAGTACGACTAACAGATGGATGATGTATCGAACCGGAACGTTCACGTTCCGCATAGGTTGAATGACGTGAGGAATGGCCGGAGCTAGCGGCTGGCGATGAGGGTCTGGAAATAACATTGGCCTGTTGCTGTATCGAATTAATGGGTGAACTGCAACGAGTCGGACTATGATATGATGAGGATCGGACTGAAGAAATTGAAGTTGGTGAACGTCGTTGATGATTTCTAGAACTGCTGTATGACCGAAAGCTGATTTTGGGCACAACAAAGGCAAGGCGCAGTATTGCGAATGGATTTTGTGTGTGAGAAAATAAAATGAAAATAAAATTGGCATTTGTTAAGCGAATACGATATACAGTACGTGGTAGAGAGAAATAGAAGAGCGTGCGTTAAATAATGAAAAAATGGGTAGTGAAGTGGCAATTGAAAAAAAAAAATTAAGAGCAGCAAAGTAAGATATATATGATATCATTTAAGTAAAGAAAGAAAAGTAGTTTAGTAAATTACTGTTCCGCCGCCTTAAACTCACTTGAATGCTTGCCGTCTGGGTGTCAGTGGTGAGCCTTCAGATATTTGGCCATAGCTAGATGGATTCGTACCATTAATGCGACACGTATCGAGACGTTTTCGTGGTGGATCTACCGCCTCAAGTTCAGTGCGAGATTTTTGAGCTATTTCCTCGTCATCTTCTAGAGCAGGGCGCCGCCGTTTGCGATCCAGTAATAAAAAGTAGATAACTTTTTCCGTATTGTGACTGAAATTTTAAAATTAAAATATTTAGTTGAGAGAGTTGATTCAATTGAAGATGGCTTAAATCTCTATGAAATATTAAAGTTATATTGATGTCCGCGCATCATGCAACGACTACTGGATCGACTATATCGAGTTATTAAAGTTGTTGGTGCTTCCCAACAAGATTTGATTAGTTGCGCAGTCTCAGGAACCCCACAGAAGAGACTAATACCATTTCTTTCTAAGAATGTTTACCCTGGAGTCTTGAATGGCGATGTCGTGGAGATCAACGCCACCCATCCCTTTGTAATAGATGCTAAGAATAGGTAGGGATTCATGTTGACCAATTTGCTTCCTTTTCTCGACCCTAAGAAGTTTTTGCCAGCAACAAAGGGTGATCTAATTTATAGCATCGTATATCGTATCCTCGAATCTTTTTCGGGCTTCATATTAGTAACACCATCAGCTACACGAACGGAGTAAATGGTAGAGAAACTCTTTTCTGATAGCAAACACAGAAGATGAAGTTTTCGAAATGTACCACGTGGCATAGGGGGACTCGACATTGCTGAGTAAATGGAGAACAACATCAGCTCGAAGGCAAACATAATTCATCCGCTTGCCCACAATAATTGGAAAGACATTCTCACTTGGCGGTAAAATTCGGCGTTTTGTATTTGTATGAGATTTGATAGCATAGGATAAGCGGGAAACGGGTGGAGGTAGATTTTTCGATGACGGATTTATAATCTAATTACATTTGAAACATACTTTATATCAATAAATTCAACCATTTTTGTACCGCGGCTGGAAATGGGTTCAGGGCAAGTTGATGTGTTTGATTGTGAGTATTTTGTTTGTGTATTTTTCATGGTGTAACTATGCAAGGTGAATTCATTAGGCAGGGTCATGCATGTATGCAGAAATTGAAGGCATTTTGAGAGCGTGAAAGTCAAAAGCTTCATAACGAAACTGAATGAAATGAATAAAATTGTCGATAAGAGAGCAGAAAGAAACAGACAATAAAAATAATTCGATTTTGATAAGCTCTCCATAGAATCTTATTCAGATATGATGCTAAAATGTTGAAATTAAAAATGAAAAATGATTTCGGTCAAATAGCAACCACGGACACCGGTGTAGAATTTTGTCATTTGATGAAAGCTTACTTTACTTTTCAGCATAAGTCCTGTGATAGTCCATGAATATCGCGGCGATTCTCGTTCTTTTTTGGGGTCATTTTCATGTAAAGCTTGGTATACCACGATCTTCGTTGTCAATTTTATTGATTATTCGTAATGCACGAATTGTGTTAGTTAAATTTGTTCAATATTATAGCTTTTTATAAAATTCAAATACATTCAATCGTTAAATACCGTCATATTATTAAAAACGTCCCTAAGGGATAATAACCGATTTCAAATATCAGAGAAAATAACTGACATATTTTTATTGTCACCCACAGAGTTGAGGCAACGCAATTTATATTATATCAATGGCAAAGTTCGAAGAGCCTAATAAGACAGGTAGTTTGAATTGTAAGGAGCTTTACGAAACTAAAGATTTGTTGGCAGACTTCGCTAAGTTTTACTAACTATTGTTTTTGTTGCAAATATTTTGATATAACTATAAGGGAGCTTACTTATCCAAGCCTCACTTAATAAAATTGATGGAAAAATACGGAAATCTGATTGACTTCTCGGCATTTCAATGAGGACAGTTTAAATAGGAATATGCTGGTAAAGTATGCGGGAAAATCAAATAATCAATCTATTACGTTTAAAAGTTGGCCTTGACTAAGTCAGCTAATTTTAAACGCTTGGTATTAGTAACAATATTTTAATATAAAAAATAATTTTTAGTTGGAATGATTTTAATCAAAGTCTGATGATCAGCGATGCAAAGCTGTCTGATGAGAACATTCAATAACGAAGTTCATATATAAGAAGAGTTTAAGATGCATTCATCATATGACTTGAAAAAGCTTGGTAGGAAGAATCAGTTGAACCTGTAAGTGAGCAGATTTTGAAAGACATTTGTTGAAGTACGGAGACAATTAGGCACTATTGTGTTTTATTGGTTGATAATAAACATCCCTATATTACGCCAGTACTCTGAAGCATCAACTAAATAAGGGAATTACGAGCTTTATGCAGTAGCGAACCATCAACTCTCATCCTTACCATCAGAAGGAATAAGACGAAAACGTACACCATACGAACAGTAGCAGCATTTATTAAAACCATTGGAAATTGTGCCCTTGCTTGGGACTACATAGAGGCTTTCGCAAAATCTTAATAACATAAAACCAAAGATCTTGCCCGAAGCCTACTCAGCTTGTTCAGAAATTCAGAATTTGAATTTGGATAGTTAGATTCGTATGAAAGCACCAAACACGATAACTTTTCTAATAAGCTAGTACTTCAGGAAAGAATCAAAACCAACAGCGTCACCCGAGAATTTACAGTGTCGAGGCCAATATAATAATAATAGCACAGGAGAAAGTAAAAACCACCGAAGCGAAGGAGCCCAAGCAACTCCAAAACAAATGAAATTAGATTCTTCCATATGCAGCTAAAATATAACATTGTAACATACATACATTTTTATTGTCAGTAACAAATCATTTAAAAAAAACCTGTCAAAACAGGAAAACTAGACGCATATGAGGACGAACATTTTGTCAGAGGAGAAAATGTACAGAAAATGCGCCAAGCGTACAGAAAATTCGTCAGTTGTACCGAATGTACTAAGGCTTTGTCGAATGTACTGACGCACATTTTCACTACGCAAATGTATTGAAAAAAGTAAAAATGTACGGAAAATGCCATCACTGGTTACCTCAATTAAAATATTGTCATAAGCTAATTTCACTTAGCAAATTTTCTTTTTGCAACGTACGTGGTGTATCCAACTACAATTATGTTAAAAACAGACATTTTTGACGCCATAGCCTCAAACATTATCTACAGAAGATAAACTAGTAAAGGTGTTATCTTCGGCCTGGCCGAAACTCGCATACCCTACACTGCGTTGAAAGTACTTTTCAAATCAATGTTAAAAAAATTTTGAAGAGGTTGAATAAGTCGAAAATAATGTAAAACGTTGGAAAAAACTGAAAATGTGGAAAAAATATGAAAACCATTGAAGAAGGTTGAAAGAAATCGAATAAGTCGAAATATATGAAAAATGCTGAAAAATTAATGAAAAAGTCGAAAGAATAGAGAAAATGTCGACTGAAATCGAATGGGAAAGGGTAAAAGGTTCAAAATATCAAAAGAATATGGGAAATGTTGAAAAAAATAGAATAGAAATGAAAAACACGAAATATTTCACGCCCACTTCTCCAATTCCGCCCACTTTTGGTTTAATAAATGATATTCGTGATTGACATGCACAAAAAATATTTTCGCACAACAGCTTTCATAGTTTACGCAATTGTACCCACTGGTACAATCCAGTCCGATTTTGATCCATAAATAGCTTTCCATAAGCAAACCTCTTGCACCAAATTTCAGTATGATTGCTCATATATTTTTATAGCTATGCCACTTAAGGTATTTTAATTGTATGGGAGGTGCCACACCCACTGTTACTATTTCGCCATCTTTTGATTCATATGTACCCAATAGCCAGTAAGCCACTTACATCAAATTTCAGATCAATTGCTCTAACAGTTCACTTAAAATAGCACTAACAACTTTATGTTATTGAGGGAGGTGTCACGCTCACTGATGCAATCTTTTCAAGTTTTATTTACCCAGTAGGCAAGGGCAGGAGCTAGCAGGCCTTCTAGCAGGCCTTCCTTGGTAAGATTATGGCCTTGCCACCTCCTTTTAAACTTACTTTCTCTTTTATATGAAACTAGAAATACTCTTCAAGCAGGTATTCCTGCATCGCTTGCGCCAAGAGCCCTTCTAAGGCCGCTTGCCATAGAAGTGTTTTCAAATGGACGTGTATATATTTACATAGAGTATGGGCGGAAGCAGTGGCCGAGATCTGATTTCGCCCATTTTTAAAATGCTAGCAGCTTGCAAGAAGGTTTGACCTGTGTGCCACATTTCATTGAGTTACCTTTCTTAGTTTTCTCGTAAACGTGATTTCAACAGACAGACAAACAGCCAGACAAACACACAGACAATCAAACAGACGGACATTGCTAAATCGACTCAGGTGGTGACGCTGATCAAGAATATATATACTTTCCCATACCTGCCACTCCCTCTTCCAAGCGTTACAAACGGAATGATAAAGTGAATATACTCTTTGTGTAGGGTATAAAAATGAGATTGATACCTTACTTACATTAATGGTAACTAATTCAAACTCTTGCTGAGAGTAAGTTAAAGCAGACACCCTCAAACTCTGTTCATAAAAGAGTTGAAATAGCCCAACCCAAGCCCTTAACACAATAGCTAAACTGAGAAAAGAGAATATTTCCTTTAAATAAATGTTTCTGCATATTTTTTAAAATATTTTTTAATCACCAACAAATTTTGGTGAGTATTCCATTAATTGGAAGTTAAAGTGTTGTTTATTGCTCCAAACATGATATCTAATTGAATCATATGAATATATTTACATAGTTGGGTCGAATAAGTATTTTTTAATCCTATTTTTATTTGAGTTTACTTCCCATTATATGAATACTATACAATTCTCAACATATTTAAGTAAAACACTATTTAATTACATTCTGTTCAGGCATTTATTATTGCGTGAATACCAATACTATGACAACATGTAACTATTTCGAAAATATCGATTTATTTATGAAACGATATCTTAAATGACCGATTTAATTAATTGATATCCTTAAATATCGGTTTTTTACTCAGCGCTTTTTGCCTAGATCGACAAAACAATATTTCTTCCGCCACATGTAAAATTTTCTGATTATTAACATGTGAATGTTTCAAC
Organism: Meiosimyza decipiens; assembly: GCA_963680825.1. NCBI lineage: Eukaryota > Metazoa > Arthropoda > Insecta > Diptera > Lauxaniidae > Meiosimyza > Meiosimyza decipiens. The sequence goes on along the minus strand of OY804258.1, from coordinate 65,604,873 downwards.
CAAATTGTGATTTGGTAATTATTTGATTTAATATAATAATCAAAATATAATCAAATAATTACTATCAAATAAACGAATAATTCATAGTAATATTCGATTCAGTGGAATATATGGCATGTTAACTTATATCAAATATTTATATCAACTACATCAAAATTATAAATTGTTAAATATAACCAAATCTAAAAATATCTTCTTCTATGTGTAGTTATAACATTAAACAGAGTTTAAGCTCCGATAAAACAAACGAACTCATAATTTGTCTCTAGCAGAGTTCGACCTTTAAGATCAACCCATATCAAACTTTGTCTGAAATAGTAAGGTTTTTTAGGCCTATTATCAAATAGCCGAAAGATGAATGTGACTCATATACTATCACTGTTTGTAAAAGTTGCATACTAGACCCTCTTTTAAAAGAAATAAATTAAGAAATGTAGACATCACTTTCGACCATTATTCAAGCAATTCTAATGAAGTGATATTCATATGCTTTTAAATGATTCATCGTTTCATCATCCCTTCATTTCGAAAGCATTTCCATGCATAAATTATGCTGTTTGTAATTTTGAAATGTCTAGCACCATTGAATTCACATCAATTTGCATATCAATCAGCAGTGGCATTCCTGCTACCTTCTGTCCTTCCATGGTTGATGAATTTATGACATTTTCACAACCAATACATTTTCACTCACTTCGCACTCAACAGTTCCTGTATGAGTTTCTCCTTTTCCTTGAAGCAACCCAGCGAGCAAATGGCATTCAAAACATCTGGATCCACAGCTGAGGCGGTGGGTATAACGTGCGTTTGCACCACTTCCATCATTGGTAGCTCCAATTCCAATTCACCTTTGCCACCGGCAGTTACCCAGGGATGACGATTTATTTCTGCCAACTGAAAATGTAAACAGAGAGCGAAAGGTCAAAAAAGAATGGAAAATGCAAATTGTAAATAGAAACTATTGACCCAAAAGCAAACGACAAGCAATTGCTTTGGCTATGATGGCGATGACTATGGGCAATTCAATCAACGTAATTATCATTTGGAATCACACACAATCATCATCGATGTCGTTCATTGTTTATTTTTCCCAATATTTCGTGGGTTCCATTTCCATTGTTGATTCTACGAGTATGACTCACCGTTAGTCGTCTGTCTGGATTCACTTCAATCATGCCACGCAATAGACTTTGACAATCGGGCGGTACAAAATGCGGTATGTGGAACACACCCCGTTTTACTTTTTCCAACAGTTGTCTCAAATTATCATCGTCAAAGGGCAGCGCGCCAACAAGCAGTGCGTATAAGATGACACCACATGACCAGACATCCGCCTTACGTCCATCGTACTTTTCACCCTAAAAATAAACCATCAAATGGGAGTTAATACAAAAACAAAAGAAGCATAACGAGTTGACGATGAAGGCAAATAATAATGTCAAAATTTATACTTGAGGAGGGTTTCGTTCAGTTATGATTGGCATTAAACTATAATTTCATATTGTAATGAGTTTATATTTGGAAATTCGTTATTAATATTTTATTGGATTTAATATGAAAATCAAGTTTTAACCACTTGGAAAAACTTTTCGAATAAATGAAAGCCATTTCTTGACACACAGGAATCTATATCCGTAAATTGATTTAGGAGGGTGATAACTGATTTTTTAATTATGAATGGAACTAAAAATCAACTATGTTTATGAAAAGCTGAGCTAGTTTTAAAAGAAGTTATATTTACTAGAAACTATGCTCATATATATTTTGATAAATTTAATTGATTTTCCAAAAACCAAAGCAATTTCACATCAAAATGTAAAAATCCTGCATTTGATATAGAACAAAACGAGGTTAACCGCTTAGAATCAAAATTAAAATCTTAAAATTGGCTGCTATCACTCTTATTTCGTATAAATATGTGACATGATAGCAGCGTAGCTCATTGAGTTATAGTAAAAAATCTTATCATCTCAGTCCCATGTAACATGAAAAAATTTAATAAGTAACGACACAGTATCTTTTTCCCAATATGTGTGTCAAAAGTATAAAAGTGTAGCAATGACGATAAAATCAATTAAAGACAAAAATCGTACCAAAAGGTACGTAGTAGTCTTAAAAAGTCGAAGAATGCAAAGACAAATAGTACCGAAAAATATCGAGCAGCACCAAAAATTAACTGCGCGAAATTTACTCAAATGGTTGTGTTCATAATATTTCCAAAACTAAGATGGGAAACACCGTTTTCAGAATTGCAATTTGTAATAAAGACAGTTCTTTCCGGCATAACCATGTGGTAGCCAAAAGATTTTTTGAATTGAACATTGTTTAACCCTTATAAAGGGTATCCTGATACTTCTATAGCTAATCAAATCAAAATGTGCCTCAGTATGGCCCTCAAACAGTTCAAAATTGCTTTGTGAGCCAATTTATATAATAAACACAACATTTTCGTTGAAACTCTGTCAGAAACTGATATTGCAAAGAAAATTTTATTTGAATGGTAACAAACGTAGCAAACGCCTCCCAATTTAGAATAGAAAGCAGTAATTGAGAACTGAGTTTATAAAATTTTTGTATGCGAAGTCTCATGTGTACCTGATATTGCTGCTTACTACAGGTTTTATTATGGTTAATTCGTTCATGAGCGGTGCCATAAGGGTACACTCGATCTATGACGTCACAAGTATACGATCTGTGTCATTCATCTATTTGCAAAAGGTGAAGTGCCCAATCAGACCTTTCAACGAATATATAATTTTATGTTGTTTTTAAAATTGTTTTTTTTTTACCTAGATAGGTAAAAAATCAATTTTGTATACTGTCCTCTGAAGCGGAAAGGGCGTATCTCAAAAAAAATCATATTCTTGATTCTTTCTTGGGTCAGATAGCGTAAGATATTACGCATCTAATGAACTATGCCAAATGCTGGTATCTAAGTTCAAACCTATAAATCTTCTAAAAAAATGTCATATATCTCTATTTCAACAAACAAAACATCTCGAAACACATTTTTTTTTTAAATACGCCTTTTCCGCTTCTGAGGGCAGTATAGTCACCACAGTTAAATTGCAAAAATTAAACATAATTCGATCTGTGGCACATCTTCTTAAGGAATTCTGGAAGGCGAATGCAAGCACAAGTGGCCTGATGTATGAGTTCAGAGATGTTTCGTTATGGAACTTGGTAATATCAATAGGTTAAAAAAAGTTAGTAAAGTCGAAAAGTGTTAAACAAATTGCAAAAGCTGAAACAGATGAGAGGCCGAAAGAAATTGAAATAGATTGATAGGTTAGATAAGAAAAAGATTGAAAAGTCAAATTAAGTAGAACTAGATTGACTAAGTAGAAATAATTTGCAAAGTAATGAAAAATTCGGGAAAAATTAAAAATTTCTCAATATTGAAAAGTTTGAAAGGTTAAAAAAAACTTGGCCGTAACGAAAAATGTTGAATAATTTCAAAAATCGTTAAAGCAAACGCCTCACATGTGTGACATGTATAGATTTTCTATCATACTCAGTGCAGATCGCTCACACATCAAAAATTGTAGTAACCAAAAATGCCTTTCGAAGCATATGTGTATGTAGGTAAGTACATTACAAATATTATATATCACATACTCAACTGAATGGACGATGTATGTACACATATGTAATAGCCCAAGAGTGCGCTTTAGAAAAGTCGAGTGTATAAGATTACATGACAAGATATACGGGAAAGGTAGTAATGTGTTTTGGTGAAACTAAACCTCCAGGATTGTCTTGCCAAAGCCCGTCCTGATGCCCAAAAATAACCGAATTTTTCCAAACTTTGTTATTTTAATTAAAGCCTTCAAGTATTTCGACTCGAAATGCATACCAAATGATAGAACTTGAAGAGATCTATAGTATGTCGGGTTCCATTGTCGAAACCTGTTCCGAAAATGGGTTGCCACCAGTTTCTTGTGTCATTTCTTATTAATATATATATAAATCCTTCAAATGTGTGCCAAACGATGCAGCTCGAAGAGCCTATAAGGAATATCTAGGGTTGCCCATTTTTAGGGACAATTTTTTTTATACGAGTGGCAACTAATGTTAAAGACAGGATTCAACAAGGCAACCCTTGTTTCTTACATAAAAATGCATGGCTTACACTGTCAAATGCCTTAGAAAAGTCTAAGAGACAGAGCATTCTAAGGTATTCATTATCAAATGAGATTCTGATATCATCAAGAATTTTTACTTTTGCAGCAGAACAACTATGCCCTGGACGGAATCCAGACTGCAATGGCAAAACAAGATTGTATCTGATTATATGAGCAAGTATCTTTTTTAACGATCAAGCACCCACAGACTTTCAATATGGACAACAGTATACTTATAGGTCTAAAGTCATTTGGCTCTAATGCTGCAGGCTTTTTGGCGATGGGAATAATTGTAGTCACTTTCCTTGGAAATTTTGAGCTTTTAAAACAGTGGTTGATTTGGTGAGTAAGTGGACCAAGGGCAAAAGATAACACTGACTTTAAGAACTTAAGAGAGATACCACCTTCCCCAGTAGCATTTGATTTGATACTTTTTATAACTCTCTCAACATCAGATTCACTGACTGCATTAAATTCGAAAAGATTGGAAAAGTTTCTACCTTCTAGCTCATCTTATAGAGTTTGTACTTCATAAGCAGATTCAATAACAAAATGTTCATTTTATCACTAAACAATATTTAAATTCATGTAGAGATACATTATATTGTTCATAATGTGACGACATAGAGAGATCCAGTGTACTAAGACTATATCCGTAACGCGTCGGAGCATTCACTAGTCGATTCGACTCGGCCAAGGGCACAACAAACCGGTGCAACTAATCGTAGTAGTGGACAACGATTTCACCGTACGGGAACAACTAAAACGTCTTGGAAAATCGTGTCTATGATTCTTCCACATCAAATGTAGAAATGCTGCCTGAATTTAGTCTTCAATAAAGGAAACAGAAGGACATGATGTACCTAGGCTTTTAGCTCAGCCCTGATATTGGCATTGATGTGCAACTTCACTGTGGCTATAAATTAAGAGGCCGCTTTGGATGGAGCACAATTTTAGTTAGTATTTTTAAAAATGTATTCCATTACTAAAGCAAACATCTAGTATTTTTTTTATTATTATGGGTGAAGAACATTCTAATTTAAATAACATAATAAAAGTTTTTAAGCAAACACAACATTCCCATTTTTATTATTAAGAATTTTAATGAGGAGTCTGAAAATAATACACATTTTTCTTCTTTTTTTTATACATTCGACTAAAGCACAATGCTCCTTCTGCTCAAAATTTACAAATTAACATTATTTCGCGCATTGATATTTTCATTTTAGTAAAAACTTATACTGTTCCCCCATTCATGCCTCATCCATATGCATGTTGTACCATGACACAACTCGACTGCATACAAAAACATAATTTCACAAATATTTGCATATGGACATCAACTTTTTAGAACAAGAACACGTACCGGCTCATATTGTTTACCCAACGCATTCAAGTACACGCAGTATAGAAACCCAGCAAACGTTTGGAAGCTCTTCGAATTTACCATAAATATAGCGATGAACTTATATCTCTTTTAGAAGAGTTTTGAGCGATCGTTTTTTTTAACGCTATTAATATGTGAACTTCTTAACATTCTTTAGGAAGGTAACTTTCAAAATTTAGAAAAATTATTAATTTTTTATCATCCATGCGATAATTTGGCGACTTTTGCATGTGAGAAATGCGAAAATTTATGCTGATCAATTATTGTAATCAGTGTATCTCAAAGTTTCGGATTTTACTTACTTTTCAACATGAATGTCTCACAAATTAGATATAGTAGATAAAATTACCCCATCCAAATCTTTAAAAATTCATATTACCACATTTTTATAAATTTAATTTCATTTCAAAGCATTTTCAATCAAATTAAGATTAATTGTTGACTTTCTAGAATTTTGGTATAAGAAATCAGAAATTTTTAGAGTAAGTTTTGATGTGAACGTATAGGATATAGATATGGTTTGGGAAAAATGATCAGCTCGAAATTAGATGTCTCAAAATATGTTTATACTTAATTTATCGCTGTTAATCAAATTTTTTAAAAATGGTCTGACATTTTTAGTACACGCTCGTGCGAATATTTGCAAGATTTTGGAATCTTTCAGGCGATAAAAATTACAATACTTCTAGAATGTTTAATTGAAAGAATCATCTTTTTATTCTATATTGTAGGGATGGATAAAATGAAACATTAATTCCGACACCTTTCGCAACCGTGAAAAATATTTTTCTTGTCATTTCAGCAATAATTACTTAAAACTCGTCCTTATAATTCATACGCGATAAGCTACTAATGGGCAGTTTCTACTGAACAAATTATTGCTTGGTATCAAAATAAGTACTCGCGCGCGATTGAAATAATCGTATCCGCGATTGAAAGAAGACTCTTATGCGAATAAAAATGTTTGCTGGGCATATGCAAGAAACCTTCTCTCAAAGAATGCTCTTGGTATGCGGTTTTGTAAAGCATACGGGATATCAAACTTTTTTCCCAACGTTTGTCTTGCACTTTTCATTCTTGATCCTTCATTTAATTTTTTTTTTTTATGTTTGGATAACATTCTCTTGTCAGCTTTCTGATTTTGAATTGTATTCTCCAGAAAGGAATTGTGCGAGTGGGTGAACAATAAAACCACAGCAAAAATATTGACCAAGTTAGTGTTATATTGTCTTAAAACTTGTTATTCATGCAACTACCAAGGATGAGTACTGAACATTGACTGATATCTGTTGTATGCTGGGTGTAGTACTCATACGCATAACCATGGAATTTATATCTATATTCTTTGACATACATAGATTTAATACTGCGTGATGGTAAAAGAATTCATATAAAATTTTCTATTCAACAAAGTCTAGCAAATATGTACTTAGAGAAGTGAATTTAATAAATTGTATGAGTTTATTTTAGTCGCAAAATAAATATACACAGTGCGGAAACTATTAACACAGACTTAATATTTCTCACCTGAAACGCGTAGTGCGTCTGCCGACATTATATGTTTATCATTGAAAATGTGTTACTTTATTCTTCAAGAAGACTGCAATAGGTTGTGAAATAGCTGAATAAAAATTGTATCAAAAAAATGAGCAACGCACTAATTTGAAGTTAAGTCGGGCTTAAGTGTCACAAAAACATATCAATCGTTTCAAAAAGTTAACGGCGATGACTGTTTAAGCCAAGCTACCTGTTTAAACCAAGCAGTTTTTGACTGGCATAAACGTTTTGAACACGATGACCAAAAATCCGATGTGTCAAATACCATCAAATATACGACCTGAAAGGACAAACAACAGCGGCAAAGTTCTATTGCGTTTGGTTTCAAGAACTCGGCGTGTTCGGCCAGAATACTAGGATCTGTAAATTTAGTGCTTATAGCGAGCCAATTTCCAACGAAAAACCATGTGTTCGTGCTTGATTATCCGCCGTATTAGCCTGAATTAGCACCGTGTTACTTCTTTCTCTTGGGTTTTGTGAAAATGTATTGAAACGACACTTAAAATGTACCTTTAATAATAATGAGATATATGTATTTCACAAAATCTACGCATTGCGATTATTTTCATATATAAAAAAAGGTAATTATTATAAATTGTTCAAATGCACCGAAAATGTACTGAATACGTGCTGAAAATTCGCCAAATGTACTAAAAATGCGGCAAATGTACCAAATGAACTGAAAACTTGTCGAATGTACTTACGACGATTTTTCGCATAAATCGCACACATTCTGCTAAAGAGGCACAACTCAGAATTTGTCATTTTCGAGGATACTCGTTAAAACTGTACAGCACAAAAGAGATTAATTATTTTTTTTTTTGCTGTATTTTGCTGTCAAAAAAGAGTTATGTCATTCTTTACTTTGCAATAACGCTTCACGAGTGGTTTCAAACCATATTCTGTAATATCTTCTTCTATATAATCCACACTTTATATCTAAAAAATAGTTCAAAGTTCCAAAACAGTTTATTGTGTTTTCTGAAAAATTTTTAAGTTGTGCTTCTTGTGTGTGCGAAATGTACTCAAAATACCATCAATACATATTCCTTCTATTTCTCAAATTTTCGTGCATGTAGATACCATCAAAACAGAGGCGATGCGACAATTTAAGGCTGTACTGGTTGACGAAATGTGCCACTCGTTTGAATCGATTTCAGCTCGCTGTGAACAGTGAATAGTGGTGAAAGGGGATGGCTTTGAATAATAAATGAAAACTTTATTTTGATATATAAAGTCGCATCGAAATCCAAAATCTGCTCAACTGAGAATTATTTCAGCCCAAGATCTAGATATCGTTGGCACAAGGTGATCTTATGAGAGAATAGTTTTTGGAAAAAAGTGTTCAAATCACATAGTTATATATCGAAAGTTACAGATAATGGCATATATATAACTGTAACTCTTGTTTATAGAAGGCTAAACTTCTATCCGTTTAAAACAATATTAGATATCATAGATTCAATCTTAAACACGCTACTTTTCTATGGTCACCTTAAGGAAATTTTTTTGGTAAATTTGTTAACAAAAAATAATATTTCTTTCACTGCGGATTAATATAGTTTTTGATAAATTACTTTGGCGGATTTAAGGAATTGATAATGGAGAAATTAAAAAATGCTACTAATTGATGGAGGTGGACAGCTTAGTTTAAGGTTACTGAAAAAACTAATAACGCCATTTAGGTTTAAGGATTATTTTAAAGAAATCAAAATAGTTTTAATCTTTTTTTTGAGAGACAAATATATGTAAGAACTCTATTCATAAGATAAACAATCTATTACACATACATAATGTACATACGTGAACTATTTTTGTTGTCTTAATGTAATGCATAAATAAAATTAAAGTTTCAAGAAAAATGCAGTTGCACTTACTCGTATAACTTCAGGACATGCATAATGTGGTGAGCCGCAGGATGTTTCAAGCATAGAACCAGCTGGTTGAAGTGATGCCATACCGAAATCCGCAATTTTTATGTTATTTTTTTCATCTAAAAGCAAATTTTCTGGTTTCAAATCTCGATGGCTGTAACAAAAAACAATAAAAAAGGGATGAAAAAACATGTCACTCACTCCTTGCTTAGGGAGACAATCAATATTTTCAACAAAAGCTCAACGACATTTTTTACCATATCGAATGTGAGTGACAAAAATCCAATGCAGATATTATCTGTCGAAAGAACTTTCTCGCCTCCTTTGGCGTCAGTCGTCCTTTCTTTACCAAATAATCGAATAGTTCACCTCCAGAGACATGCTCCAATATAAGATATAAGTATTTTTTATTCTCATAGACTTCGCTTAACCCTAAGACATGAGGGTGATCAATCAATTTCATGATTGCGATTTCTCGTTCAACCTGAAATGTTCGTTTATTGTGTAAATGTTTTGTATATAATGTAATAACTACATATATTTGTCTGTTATGCTCTTATGCCCTTCTTGGAATAAGTGACGACATATGGTGTATTTTACAGTGTTGCTAAAATATGCATATGTGATATTAACTTCTATAATGACCAAACTAGAACTTGAAAGTTTTCGGACATCCCCAAGTGTAATGTATATCTGGAACACCTCTCTAATATGCGTCATACGACATAAAAGAATCTTACTAAGAAGCAAATAATTGCAATTTAGTTTTTAACGTACATAGGTGCCCTACAGTTGCCCACTTTTAATATTTTTTTAAAAAATACCCTATAAATTTACACTCGTGCTCAAGTAATTAAGTCATTCCTATGCTTCGTAATATTTTTGTTAAAATTTATTTATTACTTTATTTTCTGATTCTTATATATATGTATATATATAGATATAGATGAAAGTTATTGAAATTGTCGAATTTTTGGTGAAGGCCTATTTTTTTCATTAGTTTTCCTTAATAATGAGTTGGAGAACCCTTTGTTTCATAACTATGGAGAATCCCTTTGGAATGCTGCGTCCGAGGCTTGACCACTCTTAAGGAGTAATTTTATGCCACTCCTCTTGAATAAATTGCCATCAGCTTTTTTATTTGCCGGTATATGCTATGGGCACAGAGATGTTTATTTTGAAAATTTTTTAGATTTTATTTTGTTTTCTTGCCTAATTTTTAACTTGGGTTTGAAAATAATTCTCACAAAATTTCAGTTTCCTAGCGGCCACCCCCCTGAGTAGGCATATGCTCGTTTCACCAGCTGGCGCCGTCCTGCTGTAAATCAACGTTGCCCATTTATCTCAGTGATAGTTACTTGGTAACAGTTCAAAAATAGCGCAAAGTTTAATATCCCGTCATACAGCGGCACACCATGCAATGCGAACAGTTGCAATGCCGCCCCCTACCCACCAAAAAATGATTTGTTTCCATTATCAAAAAATTTTGTCGAGAAACAAAAAAAAGGCTCTCACTTTTGACATTTAACAACTCTAGCAAAATGACAGATCTTTTACCTTGATTTCGCGAAAATCTCCACCTACACATTAAAGTTTACTAAATCGAACTATTTTGATTTACTAAAAAAAAAGTGCACCCTTTTAACTTTTAATAACCCTAGCAAAATGAGACATATTTCACGACCATTTTTCCGTTCCCTAGGTACGCTACTCTCGTTATAATAACTTTTTATGAAGTTTTTTCTTGTTACAATTAGTTAGGTCAAAATAAGTTGCTCCCTACAGAGCATCCGCGTGCATGCTAATAAGTACCCATTGCGTTTGCTTGCACTAACAGAAACTTGTAGGAGAAAAGCTGGAACCAACGTTCTTCCTGATGCTATCGTAAGGTGCAAGAAGGCTTATTGATAGTTGCTTATTGCTTGAATTTTTTTTCATTCAAATTTACCAGCAAGCGCCTTTTACATTTTGTATGGAAAAAGTAAAGAGCACAGCTAACAAGGTTCTTTCTTCTTTTATTATAAGCCTTTGAACAAGTAACTGATTTAATGAAAAAAAAACTATATACTATATATATTTATGGGCTTCGTAAAAAATTGCCATACAAAATACCAAAAAACTTATTGAGTTCTTGAAACAAAAACAAAAACTGTGTATCACCCGGCTATCAATGAGATGGATCAGCATTTGAACATTAATCTTATCTGACCACCTGGGAATCTTGCTGGGCAGGGAGCTACTACACAATAGTACTCGTACAAGGCAAATCTTGCCGAAATGGGACACTAAGCGCTCTCTAGAACTGATATACCATACTAGATATAGGATCTCATCAGTTGTTGATTCATAACTGGCCACTACCTCGTTGGTAGAAATGCGGGGAAATTAGTTGTTCGATCTTGTGACTTAAGGTATTGCAACCAAATTTCACACATATACTGAGAATTGAAATGGACAAGAACAAAACAAAAAGCAGATGAGATTGGACCTGAATCGCTTTGCTAGAAAAAATATTTGAGTAAATTCTACCAATCTCGGCACGAATTTGGTGACACAAGCAATCACAGTGCAAGAGTGGAAACTTTTCGAAGCTTGGTATAGAACAACGTGACCAGATATTTTTCACCAAAACGCGGGGCAGAAAAAGTTCTTAAACTTTTTGAAAGATTTGTTTGTTTTAATAGGAAAAAATTGTATGTACTAAAAAAAAGGTACTCACTTTCACATCCCGGAAACCGTTGTAAAATTACATATTTTCAATTATTTTTAAGAAGAATAAGAAATTTACTATCTCCAATTATTTGTATTTACTAAAAAAAAAAATGTTCCTCACTTTCACCGAAAACCCTAGCAAAATGAGATTTCATATTTCCAATGAATACGCGGACTGCGCGGAGCCTAAATTGAAAAAGGCGGACTTGCTTCGCTAAATACGGATCACACGGTCACGTTAGTATAGAGACATGTATTGACACAACAAGAAGCACTGAAGCACGCAAATTTTACAGAGGCTGAGTATTTAATTTTACTATTTCTAGCTATTTAGCAATGGTGGGCATGGAAATCTAGCAAAAAGGCGTAACAACAAAAAACATAATTCTACAAATTTTTTTTTTTTTGGTTGCTTGTGGGTCGAATAACGGTTCAGGCCATGAGGACGGAAAGTGCCTCAATCAATTTTTGCGTATGATTACCTATACCGCTCGAACTAAGATTAATCGCACTTACATTAAATAGGATACCAAACGATTTTGTTTACTTTTTTCATTCTAGTCTTATAAGGGATTATTTACGTTCATATTGTAAATTCTGTATTTCTTTTGTTTTGACACATATCAACTCCAAATTACATTCCCAGTTCAAATTTTTGTTGTAACTTTAACTTTAATTTAAACTTTGTTAATTCCCACCGTGTACCACCTATATGAATATAAAACCATTTGCATAAAAATTTCTATTGATTGAAATAATGATTGCGCTCCTGGCAACTTAACAATACAATTAAGGTGGTAAATATGAAAAATTTACTGCAAATTCAAATTAAGCGCTTTGGTGCAAATTTCTCATGTGAAATTTACCCACACGCTGTGGTGGAATTTATTGAATGAATAATTAACTTGTAATCATCATTACACCATAAACATGATGGTAATTTAATTGCATAGGCAGGGCCGTAGCTAGAGCCTCAGGGGCCCTGGGGCAATTAGTAAATTTGGGACCCCCCCATACGGAAATCTTTTTTCAAATTTTAAAGTGCCCCTACACCAGTGTTCGTAGATTGTAGTAGAATTTCTACAGAATTATATACAGAATGCTACTACAATCTACGAACACTGACCTGCACTGGGATAAAACACGGCCCATCAGCGGGAGGGAGCAGGGAGCCACGCTACCTCATTCCCTTTCGCGCAACACAGAACGGGATTTATCATATGTAGAACGTCTGAATTTCCCGCGTGTATAGGGGTCGAAAACACTGTTCGATACCTCGATCTCCGCGAATCAGCTGCTCAATTCAGGTGCTATTAACAATAACAATCGCATTAGAGAATTATATAATTATTCTGTGTACAGTCACATAATTGTCATTTTGCGCCATGAAACGTGTTTATCTTAGTGGAGCGAAAAAAAAGAGAATCAAAACCTTGGTTCTTTCAGGACCAAAAAAGTGGTCGACGAGATGGAGCCCCTTCCCGTCGGGGGCCCTGGGGCACCGCCCCGCCTGCCCCATGCTCGCTACGGCCCTGTGCATAGGTCAATTATATGTAGATAAACCATAAAATATTTTAAAGCAAAGCAATATTTTCATAGCATTTATTGAAAATGTGTATTCATGGAAGTAATAAATAAATAACTTGCAACTTTTCGCTTTAAAAATGATACTTTGAATTGAACCACTGTTGTATGGCATCTATCACAATAGTTGCAGACAAAAGATTTATTAAAAAAATATGAATTTTTTTGAAGAGCCAGAAAACAAAAGCGGCATTTTGCACCTGAATAAATATTTTTGCGCATTAGGTGGGTTATATGAACAATACAAGTTAGAATACATTAGTGAGGTTCAAGCATCAATTGCAAAAAATAAAAATATTTATCCGGGAGACCAAGATACATTGCCAAAATTCTCTTTTAGCATATTTCTAGAATGAAATAAGATATAAGTTAGTGTGTCTTTTTATAACACAATTACAAAATGGCTTATGTACTCTGACAAAATTTTAAAATGGAGATTTCCTTCAACGGAAGATATTAATGGTGACTTAAGAGAAATCAATGCTAATCAATTTCGATAAATTAAATATTTAAAAAAAGTATTTGCTATGAACTCTTTTCAATATTTTGCATAAAAACATGAAGTATTTTTCATATTTCTAAATTCATTAGGAGGGTGAAATTTTGAGAATAGTCTCAAAAACATGTAATATGCTCAAAAACATCTTTGCGGCATTTTTCCAAATTCACTTATCCCTAAAATGTTAATATTATATCGAAAAAATACTGACCAAGAATTTTGTACACGTGTTGATGCCAAGCTCATTAAATGTTTGCGTCAAAAACATAAAATGTTGCGTAACTGATTGAACACACAAGTTGTACGTTGGTGTATTTTTGTTGACCCTTCAAAATCGATGCGTCAGCCAAAAGAGAGAGTACTTAAACTCGTGTTTTGTATCGACGCTTGAAAGCAAACACACAGCAGACAACAAATTGGAGTTTGAGTATCTACACATTTATGGATGTGTGCTATTTTCATTTACGAAACTTAATTAATAAGTTAGCTGCTTCAAATTTATAGTTTATAAATATTAGCCATTGACCAACACGGAAAAAAATTTCGTTCAATATAACCAAGAACTCGAAACTTTTAAAAAGGTAGCAGTGAAAAATCTGGATATCATCACAATGCTTATCAGACTATCAGTGAAACAGTTAAAATATCAATATTACAATAATTCAATACATCAATATGCCATCATAGAAATATATATTTAAGTAATAATCACAATATTACAAAGTCAATATACCAATTAATCAATTTGTCAATACATAGATCAAAATAACAAGCATACTACTCTCATGTAATATAGCGATACACCAACGAGTCATATATTGCTGCACATATTCATGTAACTATTTACATATTGATATTCTCATATATGTGACGTTCTTTTACAAACCGTACGGATTTTGACAAAAATTAACCACAACATTTTTAATTTGGCTGAAATTTTTTTTTGGGTTCCGTTTAAAAAAAAAATTTTTTTTTTTTCAAAATAGAGTGAATTGAAATTTTGAGAATTTCGTAATTTTGGCTTGGAGACTCTCTTTCCAAAAATCATATCTTCGGTTCTGTTAAAGCTAGGAAATTGATTTTATTTTCATTTTAAAGTCAAGAAAAGAAGATTTTTAACAAATTGGTATTGTTATAAGAAATTTTTTAAATTGATTTTTAACAACCTGTATTTTTAACCCTGTATCAAATTTTTAATATTACCATCGTATTTTACTTTAAATTTCCTATCGAAAACGTTTTTTTTTAGTGGAGAAACTCTTATTACTATTAGAAATAAATTAATTTGTGTAGTGCGGCACGTCTTATCAGCGTGCGGATTCTATTGCACGCCTCATTTTCTTATCCATATCGTTTTTTTCTGTCATACGAATGATTATTCAAAATTCTTAATTACATAACATTTATTAGCCAATACAACGTTTTACATAATTTAACGGAAAAATAAATAAAAACATTATTGTAGCAAATAAAAATCTTATTTGTTAGAATTTCAATACATGGTACAATATGTAGATGTACTCGTAGTCTTATACATAGTATACGTGTCTAGTATTTTTTATTGAAAAAATGTTATTATAGTTTTTTTTTCCATACAACGAGAATCGCTTTGCTTCCAATTCTTGAGGAGAGATTGGAGCAATAAAATGATAATGTGCATTGTATTGTCATAGCTTTTCGGAAATGTCCCAGCAGGCAATTAAGCAAGGCCTTCCCCAGAGAAGGCCTGCTAGCACTGCTCCGATTGTAAGAGGCCTTCTCAAAACTAAATTTTTATGTAAATAACAAAAAAATTTTTTTTTTTTTTACTATGATTTTTGTTTTTATTTACAATCTGTCAATATTAACAATAAGTAAATTTTATAAGTAGTGAATTTTTAATTAGCAGAATAGTTACACTCCATTGAGTGTATACTCATGAAATGATATTATGTACTACTATAAGGCCTTCCCATAGCAGCAGTGCTATAAGGCCTCATAATAGAAGGCAAAAAAGAAGGACTTCATGTATTTTTTTATTTCATGTATTGCAATGTTTTATGATTCGACATTACTTTTTTGTCATTGCATTGCACTTATACGACATCAAAAGTTGATAAATGATTAGCAGTAAGGAACGGTGTTCATGTTGCTAGGTTGGTCTTCTGTTTCATGTTATGTCAAAGTGGTAGAGTGTTGTGTATTCAATGTGAAATTATAAATTAAGAAATCGTCACAAAAAATAAACATTAAAAATATGAACGTAAGGGAGGTTGACGCAGATAAAAAAAAACATTTAACTAAGAGTCTCACGACGTATTATGATTTAATTTTTTCTAAGTACTTCTATGACCCCTTCTACGGTAAGCGCTCTTAGAAGGGCTCTTGACGCAAGCGATGTAGGAAGACCTGCTCGAAGAGTACTTCTATCAGGCCTGCTAAATGAGGCCTTACTTATCGGAACGTTTCATATAAAAAAGAAAGTAAGTTTGAAAGGAGGTGGTAAGGCTTTAAGCCTGCAAGCTCCTGCCCTTGCCTACTGGGGTGTTAACAGTCGTATTTCTTCTTCTACATACTCATTATTGGTGGAACAGCGACACTTTATGTTTGGCAGAGCTTCAGTCGCGCTTATAAGCAACTCTTCCGGGGTGCGGATAGATTTATTTACTCTTTGAAGACTAGCTCTAGCAGCAAGATGTTTTAATATTCCATCCATTCCGTCACACGGTCCTTTACCATGTGAGGTCGGGAAAAAGTTCCATTCAGCTGATATTTTAAAATCTTCTATATGATGAATCAGATTTATATCACCATCCGAAAAATATATTATCCTATCTATGTGTCTTAAATATGTTTTAATGAATTCAACGAGTTGACTTTGAAAGAGATGAACAGCAATAGTATCGTGACGTAAACATTCAGAAATAGAAACAAAGCTTTTGATTTTCAACTCATCATTGTCATCTTTGAAAAGGGATGTATTGTCACTTGATCATTATTCCAATGTGTACCTTGAACAGAATTCTGAATTAAGAAGGCGTAATTTTCATCAAAATTTCAAATTACATTGCATTCATTTTTCTTAATTTCGTTTTCTTTTCATTTAAAAATCCTCTTTGTTTATTAACTAAAACAGAATGTAACAATAATTATCTTAAACTGGTACTCAAAAATTCTAAAAATTGATCAACACTAGATATCAAGGTTTGTAATGAAGCTCTTTCAGTTGTGACCCACTGTTTATACTTAATATTGTCGATAAATTTTTCTTCAAATTCTGTTCTAACTGCTCAATGACATTACTTATACCAGGGCACTTAGCACACGATCCCAAAAAACAATCAGTAGATTGCACATTACACACCATATGATCCAAACAATCATGATAATTTTTGATAGGTCGTTGTGCATCGGCTGTGATTGATTTTAAATTTGCTCCATCTATTTATAATTTTGCATTTTCATGTATTGAATGAGTACCACTCCCTCCTGCCAGTATACAATGTTTTGGTCGTAAGCCAGCGAATTTCAATAAACAACATTTTATTGTTGCATAATTATTTGGAAAGACTTATACAATTCCCTTATATTATTTATAAGTAAGCGCTTCTGCATCTGTATATTTTGTGCTTATAAAAATATTAAGTTGTTAATAAAGTTTTTGAAATAAAAAATAAAATCAATTTCCTAGCTTTAACAAAACCGGAGCTATGAATTTTCGAAAGTGAGTCTCCATGCTCTCTATTTTGGAAAAAAACTTTTTCACAAAAATCCTCGAATACATATCTCTTCGTTTTCAATGCAGAGCCCATAAAAAAAAATTTCAGCCAAATCAAAATGCGTCGTCAGAAAAGTGTTCGGTTTGTAAAAGAACGTCCCATGTTTACAAATTAACAGATTGAATATATCGACATATCAATATATTAATGTATTAGAACATCAATATATCAGTACATGATCATATCAATATATGTACACATGGATATATCCATACATCAAGACATTACTAACTTCACACTTGGTGTCGAAGGAAAATTGATAAACTTTAATTCAAATAATATCAGCACCATCCAGGCGAATAGTGAGACAACTCGAACAAGTTGGATTGCTGACTTTCAAGAAATGGAACTACTTAAGCTATCATACTTATTAAGAAAGTTTTCAATGAAAATGTTATAAAAGTTTCAGAATACGCATATACACAACAAACATGCCCTTACGACTACTGTGATTTTGGTGATTTTTTCTGCCAAGAAATCCAATTCTTAACTGAAAATACTGCCCGCAATTAAATTTTTTACTCATTTTTAACACTTTGTACATTTCACGTGATTTTTCAGAGCTCCAGAAGAAATCATTTTGCTTATTCGCATAGGTAGATCTCATAGGTCTCGTCGTCATTAACGACGAGTAAAAGTAGTTCTCATCGCTGTTAAGACTTAGCAGAGCTTGGCTGCACTATTTGCGTTCTGTAAGCGATATCACTTGGTACGAGAACACATTTAAGTCTTTCACCACATATGATTGACATTTGAAACCCAGTATTTTCAACACGAGTAACTTAACTCCAAAGCTATTATCCAGTTGGTACAAGACGTACACGGAATTGACGATAAAGTTTACATATAAACTAATTTAAGCAAATTAATGCCTGGAGTTCCGCGGCATTTTTCAATAGTAAAAGCTCTAAACTGATTTTGATGTCAAATTAATCGAACGAAGAAAATAAAATCGAAAAACTTAATGCTCACTGGGCTATATTTATAATTTTCTTCTAGCCTCTCTAATTTTCTCTTAAAAATATCAAAATCGATATTACATTTTTCGATAGTATATTTAACCGATATTATTTTTGATTGCCTCGTGAGCTCAAAAGTTTCATTATTTACTCCATCGTATTGATCAATTTTTAGAAAATCCTGTAGACTATAGCGGATTGCAAGCAGAATAAACTCAAAATTAAAAGAAAAGAGGAATCAGGACAGATGTGACACATACATTCTGTGTAAAAATATCCAGAGTTGTTAAGTCAAAATAAGCCCTACCGTTTGAAATACAACTACGCTAGCGCTTGGTCCAGTCTTGCAGCTCCTTCCGTGAGTTCACTTTTATGGCTTTAATATGATATTTTAAGTTCAGGAACAAATAAAAAGACAGAAGGGATCATATGAGGTGAATACAATGGCAAATGACCGGGATTGAACCGACCAAGTTTCGGGGCCCTTGTCAGAATTGAAAAATTTTTGAAGTATTTGAAAATTCGACGATTTTTGTGACGTGTACTTTGTATCGTGAGCAAAAAAAAAAATAAAATTCATCATTCATTAGCCATATTGCTTGAAATTACTACCTCATTTTCGGACTTAGGTACATATTAGAATAGTAAGGTCACAGCACTAATTCGAGTCATGGTTTTTAGCACCCTGTATAATTTTTAAAAGTATTGAAGCTAATTTTTTTCTAAATCTATTCATCTAACTACTTATAGCAATCCGTTTATTTTATAGTCCCATAGGAAAGGACAACTAAAAATTCTTCGCTGCAAAGTTTTTGATTTAACGAAAATTATGGTAACGACCTACCTCATAACTAAGTACTTAAATAAAAGATACAAGATATGTTCACAGCTTAAGTTACAGCTGCAATATCAAGCATAGCTAACAACAACATTAAAACTAGTACAACAGCACAACAACAAAAAAACCCAACAAAAAAAGGACAACGCTTCAAAAAGCAGGACCACGAGGGCAAGGTGAGAGCGCTACTAAATTTAGTTCGCGTGCAATGCGTATTTCAGCTGCACGCGAGGATAATAAATATTATTACGGACTAAGGATTTTTCCTACAACAAAGGATTTGCTTGTTCGTATGTTGATGTTGCTATGATACTATGGTTGTTGTAATTTTTGCCATTGCCGTAGTTTTTTGTTCATTGTTCCTCTGTTCACTTTATTGCTTTTCAGTTTAGCTTTCGGTAAGCCAATGGTCATACAGTGGGCTCAAATCAACTAACTGACTTTATTGAATATCATTTTTTTAACCCTCCATATAAAACCTTGAGGTACTATCTCCGTTTAAGTTAATTTATTTGGAAAGTTCCCAGAGTATTCGCTTTTCTGCTTTATTGACCCCACTGTTTCAAAGTATAGGAAAGCAATCATTATCGTTTTAATGACTTAAACGTAAGGCTTTGCTACGTATGTATAGTGTTTGATATCATGTGTGTTATGGTGTTATTCAAAAGCATTTCGCTGCCTGCTACAAATGCGTTTATGTTTTCTTGAGGTCACCGACTTACGACTTACTTTCATTAGCACCGATTCACTTAACTTCTCTCGATTGATTATTTTGATGGCAACCTTTTTTCCGATGACGCAGTGAACTCCTAATTTGACCAACCCTGAAAAAAGGAACATAAAAAGAGAGAACTATTTTATAGCGGAGCATTTTATAGTTTCAGTATTGTTCAATCGAGTGAACATATTTACAAATACGTATGTACGTACATATACTAAGGTGGCTCTGATTGTAAAAAAATTTTAAAGCTGAAAAGAAAAATCGTATAGCTCAACTTTCATAGCAATTGCAGAGGAATAGTATAGATTAAAGTATGAGTTTTAACTAGTAAAGCGATTATGTCATATGAAATTTTAAAATTATAAAATCCAAAATATTTATGAGACCTTGACAGTGGTTTTCAGTAAAAATACGTTTTTGATTTTAAATTACAAAAATTGGAGATGAAAATCAAAAATCCCGCTAAAGAGATTGATAGAAAAATGCATAACGAATATTTGAAAAAAAAAAACATTTTGAAATCCTTATTTTTACGATCTCTAGAGCAATTTGGTTAAAACACAATAGTTATTTCCCAATGTGTTTTTCTTCATTTATTTTTTAAGATAAAACAAAGTTTTGAAACGCTGAAAGCTACCTTAAAATTTTTGTTTATTGAGAACTCTTCCAAAGTTGTAAGTTTGCGAATTTAAGCATGAGGTTTTTTGGATAATCTCTAGTGTACCTACATGAGATTATAAATGCAAAAAAAGTTAAGAACCACCTTAACATACACGAAACAGAGCAATTAAAACTTAAAATCGATTTTACGATCTGTTCAGGGTTTTTTTATTTTCTTCAGTTTTTATTTGCTCTAAGCTTACCCGTCTGTCCCTTGCCCAGCGTCTTCTCCAGTCTGTAGGGTCCAACAAATTGGCAGTTTTCCGCCGATGAATTATTTTCTTTCTGCATCTTGTTGCTACTGCTACTTTATGTTTTGCTGCTACACTACACGAGTTTTCCATACACACAAAACTGTAGAACTCCGCCGCACTACGTCTTCCCCTCGCTGCTGGTAAAATACTGACGAAAGTTGCGACTTTTTAATTACTTGACTTAAACTTTTATTACCCGAACGAACGACCAATTTTGTAAAATTTGTTAACAGCTTCGAAACCGTAAATGCATTTTAACAATTGCGGTCGCTACTTTGTTTTTCAAAAAAACATTCATTGCGATTTCTGAAAAAATATAAGAAAAGAAGAAAGGTTTTGTTGAAAAATAAGCGAGAAGTTTATTCATTGTAAAATTAACGCTTGAGACTGTAATTATACAATAAAATGCTTGAGAATAGGAAAAATCACTTTAAAGAAGCATAAATATTCCGAAGAAATTTAGTTTAACTCAAGATTGAATTATCAGAGACGATAAGTTTTCGAGACTTTGCGATCTCTAAATCTCATTATCCTCCGTCAATTAACATAATTTTTTATAGTGAAATTTTGAGTGTAGTCTGATATATCCGTGGTAGGAATATTTTTATTGAGATTGCAAATTCTCCTAAATTTATTGGTTCTGGTAATTAACTTGAGAGAAAAATCACCCAAAGCGAATACTAAATTTTCCTCAAAACTAAAAAATAATATCCCAAACATAAAAATAAAAGTCGCACAAAAGAATCTCTTGTAAATAGAATATCGAATTTATAACCACATTTTCTAAGCAAAAATCATCCCAAACTTATTGTTCCTTTAGAAAAGACTTCATTGAACGTTTTTCTTTTTCAAATTATTTGGTTTTTTTCTGAAAATGAATCCCACTCGAATTTAGTTGACAATGATATTTTGAGTGATGTCGTCAACACCCGCAAATTGATGCAAACTCGAACTTTTGCTCGTATTGTGTTTAGTGTTTAGGCGCTTGGGATACTATTCCCATTTTGGTTACTTGTCGATTCTCCATTTGGAAGGAATAGACGTCTTGATCTACATGTTACTTAGAAGTTTTTCATGGAATTGGTGTTAACAATTTTTCCAAAATGGACACATAAAGTTTTTGCGGTAAGCCCGTGGGCTATGTTGAGAAAGTGCGAAAAATCAAAGAAAATATTATACCAAAATAGTGTTTTCATATTCAAAATATATTTTTAATAACCATTTTACTTGATTTCACGGTTCAAGCTTAATAGCTGCATGATATCGATGTATTTTTATCAGCTCTACAACACGGGTCTTAACATATTTTTCTACACGTGGTTTACTTTGCGAGTTATATAGCGAAATTTTTTCGACGGCCTCTCACAACCGTACTCACCACGATTCTGGCGGCTGATGGCTATCCATTATCAGTCTTACTTAAACTATAAAAAAAAATTAAGAAGAAGCAAATGACCTTAAAAAATGCAATGCAATGCAATAGTTAGGAAACCGGTGGCTGAGGTTGAAATTCATTAAGTTTTAAGTTATATCAATAATACGAAAAATTTTTACCATTGCGTTGGCTCTGCGGTATTAATTGCGAACTCTTTGAAACTGTTAAATAAAAAACGTACCAAAAACAACTTTATCGCGTCTGCCTTTAATCAAAGAATAGACAGATGCAAGCGACTGTGACTGCGATTAAGAGAAATTAAAATTTTTTCAACATTTTATGATCTATGTAAAGTTAAGTGATTTTATTGTCAGGCAGATTGCAATTATTAAAAAGGTAATGTTATAAGAAATGAGATAATCCGTCTCTGTGACTTAGTAATTATTTAATTTTAAAATTGAAATTTTACAAACATGTAAAAAATTTTTGTTAAATCATTTTAACACGTCTGCCTCTTGGCTGACTGGTTCCTTCATTTATGAAAAATATAAAAGTAGAGCAGGTAGACGATTTCAGCGCTGTTTTTTCGAAGACAGACTTTTTGAGCACTTTAGGTGCATATTGTTAGGGATGAGTCTACATACATAAAATTAATACCGTTCAAATTTTGTTATACAAAGTTTAATATTGTGTTTTTTCGGTCATTTATATATTTTGTTTTTTCCTGCCTATGTATATGAGCCATTTTTCGCCAAATCGGACATCTTTTTCTCTTGCATCTGTGATTGTTGTGTAATGTTTTTTTTAGTACTGGTTGAGGCTAGCCGCTGTAATTGTCTTCAATTTATTTTAGTTTTCCCCGAAATATTGTAAATTGATTGACAGATCTGCATAAGTTCCAGTACGAAAAATTTATTTTAACGATATCTTGGAGGAAAAACAAAATTATCGATGTAACTCTTAGTGGGTTTTGAAAGGAGAAAAGTTAAGCTTTTCAGCAACTTACATAATTACATATATTTCGAAAAATCTGGTATCCCTAAAATTAAGATACGAATTCGACCAAAATTAATGATTTTGATCTATACAACCTTAAATATTATGAAATATTATGAAAGACCTAAAGGTCTGCTTCTTGAATTTTCAGCTTCCAGGGTAATACTGACGGCTACGAAATTTTGGAAGAAAACGATAAAATTATGAAATAGAGTTTATGTTTGCTGTTATTAAAAACGTCTGCCTTTGATATATTCGCTATCTATACTATACTTTTAACACAATATATCAGAGGCAGACGCGATGAAATAATTTAATAGAGTTTCTTTGCAGCTTCAAATTTTATTTAAAAAACTAGCGGGGATATTTTCACTTTGCTATTGGTTATTCAAAATCTCATATATGTGAACTATTTTGCATACCACTACCAACAACGATAAAATTATACACCTAAAAATCTTCACCGGGTCCCTAACTAGTGAGTTTCTATTCGAGTTAAGCACATTAATTATTATTATTTCATTTATTAGTTATAAATAACTATTACATAATTTAATTCATTTTTACAAAAATTTTTCCAATTAATATAAATATACCATTAAAATTAAAAATTTAGTTAAAATTTATTTCTACAAAATCTATTACAAGTCTTTTAAAATTACGTAAATTAGACTCTCGCTTAATATGAATGGTCAACATTCCTACTAAAGCCCTTTAAAAAGAAATATAGGATGCAACCGGATATCGTTTCCTGGCTTGTTGCCATCATAATACTCATTTTGAGTGGTGATATGGTTGGGGTCACTGGAGCATTAAAATCGATACCACATTGGGTTTTGAGGAGGTTTTTAATGACACTCTACTACGTCCGTCGAACATAGTCTATTATATCAAAAATCACTTTCAACCTCGATAGAAATGGACGATTTTTTAATACTTTCTGAAGTGAAGGCGAGTTAACAATTTTTAACCAACAGGTAAATAATTAAATCTGGAATAGAAGCCGATATTTTCAAAGAGGGTCTCTAAGCATCGTGAAGGCTCTCTGCCAATGTACGTAACTTTTTATATCGACATCCAGACAGCGACGATATATTGATTGCCAGTCAGAACAATTCTTAGCTATGCTGGGCTGCAACACATTCATATATGGATGAGAGTGAAAAACTGGAAATAAATAGCTCAGAAACGAATTAAAAGCTCTCAGATTATAGATAAAAATGTGTTACAAACGTCACGCATAATTTGCTTTACTTTTTCTTTTAGAACAGCTATCCAATATTGAACTCAAGTTCATTGAAAATAACGTCATCCATTTAACAGGATATTTTTTGGGAAACGTTTTCATTAATTTTGAGCATTGTACGATATCTCTTTATATTCAAACACATTTTCTTAGTTTTTACAATTTTTCCGATTCCGAAAAACTCTAAAAGATGAGCGTTCTTACTAAACCAACTATAAACTTTTTTTTTATTTTTCAAATTCTTTTAACTCTACATTATATTGTAAGAGCTATTTAAATATATCGAATACAAGCTTTGCATAGAATTCTGAATACAAGATTTTTATGTAAAACTTACTTCAAAATTAGATAGCATTTTATTAATTTTTAAAGAATGGTTTAAGGTGCACATAAGTTACAGGAAAGAATCAACACTTTTCATTTAAAAAAAGAAATTCAAACCTAAATAAAGACATCATTCTGCTTTCATTTATTTACTTCCTTAGCATCCAATTTGAAGACAAAAAAAATGGCTCAATTTATTTAAAGTCACAAAAAGTAGCAGTCATGAATAAAATCGCATCATTACCGACAGTCTGCCCATATTCACTCGCACACAACACAAAAGATTTTGCACAAAAAAATCTGACAGAAACAATTAAATCAAGTGAATATCCTTGAAAATGATTTATTATACTTACTCTTTCCCACGCTCAAATCAAAGTGAGCAGAAAGTCTTGAATTTTAATTAAAAAGCGTTTTAAATGAGCAAATAAAGTCCTGCCGCCCCCACTTCCGATACGCGAGCATTAGCATGAGGGGAATGGTACGTACTATGAAATTGCTTTGTAACCCAATTTAAATTTCACCGGCTTTCATCTTCATGCTACTGCGACTTGACTCGACACGACTCGTTTTGTAACGGAAATACTACATAAACAACCACAACTGGGTGCTGCCTCGAAAGCCTTCGACTCCCCCTCCCCCCCCCCCCCCCTCAGCCTCTAATACAAACACACATTTTTCCTGCTACTGTCTACTTACATAGCAAAAAGCAAAAAAATAAGAGCAAAGCTAAGAGATGCGTGTAAAAAACTGGAAAATAAACAAAACCAGCATACATACATCGCCTAAAAAGCTGCAACAAAACCAAAAAAAAAAGAACTTTCACATGCGATCTGAAGTTTCGCCGTACACACACACACACATCTGCGCTTATTTACTGTGCTCATTTTTTCTTTTACTTTTTTTCTAAGTCAACAACAACAAATATTTTTCTAATGAAAAGGCACATTATAACTTTAAACAGTCTTTTATATGGCTAAAAGAAAAAAAGTGTCTTAAAGCGTCCATTGAAAAGAGTGATTCAGTGTAAATCTAATGGTTTCTTAGTAAAAAAAAATTACTCTGCTTCCTTTCAACTGTGCAACAGATTTTTATATCATTCACCACCTACTTTATCGTTGAAGTCCTTAGAACTTAGTTTTTAAATTGACATAAGCCTATTGCTAACTCATGCACATGACATGACCTTTTGACACATTGCCATAATTAACTCTGTGTTTATATTCGTATGTATGAGTATTTGCACAGTCACATGTCATTTCTTTTTTTGTGTCATAAAAAAACAAAACATATATCCAAGGTTTTGAAATTCGTGTGGATTTTATTTTTTCGGGGTTTACCCTTTACTTGACGCTTACACAAAAATTGTCTGCAAACCCCGTTTAAGTTGACATATAAAAAGTGCATCGCAGTGTTGCAAATATACTTTCCGTTGTAATGGGTGCCCTTCTATGTTCAATAAGTACTTACATAATAACACAATACTACACTCTTAGAAAAATGCTGAGTTATATTTCGTACTAAGGCTACAATTTGCACAAATCTTTAATAAAAACTACGGAAAAATTTGATTGAAACATTTCTCTGCCATATGGCTTGGGAATGGTGAACTAATCATAATTCAGCAGTCAATAATCATGTGATGTACGAAAAATTTTCCAGATTTACCTATCTCTACGCTAGAACTGACAATTTTATTTGATTTTTACACAGTATAAAGTGTAGAATTACGTACGTACGATATCTTTGGGAGACACTTGTATGACCAGTTTACCAGGCAAACAAGATACCTATGTTTCTAAAGCTTAAGAGTCTCGCACTGTAAATAAATTAATAAAACATTAGGATTGTGTAAGCTCGCCGAATGGTTAGTACCAAATTTTTGTTCGTAGCCCCTAAAGGATCATCTCTATTGAAATTGATGAAGATATTTTTCAATTGCAATATTCAGCAAGATACGGCTGAAAGACAGTGTAAGCAGCGATAATAAGACATAAATTAAGACCCATACAAAACTATCAATACAACGAAATTGAGCAGTCGCTCTAGGTTAGGTTAGGTAAAGTGGGCGTAGCTGTCAATTTAAATACTTAGACCAAATGAGGACCCATAACTATTGGATATTTAATTAAGTCTTCTCGTAAGACCAAACAGATTTCGTAAATAAAGTAAGTAGTTTACCCATACTAGCATGCCTAAGGTCATTTAGTTTAACAAATAAGAACGATCTATGTGCTTTTTTGCCTACTAGGAAGTTTTTCTCCTCTTTCACAGCATATTTTTTTCGACTTTTTCAATCTCTTTCAAGATTTTTTTTATGTCCTTTTCAACTTTTTTCAACATTTTATCGACTTTTTTAGCCATTTTCAACAGTTTCAGAATTTTTCAACTTTATTAAACTTACGTATATCGAGTTTTTCACCCTTTTTCCATCTTTCACACTTTTTTTCAACTTTTTTCAGTTGCTTCAACATTTTTCGAGTCTTGAACCTCTCTTAACTTTTTTCAACCTTCTCCATATCTTATGGTCATTTCCAGCCATTTTCAACGTTTCCAACCTTTTTCAATTTATTTCAACCCTTTCAATATATTATCGACTTTTTCAGCCTTTTTCAACCTCAATAAACTTTTTTCAACATTTTTCACATTCTTTCGACTTTTTGAGCTCTTTTCACCTGGCTTTTCCAACATTTTCACTTTTTTTCATTACTTTTTCTGGATTCTCATCCTTTTTCAACTTATTTAGGCGTTTTTCAAATTTTATTAAACATTCTGACTTTTTAAGCGTCTTTCGATTAATTAATTTTTCTTAATCTTAATTTTTCTGCTTTTATCACACTTTCTGACAGTGACACTTTCCATTTTTTTTTTCGACTTTTACAATTTCAAAACGAAAAACCGAACTATGGTCGGTGTTCTGGTACTTAAAAGATAAATCAGAAAACTTATGACAATTTGAGCTAGGCATAGAGACATAATCAAAAATTTGGTATACCCAGAGTGGCAGCCCACAAAAATCGTTTCATAGTGATACTTTTGCCCAGATGTCTAGTCCATCTCGCAAAAATATCCGTAGTTATTATTAAATCGCAAGGGTTGAACTGAAAATATCACTGGAGCTGTGTAATCTGAATTGCTTTTGACTATTTAAAACTTTTCAGTGCACTGGTAAGTTGTTCGAAAGTTGCCAACAGTTTCGCGGTGGCGCAAGTTGCCATTCGTATAACAGACAAGTCTAAGATCCTGTAGGCTCCAATTAAGCGCACTTTTCCTAATGGGTTCAAGCAAACTGAACACGAAAGTCGAAATTAAAATTTTTTTATATATTCCATTATTCCATTTAATTCAATTTTAATTCCTTTCGTGATTTTCAGGACTCATTTGTCTTTTTAGAAACCAAACATAGTCTCCATCATATTTTCACTGCAGCAGTGACGTAAACCCAGCTGCGGAGGCCCGGGTCAGCCTCATAAATAAAAATTCTCAGAATTATTATCCATATTTTTACGAGCATTTAGAATTTTAAATTTCATTTTTTTGCTTACCACACAACTGAATTTTGCGGAAACACGGCTTAAATTAAAATTGTTTTTAATTTATACATTTTCCCATAAAAAATACATTAAATCAATGTATTTTCTGTACATATATTGACATAGTAGCGTGTGTTTATAAATTCGTTTGCAGTACATTGCTTTCATGTTTTCATACATAAATAATATGTACTCTTACACTGGCTGTATTTTAATGTAAATACATTTACTGTATGTAGTCTTACTTCAGAAATGTGCACATTTTCCGTTCAGAATCGCAGAATCGTTTACACTTGTGAGTTTCGACCTCTGCCGAGGGTTCGTTACAACCTGCAAACTATTTTTAGCAAAAGTTCACATCTACAGCCTACCGATTTCTTACAAGAGCAAATGCTCTAACATATTCAGCTACCAACTTAATTTCCTTTCTTTAATAAGTCTCAAATACTTGGGAGTTTTTTGAAGATCAAGCTTAGTACCACTTAATATCGTTGTGTCGAAATCAGATTGTCTGTATGCTCTTAGGAAAGGACAATATCTGATTCGTGGGCATTAGCTTCTAAGCTTAATTCATTGGACCAGGAAGTTAGCTTGCTCTGAACGCTTTGCATATTGGCTTTTAAGATTAAGTGTAATTGTTTCATCGTCTTCATAAGCAATGGCCTTACATCAATGCTTGTTCAGCGAAGTTGGTAATGCACTGAACGTCATATAGCATTGAAAACAAAAATTAGCAAGGCAATGAACGGTCGGTCATCTGTACTTCAGAAACGAATTGTATTCAAAACTGCTAATTTTAAATTTCATAATAGGAAAATATTATGTAAAGGGTGTTTTTTTTAGAGGTATAGAGCTTCGAATTGAAATAAAACACAAGAAAATCGTTTTAATGTCCATCAATTTAGCTTTATTGGAAGGATAATTTTATGCCATTAATGTTTAAATATGATTTCGGGCATGTGGCCGCCGCGGCTGGCTCGAATAAAGCCAATTCTACAGGTCCAATTTTGAACCACTTTTTCGAGCATATGGGGCCGTATGTCGGCAATAACGCCACGAATGTTGGCTTCCAAGTCCCCTAACGTTTCTGGTTTGTTGGCGTAGACGAGCGACTTCACATATCTCCAAAGAAAATAATCCAATGGTGTCAAATCACACGATCTTGGTGGCCAATTGACAGGTCCATTCCGCGAAATTATGCGCTCATCGAATGTTTCCTTCAATAAATCGATTGTGACGTGCGCTGTGTGGCATGTAGCACCGTCTTGTTGGAACCACAACTCATCCACATTCATGCCATCCAATTCGGGAACAAAATAGTCGGTTATCATGGCTCTATACCGGTCTCCATTAACGGTATGGCCCAATGACTCCACCAGCCCATAGAGCACACCAAACAGTCAGTTTTTGTGGATGTAATGGCGTCTCAAGGGTCTCATGTGGATTCTCTTCACTCCAAATGCGGCAATTTTGCTTGTTGACGTAGCCATTCAACCAAAAATGAGCCTCATCACTGAACAAAATTTTGCGATGAAAATCAGCATCGAGATCAATCTCATTTTCGGCCCATACACCAAAATCACGACGCATTGCATGGTCTCGCGGCTTTAATTCTTGCACAAGCTGGATCTTGTAAGGTCGCAAGCCAAGATCTTTGCGCAAAATCTTCCATAAAGTTGATGGACAAAGCTCCAATTGCTGTGCACGGTGGCGAATCGATTCATTCGGGTCCTCTTCAACATTTTGCTCTACAGCGGCAATTGTTTCTGCGGTGCGCACTGTTCGACGTCTCTGCGGATGCGTATTATCACATAGAGTAAACGTAGTGCGAAAACGATCCATGGTTAACCGAATTAATTGCTCTGATGGACGATTATGTCGACCATAAAATGGACGGAGCTTGCGGTAAACTTCGCGAACTGAACCATTATTTTCGAAATAAATTTGCACGATTTGCAAGCGTTGTTCTTTCGTCAACCTGTTCATGATGAAATGGCAAACCAAACTGAACATAAATGACATTAGAGTTGCCAGATTTGACCAGAAAATGCCAGTTTTATCTCTATTCGAAAAACAAACCTCTAAAAAAAACACCCTTTACATAGTTTAAATTACAGCAGTTTGGCCACCCTATAAGTTTCCAGCTTTAAACATATTTTTACATACATACATACAGCACAGCCAGCGGAGAATTCATCATGCATGTGCAAAACTTTTCCAACATCATTTCCATCATGCAATTAAGATTTGTTGTAACTCATGATCATGATGAAGCAAAATAGAGATAAAGATGTTGATAACGATGATGATTTTCATTTGGAAAAACTCCAAAACCATAACATTTCTCCTTAGTGGCTCAAAAAAAAAAAAAAAAATTTGAACATAAAAAAACGGTCTGACATGTTAAAACTTTGTGTCGCATATTTAACATTTATTGCATAGTTGCGATACGATGATGCTCTGGAGCCGCTGCTGACTATACGATGCAGTCATTAGAAAATTTTGGCCAACTTTAATTATCGCAGTATAATATGCATTAAAAGTTGCTAATGCTATTTTGAACAAAAGAGAGACAGAAACACAGTATTTTGGATGTTAAGGGTATTATGTAAGAGTAAAACAGAAAAAGGATTTTGCGCAACTGAAGTTTTAATGAGAAGTGCAATTCGTTCAGTATCCTTAAGATGATACTGTTATATATTATCTGTGAAACTATGAACTTATATACTGTGTTATTATTTATTTGATATGTGCTGAATAGGTCCACTATTAAGAAGATAGCACCAACTTAAATTGTTTTCGTTTCGAAACCTCACCCACATACAACATTCGAAAAAGTGAAAGATTTCTTGCCACTTCATTGAATTTGGGCGCATTTCGTATCAGCTTTAAGGTAAGTAGTCTAAAAAACAAAAATAAATACAAG
Organism: Meiosimyza decipiens; assembly: GCA_963680825.1. Classification (NCBI taxonomy): domain Eukaryota; kingdom Metazoa; phylum Arthropoda; class Insecta; order Diptera; family Lauxaniidae; genus Meiosimyza; species Meiosimyza decipiens. Next base: position 65,573,546 of record OY804258.1, on the reverse strand, counting down.
TTGAGTGCATTCAAATATCTGGCTTCAGCCAACAAGTCATATAAGTAATTGAAAAAGTGGTTAACGTTTAAACGCCACACAATCAATGAAACTAAACTGTTTAACAAAATCGTGTCAATAAAGCGAAAAGACAACAAACAGCCGACAACCGACAGCCAAATGGATTTCATGGATTTAAGTTGAATAAACTCTCTGTGATGAAAAGGATCAACCAAGCAGACGTGAACAAGGATGCGCACTAAAAGTCAATTATCGTCATCAATCAAGGCTGCAATATGGCAGCCAACAGCGATTGTTGGATTCCCAGCAGGCAATTGAGCAAGGCCTTCCCCAGAGAAGGCCTGCTAGTACTGCTCCGATTGTAAGAGGCCTTCTCAAAACTAAATTTTTATGTAAATAACAAAGAAATTTTTTTTTTCTTACTATGATTTTTGTTTTTATTTACAATCTGTCAATATTAACAATAAGTAAATTTTATAAGTAGTGAATTTTTAATTAGCAGAATAGTTACACTCCATTGAGTGTATACTCATGAAATGCTATCATGTACTACTATAAGGCCTTCCCATAGCAGCAGTGCTATAAGGCCTTCCCACAGCAGCAGTGCCATAAGGCCTCATAATAGAAGGCAAAAAAGAAGGACTTCATGTATTTTTTTATTTCATGTATTGCAATGTTTTATGATTCGACATTACTTTTTTGTCATTGCATTGTACTTATACGACATCAAAAGTTGATAAATGATTAGCAGTAAGGAACGGTGTGCATGTTGCTAGGTTGGTCTTCTGTTTCATGTTATGTCAAAGTGGTAGAGTGTTGTGTATTCAATGTGAAATTATAAATTAAGAAATCGTCACAAAAAATAAACATTAAAAATATGAACGTAAGGGAGGTTGACGCAGATAAAAAAAAATTTAACTAAGAGTCTCACGACGTATTAAGATTTAATTTTTTCAAAGTACTTCTATGACCCCTTCTACTGTAAGCGCTCTTAGAAGGGCTCTTGACGCAAGCGATGTAGGAAGACCTGCTCGAAGAGTACTTCTATCAGGCCTGCTAAATGAGGCCTTACTTATCGGGACGTTTCATATAAAAGAGAAAGTAAGTTTAAAAGGAGGTGGTAAGGCCTTAATCTTACCAGGTAAGGCCTGCTAGAAGGCCTGCAAGCTCTTGCCCTTGCCTACTGGCTTGATACGTGGCGACCACCTACACATACTCATAAAAGGTATACGCACCTACTAATACTTGGCATTTTGTAGCTGAAACACGTACACAATAAATCGCACGCTGCAAAGGAAAAATCAGTGATGAGATTTTTTTTCAATATTCATAACAACAACAAGAAATCGCGACCACACGCTGTGGCACAGTAGCAATTTTATTAGTTCTATTGAATAAAAGTCATAATACACATTGATTGTTTTGGATTTTCTGTATTATGGGGAAGATCATCCGATAAGAGTCTCTTCAAAATTTACTGACTTTGTCTGGAATGTTTACTTAAAGAAAATTATGGCTTACACCTGCAGGGGAAAAAGACAGAAGTTGTTCATATCTCTTTCAAATTGGTTGACTCACATTCATAGATATTTGGTCGTTGCTAAAAAAATCGATATTGCAACAGTTTTCGGTGTCTAACAAATGCTCAAAATTTGTTGCTAACTCGAGTTTTTGTTTTCCAAGAACTTGGCAAACATTTATAAATGTGTGTGATTATATCAAAAATAGTGTGTGCCTTGAAAAACTTTGTGAATGAAATGTTAAAAATCATCAAAACGAACCAGAAAATGACGAGCGACCATGGTATGATCCACCCAACAACATGTATGTTACGTCTCCTGACTGATATACCAAAGTCAACTTTTCAGCAGTAGATTTTAGCAGTCTCACTAAATCGAGAAAAAAATAATAGCGAACCAGCTTCATCCTTCCAAATATTTCAAATGAAGCTAAATACATAAGCGTCATCCAAAATTATACTGAAAGGAATGATTGCTATATATGTATATTTGTAAGCGGACACTGGATACATATAGCGGTTGTTAGGCCTATTCTTACGTACGCAGCTCTAGTACTCATATGGTATATTAATACAAGGTTGAAAAAATAAGTATAAATTTTTATACCAACATCAGTTTAAGGGTCGTTTTATGTGAATTAGGTATAAGTTTTATAACTTTTCAACATATAAAAACCTAGCTGATTAGCGGACAGTTATTTATTTTGTCTAATAAAGCATCATCATTCCCTAGCCGAGCTGGCTAAGGAACTGAGTCGCGTTGAAGCTATTATAGAAATGAAGCAGGTTCAAATCATAGTCGACTCAAATTGTGTTATTCAAATCAATTTATAAATAAAAATTGTAAGTAAAATTAAATTAAAAAGAAGTATCTGCTCTAGGATTTGAAGCCGTACGTTCTGCGTCCTAGGCAAACGTTCTAACAACCGACATACGCATTATTTCAGTATCGTAAAAATCAAATATAAATTCTTATTATAAAATTTAATTTATACTATTATCTATATAGCTAAAAGTTATTAGTTTTTACTGATAGTTTCAACCATGCACTTTCATGATTCCAACGCAGTTCATTACTTTCCATAGGGAACTACTTCGTATGAGGTACTGTCGCACCACTGTATCGCATCAGGTGCAAAAATAGAGTGCACTAAATATCCTCCAATGACAACACCCCCAGTGAAATAACTTAAAACAATATGAAATAAGACCCAATGTAAAGCAGTGAAATAATCCCCAAACAAATAAATAAAATAACAGCCAATGTTTGGCTATATTTCATTATAAAATAACTCAATATGAAATAGTCCCCAACAATAATGAAATATCAATGTTGAGCCCTGAGCCACTCCCTATCTTTTATGTAGAATTACTGTAGCTAGCGAAGCCGGTATTGGATATACCATAGCCGGAACCGGTGTTGGACATTCTGGATGATGTAAGCTCATAGAAAAATGAACATTCCTAGGACCCATCGATTAACACCACACCTTTTTCGTTCGAATTGGACCAACTTTAATTTTCCATGTATATATATTTGGCCCAAAATTCCTTTATCAGCTGTGCTTGTGCCCAACACACTGGCACTAGAGAGCCAGCCTGGTAGCATTTTACAAATCTTTATTATGTTTCTACATTTGATGTCGTATAGGTATATAAAAGGTGTCCCAATAAGAGTGCACTCTTGAAATTTTGTATAATTTTATATTCGTGCAAGTGGAAACTCCGACAGCTATAACCCATGATTGTTCCGATTATTAAAAATGGAGTATCACACAAAAAAATATCGCGTTAACATAGTGAAAAACCATTACAAAAATGGGAAATGGTGCAGAGTAAAGTGAACGTCGATTTTTCGAAATAAGTTATCTTCACTGATGAAGCACAATTCCATCTGAATGGCTTCTTGAATAAACAAAATTGCCAAATTTGGGGGTCAGAAAATCCTCACGTGATTCATGAGAAATAAATGCATCCACAACTTGCAACTGTCTGGTTAGGCGACGTGATTGGGCCTTACTTTTTTGCATTCGTTACAGGAACTTGACAACGAAGTTCTTGTGGACCCAACTGAAAGGCATGGATCTGGACAACATGTGATTTCAGCAGGACGGCGCCACCTGCCTACCGCGCATGAAATAAGCAATTTATTGCAGCAGCGATTTCCAGACCAATTCATGCGATTTCTTTCATTGGGATTTTATGAAATTTCGGATTTATGTGAATAATCCAAAAACACTTCCTGAGCTCAAGCCGAGATCCAACACGTCATCAATTAGATACAGCCATATCTTTGTGAAAAAGCCATTGAATATTTCATGGTCTTTCTTTCCATACTTTACAATTCAATAAAAATATCACAATTTGGTCAAAAAATACATGTTTTTATTTTTGAATAAAAATGTGCACTCCTATTAGGACACCCTTTACAATTCCGAAAGCAAAAAAGTAGTAACGAATCATACAACATGTTTATAAATAATGGTTTAAATAATGTTTTATAATTCGTTATTACTTTTTTGTTTTCGGAATTGTAAAGGGTATCCCAATATGAGTGAATTGTATATATACGACATAAAATTTAGATACATTTCTATAAAAAAAATTCAATGCTTACCAGCGTTGCAGTTATTTCCTCTTTAATTTATAAATTTCCTTGTTAAAAATATTGAAACACAAAAAAATTAATTACAAATAAATAAACAAAGTCGTCTGTTTAAAAAAAAATTGATTTTCTTTTCCTTCAGTGTTCATAAGATAGAAATTTGTCAAAAACTGCATTTATAGTCAAATGAAATAAAAGCCAAATAAACTTTAATACGGATTAAATGAAAAATCCATAACTGAAACTTTATTGGGGTTGGTTCATTTAGTCATAACGAGCTATTTCATAATGAAATAATACCAAATTGGCAACAGTTCATGTGAAACAACAAAAAAAAAAAACCCAAGGACAGATTTTTTTGAGTTTTAGTAAAAAAGTCGTTGCTTCCATATGAATTGTAACAGAATCCAACTGTTTGCGTCGCTTGCAAGTTTGATATAATAAGCTGAAATTTTTGTTAAATTTTCTTCAAACCCGATTCTATAATGTAGGCCTCTAAGACCGCAAATTTAATAAAACCCCTTCGGATCTATTTTGTTCGCCTTTTCAGCAACACGAAAATTGTGGGCGTGGTTTGACATCAACGGTCGCCTATTCCACACAAAAACAATACCTTAAACGTTTTATCTTGGCAACTGAGGTATATCTTTTCTACGTCTTAGTAAGTCGATGTTTTCGTAAAATTTCAATGAAATCGGACAAAAACTCTGTCCGCGCTGTTCACAGGTTTGAGCCCAAGGACGCCCAAATTTTGGGACAGTTATTATTAAGCCTCAAGCTAAAACATAGGAAAAACAAATAAATTCCATCCACAAAGTTTTGAAAAAAACACCATATGTATATGGGTCATTCCATCTATAATGGGCCTATCATTACCTTCATGTTTTTTAACTAGGCTGAAACTTTTTTCTGTGATTGGGCTATCATGAAGAAGTTATAAAAAAAATTCGATAAAATTTTTTTGACCAATATTATTGCTTAAAAAAAAGTTTTAAATTGTGTTCAAAAAAAGCTCATAAGTAAAACGAAAAAATTCATTGATGAATATAAACAATCCAGCACAATTCATATTAGCTTTTATATTATTTTTAGGTAGTTGTGTACTAGTAGATGACAAAAAAATTTCAAATCTGGATAAACGAAGGCCTGAACGGTTTCTATGTGGTAAAAGATAAAAAAATTTAAAAAAGTTTCAGCCTATTTAAAAAACATGAGGGTAATGATAGGCCCATTATAGTTGGAATCACCCATATGAAAAAGAGAAGCATCATCATCAAGGAATTTTCCGCAAACTAATATTTAGGCGCCACTCAATTTTTTTTTTTCATATAAAATACGTTTTTTTTTTAAATGAAAATAATAAACTCAAATTTTCAAATATAAGTCCTTTTATATATATTTCTTTTTAACAAATAAAATTAAAACTAAATTTGGGTTAAGCTCGGTTAGGTAAGACTTGACCGGCTGTGAACTTATTAACACTCACTTTGGCCACACATGTTGCGACGCGCTCCAAGTGGTCCTGATGCATCCTAATATAGGTTGTGAATTTATCGTATCAGTGACAGAGTTTGATTAGTCCTGCGACGGATTACGGTAATGATTACAGAGTTGTCAATTATACTTAGTGCTTATAAAGGACTGATTTTTGGAAAACAAAAAATTAATGAATTACAGCTGTAAAGCCTCTCCTCTGAAAATATTTTGCACTCATCGGTATCTCAGTGACACTTTATTCGAATATTTCGACATGGTTGCAATTGCATAATTAGAAGTATGAGCCAGTTTGAAGTTTTACATTGTTTCGATCACTCTAGGGATGGGTTGGCTTATGAAAATGTTAGAGCTTAGAATAAACTGGATATTGTGAAACTAGTCCTTAATCTCTTTTATCTATGTACTCACAGCAGTGCTGAAAATATATCCGATACGAGCAGTCTGAGCTTCATGGTTAAAGTTATTGTTATGCCACAAAATGTGAAATATGTCAAAAGAGGATTGACTTTCATCATTTCGGCAGACAATGTCACTATGATAAAGATCATGGTATTTATTTTCTGGACCAAAAGTCCTACTGACCTGACCTCGACATTTTGGACATTGGTCGTTTTGGAATAATCTGTAAGTCTGTAAATTAATTTCTCTTCTTACTCAGATAGTAATGGAAACAAAATAAAGTTCTGTCCTATAACTCTGTCAACCTTAATAAGAGCAAATAATTTTCATTTGTGCTTGGTCTCCAAATTACAAAATCGCAAGACTGAGTTGTTGGTAGTCTTTCACGTCCTCACTATATTGTGGAAGACTGGGTCGACAAAATGGATATCATCGCAGAAGCGTTTCTTTTAGATATTTTCCAAATAATGTTACTGTATTGCTGCTGCGGATGTTGATATTTGTTTTTTCGTAATTTGGTCCAGTTTTGAGCTGTACATGCCCATCTGAGTATGTATTCTCTTATTGGTGATGTAAGTATAACTTCTACTACCATTCTTTCACTGGACTAATTAGTCTCTAAATTATTTTCTAGCCGCTCTGGTACTAGATCAAAAACATGAAATACAAGTAACAAAACTATCGTAATATCATCGTAGATTAAATATTCGAAATGCTTTTTATGCCTTGAGTTCAATACGGGCTTTCTTCTTTGAATCCTTATATGAAACTTGACTTAAGCTTAACTTCTTTACCATCACCTTTTTGTGAGCATATGCAAAAATTATCAAAGTTTTTTTCCGCCAGGACCTACTTAGCGTCTGCAAAAGATTTTAAGGGTATTTGAGAAGGAACTGTAAAAGCACTAAGAATTAAATTTACTGCAGTTCAATTGAAAGCAAATCGGTAGCGTTTTGCAAATTTTCGGCAAATTTATGAAAAATTAAAAAAAAACTAAAACTCAATGCATGGAAGAGTAAACAATATTTGTATATTAAACATTTACGATTTAAGTACTCACAAGATTTCTCCCCACAAAGGACAACATGTATCTACTGTGCAAAAAGAAAGCGTTCAGCAACAGCTGCTCTTATCGCTTACAATTGCAAGTGGGAGAAAATAACAAAAATGAAAATTTTAAAATTCCGATTATGTTTCCGTACCTCAACGCAGGAAACAGGAAGCAGCACTGATACACAAACAGAGAACCAGCTTGCAAAGTAACGAACAACGGAACAGTAACAAAAATTGCAATTTCTGGTTGTAACAAGAATGGAAAATTCCTGTGAAAACTACCACGACATCAAAATAAACAGACAAAACTTTCTTTGGGCGATGTTTTTAAACGCGCCGTAATAGAAATCAATCAAAATCAGAGACAACAGGACGCCATCAAACGAGCGAGCGGCACTTGATGCGATGAGTGGTGAAGGTACGAGTAGTGCTATTGGTAATTGGCTGTAGTATATGATAGCCAGTTGAATATTTTGCTGACAACATCGAAAAAACTGTCAGAAAGTTGTGGTAAAAGTTGTTACATGTTAATCTGACACTTGAGTCATAATAAATTCTGTTCGAGTGTCAGCAATGACTTTCAATTTTCATGAATTTTATGGGAGGTGAAATAGCATGGTATAGATGAAATTAGACAGTAGGACTAGACAAGAACATGTTGTTTGAACTCGATGAAGGTATTCGAGGAGTCAACGACATTTGCATCCAAGAAAATAAAATGTTTCCAAGACTGCAAGACAAGCCTTAATTTCAGAAGCCCAAAAAAATTCGCGCCCGGGATCGAAGAAGATGGAGGCTGTGTTGGGGCAGTGATCTTATTCTCCTTGGCTTTTGCTTACGATTTTACTACCTTTTAGCCCCCAAGTGTTTTTCTAACCTTATTGACTGTTCTATTCCAAGTCTCACGGAAGACATAGAAAGATGCGCTTGCTCTTATATTTTCTAATACAAACTCGAAATACTGCTATTACTTCGATGCTGAGTACTTTGATCAAACTTGGCAACACTGCCGTGCAATAACTGCCAAACAAGAAAAGACAGCTGTTTTCAATTGGGAAACTCATAAAATTCAATAAACTTTACACATTTGTATATATAATTCAAGAAAAGTACTAGATGAAGATGAACTTTTTCGATTATAAATTAGAGACCTTGTGAGACTATGCTGCTAAATCATGTTCACGCTTAATATGCAAGCGCCGATTGATATTAAAATAGAAAACAACCTATCAGTGGAAGATTTGAACTGTGCTTGTAAACAGCATATTTTAAGTAAAACTCAAATTAGTAAGTCAACGTTTACACGAGGAAACTCTTGAGAGAAAGTTTTCTTGTTTGTTGGCAAGAAGAGAAAAACGAAAGGGTGGTATACAGAATTTGTCGTACCCGCGAAATCTCTTTCGTTCTACTCGTTAACTAATATTATAAGGCCTGTCGCGAAAAACGGTACGTTTTCATTTCGAAAACTTTTTGAAGTAATTTGTCTTCGAAGTCAAATAAAAGTGGATTTGCAGTGTTTTTGATGTAGTTTGCATTTCAATATCTAAGTGAGAACTTTTTAAATTGAATCAGCTGATCATAGTATTAAGGATAGCAAATAAAGAAGTGCAGCAAAAAAAATTTTATTCAAAATGAGCATTGCATTCACCGCTGCAATTGCAATGCAATTAAATAAATGGATAATTATAATTATTTATAATTCCAGTTTTCGTGTGTAAACGCAAAACAAATTCACAAAAGACAATAGACAAGAATTTGTCTGACCGAATTTCATCGTGTAAACGTTGACTAATTGTGTCTGTTAACTGTTCTGCAGATGGTTTTGCAAATACTTTGAACTATTTCTGAGTTTAAAATAAATAGTTTAAAAGAAAAATTCCAAATTAGTTTCCTTGCAATTGAGAGGTAAGCCCACCATCCGTCATGACTCCGGGCTAGCTCTTTCAATTTTTTAGCACAAGCTATTTAGTGTCGGAGATATCCTGGTCTCTGAAATGAAAGTGATTTTTCTTTTCCAATATAAGCATTGTGAGATTAAGGTTCGTTTAGCTAAAGCGGTATTTCGCATTCGCTCAATGTGTTTCAACATACAGACACAAATGTTTAATTCTCTGAACTACAACCGCAACATTCTACAGTTCATAGATTTCTTGGTTCAATCTTCTACTCCACACGTCGTTCTTGCAAATAACACTATATAAGACCTGTTCCGCTATGTTCATTATCCTACGCCAGGCATCAAACAAAACAACAGATGAAATTATTGAGTAATAGGGAACTACTTTGATCTTTCGAGAGAGTACTTTTGAGGCAATTAAAGCTTATCCACACTGAACGCGTCCGCGTCCCAAAATGACGTCGTATTACACAGTGTTGAATCATTCCCTTCACACTGAACGCGATTGAACGCCGGCGTTATTTTTGAGACGCGGCGTTCAGCGTCCAAGTTGTACAAAATTACAGAATATCGCGTTGACGCTGTGCTATCTAATAAGCAAAATGAGTGGGGAAATTGAAATTTTAATTGAAAGTGTGCGTAAATATAGATTTTTATTCGACAAATCTGACGAAGATTATAAAAATTTATTAAAAAACTCGGAGGCATGGAACGAGATTGGGAAAGAAGTCAATATGACAATTAAGTATAATTTTATTGCAATAAATTCAATAAAAAGCAACAAAATGAAACTACAGTTATGTTTTTTTTTTTTTTCCGTGAAGTAACAATACGAAAATTTTTTTTTTTCACTTGCAAAAAAAACGGCATAAGGTGGCCGTTCATTTTGAAATTTTAAAAGGCTTACAAAAAACATATAATAACATATGATACATAAGAAGAATTAGGCGAACAGACTGAATCGCTCACACAAAAATATCGCGCCCTGTGTGAAGTATTGGACGCGGACGCGTTCAGTGTGGAAAGGCTTTTAGTTTAAAGAGCCCAAAACTACACCTGTTTCCATAAAAATATCACTTGATGCTTAGTAGTTAAGTAAAGTAGATAAACTGTAAATCTACCTCAAACTTACAGCAATCGATTGTAACCAATGGACACTTATTGGTTTTCCAGATTCACAATAAGACTAAGGCAATATTCCATTGGAACATATAAGTCCCGATATACATATGTATTGGAAACGGCATATCCCAAGTAAACGTGAACAAAAAAACTCTCTGAGCTCTGCAACACTATGCAAACTATTCAACTAAATGCTACTTCATCGGAGAAGCAAGCATAAGTCAAAAAGTTGGGGTTATTGAACAACTAGGCGTAGCACCTTTCATACAAACATAACATTTGAAATGCTGTGATTAATAAACTATTCAAGCAAACGAGGCCAAACTTTTAACGGGAACGTCCGCTTATACTGAAAAAAAGTGATTTATATTGAACAAAACGTCGTGGCACCTTCTTCACAAGCAACCAATTTATGTGAATTATGTCCTTAATTGGATGGATAACAGATGTATTATCCTACGCAATTAGATAAAAATATCAACGCTTATAAAACATATGGAAACAGTTTTTTCTTCTATCAACCACCCACGTAAATGAATTTCTTTTATGTGCTCCAAATAGAAAATTGCTTACTTAAAAAGTTAAATACTCTCAAAGTATGCTATGTTTCAAATTGTACCACCCACTGGCAAAGTAAACATTGCTTATTGAATATAGGCGCAGTTACTAACTTTCTATCATTGCGCTGGGACAGATTACAAACCTAATCAATAGTTTCTATTATATAAAATTAAATTAACTCTTAAATCACTGTTGCTCCTACTGGTTGCAGTTACAACAGGAAAAGGCAATCCTGCTGTGCAACCCGTTGCAATGGTTTCAGGCAGCTTTCAACGAAGTAACAAACCAAGTAGGCAACACTGATGGTGATATGCTACCTGACTTTACATTTTTTTTTTTTGTAGGTACAATATATATTGCACAGTGTTAATAAAATGCTGCATGCAGCACTGCAGTTTACGCTAAAATTTCGTTCTGTCGATTTTTATCTGATGTGCGCCGATTCAAACAAGGCTTGCAACATTGACAGCGACAACAATGAAACACATAAGACCACGAGGTAGCCTTTAATTTCACCACGAAAATTGAGAGCGCTCTAACACGTAACTCAGAGTCAGCTGAAACACACCCTATGGTGAGATGTTATAATGGGGTTGAAATTGACAGCTACTTACGTCAATTGTTTTGAGAAAACAAATGGACTTATTTTTTTAAATTTTGGAAGTTTTTCCAATTACGTTACAACACACCAATTTGTAATATATCAAAAAATTAAGTTCCATAAAATTATGATGGAAAATGAAGTCAGTTCACACTTTAAGATGCATACCGGTTCCTTATTTAACATATAAAGGCTGTCTTCTCTCAATTTGTCCCCTGTTGCTCTTTCTTTTATGCTTTGCTAATCCATTCTGTCATTTTACTGCGTTCTGCTTACGTTTAATACTTAGAAGGTATTTTTATTTACTCCCTCAATTTCAGCCGTTTATGTTGTGCTAATAGAGATTATCGGAGAATAAAGTGTAGGTGTTGAAGTCGTTATCAGTGTTACCTTATTCGAGCCTGACTACTTTATTTTCGTTTGTTTACATTTATGCAAACTTTAAAAAATAATGTACTCGAACATATATATTTTTTGTTATTTACAAAATAATTTTTTGGATTCGTAGTACGTTTATGTTATTTCGATGCCCTTTAAAACTACCAAACCCGTTTCCTTAAAACCATTCAAACTTAATTTTGCTATGTCTAAAGATTTCCTAAGCGTTTAAAAGAAAATATTGCCTAAGAACAGGCATATGCGAGTAAGTTTATGCCCTCCGCATGCCAACAACTAAAAGTTTAGTTGCTCCATATGAAAGTTGCGAAGTCTAATGACCCAGCTTCTCACCCTTGAGCCGTCTAAAAAGATTATTTTTCTGAACTTTTTTACTGATACGCCATATAAAGCCAGACGGAGTGGAGAACCAGGCTGCACAGGCTTCTCTTAAAACTTGCCGACAAGTCTTCATTACAGAGATTGTGCTGATGAATAAGTCTGAGGACTACTAAAATAAAAAATATTCCAATTGGGGACAGATTTTAAGTTGTGGAGCCGCTCATATATGTATGAGATATTGCTAGATAAAAGTTGCTTATGAAAAAATCTATCATATAAATACATAGTTTTGATATCGGAGACACTTTCCACATTATTTCACTCAAAAAAAGGAGCGTTTGTGGCAAATTATCGAATGTCTAAAATAAGCACTTATTATTTTAAACAAGCACTTAGTTTTTGCCTTAAACTATAAGTATATCTGGACAATATTAGAAAAATTGATGTATTTGACACAAGTAAAAGTTAAGTAGTTGCAAGTGATTCCATTACTTCAATGGAAAATTTTAACAATACATGAAATGCTACTTCCAAAAGATATAATAACTTATATATGAAAAATCATTAAAATATTTCAGTTAACCAATTCAATTTATGGAGGTATTTCAACAAACACTTGTCCCCTTTGTTTCAAACACTTCTTCTTTTAAACAAACGACTTATCATTTATTAAAAAAAAAAAAAAAACATTTTTTCTTGCATCCAGAGACGTCAAAAGAGACAAAAATAATGCTCCGTGAGCAAGAGCAATATAGTATTTTAAATTAAGAATTTTGCCATGAGGCATTCGATTTATTCTTTTGAATTGTTAAAGTATGAGCAGGCCATACGTTACAGCCGCTAATTGTAAAAACTATAGTTATTTGTGTCATTCTTATGTAGACGCTATTTAAAAAGAAAAGTCTCAATAAAGAATTCAATTCAATTCTTGCATCCAGAGGCTCGAACCTGGGCATTCCGTATTGTAAAGGGTGTTTTTTTTAGAGGTTTGTTTTTCGAATAGAGATAAAACTGGCATTTTATGGTCAAATCTGGCAACTCTAATGTCATTTATGTTCAGTTTGGTTTGCCATTTCATCATAAACAGGTTGACAAAAGAACAACGCTTGCAAATCGTGCAAATTTATTTCGAAAATAATGGTTCAGTTCGCGAAGTTTACCGCAAGCTCCGTCCATTTTATGGTCGACATAATGGTCCATCAGAGCAATTAATTCGGTTAACCATGGATCGTTTTCGCACTACGTTTACTCTACATATGTGATAATACGCATCCGCAGAGACGTCGAACAGTGCGCACCGAAGAAACAATTGCCGCTGTAGAGCAAAATGTTGAAGAGGACCCGAATGAATCGATTCGCCACCGTGCACAGCAATTGGAGCTTTGTCCATCAACTTTATGGAAGATTTTGCGCAAAGATCTTGGCTTGCGACCTTACAAGATCCAGCTTGTGCAAGAATTAAAGCCGCGAGACCATGCAATGCGTCGTGATTCTGGTGTATGGGCCGAAAATGAGATTGATCTCGATGCTGATTTTCATCGCAAAATTTTGTTCAGTGATGAGGCTCATTTTTGGTTGAATGGCTACGTCAACAAGCAAAATTGCCGCATTTGGAGTGAAGAGAATCCACATGAGACCCTTGAGACGCCATTACATCCACAAAAACTGACTGTTTGGTGTGCTCTATGGGCTGGTGGAGTCATTGGGCCATACTTCTTCCGAAATAATGCTGGAGAGTCAGTTACCGTTAATGGAGACCGGTATAGAGCCATGATAACCGACTATTTTGTTCCCGAATTGGATGGCATGAATGTGGATGAGTTGTGGTTCCAACAAGACGGCGCTACATGCCACACAGCGCACGTCACAATCGATTTATTGAAGGAAACATTCGATGAGCGCATAATTTCGCGGAATGGACCTGTCAATTGGCCACCAAGATCGTGTGATTTGACACCATTGGATTATTTTCTTTGGGGATATGTGAAGTCGCTCGTCTACGCCAACAAACCAGAAACGTTAGGGGACTTGGAAGCCAACATTCGTGGCGTTATTGCCGACATACGGCCCCATATGCTCGAAAAAGTGGTTCAAAATTGGACCTGTAGAATTGGCTTTATTCGAGCCAGCCGCGGCGGCCACATGCCCGAAATCATATTTAAACATTAATGGCATAAAATTATCCTTCCAATAAAGCCAAATTGATGGACATTAAAACGGTTTTCTTGTGTTTTATTTCAATTCGAAGCTCTATACCTCTAAAAAAAACACCCTTTAGTAAAATAATTTTAGTAGTTGAGTAAGATGTGCGTATCTCTGAACAGTTGCATAATGTAGGAGGATTTGATTCAATTCTCTTGGGTGGAATGAAATCATTTTAGATGTCTTTGAAGTTTTTAAAATGCAACATAAATAAATTGAGTTCGAATTAAGTAGAATCAAGTTTTCCAACTATCAAATTATTTGTCACAAATAAAACACATGCTAATGACAAATAACTTTGGCATTTTTGTGAGTAAATTAAGAAGAGTTTTTGTTGCAAAAATATCATTCTTTGCCACAACAGTTTTCGCCAGCACTTGAAGTAGTTCCAACTATATCATCTGTGGCAAACAATATTTTTTTTGGGTGTTCCTATAAAAAAAACCTTACCCATAGATAATGTAATACTGCTGCTGCGTTGTACAAAATCGGATGAAGATCATGCTCTGATCTAGTAAAAAAATGTCCGAACTACTCTTGTTTGCCATCGACATATTTATGCTCGGATAATACGGAAGGTGACTATATGATTCGTACATGAGTTATTTGTACGGAAGCCGACTTACTGTTAACGCAGTGATCTCTTTGATTGCTATTGATAATATCTTTATTAAGTACTTAGAAGGCAAAGCTGATGATCATAATTCCTCTATGGTTTTTACAAAGGTTAGAAATTTTAATAAGAAAGCCATCATGCCATTCGCTTCTTTAAAACTGTTTGGTGGACAGTATTATCTCTTTGAAAGAAGAAGGCAGACTAGAAGTCTGCGATACGTTTCTGGAGTTTTTGCCTAGTGGTGTTGCGGCAGTTGATTATTGTTGTCATGATTCAGCACGTTGGTGAATATTTTAGTTAATATAGCTATATGGGATGATTTTCAATAAGACAAACGAAATGACGTGTAGTAATAATACAATATACTTCGAGAGTCTATTAACTATTTGGGTTTTTGTTTTTAGGAAATCAGAGTTTTTCTAAAACTTCCTAGCTTTTTCAAAATTATACTCACATATTTAATGCTATTGAATGTAAATATCCTTAGGAATGAGGATGAATTTGTGTAAAAGCTTCACAAAATCGAATAAGTTTTTCTTGAAAAACCAAGAAGATGATATAAGAAATGTCTTCACGAATAGTGAATACGTAATTATTGTCACTTTTTAGGAAAGCAAAAAGAGCAGATAATATTAAAGTTTGGAAAAGTTTTCAATTATTTTAATAAGTAGAAACATAGTTAATGAATGAATAAGACTTTTTCATATTTTAATAATATTTAAGTCTTAAGTCGTTTTGGTTGTTCTTCTGCATAGCTGCTAGAATGATTTATTCATTCAAAACAAACCGATATATGCCCCAACATGACTATATTGTACAAGAAATTGTATTAGACTTGTCTCAAACTCCAACTGTTTACTTTCAAAGTGTAGAAACTTACAGGAGGACAAAATATGTAACAATTCAATCATACAAATTTATAAAATTCAGTGAGATCAATATAAGGTCTTACCAAACCAAAAACATAAAAATATTTCTTTTATGTTTCAATTTGTTAAAGATAAAAATGAATATAAATATGAAATCGAACATCAATCAGCGCAAGAACGTCAAAAACGCAGCATCGATATGCCATATAGTTTTGCCAGGAAGCCAGGCACGTGTTCGCAAATTTATCGGCTTTCGGCCAGATTACGTTGAGCTGCGATAGAAGCAAGGCAGGCATTTTGCGCTATTCGTTAAGCCACTAGCCACGCGATTTCAATTGCACGAGCCATCTTTAAGGTCATCAAATTGCAATCGTTGTACATTTTTTCATAATTTACACTTCATAGTATTTTCGAGTGACACGCTCAGGAGCACTCATGGAGTCTCTCTGTCTCTACATTTTTATGCAATAAAAGGTAACAGAAACGTTCCGAGAGTGCTGCGAAGCGTTTCACTCGAAACCGCTTTTAGTTTTTCATGCAGAGTCATATATTAAAAAATATCCTCCTAAGTTACCGTCGGCACTGTACACACGAGTTTTGTATGTTTTGCCGGCCCTAATTTCAATGAGCGATACCTCAGAAAGGGTACTATTTAAAATACTTGAAGCAATAATTTCAAGAGGAAGGTTGTTGATTAATGAACTAAGAACACGAAGTCCTACAAGTGTGAGAGTGTCTTCAAAGATAATGTACAAATTCAAGCAAGAATATCTTAAAATCCTGTCATGGGTGGTTTTGATTTGCGCATACAAAAACTTTTTGGACCTATCTGGACGCATATGTGAATAAAAAGTTTGAGTACTAAAGATATTTATTTATACAGTCCAGGAGATATCCATCCACATCTATGTAGTTCTCTAAAGCAGCTCCTGCATTGAACACAGATGTTAAAAAGACCAAGTTTGGCATCGCATTTTCCAATTAAATAGTGTCAAGGCATGACACGAGCTAGATTTCAGAAAAGCATTCTATCCAATGAAATCGTTCGCTTGTTGTCAACAATTGGGAGCACGCAATTAGCCTCACAAAGGCAATAAGAAGGAGTTTGTCCACATTATATACATAGCTCTTAGCGTCAAGTGAGTGTAATTTCATGCAGCTAATAATTGTTTTTTATTTACAACTCATTGAAATTTCTTTCATTAAAATTCATCCGCTTTTGCGAATTTTTTGAATTTTAATTCGATTAGATTCATAGAGATTATAAGTTACATATACGTGAAATGCAAAACTCTTCGAAATGACATTGTAAGCCGACAATAAAATACAATTAAAAATTCTCATTGAACTGCTTATTCTCAGTGCAAATTGACAACATTTCAATAGTTCAGACATCGTAGGTATTAAACAAATCGAATAAATTGAAATGAATTCAAATTAATTACATCTAGCAAGAACAAATCAACAACAAGGTACATATTCAGAATCTTTGCACATTCACACATGCATATGTAGAAATCTTCTTCTTTCTAAAATGCAACACTGTAACTGTCATTACTTGCGCACATCCATCCGCCATGTTCAATTCATAGCAAATATTCTGTGTACGACGACGGACAAACGAACAGACAGACAGACAGACGGACAGACGATACGTAAACTCGAGTCCCTGCTGTCGTAGTCCATGCTCTACGACTACGATAAAGTTGGGTTTTTGGTTGAAAATCGATATGTTGAATATGCGAGTGCATAAGTATGTGTGGGATATATGTATGTAAATCGTACCTTAGCTGCTCCCAAAAATTTCACGCCATTGACGCCACACAATCCGCATACTTTTTGTTACACAAATGTGGTAAATCTATGATATTTTCCTTTTCACAACACAAGTAAATCTTTCAATTAATTGAAATTTGATTTCCACTCAACATTTTTCACACCAATTTCGGTTTCGGACTTATTGCAATACGGCATCTTTTCACTGTAGACAAGAAATACTTTTGTTACCACATTGAAGCATTTTCTTACTACTCATATTTTTTCAAACTTTCTTACACTTTTTCCTTTCTCATGTTAGCAGAGATTTTTATTAATTATTTCAAAGATTTATATGCAAATTATTATTCAATAGAAAACAATTAATTGCACAATAGGTATTCCTTTTCCTACATTTTTTTTTATTTTTTCACTTTTTTCTTTTTCTCCTCTCCTCACTGGCTACTACACAACTTCGCGTCCAACTACTGCTGCTACTTCCGGGCCAAGTGCATTATTCGATAAATGTGGAAAAACTGAACTTTTGTCACTGTATAACGGTAAAAAAGGATTCAGCAGCAGCAGCAGCATAAAATGACAAACGGCCACTGTGTTGAGATTCGTTGTCGTTGTCGTTGTCGTTAGCCCGTTCGTTATTCATACCGTTGTGTTTCTCTTTGCGCTCATCAGCGTTCTCTGAAGTTTAAATAAATTTGCGTTGGCCATAGCATGGCAGCGCACTTAAAGGGCACCCTTTCCTGCTCGCATTACGCTCGCTATGGTGAGTGAGTCTCTCGTCATCGTCGATGGGCTTGAACTTGCAATTGCTGCCGCCGACGCTGCTGCTGCTGCGGGAGATCAAATTTCGCAAGCAACCCTCTCGAGTGGAGGTCTCAAGTTTTGACAGCTGTGTTGTGGGGCATGCGCTCATCTGTGAGCGTGCGTTAAATGAGCAAATAAAATGCATGAATGAAAATACTGGGTGTATTAAGCGTTGCCAAGTTGGACTATAAATTGGAAAGTGGCTATGAGTATATTTTAGCGGCGCATTTCCCCAAACGTACAATTTTTATTGACAAATAACGATTTTTTTGCACTTTTCTAAATTTATATATAGCACAACGCAACACGAATTTTGTGTCGGCTTTCTAGATGTCAGATTTTGATTTCTTGCACACAACTAATTAAGGAAAAACCGTTTTATTACTTGAAGTTTCCTTTTGTTGGAACCATAACAACTGAAAAACGCGAATATCACGATTTTTTGATATATTTGAGGCAAAGTTCTTTATTTTCCTTCAAAACCAATAATGGGTAAGAAATAACTACTCTTTTTCTTCAAAAGAAACTTTGAATGATATCAATATTTTTTGTTTTCTCCGAAATGTTGTCAATTGAAATTTACTACACAGGTCTCCATACAGCACTATGTATGTAAGTTTCAGTAAGGCAGAAACAAAACATGCACCGAAAATGTACTAAAAATGCGTCG
Source organism: Meiosimyza decipiens (assembly GCA_963680825.1). NCBI lineage: Eukaryota > Metazoa > Arthropoda > Insecta > Diptera > Lauxaniidae > Meiosimyza > Meiosimyza decipiens. The sequence continues at coordinate 65,554,641 of OY804258.1, read as the reverse complement.
AATATACTGAAAATGGTCCAAGTGTACCAAATGTAACAAAAACTTTCAAAATTTACTGGCGACGACTTTTCACGACCCAATTGTACTGTACTGTAAGTTTACCGAAGATGCCACCGCTGATACATGTTACATAGTTACTGGGACCGTTAACATAAGCACTCTAATTGCTTAAGGGGAAGCTATGAAGACAAAAATCCAGCTTACAATACAGTGTTGTCTTTAAAATAGATTTGTATCTAAATTAATAAGATACTTTGCCTCTGAAGCGAAATTGGATTTTATAATATATTGCTAGAACAAGATATAAAATCATGATAAAGAAGCCACATGCCTATAAGTTCTTAATACCTAAGACCAGCGGTGGGCATGGAAATCTAGCAAAAGGGCACAGCAACAAAATCAAGCAAGAAAAAAACAAGATTTTAAAGTTATTTTGCTTTCATTTCCAATTTCGCCAACAGCACAAATAAACAAATTGCACTAAGAACAAAAAAAAATACTTCATTCGTCAAGTCACAATGCGTCACCGTCGCTAATAACTTTGTGTGTGGTTTTTGTTTTCATTTGAACTCAAGTCAACGCTGTGCTTCGATGCGCTGAAATTCTACGATTTTTTTTTTTTTTTGCTTGTGCGTCGAATAACGGTTCGGACCATGAGGGCAGAAAGGGCCACTACGTGCCCATCGCTGCTTCAGACACATAAGTCACTTGAAAGACATGAATTCTCACGATTTCAGAGACAAACGATAAAGGGCAAATTATGACTCATTTTTGTCGATTTACCAAAACAAATATGAGAAAGATATGATTCGCTTTTGACATATAATACAATATATGACAGGACTATGAATCGCTAGAACATGGGTTCGAGACCGACTTTGCAAAATTGTAAATCGCAAGTAAATTATATCTTGTTATAAAATCAATCAATTATATTTAATAAAGTTAGGTTCTTCAATTTGCACATAAATACAAATTCTCTTACTAAGCAAGAGACGGAAATCTATTAAGGTGTCTTTTAAACACTTCAGAAAGATACTTTACCGAGCCTTTTTAAAGATAACAAATAGGGGAACGTGTCTTTATACTTCTTATGCCAAATGAATCTTGTAATTTTCTATAAAAAATTTATAAATATCATATGTTGTCTTTCTACTTGTCCTTAAAAGGACTGTAAAAGAAGCTATAAACCTTTTTTGCTACTAGGTTGCATTACTTGTAAGCCTATTCACTACAGTGTAAATTTTCTTTCGCACCCGCCAAACAGTGGCCATTAACAAATTTTCATAAGGAATTGTATATCATATACGAGCATAATTTGTATTATGTATTTGCAAATCTGGATGAATACTGAGGAGTATTTAGCTGACCCGAGCCTTTGCCGCTCGTGGCGACCACTGTCTTCTCTTCTTCCCCCCTAGTTACGCCACTGCCGCCAGTACACATCCAATATATGTACATACATGCATGCAAAGGTAAATGTAGAAGAAACACGTTTTTTCCTAGCGACTAATAGCTATGTACATATTTGAAGAAAATCTCACTCCAAATACTCAATTTGTCAAACGAATCTTTTTCAATTAATAAACCCTCTTAAAGTAAAACGAATAAGGTGAGTTTCTCAAATGCGAAAAGAATCAAATTGTTGTCCCAAACGAGAGAGCAATGAAATTTAATACCAACAGCAATAACAACAATTACGAACAACAAAAAAAAGGTAAACAACGTGCGAAGGTGCTTCCTCATGTTGAAAGCCACAATCGCACATGCATTCCTCACACTCATGGCTCTGTTCTTCACCACATCCCCCATACCACACAGTAAACAAAAACAAAAGAAAAACCATTCAGTTGGTGGTGTAAACAAAAGCTCACGTTTGATGTAAATGAAATGCACCCGTGTGACGTCAGTCGTTTTGCATGGTAGCCTCGTGCTATAGTTACATTGCTTCCGCTTTTGTTTAGCGCTAAGTGAAGTGCACGGAAAATACTACAACGTTGGAAAACAACAAATGCGGAAGAATACAAAAATGAATAAAAATCTAACAACAAAATTTCAGATATGTGTCACTAGCGCGTTTTTATTGACGCTTATATGTTTTTAATTGTACAAAGATACTCTGCTTACACTTTGTCGTTTAGCTTCATAGAAACAACCAGGTGAAAAACAATCCCATTAGTGTTTACAAACCATCCTTATTTTTATCTATTCTGCTGCAATTTAAAATTAAAACAATTGCCATTCATTGCCTAAAGGCATGCTATAAAAAGTTGCCACCTCAAAGTTCACATTTTTGGATTGTAATTTAATTCAAGTACTAAGGGTTGTAAACTGAGCTAACTTGTCACTCGTATATCATATTAAAGAACCGAGACCATCCAAGTAAACGCATCCTCGTAGTGCTGCCAAACCATAAGCCAGAGACGCTATATTTCGGAGACTGCATCTGCAACCTTGTCATACACCCGTCAGGCCATATGAAAATATGGTCAGCGGGTCAACAGGGTGTGTAAGAAAAAAAACTTTGCTCGTATAACATAATACACTTTTTCTTATTGAACACCCAGTTTTTCAGATTATCTGGTCACCAAACGATTCTTTACAGACTACACACGCATTTTAAAAACTATGAACTGAACGATAGATTTTATAACTAATTTTAACAATTGCATATCGATCTATGTTTCATATAGCACCCTATGTCACCAGTTCCCATTTGCTTTTTCGTCGAAGCTACATACAAACAAAACTTTTATTTTCTATAATTTCATTTTTGATCTTATAACGCTACTTCCTCTGAAAGATTATATTAAATATTACATATGCTTTGCTTAAAATAATTAATTTACACCCTATTCTCAGGGCTACACAGGCTACTCCTTCTAACATAGTATTTGGAACTGAAAATGCATGAAATCGGCTTACGGAGATATTGACTAATTTATTTGATGTAGTGTAAGCAAGTTCCTCAAAAATACTAGTCGTAACTCGAAAAAACTCTGCCCAAAAAGTTAATGAATTTTGGTAAGAGCGGGACAACATTGAGGAGATTATGTTAAATAAATAAAAAAACGATTAAAAGTGTCGGAAAAGCTCTGAATAAGAACTGGTGGAAAATTTTTCATTGAGCGTGGTCACATCGGGTAAGTAAGTTTCGACCTGGTCCAAGATATCAGCTTAATTAGATTTTATCAAATGTTTTGCATCCATTATAAAACTATTCATCGAACGATTCAGCTTTGAATACTTAAATGAAATGGTTTTTTTAAGTAAATGAGATTATCAGTTTTGAAAACTCTGATTCTCTAAAAAATTTGAATATGACTTCATAGGATTTTTAATTTGTCCAAATCAGTACGTCATATAGCAAGAGCTAACCTCTTATGCTGATATTTCCTTAGAACTGCATCGATGATTTGCACCCTCATCTAGAAACTATAACACACTCATTGTTATAAATTTTTTTAATTTAATTTATTTTATCAAAAAAATAAAGAAAAATATCAAAGAAATTATTTATCATTTGAAATATACATAATTGGCCCGTGCATATTTTTCTAATCACATTGGTCTGTAGCATAATTTCTCGTCAGAAACTTGGCAACACTGACGGCTTGCTGTCAAAAGTAACAAACCAATGCAGTTCATATTTGCCAAAATAGTTCGCATTTGTTAGTTGACGTGAAATTGAATTTTAATTCGAAATATTTAATTTTTTAAAACAATTCCAAGTAATTTGGTGTCGCGATGCATCTTCCGTTCATGAAGGTCGCCATCTACGCCCTGACTTTTCTTGCATACGCATATTCAGGATACGGCTCACGTACAATTGTCCACTTGCGGGATGCATTGATTGCTGCGGAGGCGGTTTTCGGTGATTGCTTCCACAACATGATAACAATCGTAAAGAAATTTCGAACAGTTCATGAAGTTTTCGATGCAGCTGTGGATGAGAATTGCATCTTCAAATGCCCCGCACCGGATGGTGGCCCAGGTGAGTGTGTGAATGTCTACGGCATTGACGTGGCTTTTCGCGAATTAGGATTGCGTGTAATTTGCATAGAATTACGTAAATAATTCTCAAATTGAATATTACGGCTGTAAAACATGCTGCTGTTGCACATTCTGTGCTTTGTTGTTGCTCCGCTCATTTTATGGTTTATTTATATTTTTTGTGCAGCTCTACGGCATTGTGACAGTGAAGCATATTTTTGTTGTTGCGCTGCTTTGCATTTGACAGCAATCAGCTGTTTGTTGTTTTGATCAACAAAAACATAATAGTCCGGGAGGTAGCGTTGCATTTTTCATAGTGATTTCCTCTCGATTAATTTTTTTAATTGATAGCTTAACCATGGCTGATAATTGAAATAAACGTCAGTCGCCAGAATCGTGGTGGTGCCGGTTATGAGAGGCCGATGGAAAATATTTCACCCATTAGCTTGGAAAGTGAGCCATTGTTAAGGCCAATGTTGTAGAATATATAGAAGCACATCGATTTCATGCCCGAAAAATCTCCACACGACAAGTTTTGACCCACATTTCACCGTTTTAAAGTTTCCAATAAAAACTGTTATTTTAATCAAAAATTGTTATTTTGGACAAACAATTTTATTCAGTTCTGAGCGAGTTAATTTGATTTAAAACTTTCCATGTATTTTTTCGAAAATAGAGATGGTCATTAGCAATTTTAAAACAATGAAAGATGGGTCAAATCTTGTCTTACCGAAATATTTCGGGCATGGAGTCGATGTGTTTTTATCTCCTCTACGACATTGGTCCATATATATTTTTCTACTTACGGCTTACTCTCCAAGCTATTGAGTGCAAGTATGTTGGTCTCTCGCAACCAGGTCCACCATGATTCTGGCGAATGATACATATTTCGATTATCAGGCATACATAAGCCATCAATTGCAAAAAAAATTAAGCGAGAGGAAATGACCATGAAAAATGTAACGCTATAACCATGGTTAATGAAATGAAAAATTTTATTGTCTCTTTCGACATGTTTTAACGGACACTACACACGTGGATAGCCCTATCGGAAGTTTCATTCCGGGACTGAATCAAACATCACTCTTATTAAGATGATATGTCCCAAACTAAGTTTGAAGTCTTGTAAGGAATTCAAGTGAATACTCTGCTAATATACTACAAAATCAAATTGGCAGCGATAGAGTTAAGAAACCTACTAACTATTGTATATTTGCAAGATCATATCATAATCAGTTATAGCAAATGTAATAATATCTTTTATCTTTTTACGATTTTCAGAGGTACGTCCCGTTCAAAACAAACTTTACACTCCCACTTCTGATGGTTGTGGTTCATTGGGCCTACGAATTAGTACCGACTATTTACCTGCTGTCGAAATGGAGACATGTTGCAATGAGCACGATATTTGCTACGATACCTGCAACAGCGACAAGGAACTCTGCGACCTTGACTTCAAACGATGCCTGTACAAATACTGCGATAGCTATGAAAAGTCAATTGCTAGTGACCTTATGATCAGCAGCTGTAAAGCTACGGCCAAAATGTTATTCACCGGAACGCTGACTCTTGGTTGTAAATCTTATCTAGATTCACAGAAGCGCAGCTGTTATTGTGCGCCACCGAAAACAACGAAAGACGAGAGTAACTACAATTACAAAAATGGCAACGAAAAATACAATAATGGTAAAAACGATAAATATTACAAGGGTAACAAGCAGAAATACGGTTGGAAAGATCCCAACGATATGTAGTTTTGGAAAATATTTGTAATATTTAGTTGTATGTATTAAAAAAAAAAAATTAAATGTTTTTTTTTATTATATTGTTGCTTTTCAAAGAATTCGTGTTTGTATATTGTATAACTAATAAGGCACAGCTAATTTTTTTGACACGTTCATAACTTCAGCTTATAACATGTGCATGTACCTAGATATTTTTGTTTATAAAAAACAATGTTTTGTATTATGTAAAAGTATTTATTTTAAAAGACAATAAGACTAAAATAAAATCAAATCGTTAAAGAGATTGCTTTTCAATTTTTTAACAAAATTATATTTAATTGTATCAGTAGGTCATACTTTATATTAATAAACTAAGCTTATGCTACTAAAATAACTACATAATTAATTTTAACAACTTAAAAAGAGCAGCATTCAAGAAGAATTAAATTAAGTTTAAACGCTGTAAAGATAACGCACAAACTGAATAAATACAAAGATGTGAATGCATTGACAAACAAAAATGAATGAATCATATGTGATATTCTTATCAGACTCAACCAAAGTAACCACTGCCACTTGATGCTTGCGCCGTTGCCACACCCCCACTGCTACTTGCATAGGCCGTATCTAAAAGTAACACATCCAAAAATCTAAATTATTATAGCACACACAAAAAATCAAATAAAATAAGAAAAATATCAACTCACTCAAGCCGTTGCCATAATATGGACTACCTCCATAACCAGGGTAACCACCACCGCCATAATTGCCGCCATAACTCGGATACCCGCCGTAGTATGGATATTGAGAATAGTAACCACCTCCGCCGTATCCGGGATAGCTGCCGTAACAGCCATAGCAACCACTGCCACCTCCATAACCGCCATAGCCACCGCCATAGCCACCGCCCAAACCGCCACCATAGGTACCACCGCCCAATCCACCACCATAGGTTCCGCCGCCCAAGCCAACACCATAGGTTCCGCCGCCCAAGCCACCACCATAAGTACCGCTACCGTAACCATACGGATATCCATTACCATATCCTACACCGATGCCATACTGCGCCAGCGCAACCGAAACACAAAACGATACCGCGATAAATGAAGAAATTGAAAAGTTTACCCCGCCAAACATTTTTTTCAAGCGTAGTGAGTAATTTTTTTACAGTTGTTTTTTTTTAATTCTTCACGTACTGGCATCTGCACGATGTAAAATTTCAACTGATATTTCAATTCAGAAAACAAATGTTTTTATTTATATCCACAGAAGTAAGCGTAGAGTTGTCGCCGCTTCACACACACAAGCACACATATATTCTTCTGTTGACTATATTCAATGTTGGTCAGTAATGGGTTCTGCTTTAAATTCGATCCAGTGGAGGTTATTCATATTGTGGCATTGCAACGTTCAGTGCGGTAATGATTGGTATTTAAAGTTAAATCGATGGATCGTTTTAGTTTTTTTATCGGTCAAAAGATCCGATTCGTAATCAGTGCTGCGTGTCAATTTTGAAACCATTCGTATGAAAGTTTAAAGAAGTAAATCTCCCAGCTCATCATGAAAGTTACTATACAATGACAGATCATCAATAAAAACTTCTGTCACACTGGAAAATTTGGTGAACTCCTTACACTGCTTGCATCCCGTCTGTGACGAATACAACGAAATTAGGACACGCGTTTACGCTGTGTAGTAAACAGAGCTTGCTATTAATAGACACTTTGTTCGGAAAAATCATGGGGAGACGGTTACGCTTTAAAAGCAGGAATTGGGGGAACTTACGCATGAAATTTACGACAGTGAAGCGTCAGTTTCCGCCATGCCCGCTAAGTGTGAACTTTCATGCTACTCGAGCTTCATTTTTCTCTCCGTGTACTTATATGATTTTTTTGGGTTTTTTTGCAAAACCGCGAGGTTCCGGTAAATGAAACTTCACAGTATTCATTTTCGTAAAAGTACTTGTAAATATGCTATATTTCATCATACGGAAATAAAAAAAAGAATATTCAACAATATGTTAGACTTGAACACTTTTGGGTAAAAAGTATAGTAGTTTCGCACTTAAAAGTAGCATTTTGTCTAGTGTAAACGGTCGGAATTTGCCGCCCCTAAAAATTTGCCACCCTAGGCAGCTGCCTATGTTGCCTATTAGGTAAATCCGCCCCTGCCGGTGGCAGCATTTCTTGCGGATATTTATGCCATCCTTGACGTGTGCTAGATTACTGGGACGCAATGGCAAGGGATATCTGCAAATGTTTGCAGCAACAGCTTAGGACATTAAAATTGTACGAAAAAGAACGGGTGTTATTGGCCAAATGAGGATTCAAAAGGGCACCGGGTGAGATCGGAAATATAGATGTGATCTTAGCTGAACCTAATGTGGTGTTGAGTACTCAATGATAGCCTTAACTTTCGCTAAATTTGGTGTGTTGCCAGATGGAATAGGAAATCCAAGAAAGTCGATTTTTTGATCGTCGAACTGGCATTTTACTAGATAGATGATCATCCTAACTTCGCAAAAATCCAAAAAATTTTGTATAAATTTAATATTTTTTGTTGCCAATGGTCGCCAAGTAGCCGGTTTGACGTGGCCAGGTCGTTAATCGCATTCGAAAGCCGCGAGCGTTGTAGGAATTGAAAAATTTGGGGATAAGCCGTTAATTCGAAGATTTTTCGGAAGAAGAGGATTATTTTTAAGGAACAAAAAAAAAAGTTCATCATTTTGGGCCCACACACTGACTAAAAAAAACAAATAAAGGGGATTGTCGAGGGATCAAATTTTAACATTGTCAACTTAAAACAGAAATAAAGGTCAGCTAGCTTTCCTCAAAAATAAGTTAAGTTTAAATAATTTTAAGGAAAAAAAATTTTGGGATGAGCGTTAATTCATTGATTTAATGGGTAGCCCTGTATGCAGCAAATTGAAATAATCGGTAATTATTAAATGCGATTCTTTAGATGTGCTAGTAAGGTAATCGAACTCAATTATACATTTGGTGACGTTAGCTTCAGCGAACAGCCATTAATAAGATTTGCGCAGTACAAGATCCAGTTAAAATATTCGATTCCCAAGAGTTTTAGGTACCGGGCGCTGCGAAAAGTTGGATGCAACCATCTGTGAATTTCTTTTTGGTATTTTCATCCCTCGGGATAACTGAGATATCCGCTCCTTTATCGATCAAAAGTCTTTCTTGTTGACAGCCAGGTACAGAACGGGCCAGTGGCGGACCTAGGATTCTCTTCAGGGGGGGCTGACATTTTATTTAGTGAAAACGCACATTGATTGAATTTTTCAAACAAAAAAGCTGAAAGAATCAACGCATTCATGCCTTTCTACCCATCTAGTCGCACACTATGTTTTTAAACGATTTTTTTTTTTGGACTCCGTTCGAAAATTTTATCTTTTAATTGTTGTACTCTTTAAGATGAGTTCGAGAAAAAGTTTGTCACTGATGAAACTGTCCCTAGCATGTTACGAATTTTAGAAACATCGCATGATTTGCCTACGCACAGGTTCAGAGAGTGACTGAAACAATGGGTGTAAAATGCTAAGGGTTGGTCTTCAGATATCAAAGCCTGAACTCCGTTGATTTTCCCAGCCATATATATTGGCGTTGAAATCTCAAAAATGCTTAAATTAAAATTTAAGTAAAATAAATGTTTTTAGCTTAAATTAATTTTAATAATTAAAATAAATAAATTTTAAAATAAACATAGAAGAAAGTTATTAGAAAATATGTATTGTTATTAATTTTTCATTTTAATTTTAGACTACGTCGTAGCAAAGAGTTCTTCTTTTGATCTCAGAATAGACTTTTTGGTGCCAATGTTGTAATAACATGAACTTGGGAAACAATGTAGCCACAATTTCAAACTTATTTATTATTGCCACTATTACATAAATCTTATTTCATCTTATATTTCCTTAATAAATGAAACCCATTCATGATCTTTTTTGACATCAATTTAGATATTTAAAACATTAAATATGAAGATATATGACTATTTTAGTACGTTGTAGTCTTAATATACAAGTTATACGTATGCGCACAGTTGCATAAGCTGACTTCAATCAATGCATGTGTAGTTTAGTTAGGTCTTAAGATTATTTGTTGGCTTTGAAAGTGGAATAGAAAATCGTGAGCAAGTAAATAGAAGACGGGAGAGTGGTAGGGTTGGTGTTGTTGTGCTGTATAAAGAAACCAAAAAAAAAATGTTCGTTGATATATTTTCTACATCACAACAACACTTCACCACCACAAACAATTTTTTCGATTTCGGCGGATGCCAGGGGGGGCTACAGCCCCCATAGCCCCCCCCCCACCTTGGGATCGCCACTGGAACGGGCTATGTAGCCGTGAGGTCCGATACTCTGTCTAGTTTTTTTGCAATGAAATTGCATGGTGCTATACTCTAAGTAACCTTCACACCAAACCGATTGTGATACCAACAGTAGTCAGAATTATTTCGTCTATATACAGATCAATGGCGTGATGGGGTCTTTTAACGATCTACCACGGTAAAAATGTGCCCCTAAGGCCTCGATTTGCTTGAAAATTCGATATAATGGTAATTTAAAAAATTGTTCTGTTCACGCGATTTTGTAGAATTAGAATTGTTGCTAGCTAATACTGGTTGCACCTCGTTGTATCTTCTCTTCGGCTCAAAATATCATACATTCAACAGACCCGCATAGTGCTTCACCGAGGCTGCGAGGCAACCTCGTTCAACGAGGCGAGACCGAGGCAAGACCGAGGTGAGAACGAGGCGAGGTGGAAAAATAAATTTGCCTCGCTCGACCGAGGCGAGGCGAGATCACACCGGCACCTCGCCTCGCCTCGTTCTCGGTTCTGAGAAAGAGGTGCCTCGAAGCCTCGCTTTAACACTATCTCGTATCGGAAGTAGGTGCAGTATTTTTTGTTTTGATACTATTTTTTGAAATTTGACTCGATATTTATTTATTGGAGAGCATAGGCTATAAAACTTTTATTTTGAGTGCATCTTTAGGGTGGCCCTCATACAAAAATATTTTTTAAATATCATTTTCTCGAAGACCGGTTAAGCAATTCACACCGAACTCACACCACGTTGCTTTCACATTAAGCTTACACATTAGGCTACTTTTATTTAGAGTCTATATATTTCGTCATATCTTCGGTCTGTAGAGTCAGCAGTACTAAAATGATCTCTAATCGAATGAGAGTTAGAACAATACAGCTAACATACTACTCTTTTATGTTACCTCCATTTTATTATTATTATTATATGACGAAAGATTTAATAAGGGGACCCCAACGTTGGGTAAAAAACTTTGTTGTTAATGTCCAAAACCGTTCAACCGATCGCCTGAAGATTTGGAATATGTTTATGTTTCTTATGATTAGGGGAAGGTTCGTAGCATACTTTGGTATTATCGACTACTTGACGCAGATGAATAAACTTTTTTTTTTATATCTCAGCAACTATAAGACGTAAATGGATAAGATTTGGTACATAAAATTCTTATAGTTTGTAAAATGTTCGTAGCTTAGCTTGATTTGAATAAAAATTGACAATGCCACGCCGCCCCATATAAGAAAAGAATTAAATTCATCATAGCTCATCAATCATCATATGTATATGATTCAATCAAAAATACCAAAAATAAAAACATTTATTTTATTTTACTTCTTGAGGCGAAGCTACGCGTGCCGGCTTTGCTAGTTGAATATATCGTTGGCATACGAGCAAAATTGACCATTTTTTTTTAACAACCGAAAATAATATATCACAAATTTAAGAGGATGTAAACATAACTAAACCATTAATTAGCGCCACCCACTTATTATTTGTTTGCAGATAGTCAATTTTTCTGGAATGCCGACAATATACAGGCCTGATAATGTTTTTTGGAGTTTAATAAAATCATCGATTCTTACCGAGGTGAGGCGAGGTTTCGACGAGGCGAGGCGCGGCGAGGCGAGGCGAGGTATGTGATTTCAAGACCTCGTCCGAGAACGAAACGAGGCGAGACTCAAATTTATAAAACAAAGCGATGCCGAGAACAACTAGAACCTCGCCTCGGGTGAAGCACAGGAAAAGTAAATGTAAAAAAATTAAAAAATTTTACTATTATTCAGAAAGCTTATCGCTGAAAACGCATTAAAATTATTATATTTCGCAAAAATAATAATTAAAATATATCGCTGAAAACCCCGTTAAAACCCCCTAGCATACATCATTCAAGCAGAAAAAGCGGGAAAAACGCTGCATTAGCTGCATATTTTACTCAGAAGAGGGAGATGTAGAGCGGAGAGATAAAATAGTTGGTGAGAGGATTCACGCATCTATAGCGTTAAATATTTTAAATAATGTGCTGTGAAATTTTACTACAATAATTGTAGGTAATCTGTTGCCAGCAATAATTGTAGCAAATTCCCGACTTCTATTCTTAGAGTGGGCTTCATGATACTGTCAGTTCCGTTCAAGGCCTTAGCGAAAGTCCTCCTCATCTGAATTAGCCGAAAAATAGGATGCATTGAACAGAAAAGGTGCCTCCTCTGCACCAAGCAGTCATGCAAGAAAAACTCACTGATGTCAGATCTTTGTAAGAGTAGGTCTGAAATCAATTAAATCAAACAAAAGCATTTGTATTCGCCCAACCGGTACTAACAATAGCTTTGTGATAGGCGAATCCAGCATAGAAGGAGAGGATTATTGTAGTTTCTTAGGCAGCGTAATTACATCTGACGGTGGCACCATCAAAGATGGTACCTTTGCCCAACTTCGTAAAGTCTGGCAATCTTCGTTTCTGTGAATGACAACGAAGCTCAAAGCTTTTGAGCCACACGTGAAGCCAGGTCTTTTATAGGGCTGTGAAACTTGGCTTACCAGCAGTGCCCTAGTACAGAATTTACAAGTGTTCACCAACAATTGTCTTTGCCTAATCCTGAAAATTTGGTCGGCTAAGGCCATCTCTAATGTTGATTTGCTCACACAATGCTGTCAAGATCCGATACCCATTCAAATAAAACGTCGAAAATGGAAATCGATTGGACGCACTTGCAAAAACCATCAATTAAAATCTATCGAAAAGCATTAGAGTGGAATCCTCAGGGTAGTAGAAAACAATCAGTTCTAAATCATCGTGGAAACGATCCCTTGTACAGGAAATACGTGAATAGAGGAAATTTTGGAGAGAATTGAAGGCACTCGCTGCAAATCGTGCACGTAAGAAGAGTTTTGTGGAGGCCTTATGATCCGTGAGGAGATAAAAGACACAAGAAGAAGAAGAAGATCCAAGAAAAGTGATTTGTTAACATAATCGCCAATTCGGCCTCGTCCAGCTCTACGTAGTGCGTAGAAAAATGGAATGACTGGCTACAGGTCTCACATAACTTGTCCACTAAGGTGGCGTTTTAGCTTCCGTTTCGAGTAGTTACTGAAGGAGGTAATGTTCCACGACTTCAACGTTTCGTATTTGCTTTCTATGAGTGCAGATTCTTGAACATCACTAACCGCTTATCTTAAAATTATGCTAAATATCTTTGATACTCACGTAGCAGTTGATATTTGGCAGTGACCGCGATCTTTGTAAAAACGGACATACTTCGACACGAGGGGTCAATAAATTTAGCTGTAAAGCAAAATTTGCGGTGCTTGCATTTATGTACATATTTCGGTTACTCGACCAATTTTCGAAAAAATAACTAGTAAAGGTATTATCTTCGGCCAGGCCGAAACTCACATACCCTACACTGCATTAAAATTACTTTTTAAATAAATGTTTAAAAAATGCTGAAGAAAAACTGATAATGTCAAAAGAATATGGGAAATGTTGAAAAAAATAGAATAGAAATGTAAAACATGAAATATGTCATGCCCACTTCTCCAATTCCGCCCACTTTTGTTTCAATAAATGATATTCGTGATTGACATGCACAAACAAAATTTTAGCACAATAGCTTGTATAGTTTGCGATATGTGCCCTGATTATTCTTCAAATTTAGGGCGGTGACACACCCACTGGTACAATCCAGTCAGATTTTGATCCAAAAATAGCCTTCCATAAACAAACCTCTTACACCAAACTTCAGTATGATTGCTCATTTATTTCGATAGTTATGCCACTTAAGGTATTTTAATTGTATGGGGGGTGCCACGCCCACTGTTGCTATTCCAAAAGCTTTTGATTCATATGTACCTAATACCCAGTAAACAACTTACATCAAATTTCAGATCAATTGAACCAATAGTTCACTTAAAATAGCACTTACAACTTTATGTGAATGAGGGAGGTGCCACGCCCACTGCTGCAATCTTGTCAAGTTTCATTGAATTTCAAAGCTTATAGTAACCGGCACCTCTACACAAAATTTTATGAAGATTACTCTCATAGCACACTATCTATAGCATTTAACGTATTTCGCTTATATGGGAGGTGCCACACCCACCTGCACCATTGTACCAAAATTTTGCAAGAAGACACCTTTAAGCAAGTGTATCCGCCATATTAAATTTCATAACGATTGCGTTGTTAGTTCTCTTTTTATAACGTTTATAAATATTGTAGGCTGTGCCACGCCCTTCAACAAAATTTTCCAGAATATTGAATAAACTTGTATTGATGACTACTTTCAGTGATATCATCAATAAAATTTTAATGCAAATCGTATTTGCCAATTTGGAGTTATACGAAATCCAAAATTTCAATTGCTAACAAGTGCCACGCCCACTTTTACAATTCCTCCCACTTTATGCGCAATTCAAGATTTATAAGATCTGTATTCGTGTATCAAATTTCATCACAATATCTTACACGGTTTACGAGCTATGGCGTTATAAAAGTTAAAATTTAGGTCTGTGCCACGCCCCTTAAAGAGCCTTTGCAAACTTCAAATCTAGCCTAATCTTAATTTTGTTCTCATCTTCAACAAATCATCAAATTTCATCAAAATCGCAGCATGTTTTTGCAAAATGGACTTGGGTATATTTACATAGAGTATGAGCGGAAGGCGTGGCCGTGAACCCATTTCTCCCATTTTTATATGCTAGCAGCTTGCAAGAAGGTTTGACCTGTGTGCCTAATTTCATTGAGTTAGCTTGCTTAGTTTTCTCGTAAACCTGATTTCAACAGACAGACAGACAGACAGACGGACATAGCTATATCGACTCAGGTGGTGACGCTGATCAAGAATATATATATTTTTCCATACCTGCCACGCTCCCTTCTATGCGTTACAAACGGAATGACAAAGTGAATATATCCTGTGTAGGGTATAAAAACGATTAGGGGGTCTTAAGAAAAATTGCTGACTAAAAAAATTGTATTCTAAAAGTAAAACAGGACTCAGCCAGAGCATTGTAGAATATATTTTCACAAATTTGTATTACATCTGAGCAAAATATTTTCCAAAACAACAAGAAACATGGATACTTGGACGCTAGTAAAGTAGCATCGTTCTCCTAATAAAACCCTCACTAAATTAATTGTTTACCTAAAATACACAACAATCGTAAGTAAAAATGAATATAAATTTAGGGGAAAAACATGAGATAGTAATTAAAAATAAAACAAACAGTTTTAACAAAGCACTTAAAACTAAATACAAATGATAATAATTAGGTAAATCATATAGTACTTACTTCAACACACACTCGTACCGAAAAAGTTCATGGCGAAAAGCTCCGTCAGCAGCGTAATGCACCCCTGGTCCTAGGTTAGTTTTGAAATTTTTGGATTACGCATAATTATGAATTTAGAAAATTTTAGAAATCAACGCAGCGATTGACAAATTTACCATCATTGTCATCGTCATCGCCATCAGCCACAACATGTAGATGCAACTGATAATACAGTGCTGTCAATAACATTCACTGCTGTTGCTGATGTTTTCGTGCTGCCCTTCAAATGAGGTCAAAAGAGTTTTGTGGGGATAGCAAGTTGTGGCATCAAAATACAAATTGAGTTCATTTCGATAAAATGATGATTAGAGTTCATTGCGAAGGATGGTCAAAATTTCTAAAATGAGGAAAATAATGTGTGACGATAAACTTCAATGCTAATCGCGCATGACAACGACGCAGAGCTATATAAGAAGTACCTATGTATGCGTATTGAATATCATTTAGTTTCCGAATTTGTAAGCTTAATATCTAGGTATCTGTTGGCATTGCATGAGAAGAATTTTATTAATTGGGTTATATTATGAAATAAAAGTTTGCATAATGCATCATTTAATTTTTTTATATATCTTTATGGGGCATTCCATACCAAAGCGGCCACTTTTTTCGGTCACTCCTCCGATTTTTCTCAAAACTTTATATGTTTTTTAGACTGATAGGAAATACGTTCATGAACTTTTTTCTAATTTTTTTGACCATCCATTTTAGATGTATGATTTTTTTTCAAAACCTCATAATTTTGCGAAAAATTCACCAATCGGGTCGTTTTTTTTTCATTAAATTCATATTTTTAAATATTTATGAAATTGGCGAACGGTTAGACAATTTTTTAACAGCCATAACACAACACATTCGGTTAATTTTTTTTTTTGAAGGATAGGTTGGGAAGAGAGGAAGTGCAGTGTCTACTTTTTTAAAAAAGGCAGTGCTATGTCATGCCCCAATAATGAAAAATCGTTTCCACATATAAGCAAATGAACTGTAATCAAGAAAATTTGATTTGAAGATAGATTCAACCCTAAGACAGGGTATTAGAAACTTTAAAATCTTTAAGGGTGCGTGGTATCGGCCCTACTGGGAAAAAGCGTTGTCACGGATGGGCCTCAACACCGATTTTAATGAAATTTCATTTGGATTTAGATTTATCCTTGAATAAAGATATATGTTTAGAGTGGGTGGTGCCACGCCCCTAACAATAAAAACGTTTCCACGACTATACTAATGGACCGATTTTGAAGAAATTTAGTTTGAAGATAGATTGAACTCTAAGAAAGGTTGCTAGAGCTCACTAAGAGGGCGTGACACAATATTTAATGGGAAAAAACTCTGTCTCGGCGGAGCAGATTTATCGATTTTGATGACATTTGGTACATATATAGATTGAATTCCGAGTAAAGATATTTGGTTTGAGTGGGTGGCGCCACGCCTCTAACAGGAAAAAAGTCTTTTACTGGAACAACACATTTATTTATTGCCTACAGTGACACCTATGCTCAAATTTTGAAAGCTTTACTTGGTATTCATATATTTGTCACTATATATCTTTTCATTACATTTACTCAGTTGGATAGCTCTATAGATATTTTTCCGTAACATTAAATCATTTACTACAATAAAAAAAAGGTCAAAAGCATTTGCAAAATGTTATATACTAAATTCTTATTTCACATTACGAGTTCCATTTTACCGCCGATTACCCCCCTAGCTACGCTACTGATGCCTAGCTAGATCTCTGTGGCAAAAAGGTATAGCAGATTAAGTAGCCTTAAAACAAATGAAGCTGAGTCCAATTCTTTATTAGTTTTTGTGAAACTTGTTTTCCGTTTTTGGGTATTATTAAGACCTAAATAAGTAATGCCAAAACGCCTAAAAATCATAGTGAATCATAGCCGTTACTTCATTTGTCTTATGTTGACTTCAACCACAACCATAATTGATGCAATGATATTTGTGCAAACGTGGTTGCTTAAGCTTTGTGAGGAATATCATATTTTAATAGAACTTTGTCACAGCGGCGCTCGCTGGACATATGATAATTTATTTTGTAGCTGTAGGGTAACAATACACAATATCTGACATTCTGCTTTTTAAAGTTCATATGGCAAGATGCAAATTATTTTCTTCGTCATACTACATAAATTTATAGGAAACCTACAAAATGAAACTTAATTGAAGTTTGAGCTAAGATTTTATTGTATTGAAATGCTGAAAAGATTTATTTGATTAAGTCCACAACTAAATAATTTTTAAAAATGGTTCTAAAAATTTAGACTTGACAAACGAATTTCCTTACTCAATACCATGCCGACAGCAAGTATTTTGGGGAACTATTTACATCTTGCACAATACTATAATACATGAGCAACTCATTTAAAAGTCAGGTCAACTTTAACATTTTCCTCCCAGTAACCAAAATACGCCAAATGCAAATTTTCATTAAACTTTCACAGAGTCATAAGCATTCAAGTCAAAGTCCTTATTGCACATTACTACCTTTGAACCACCCGCTCGTCTGCTCCTTGGCTGACTTTTGTATAGCTCCCACAGGTGATGGCGGTGTACAACATGAGCTGAATTAGTAATGAAGTTGGCGACAATGCACATGCTGCTGCCATACTACATATAACGTAACCTAAAGTTTGCGCGCACAGAAAACGGATATGTAAGGACAACTTATTCTCTGCAGAAAAACAACATAAAATAATTTCAATGGAAATATAAACAATAGAAAAACACATTGTGCTGCTGTGCTTTTTTACTTTGTCGAATTACCAGTAAATAAAAAACGAGCAATATCTGAAATTTACTGTTTATTTGGCTCAACATGGCAGCGTCCGGTCGCATCGTATTGCATTAACTTGCAAAAAATAACGGTAACAATAACAAATCAACCATTAAAATTCGAAAAATAGCCCCAGAAAAAAGGAAAAAATATCAGCAACAACAGCAAAGCAGTGAACTAAATGCCAACCATGCCCCATGATGTGTGACATAACAAAACTTTCATTCATAAATTTTTAATGGCACCATGTGTGTGGAACCATTTTTCACTTGGAAAGGAACAAGCAGTGACACAGGTAAACAATGCACGGGCAGCTAAAGGAGTGATGAATGAGTAAAAGAGAGAATTTGCGCACTACTAATCGGATGAGAGGCTTAAATATTACAGAATAGGGATGGTTTTTTGGCACGAGTAAAAACGCTAAATATGTAAATAAATTGAGCTCTGTGGAGTTTGCGCCTAAAATGCTGCAAGAGACTTCGAGTGATATTTTTTTTTCTCACAACTACATGACGCAGGAAAACGGAATTTGCACTCGTGTACATATGCAAGATTTATCATATGTTTTGTGCAATATCGGTCAATGCATATTACGCATACTTTTTTTGCCAATATCGATGTTAATTTAAAATTTAAGAACTTATTGCCTTGAAATAACTTAACTTATGTCTCAAATAAAATATCTTATGATGATTATTTCAGCAGAAAAGTCACAGAGATCATATGAGTTG
This sequence comes from Meiosimyza decipiens, assembly GCA_963680825.1. Taxonomy (NCBI): domain Eukaryota; kingdom Metazoa; phylum Arthropoda; class Insecta; order Diptera; family Lauxaniidae; genus Meiosimyza; species Meiosimyza decipiens. Next base: position 65,535,745 of record OY804258.1, on the reverse strand, counting down.
CACCGAAGTAAAATAGCACAAAAAAAATTTTTTATGTAATCCAAAAAGCTAAAATCTTTTTTAGAATTGAATCCGTTTGTTACCTATTTTTTTCCAATTTTGAAATATTAAATTATTTTTAGGGTACCCTCATCAAAGAAGTTTTAAAATAATAAGAAACTTACTCATATGTCATGTATATCAAAATATAAATACTGAGTCTCATAAAACACGAATGTTTTTCAAGCCCAAGGATGAGACTATATATGTCCGAAGAACCTGCATGCATCTATAAGTTCATGGAATGCTTCTTTCATTATGTGTATTAGATAATAAAATATCAATTTAAATGGTCGAATTTTGCTATGAATTTCAGTATCATTTAGATTAGGGTTGGCCATTTCGCCTCCCATGGTCGCGAGCAATGAAACGAGTAATCATTCGTCCCGCCGTGCTTTGCTGATCTTATATGTGTTGGTTCGTTCGTCAAATAAATATGCAAGAAGCCCAGGCAGAATCAAACGTGCAAAAGAAAAAAACACATGTGTGCAAATGGCAGTTCAGAAAACTTCAGGTCTAAAACATTATTTCTGCGAAAGGTATTTTCGCATATGTTATTGACTGGTAAAAAAATGAAAGACTAAAGGACAGCTCTTGGGTGTGTCATTGTTGTAAAAAAGATCCTATTCATGGAAAAATAATTTTCTGAAAAGTACCTTTTAATTTTTATGTATAAATTTTGAAAAAATTTTTGTATAGTCATGCGATGCTTTCTCATTTTTTTTATGCCAACATTTATATTTATACACATTATACATCAGTGATACATGCATTTTTACTGAGTAATGTTTTGTTTACTGTGCAAACATTTTACCGATCAGGGGTGTGAAAAGTCTTCTTTAAAATAAATACATTTCCTCGGGGCTCAATCTATATCTGTACCAAACTTCATCAAAGTCGGTGTGGGGCAGTGTCACGCCCACTAAATGATTAGAAATTCTTCAGTACCATTTCTTAGAGCTCAATCTTTCTCCGTACCAAATTTAATCGAAATCGGTTCATTAGCTTAGCCGTAGAATCATATATGTCTGTTAGAGGCGTGGCACCGCCCACCCTTAAAAAACATGCATTCTACAATGCCTCACTTCACAGCCTTTTCAACAAAAATTAATTAACCAATTGATGTGTCATAGCAGTTAAAAAGGGATGGAACCGTTTTACTACTGCCTATTAATATGAAAAAGAACCTTTCCAATGATGAAAGTTTCATTCCACTCTCTTTATAATAAATACTAAAAAAGTGTACCATAAGTTGTGATGTTCACACATCAATATGTAGATACTAGCGCGAAATTCATGTGATACAAGTCAACTCGCTGTCGACGTTTGAGCAATTAAGTTGAACATCCCTAATTGCCCTACAATTGGCACCCTGCTAATTTTTCTCTACTCAAACACGAATAAAAGCCATAGTCTTGGATACAAAGAATTCGGAATATGGTTGCAAATAAAATATTCTTTCATTTCAAAATTCATCCCCGTTTACGAAAAAAAGTTTCGGTCAATGTCAAGGCTCCTCCTCTCACTTAGGAAAAAACATTTAATTAGTTTTTTCTTATATCGCCTTGTTTATGTGAAGTTTCAACTTGGTATTTTATGTAATATACAATAGTCAAATGCTCTAAGCCAAATATCGAACATAACCGAATGACCTAAAACTTGGGCAAAGTGTAGTCCTATTGGATTGACTGTATAAACTTTTGTCCAGGTTCTTTTGATAGATAATTTTAATAGCCTTTCGAATGGCAGAAACATTTTTGGAAATTTTAAAATTTGACTTTAACTTTCCAAAATCAAAACTAAATTCAACTTATTTTTGAAGATGGATACTTTTGATTTTTTCCTGTTTTTAGCTTTCGAGAAACTGCACACTGAACATCTCTGTACTATATTGTCAGTCCTAAAAGTTATGCCGATATTTAGAGTATTATATATATCCTTCGCTTGGCTTCGTACTGCAGTGAAACTTGGACTGTGTCCAATGTCGAATTCTTCACCTGATGGTGTGAAGACCCAATTTGAAATATCGAAAATAGAAATGGTTTTACACACTTCGCAAAAATCTGCATCTAAATTCTGCCGGCAGGCATTGGAGTGGACGTGGCCTATTTAAAGCATCATGAAAAATACCGCTAGAACAGGAAAAACGTGAATCAGAGAAAAGTTGGAGATAGGAAAAATTTGATGGAGGCCAAAGCGGTATAACAAAACCAACTCTTATTTGTTGCTAATTTCAAAGTTGTTCTTCTGCCGTTTCTTTATCACGGATTTCGTCAGCACAATCCAAAAGCGGAGAGATTAGGTGTTAGGTCCTTTGACTTCTGTAGAAGTTGTGTAGATGTGGAAGAAGAGGAAAATATTAAACATCTTCTCTGCTCATGTCCCGCACTTGCTAGAAAACGCCACAAAACACTTGGACCTGGATGACATTTTAGTATAAGTCAGCTATTTAATTTCATTACAAAATCTGGTTGGTTCAACGAGAGGATATAGTCAGACACCTTGTGGTATCACAATGGATCACATTTGGTCCAAGTGAGTCGGTTTTTGTAACTGACTGCCACTCCTGCCAAACCTAACACCTAATTTTTACTTAACTTTTCCTGAAAATGTTTCAAAATCTTAGGTAACCTGCATTCACGACATAAAATACTTCAGTAGAACCGACCGACCATGCACATATGTATATATACCATATGATTTCGCCCGTCTTTACTTACTTGTTTCAAAGTTTTTAGAATTTGTTGTAGATAATGTTATTGTCAACTCAAACTGAAATGTGCTCATGTTCATGTTATTTTCCTTACATAGCTGCAAAATCAAAACTATGTAATTCCAAGCGTGTCTACATACTATAATTTGATTCAAGCTGGCGCCCTCTAGATTCTGCTTTGTCCAGCCACTCTATATTTTTTCCTGGGTTGCGGGACTTCTATGTCCCTCACACTGTGATGTCATTGAAGATCTGGAACTTTGCTGGTGCTCAGAAATTTAAGTAATAATGGGGAGATGAACGCTTGCGAAAAATATTTCTCCTGATGGAGGTTAGCTTATTAACCCTACCACGACTATAAGGTTGTTCCGGATTTGACTTATCAAAAATTTTGATGATATGTTTGCTAACGTCACAGCCAGTTCTTGGTTCAATAAATGTTTGGAGGAAAACAACATCTTTCACCAACAAAATTTTCGACTGTAAATCAAGATTATTTACATTTAGTTCAAATATATCTCTATTTAAGACGAGTTCATTCATGCCTTTGTTTTGTATATAAAGCGAAAAAGTTTTTCCAATTAAAAAAATTTAAGCTATCGATTCTCTTTCAATAGTCTTGTCATATTTTTTAAGCAGCTAATTAAAATTAATAAGACGCTGTCACAGCGACAGGGATCAACATAGAGCTGAAAAAAGTTTATGTGGCAGAAGCAAAAAGAAGAGCAGGTAGGCAATAAAATATGTAAAAGCTGCGAATTTTGAGTTATGTACGCTAATTTTTATTTCTTCTCCTGAGGATGGAAAAAAATGTAAGAAATAAAATCTAAGAGAGAATTAGAGGACAGAACAAATGTAAACGTTAATGCAAGCAAATGTTACTCATACAAATAAACAACCCGGTAAGTTGGTTGCAGTGCACAGTGTAAAAAACATTCTAGCCAAAGGGACAAAAAGTTTTTTGTTTATTAAGTTATATTTTAGCTTGGTTAAGCCAGAACTAAACGGTAGAGTTACTGATTGTGCATTTTGCGGAATACTTATGTTAGCTCTAAATAAGATATCATTTTCAAACATAGAGTAAGAATAGAAAGTCAGTGACTTTTAAAGTATTGTCCCAAAACTTTGTCGCCAGCGATCCTAAAATTGATATGATGAGTATCTGAAGCCTTTAGCGACCTAGAACTTTACTCTTCAATACTACTTTTACCATATCAAATATTTTAACTTGCAATAGATAAAACAAATTTTCTGAGGAAGCCGTTCGTTAAGCAAATGAATTTCGTGCTCATAGCTGACATTAGTATGACCGGTAGTGTTTTTATTTTTCTAAAATCTATTTAATCTAAACAACGATGTGTATATTGGGCAATGCAGACAGTGGACCCTTTAACATATAAAAGCTTTATGAGAATATTGGATTTCAAGTTCCAACAAATTTTAATTATGTTAGCCCAAGACGTAATAGTGTCTTTTATTAGAAAAAAAGTAATTAATCCAATATTTTACTATATTAGCTGACGAAATTATGGATGTGTCTGGTGTTCTGTTTTGTGTGACATATATGTCTGAAGTCAGCGCAAATCTTAATATATGTGAAGCTTATCTCTCTTGTTCTGGAAGAATCTAGGGAATTGAATTTAGACATGAAAAATTTTTGCTGGATACATATCTCATAATACTTCCACCACAAATGAAGACTCTAATAAGAGATGCATGGAAACAAACAAATCATTTAAAAAAAAGGCAAAGCATCACGTCGTGGTATATATTAGTGACATTCATTTCTGCTGACACTGATTTGTTTATGTTGATGAGTTTTTGTTTCACGCGTCTGTTTGTTTAAATAGGTCATGGGGACAGAGTGGTAGGGGCAAAGCGGTATTGTTGATCACTTGGTTCCATCATTTTATCCAGTTTTCAGGAGTTTCGTAAAACAGAAAAGTACTGCTAATATTGGACGGCCATTCAACACACAAAAAACATGAGAGCCGAGAGCCAAAGCGGCAGAACGTACTTTTTTTTGTATCGCAGTAATAAATATGTTGTCTCGAGAAAATTGTGAGCCTAATAACCTTAATAGATTCAATATAGATCGAACTAATAAGCTACATGTTTAACTGTGCGAAAAAATTTTTTTTGGTGAAAATTGTTCTAACAAGTTCGGTATACCACTCTGACCCGCTTTCCCTCACTAGTTTTCGCCCTACGTGCAAATTTTTCAGTTACGAAAATCGAAAAAAGGAATTCTTCGCTCCACTCTTTAAAAATAATTGCAATATGAATCAAAATTGAAAGGCGTTCTCAACATTGTTGATTTCAAACACTGTGCAGTTTGCACTCTTTGAAATTGTAACCAACTCAATACTCAATTTCATACATCATTTTCTCTCATTGAGAACATATAATCATATAAATCAAAGTGCACTTAAGAGTGAACTGCAAGTATGCATAAAAAACAACAACATTAGCAACAAAATTAATGAACGACAACAACAAAGTTGTCTTCCCATTTGCGTCCTCATAGTCGGCGGTGATACGACGATGAAACAAAAACAAGAACAAAAACAAGCCGAATGGTGAAATTCGTCAAATAGAAAAACGACGACATGGAAAAACCTTCTTTGCTCTTTAAAATAATTTTCTTTTAAGAACCGCTGCACAACGGGATCCTTTCTCAGTCATTTGTGCAAATTCGCCGAGTTCACAACAGCGAATAACGCAAAACCTGAAAACGTAAAGGGTAGTAAATCCACTTAAAATTAAAAAACGCCGCCACCATATTCATCACCTCCACCGCAAAAAAAAAATAATCAAGTAGTCAGTCAGCCTTTGAAATATCGAGCCCGAGGAAACCAGATTCTCCGCAAAATCACCAGCATCCAGCTGAAAATCACGTTAGTCGGTTGGCTACTTGCTCTTCATCTCTACGCGCATCGTCCCGAAAGTAAGAAAGTTAAAAGTGTACGAGTATAATCCTTTTCGACTGGCCATAAACTGCTTCGTTTTTTGTCGCCTATCTCACGCCGGAAGCAAGAAGCTATCGTTACATTTTTCATACAAAATTTATAGCGTGTGTGTGTGCGTCTATATGTTTGTGTGCGTTGTTGATCCGCCATTTAAATCCAATTAAATTCAATTTTAAACCGATTGCCAACGTGGTTGGCATCAACGAGCGACACAGGGTATATAAGGACAGCAACAAAAACAAAATCGACAAAGATAACAAAAACAAATAAAATAATAGTCATTTGGTTCTCACGCTAACTCACCGGAATTCAATAGTATTTTTTATAGTGTAATAAAACAGTGTAACAGTGTAAACAAAGTACATATAAAAAAAGCTTATGACTGCAATAAAAATTCAATAAATAAATTTAAGAACATCAACAATTTTGTGAAAACTGCCCAAAGTGCGAATTTATTTTCAAACAAAAGGAATCTACTTAACAGGTAAATAAATATCTTCATGTTTATTTTGTTTTAATGTTATGACTTGAGGTTTTATTACTAATAAATTTTTTGTCAAGGAAAGCTAACTCATGTTACTTACCGCTGCCTTCCATTTGCCTTGATAACGGGTGAGATCTTTTCAATTCACTAGATCACAAAATCATTTTAGTATTCAACCTAATTGCTTAAACTTAATTAGTTTGAGTATTTCACTAAATACCTTATCCCATCTGAATCGAAGAATTAATTTATTAATTTTTCCAAGGCCATCTATGCCAAGACTATCAAATACGGATGGGCAAATTTAATGGCTGAATGAATCAAACCGTTTAATTATATATGCTGTCCATATCTCTGATACCAATTTCTGATACAGCTATGCCCACAGGCTGAATATTATGTGTGAGAAAAATGCAGTTAAAAGTGTAAAGCATTATTTTTTGAAAAAAAATGTCTATCACATTAAAACTTGTGGGCTAATGTAGGCTTGTGCAAAATATATCGAATATCGATATTCGCAATATTTTTTTTATAGTTACTCGCGATATTTTTTATTTTGATACATCGAGATTCAATTTTACTGTTCGACTATCGAATTTCGATAGGTTTGTTTATTAAGATTTAATATACATATGTTTGGCGTCGCCATGGCTGCTTGTCTACTATTATTAAACGAGCTAAAATTGTATACATTTGTATATATATATATATATACATATATATATTTATATATATATATATAGATAAAAATATATACATAGATATATATTTTTAGACTTTATTTCCAAAAAGGTGACATAGCCCTAAACTTTTATTTTCATAACGTCATATCTCGCAAACCATTTAGGATTTTGTAATGAAATTTGATAGACAGATGCAGATCATAAATATCTAAAATTTTGCCAGAAGTGGGCGGAATCAAATTACTTTAACACGGCATTACCGATTTTCAAAAAAATTTCAAAGATAGTATCACTGAAGGCAGTTATCATAATAAGCCATTTTACTATACTGGAACTCGTTGAAAGGCGTGGCATAGCCCACAATATTTATAAACGTTATAATAAGAGAGTTAACAACGCAGTCGTTATGAAATTTCACATGGCAGATATACTTGCTATAAAGTACTTCATGACCAAAAATATGTGCAATAGTACCAGTGGGCGTGACACCTCGAATACAAGCAAAAAACTTTATATCATATATTAAGTGTGCTATGGGAGTAATATTTTTTAAATTTGGTGCAGAGGCGTCGGTAACTATAAGCTTTTAAATTGAATGGATTTCAACGGAATTGCGTTAGTGCGCGTGGCACCTCCCAAACACACGAAAAACGATAAATGTTTTATTTATTTAGTGTAGCATGGGAGTAATTCTTTTAAAATTTTTTGTTCTAATCGATAGAAAAAGCTTGAAAAATAGTTTTCGTCATCACTAAGGGTGACTCCGGACCCTGGAAAGGACCGTTTTTACCCATTCTCGCGAGATTTTTTTTTTCTTCCAATAGACTTTTAACTATAGTGGTGTAGTGTCAATATTGTAGTTGTCATTTTTTATATTTAACCACTTTATGTGTCCTGAGCGACTTGCGGAATTTTTGCTGTAAGGATATTATTCTTATTCTTTGGAGTGTTCCGAAGGTCGTCACTTTATAAGTAACTACTCATCTAGGCGGTACACTCCGTGTCACTTTCAGTCACTTGGAGTCACCGAGGTGAGTAAAAATCGTGATTTTGTGGTTTGCATACGATTTATATAGAATTGCACTATAACATCTATAGGCCACGTTGGTGCAAAAACTTATCGCACCTAATTGCATTTTGCGGAGCGCATGATTTTTGGATTTTTGCGGATTTGCCTTAAATTAAGTGTGTCGTCGTCCTCTGATGACAGAAAGCCGTTTAATGAAATCCGCAAAAAACAAAAACAAAATCGCACGCACCGCGGAGCATAAGTTTTTTTTTTGATAAATTCTTGCACCAACGTGGCCTAAAGTTGTTATAGTGCAATTTCACAAAAATCGTGACTGCAAGTAATCCAAAGTGACTTGAAGTGAAACGCATCGATGGGATATTAGAAACATCGTGGAAAATATCTTTGCAGCAATAAAATCAAAAAAAACCCACGTAACGAAAAGTGTCAGGAGGTGCGATAAAATTTTGCACCAACTTGGCCTATTGGCAAACTTTTTTCAAATTTTCAATCTCTTTCAACTGTTTCAACATTTTTTAACATCTTTCAGCTTTTTCAATACTTTCTATGTTTTTTTTTGACTCTTTCAGTTTTTCACCTCTTTTTTTCCAACTTCTTTCATCTTTTTGCAATCATTTGCATTTTTTCCCGACAGTCCAACATTTTTCGGCTTTTTCAATCCATTTCAACTCTTTCCATACTTTTCAACCTCTTTTCTATATTTTATCAACCTCTTTCAACAATATAAATATTTTCCATAATTTTTCGACATGTTTTACCTTTATTCAACTTTTTTTTTATAAAAAAGACGAAAAACCGAACTGGGGTCTCCTGGTACTTACGTTAAATATTGCAAATTATAAAAGTCAATTTCAAAATATGGAGAAAAAGATGGGATTATAAGAAGAATGGTTTAATATATTTGGATTGTAATAGTCTGCTGAGTGTAAAATGTTCAATATGTATTCCTCTTCGAGGAATCGCACACTCAATCAGAAATTTAATTAAGCTTAGCATGAAAAATTACGTCTCGCATAAGGTGGAATACTTCCAAAATATTTTCCATGACCATTCGCAAAATTTCCAATGTTATGATACGTGACGAACGTGGCGGCCAATTAAAGTCGCTACTTCGAGAAATATTGCGATTATTGAACATGTTGCGCTATAAAGAATTTGTGTCTTTTGCAGTATGTTGCTCCATCTTAATGGAACCAGAGTTATGAATGGTTTTTTACAGCTGACCTCAAAATACTTTTGAACCTAGTCCGATATTGATAGTGCGCTCGGCACTCGCCTATATGCACTTGCATTAAGACTGTTGGTTTTTAAAGTAAAATTCAATCATTATGTCCATTGTTGTGTATCGATCCATGTTTAATTCTCCAAGTCTTATTTGTAAAATTATGGTAAAAAAAGTTTTGAATAAAAGAGTTAAAATGAAATCAAACAATATGGTAATTTTGCGCCGAAAATATTGGCGAAAATCATCAAGTTTAAAATTTATTTAAGATTTTTCGATGTTGTGTAAAAAATTGAGTTGCAGGAATATATGATTCTGTTCGCATTTTCTTGTTGAAGAGATTTCCTAAGCATTCACAATTTTTTATTTTTTTGTGAGGACCTTGGCTTTAAGCTTTCCAATACAACCGTTGTTTCCAATTCTCGTATGTTTTCGACAGTTACGGTAACGGCGAATAATGCTGAAAATGAAGAATATTTTGTCCATCTGGAAAGACTGGGGATAAATGTTGCTATCGCCAGCCGCATTAGGTTTAACTCCATTCTCATTTTGGATGATATTAATTTGTGGTTCCTTGCGCTCAAACTTCACAGAATCACAAACATTTTTTTACCTTCTCCATGGCAGACGTGCATTAAATATATTCACTTGGCCGGAATCCATTTACCGTTGTGCTCCTTCGCTTATATTCTTATTTTTCGTAATTAATTTTGTATAATCACTTTTTTTTTAAATTGTTTTTGTTTTTTTTTTTTTTCTTATTTTAAAAATATTAAAATAATTTTACATATCCACATAAGACAATATCTTATCTACATAGTCTACGCGTTGTTTCAACAACTCCTGCTGTTCCTCCTCCAACTTCAAGTTGGCACCTTAATTTTAAAGTAAAAAATGTTACAAGAACAGACGTATACTATTTTTAAATTGATTCAGTTTTTGACTTCTGGCAACACGATCATATGCCTGTTGTGTATCATTTTCATCTTTTGCCAGCAGCAGTTCTAACATAATCTTTTTCATAAGCAGAAAACTTAATTTATTTAACTGCAGAAAGTCGACGACTTTTAAAAAAGAGA